>CM073212.1:1311183-1966775 GCA_037042885.1 Auricularia sp. M12
ACCTTGCACCGTGCTTCCCGTTTGCATTAGTTCTGAAGTCGTTTCCAGCGCACGGTCGCCTGCTCAAGCGGGGCGTGATTCATCGCGATGTCAGTTGATTCGAAGTTCTTTGTAACGTCTGGCACCATCCCTCGACGGGTGATACTATCCGGGATGACTACCCATCTGCCGAATTCTCGTATTGTGAGTCGTCTCGTCTTGTCGGGAACGCCGAGTCAACCGCGCTCATTGCTCATTGACCTTGATCAGAGCGCGCTCACGGAGACCATTTACAACCCGGCTTACTCCCCCCGCAAAGAGCGCACGGTGAGCATGCATGGCTGCTCGTGCGGGATGGGGCGCTGATAACACCAGGGTACTCCCATGTTCGTCGCCATCGAATTGTCCTCGCAATCCGGCGTCCCTTGTGGAACACCGAACGCTGCACTCCTCGACTCCCTGGTCGGTCTATCGAGGATCATCAGGAGCTATTCGAGCGGGCATTCCCGGACGACGATGGTTCCTTCGTGACCAAAACTCGCTGCCGTCGTCGAGAAGGAGAAGGCACGCAATCCGAAGCTCACTGTCAAGACCAAGTACTCGACGCCCCACCTCCCACGGCACGACATGGAGTCATTTTATTGGATTCTTCTCTGGGCGCTCGCACGCGCGTGTCCCAAGGACTGTGATCCATACGGCGACGACATCGACCGGGAGGTCCTCGATGCGTTTAGCGTATTTGTCCAGAACATGCTCATGCACTCCCTCGGCCGCGAGTCTTCGAGGCCCACCTACATTTTTCCGGGAAAGATTTGACGGAGATCCTTCATCCGGAGCTGGAACGTTTTGCCGTCCTCTTGCAAGACATGGCGCTCTACCTGGCGATTCCGTGGCACCTCTATCGTCAGACGACCCCAAGGACATGCCAATGGACCATGCGCATATCGCAATGCAGCGCCTGCTGATGCTCGAGCTCCACGCCCTTCGTCACGAGGACGCCGCGTTCGATATTTTGTTCAACCCGCTCCAGCCAAGGGTCGCTCAGGTCATCGAGTCCGAAATCTACTCCCGGCAGACGCACTGACCGACGACGACCGGGCTCATGTCCGTCATACAAGTTCTGGCGGCGGAGGCGCGAACGTCGCGCGTTCAGCCGTCTCGCGGGACGAAGCGCAAGTCCGCTGAACCTGAGTACTTTTCCAACGCGCAGTTGAAACGCGTCAAGGAGAAGCAGGCAGCAGCGGAGTCGGCCGCGCCGCCGCAGACGCCCCGCCCGCCTTTGCAATTGACACGCCGCGCAATCCGTCTCCCGGCGACTTGATACGCATGTTTCTCGACGACCGGCTATGGTTTGGCATCGGCACTCACCACGCCGTGCAGACGAAAGATACGGAGTAGGCGCTTTGACATATACAGTTACACTACGCACGAGCTTGGAGTTTCATAGACTGAATGACTACGTCCTGCGATAGGTAACTTTATTGTATACACACATCGTGATGTGCAATTGCTCGAACGCGCGCGTGCAGGCAGCGTCGACGATGCTGTAACTTAGTCTGCTCATGCCATCCCCAAAACAGTACGCTCGACGGCAAGGCCCATGTGAACTGCCTTCACGCTTTCCCGAGCAACGTCCAAGCAGCAATGCATTACTTGATCGTCCAGAACGCTCAACATCCCGTGCACCATCATCCTGCTCGGACGCGCCACGAGTTGGACCTACTGCCCATAGCAAAAAGTGACAATTTGAACCTTATCCTGAAATATATTCTGCGTCGAGCAAAGCAAGCTGCGCCTCCCGCGGACGCCAATGATCAAGACGCGACACGGTTGCTGCACTGCGCAGCAAGCCGCGTCCCCAGATGCTCAGCAACGTCAAACAGATTGGTCGAAGTCGTGGTCCGAGACGAAGGTGAACGGTCAAGCAGAGCAGTGCAGAACCTAGCAGACGAAGATGACGAGTAAAAGCCAGCAACCATCCTTATCGACAGAGTAGCGCGCCACATCGTAAGAGCCAGCAAGCACGACGACATTGTTGCACGTCTCTTGCCCATTCGAGCCGCAGCCTCCATCGATAGGAATCGCATTCCGGTTCCACACGACCTCCATCGGGAGCGAAGACCAGATTTCCGGACCATAGGCTGCCGTCTATTTATTCTGGAGAGACAAGAATTTTGAGGTAGTGGAAAATGGCACGGAAAAAAACGAGGTAGAAACGAGTCACGGAAAGAAGAAAAAGATGAAGGAAAAAAAAGGGCGGAAGTAAAGCGAGTTAAAAAAGGAGAGCTCCCCCGGTGAGCATACTTGGGATCGTACATGAACATGACCGCGTGGAGGAGACGACTTGGGAGCGGGAGACGGACAGACTGACTGACTGACTGACGGGGCGCGAGAGGGCGAGCGACAGGGGGGAAATCGTGAATTGCCAGGGCAGACGTGCGGGATTTACACGCGGCGCTTGATGTTGGCGCTGAGCCACTCGAGGCCCTCGTACAGGCCGTCGCCGCTCGTCGCGCATGCGGCCTGTGGGGGACGGGAACGGGGGCTATGAGCGACGGCGATCGCCGTGGATCGGGATGGACACGGACCTGGATGTACCATGTCCTCTGGCGGAGGCCGTGGAGGCCCAGCTTGTCGGTGATCTCGGCGGCGTTCATGGCGTTGGGCAGATCCTGCTTGTTCGCGAAGACCAGGAGGAGGGCGTCGCGCAGCTCGTCCTCGTTCAGCATACGGTGCAGCTCCTCGCGCGCCTCGGACACACGGTCACGATCGTTGGAGTCGACGACGAAGATGATGCCCTGGGTGTTTTGGAAGTCTGGGCAAAGCAGGCAAGCGCCATCAGCACTGGCGACATGTGATAGCTCCGCGTTGCTGTGACTGACAATGCCTCCAGAGGGGACGGATCTTGTCCTGGCCACCAACGTCCCAGACTGTGAAGGAAATGTTCTTGTACTCGACCGTCTCGACGTTGAAGCCTGGACGTGGCAGCTGTCAGTCAATGCGGGCCGGAGTTTGCCATCATTGTCACTGTACCGCTGAAGAAGCAAGTCAGTCAAGCATACGAAACAAAATCGGGCACTGGCACGAACATGGTCGGGATTGTCGTCACGATTTCGCCTGAGCAATGATATTTCGATCAGTTTTTTTGCGCTAGGGGTCCGAGGTGCCACGGTGACGCACCCAGCTTGAGCTACAATGTAGGGCAAACAGGCAAACGATAAGGGGCGGCTCTGGGCGGCCAGCAGCGGGGGCACGGACCTTGTAGAGGATGGTCGTTTTACCTGGAGCGGGATCGAGTCAGATGGGAGCCGGGAGCCGCACGCGAGCAGACTGACCGGCAGCGTCAAGACCGACCATCAAAATGCCTGCAGATGGCGATCCGGCGTCCGAGCGACGTGCAGAGTCGGTCCAGGTCATGTTCGGAGGGCAGCGCAGGAGTAAGCAGAGTCAGAAGGGGGCCAGTAAGTGGGACGGCGGCGGGCAGACAAGTTTTCATGCCACGTACGCATTTCCTTCTTGCCAAAGAGGCCGGAGAGGAGACGGGAGACAGAGAGACCCATGGCGGACGCGGGAACAGGGCAGCAGGCACGGGCACGGGCAGTCGGACGGCGGCGAGGCTGCAGTCAGAGGCAGGCTCGGAGAGGGGGAAGAAACCAGGCGCAGGGCGGAGATCTAATCCTCTCCCGCTCTGTCCGACGCTGCCCGCCCCTGCTCCCTCTGCACCCACTGTACGTACGGGGGCTGGCGGCGGGAGTACGTATTCTATGGCTGAAATAATAACTATATATTTTTGCAGTTTCTGAGAGCCCCGCCCAGCGTGCATTTTAATCTTCTGTAAAACAAATCCGACGTCGTTCTGCAGCAATCGACCGGAGTTGGCCGTGTCTGGCAGCCCAGCGAATAGACTTGGATGATTACCTTCACGCCGCTGTCTGGCGATGCACACGAGTCCAATGGTAACCCGCTGGCATACCTGCTCCAGGTAGACGACGTGAGAATTCTGCTCGACTGCGGCTCGCCAGACTGGAACCCAGAATACATTGACGAGGATGGCGACGCGCCATGGACCCCGTACTGCCAGGCCCTGCGCTCGTGCGTGCCGCAAATATTATTTTGAAAAGAAAAGAAAATTCACATTCGAACGCAGAGTCGCGCACTCGATCGACCTCGTCCTGCTCTCGCACGGCGACCTGCAGCACTGCGGCCTGTATCCCTATGCATTCGCCCACTGGAACCTGCGCGCGCCGGCGTACTGCACCTACCCCATCAAGCCATGGGTCGCGTCGCCGTGATGGACGAGCTCGAGGCCCTGCGCGCCGAGCAGTCCTTCGCCGAGACGGACGCCGCGAACGACGCGGACCAGCCCGTGGACGCCGACGGCGACGCGGTCATGCTCGGCTCGCGCGCCTCGCGCTCCAAGTTCGTCGCTCAGAAGAAGGACGTCCAGGACGCGTTCGACTCGCTCATCACCATGCGTTACTCCCAGCCCACGCATTTGCAAGGTCAGTCCAGACTGCAGTAATCCACACAGACCGCTGGCGCTGACGCCGCCCTATTGCTCAGGCAAATGCCAGGGCCTGACGATCACGCCCTTCTCGGCGGGCCACACGCTGGGCGGCACGATATGGAAGATCCGCTCGCCGTCGGTGGGCACGATCGTCTACGCGGTCGACATGAACCACATGCGCGAGCGCCACCTCGACGGCACCGTCCTCTTCCGCTCCGCGCCAGGCTCGGGCGCGACCATCTTCGAGCCGCTCGCGCGCCCGGACGTGCTCATCACCGACGCCGACAAGACGCTCGTCGTCAACGCCCGCCGCAAGGACCGCGATGCCGCGCTGCTCGAGCTGGTCTCCGACACCCTCGGCACCCGCAACCACTCGCTGCTCATGCCCTGCGACTCCTCGACGCGCGTGCTCGAGCTGCTCGTCCTCTTCGACCAGCATTGGAGCTTCTCCAAATTGCGGGCGCCCATATGTCTTGGTGTCGCGCACCGGTGCTGAGATGCTGACGTTTGTACGGAGCATGATGGAGTGGCTCGGAGGCACGATTTCTAAGGAGGATGTTGGGGAGAAGCCTGATAATAACAACAAGGCCGGGAATCGGAAACGCAAGCGGGACGACGAGGACGAGGACGCCATCGGTGCCTTTGCATTGCGATTTCGGTGGGTATCTCTTTTTCCCCGTGCAGCGCATTCATTCATCCCTTACCCAGACATTTGGAATTCTTCACGACATACGCGCAGCTCACGTCCACCTACCCATCGTCAAAACCAAAGCTCATCCTCGCTGTACCGCAAAATATCTCACACGGCTCGTCACGAGCCATCTTCGCCGACTTTGCGTCGGTGACGGGCAACGTCGTTGTCCTGACCTCCAAAGGGGAACAAGGGACGCTGGCGCGCGTGCTTTTTGACAAATGGAACGATGCACAACGAGACGAAGATAAATACGGCTCTGGGAACGTCGGCGAACCCACCACGCTGGACGAAAGCATCAAGCTCCGAGTGCGTTTACACGACCCTCCCCAAAAGTTGTTTTTGGTCTGCTAATACTGACGCGTCGAACTCTCCCAGATGCACACAAAAGTACCGTTGCAAGGCGCAGAGCTCGAAGCGCACCTGCAAGCCGAGCGCGCGGCGCAAGAGCGCGAAGCGAAGCAGGCCGCGGCGCTCGCGCGCGCGCAGCTGGAGGCGGAGGCGGACGACGAGGAGTCGGACTCGGACGCGAGCGAGTCCGAGCCGGACGACGACGAGGGCGGCGGCGACATCCCCGCCAAGTCGACCGAGGCGCTGCTGCACCGCGAGCGCGACTGGCACCTCAACTTCGACAGCGGCGACGGCGCGGACGCCAACCGCATGAGCTTCGACATCTACATGAAGGGCTCCGTCGCGCGCCCCACCAGCTTCTTCAAGGCGACCGAGGGCCAGACGCAGCGCTACAAGATGTTCCCGTATGTCGAGCGACGACGGCGCATCGATGCGTTTGGCGAGGTTGTGGATGTTGCTATGTGGTTGCGGAAGGGGAAGGCGCTCGAGACCGGCGCGGAGAGTGAGGAGGCGAAGGAGGCGAAGCGCTTAAAGGCTGCTGAGGAGGAGGCTAAGGTTAGTCATTTCTTTGCCGTTTGTTTCTTGCTTGTCATTTCTTATATTTTCCATCGCAGAAAGCACAAGCAGAGCCGCCCTCGAAATTCGTCACCACGGAATTCGACGTGCATATGACGTGTCGATTATTCTTCGTCGACATGGAAGGCCTGAACGATTCGCGAGCCGTGAAAACCATCGTGCCTCAAGTAAATCCCCGGAAAATGGTCGGTGGCTAGCCATGAACGTGTGAATTTGGCGTTCTCACGCCCAATTTCAGATTCTTGTTCATTCGACGACGGCCGCGACAAACGCGCTCATAGAAAGCTGCTCGTCCATCCGCGCGATGACGAAGGACATCTTCACGCCCTGGCTAGGCGACAGCGTGCAGATTGGGCAGCACATCAACAGCTTTTCGCTGTCCCTCAGCGAGGAACTCTTGGCCTCTATCAAGATGTCACGCGTGCGCTATTATAATACGTTGATCATCCCCGTCCGCCGAGCTGACCGACATTTCCTTATCGCGTGCAGTTCGAAGACACGGAGGTGGGGTATGTCGTGGGAAGGCTGGTGGCGCACGCGAGCTCGTCGATCCCGGTGCTCGAGCCGCTGAGCGGCGGGAAATCCGACGACGGCGGCGCGCTGCAGCCGGCGGGGGGCGCGTCGCGGAGGAACCTGGGCGTGGCCGAGCTGCCGCAGTCGACGATGATCGGCGATCTCAAGCTCACGACGCTGAAGGCGCGGCTGGCCGCCATCGGCGTGCCCGCCGAGTTCGCGGGCGAGGGCGTGCTGGTGTGCGGCGAGTTCGTGCGCGACCCCGACGCGGACCCGAACGCCGTCGTCGCGGTGCGCAAGATGGGCCGCGGCAAGGTCGTCATCGAGGGCGGCGTGTGCGACGTGTATTACACCATTCGTCGGGAGGTGTATGCGCTCCATGCCATTGTCGCAACAACATGACGCTTCTTCTCGCGCGCCCGCTGCTTCCAGCAATCGCACCGCTTTCCTTTGAGTTAAAGTAAGCGCCTGCTAACTAGGGATCGGCCTCCTTTTGTAGCTGTGTTCTACGATGTGTACATCTCCGTTTGCTTCGTTGTGGCAGAGGTTTCAGCCTGGTGCGTACAGTATGCCTACTAGTGTAATGTCACTGAAGCCGCAGTTCAGGTTGATCACTTCCATGCCATCGCTGCGCGGCCTAAGGATAAATCTTCGGGATCGAAAGACCGGCTGTATTCTGCTTTGGGATCGTAGGATTGTCGCAGTCGCAGGTTGCCGCTCTGAGTCTGTTCCTCGGTCGCGTGACGAGTGATCCCGGCAGCCAACGGATTTCCGGTCCCGACACACCGCACAGTGATGCCCAGGGGATACAGAAAGGCAGTAAGAAGCTCGGAGCCGCTGTGTATACGCGCCCGACACGCTCTTGATCATTCACCGCGCAGCTTAGAGCTGTGGTGCCGCTGCTGCGATGCCCAGTTGGACCAATCTGCGCTTCGGAAACGCCGCGCCATCGGTCGCTTCGTGACGGAATGGTAAAACTGGCTTGTCCATCTGTGTCCATCTGCATCAGCAGTCGACCTGTGACCCTGCCGCGGGAAACAGGCAGCCGACATTCATAAAAGCTGCGCACATGGGCGCATTGCAGCCGCGAGCCCCCCGCGTCTCCTCGCTCCGTTCTCATGCTCGCCTCCTGGTCGCTGTTCAGCGCGTGCGTGCTCGCGGCAATCCAGGCCGGCAACGCCAACGCGTTCACCACACGTGCGCCGCCACGCTGCGCGCTAGCGCCAAATGCTGAGCATGATTCGCAGGCTCATGGGACGATGCGCGTGCGCTGGCGCGAGCCGCTGTGGCGAAGATGACGGTGGACGAGAAGGCGGGGATTGTCTCAGGCCAAGGCCAGTTCGGAGGTGCGCTCGACACGTGCAGGTCGCTGGCTTGCTGCTCATCGCGAGATAACGCGCCGCGCAGGCCGATGCGTGGGTAATCTCCACGGTGTCCCGCGTTTGGGCGTGCCCGACATATGCTTCCAAGACGGACCAGCTGGCATCCGGGCCGTCGATCTTGCGTCTGGTTTTCCAGCGGTACGGCGCGAATTTGACTGATTCTCATTCCACGTTCTGACCGCATTGCAAAGGGCATAAACACGGCGGCGACCTTTAACCGCGACCTCATGCGCAAACGAGGTCTGCGAACTGCCACAGATTATGGACAATGAGTTCTCATTACTTGCAGGAATTGCAATCGGGGAGGAGTTCCGTGCAAAGGGTCCGTTCGCTCACGGCTGGAGGACGCGGACTAACCACCCGTAATTGCTCAGGAGCTCACGTCTTTCTTGGGCCTGCGATTGACATCATGCGTGCACCCAATGCTGGTCGTGCCTGGGAAGGCTTTGGTCCAGGTATAATTAATTACAATGCCCATATCTTCACATTAGATTGACCCTGGAACCAGATGAATATCTGACTGGAGAAGCTGCCTATGAAACCATCATGGGAGTTCAGTCCGTGGGAGTTCAAGCCGTGGCCAAGCACCTCGGAGCTTATGTCCAGGTCCGCCCATACCACTCATTATCTGTGACAAAGACGCTCACGTCGCGTAGGAGCATTACCGTTGGTGGATGTCAAGTGATGTCGATGATCGTACAATGCACGAACTATACTGGGCACCGTATCTGCGAGCAATTGAGGTAAGCTCACGCTCAGCGCTGTTGCACTGAATTCCTGTTAACGTGTTACAGGCCGACGTCTCAGGTTAGCATATTCTGCTCGAAGCGTCAATAACTCACACTCGCCCGCACATGTAGGCATTATGTGCTCGTACAATAAGGTAAGACCATCGGGGTCTTCAGCGCGCAGCTTCTTAAATATAATTCCTCAGATCAACGGGACTTACGCATGCGCAAATCCGGAACTCATGGGACCGAAAGGCCTTGCCCGTGGAGAAGCGTCATTCGAGGGGTACTTTGTCAGTGCGTATGCGGGGATCTCATGGCGTCTCCCCTTGTTCTAACTTATCCGAGGCGACTGGCTTGCTACGCATGACCCTGTTTTTGAAACGGCGATGGCGGGCTTAGACCTGGAGGTGTGCAAGATTTCTTTCTAGCAGCCAGTGGAATAACAATCCCATAGATGCCAGGAGGCTGGTTAATCTTTGGCGGTGGCACATACGACCACATCGCAGGCGACTCAAATGCCAATGCTACTCTCATGGCGCGCTTGACCCAGATGTGTGAGAATATCCTTACTCCTTGGTATCGACTCGGGCAAGATCAGGTGCGAGACTCCACAGTCGATCAGGTCGCGTTTGGGGCTGAAACCGGTCGCAGGATTACCCACCTGTTGGTCCTTGGGAGCTACTGTCTTTGATCTTCTTGACTGACCGTGGGCTAGATCAGCTTCAATGTTCAGGGCTCAGGCAACAACCAGCATGTGAACGTCAGGTCAGACGCGCATACTAAGCTCATTCGGGAGATTGGTGCCGCCTCGACTGTCCTGCTGAAGAATATCAATGACGCTCTGCCTCTCGGGACGCCGGCCAGCATCGCCATCATTGGCGAGGATGGTGCCCCTCCTCAGACTGGATGCGACCTCAACGCATGCTTAGGTGGGACCTTGCCCATGGGGTCAGTAGTTTTTTCCGCACCATCTACCACGTATTTACTATATTCTTAGGTGGGGTTCTGGTACTATCACATTCGACTATGTGGTCCCACCGATTACAGCCCTCCAGCAGCGTATTGCCGATCAGGGCAATAAGACTGTTCTCGCTCAGTCACTCTCGAACGACATCGACCGTGCGGTATCCGCAGCGCAAGGGAAAAGTGTAGCTTTGGTCCTCTGCGCTGTGTATGTGTGACCTGTCACGCCCAGGGTCCAGCCAATAACGTCACTCTTAGGGACTCGGGTGAAGGCGGCATCGGTCTCACGCAGGTCGATGGAAACTGGGGCGATCGGTACGTAGAAGACGCCTTTGGTATAGTTCGTCGTGGATCTGACTTGCTGCAGGGAGAATCTTGACTTGTGGCGACGCTGTGGCTCCTTGGTGCGTCGATCCATGACACAGACTCGTCATGTGTCTAACCGATGCGCATGTCTAGGTTGAAGCCGTGGCGAAGGTCAATAACAACACCATCCTTGTGATTCACACCGTAGGACCTGTCAACCCTGGGCCGTGGCTTACGTCGCCCAACGTCACTGCCATTCTTCTTGCTGGCCTTCCAGGAGAGCAGACAGGACCCGCCCTCATGGATGTTCTCTATGGCGATTACAAGTAAGGTCACGCGCCCAGCAATTTGTCCCTGCTCATGGTTATTCGGTTATTGCAAGTCCTTCAGGCCGATTGCCATACACGCTGGCCAAGAACGAATCAGACTTCCCAGCACATGTTCTCCTGGCAGCTGGAGCATTCGAATTTGCGCCACATGTGAGGCCTGAGCGATTGGCTGGCTCAGGTATCGTATTTGCTGATTCCCCTGGCTAGATTCCGTTCACTGAAGGCCTATTCAATGACTACAAGCACTTCGACTCGAAGAACATCGAACCTGCCTTCCCGTTCGGGTTCGGTCTCTCGTACACGACGTTCTCGTATTCCGGCCTCTCCATTTCCCAGAGTGCAAACCCCACACCAGATGCGCTCTACACGATCAAGTTCTCCGTGAAGAACATGGGCTCGCGGGCGGGAACTGAGATCCCCCAGCTCTACCTTGGCTTCCCCGCGAGCGCTGGTGAACCCCCGAAGCTGCTTCGCGGGTTCGATTCTATCTCGCTGGCCGCAGGCGAGACAGGCTCGGTCTCCATCTCTCTCGGTCAACAGCAACTCAGGTGGGAAGCGTCCGATTTTGGAGAACGGCGAGGCGTTTTGACTAATTATTTTTTGCGTAGCATCTGGGACGTCCCATCGCAGGCGTGGGTGCGGCCAAGCGGTACATTTAGGGTCTTCGTAGGCGCATCCTCCAGGGATATACGCCTTCAGGGCACTTTCTAGTGATCGTGGACAGTGTTCCGACCGTTTCAGACCTGGAGGATAGTATCGTTCCTACGCGAGCATTTAGCATAACGATTGTAACGACACCTTAGGCTCGTCTCTTGGGTTATGCCCATGTGATGGGCAGGGATAATGAATTCATGGCTTTGGTGTACACATCATAGCCTGCGGTGCAAATGCTGCGTGGAATACAACACGGGCATCGAACGTGTCACTGCCGAATAGATGGAGCATCCCGGGCCATTCTATCAATTATTGAACAGATCCCTCATAAGTTAACCTCTGAAGAATGCCTCCATACCTCCTGCTAGTCGTAAGGCGAGAATGGTATCGTTGCGTAACATTGTCTGCGTTAGGGCGAGGCTCTGGTGATTCCGAAGCACGGCGAGTCAATGGCTGTAGACATCCATGTGCGGAAAACAAGAAAGCGAGCATTTACGCACACGCCAACGAGATCCGTTAGACTGAGTGTGCAATGTAATTCAAGGCATCGGTTCAGTCATTGGCTGGCCGACTGACAGAGTATTCGCATCGGGGGCGAGTTTGTCGACGAGCGCGGTCACGCCCGCACGGAGATCCCAATAGAAGGTGGCAAGGTAGGGGGCAAACCCGAATGCGATGCACCATTCGATGACTGCTGCCACGTTGACGCTGGCGAAAAGCGTCCCTAGGAATGCGAGCATGCCAGCGATCAGTGCAATCGTCGTGGTCGCTCTGACAAGATGGGGACGGCGAAGAACAGTGCGATACGGATAAGTCTGCGAGAGAAGTGAGTGCACGTTTACGCTGGCACGATGCAGATATTTATCTGACCTGTATGACTGTGCATAGGATACTACAAGCAACTCCGAGCACAAATGCGAACAGAAATGCACGGTGTACGGTCTCGTATATTCGGGTATCAAAGCCTGACAGCATAATGAGCGCGCCGCCGCCGATGAATGCCCCTGCTATGGCAAGGCCGGAGCATATGCGAGTACGCCGAGGAGACAACGTTTGCACGCTTGATTCATGGATGAGAGTCAACCATCGGTCAGAAATCGGATTCGGTATGGACGCACCCAGCTAAACTACGCAGTCGCGCCTCGATTATAAGGGTGAAAAAGAAGCCCAGCGCCGCAGAGCAGCACACGACCACGAATAGCGGTTTCAGGATGTCAGCGCCGACATCAGATATGAACGCAATGCGTTGGCTGGCCGACTCGGAGGTGTAGTAGGGACGACCTTGTGCCAGCCAGGTAATGAGCATGGCGAGCAAGCCTGCCGCCCAGATTGTGGATGCGAAGACAGGAAGCCATGCTATCAACGACCAGCGAGAATAATCGCGTGCACCAGCCTGCAGGCTCGACCCGTGCATGGAACGAAATAAGCGTAAATGGCGGGTCGTCGACTCAGATTTGCAAGGCAACCATAGGTATAAGTCTTAGTCAGGCCCAGGTGATGGCGTGGCACAGTGCCGGTTGAGTCATGGCTGATGACAAGAATCGTTCGTGCTTCAGAATCCGCCAGCCCGGGACTGGACTCGACATCCAATGTTGCCAATGCCCGCAACCGCGGCAACGTCTTACGATGCTTCATGCAGCGTTACTTCTCGAGATGAACTTGGAGAGCTTGAGATCCCTTCAGCAGACACCACCGCAAGGATCCAATAATCATCATGGCTCGGACACTGCGTCACTGCGAGCTCGCGTCCCTTCTACCGTACTCCACCCGGTAATGAGCGGTCCCCCACGTAGTGAACGTTTTGCATTTTCTGTTTCCCCGTCGCTATAAGGCCATCCTAGGCCAAGATAACGTTAGAGGCAAAGGTCATATGCTATTCCCCACAGGTCTGTGTATTTTCTAGTGGGAAATGCCGCGGTGGACGGTCGTGGTAGACAAAACATCGTCGGAAACGGCGCTTAAGCGCGGATGTAAATGTAACCGACGGTTGGACGCCAGTAAACACTTTCCCTTTCCATGTAACTTCATATGAAGGATGGATTGAGCATATGGATACCCTCAGAGGACGCTTTAGGGGAGGGGAAGTGTTGTACCGGCCAAAAGAGGGTGTTCGGCCAAAGTGTTCACTACATGGTGGTCGGCATTGAACACCAACGGCGAGCAAGCTTGGCTCAGATTCATGTCAAACCGGGGGTAATCGACGTCTGCGAGAGCAATGGCGAAGGTTCGAAGTGAGGGGAAGACGTTGTTCGTGAGATAGCACAAAAGTGTTCATTACCCGGGGGACTACGGTAACGAAAGATATTGAGCTCCGTCATTTCTTCTTGCTCAAGAAACTCACCAAAACTGTAACACTGCCACTGCGGACTGGGACTTTGCAGATGCTCACAGACGCGGTTTCATGTCGATCCTCGCTCGCTCGCGGCCCTCGCGGATACCTCTCGCGATCGCGATTACCGCCCACTGCCACCCCCTCGACCGTTTATAAGCTCTGCGGGACAATACGAACCAACAACCAGGTTGACCTCCCCCAGTCCCCTCTGGTCCTTCTGTTGTACCATCCCTATTTTTTATAACCACAGTCTCACACATTTGACAGTGACGATGATGACTACATCCGTCTCCGCATCGTCCCTGCGTAGCCTGAGCAGCTCGAAGAGCCTCGCGTCGTTCGCGAACGAGCTCGCGACCGCGCAGCGGTTCGCCGAAGTCGCAGGCACGGGCGCGACGGCGCGCAACAGCCGTCGTCGCGTACGACCTGAAAGCGTTCTCCCAGGGCTTCTCTTTGCGAAGAAATCTCAAGCTGTGGCGGCAGAGCTCAATGATGAGCCTGCAGTCGTGTCTGAATCGACGTCGTCGGCTTCCATGTCGAGCATGAGCAGCAGCAAGAGTCTGAACTCGTTCAAGCGCGAGCTCTTCGCATCTGGCAGGCTCGGCGAGCTGAACTCGTCCGGGTTTGAAGCTCGTGCATACCGCCGCCGCGTTCGCGCAGCGTCGAGCGCCGGCCAGCCCGAGCTTGAGTCGGCGCCAGCCCCTAAGCCAGCTCTCGGTGTGAACGCGGCAGCTGGCGCGTCGACCGTGAGCATCCGTCGGCCGCTGGCTGAGCGGTCGCCGTTTGTGAACTACACGCCGTCTGGTTCGCTGAACTTGACGAGCGTGCGCGACCGCAGCGGCAGATGGGTCGGCGCGTCGCCGTCCTTGTTTGCTGACCTCGAGCCCGCGGAGGAGTTCCGCCTGCGTAGCGCGTTGCTCCTCCCGGGAATGCAGTTCACGTCGAGCACGGTTGGTGCAGAGAAGGGCGATGTGTTGCGCTCGCTGACGGGTGAGCCCGCCGACGAGAAGATGTCGCGCGTGGAAAGCTCCTGCAGACGTTCAAGCGCTCCTGAATGATTGGTTTCTTTTCTGGTCCGATTTTACGTTGATTTATCCTTTGATATCCTGCCGTCCTTTCAATGCCTTCATGCCCATTAATGACGCCACACCAATCCACTAATCGTTGCTCGCCGCATCCCCATCGCCCACTCTTTTAAACACCATTCTCATGGCATTGGTCGCGCGGCTGGTTCAGCAATGCGTCGAGCGATGCCATGAGAAGTGCTGGTGACAACAAAGCTGCGGATTCCGGTCTGAGCATACTTTTAAAGTATGCTCAGACCGGAATAAGTAACTTTACCCTTTTAACGAAACCACTCACTGCTTTGCATCGTCTCCTCGCCCCACTGATAGTCGCCGTTCTCCACGCCAAAATTCCCTGACCCCTCCTCGCCATATCTCCCTCCAGGCCTGAGTCAGATGGCTCTGCCAGTGAATTGCCAATAAAACATCCAACTACAAAACACTGCATTCATAGGCTCCTGAACCGCAGGCGAACATCGGCCTGCCGTCCCGAGATCCTGTGGGAACTACGCGACGATTACTCAAACGGGCGGTTTCCTGTGCCTCGCCTGGGCTGGGGCACTCACCGATGCGTGGTGCAGGCTTATGATGCACAATCGATTACTACTACCAGTGAATGGAAAAAAATTCCGTATCAAAATACAAGCAGCTGTTATGTTTCTTGAGACGACTGCTGAACACGAGAGATGAACTGTAACGACAGGATTCGAGCGCGTCGACCTTGGAGCAGCAGCAAGATGCCGAGCGGAGTTTTCACGCTTCTTTCTCCCGAACCCCAACCTCGCTTTCGTGACTAGCTGTCCATCAGCAACCACGACCACGCGCTGGGGGTATATAAGTAACAGCAACCTGTGCGTGATTAACCCGCTACTTGGCTCCCGCGTTTTGCTCACTTCCATGGCAGATACGACATACGTGAATACGCCTCTGGCCGATCGCCAACGCATCGCGGCGCAGAACCTGCTCGCCCAGCAAGAACACATCATGTCTTCCCGGTCCATCAAAGCAACCCTCTCGCTAGCCTACGTGCACGACGCCCTAACCGACCTCAAGGCAAACCAGTCCGTTACACACCCGGATAAAACTGCCTTTTACGGGATCGAGCACACAAAGAGAGTCCGGGAGGCCCTAACGAACTTGCCTACGAAGAACCTCGAGAGGGTCGCGTACACTCCGACGGTTCACCTGCTCAACTGCATCAGCGCGGCCTACTACAGTCATGTTTTTGGCCGAAGAAATCACCACCCTGCGATTATTTTCGGCTCCAAGGCTTCCTCTGCACCGCTCGGAGATTACCTCGCGCTCCTGATACAGCCGGACTACTACGCCTACGTGGGCACGATCGACGAGCTTAAAAGCATCTGCAGGAAGGAGGCCGAACCCTCGCCCGGCCGTGGTCCGAGATGGTTCAGGTCGGCGAGCACAAGCGCCCCAGGAATGCGAGGCGCGCGGACGGCCAGCTGAAGTCTTATCTTGCGGCCCTTAAACGTTATAGAGTCGATCTGCCGATCAGTGCATGCGTTCAGCGTCGAGAAGGGGATGATCAAGCTCGCGTCGCTCAACCCGTGCGGAATGGCGATGTCTCCCGCAGTTACTTGCTCCGATCTCAACACCTGGATTGCGCACGTCGCTTTGGTCTATGCTGGGTATCAGGACCGCGACTCCAGATGCAGTATTGTTCGGCGCAGCACGAGTTTCATCGCTGGGACATCCGGACGGACGGTAAAGATGGTGTCGCTGTTGCCCCGTTTTATGTGTCCTCCCCTCCGGGACGGATGACTTTTGCGTGCTTTGAGGTGCTGCCCCTCCCCGAAGGCGACGATATGACCGACCCCGACTCTTTGTCTGCAATGAACGAGGAGTTCCACAAAGGCAATGTCGAAGGGTTTTGGAAGATGTCCTGGCAACGGGTTTCCGCGCGCGCCACCGAGATTGACCTGCTTTCTGACTTGCACAAGAACGGATGGGTTCCCGGCCTCGTCAGGCCCCACGATATGCGCCAGCCACTGCCCGCCGACAATCCGTCTGTTGTCGAGTCGCAGGGCGAGGGTGCCTCGGCTCCATCGGCGAACTTACCGACCGAGCCGTGTCCATCGACAGCCGAGGACGCCATTCACCATCCGGGCAGGATGGACGATGTCGGTCGCGTCAAGGAGATTCTCCACCTTGGCAGCATTGGCGAGCCGCTCAGCCAGTGCAAGACTACGCGCCAACTCGTAGAAGCCATGTACGATCTCATTGAAGGTATGTTTCGGCGTTTCCAGACGTCAGTTGTGTGTTGTTGAATGATGTTCACAGTGCACGCCCATTTGGCCGAGCTCGGTGTGCTTCATCGCGATGTGAGCTGGTACAACGTCATGTGCAATCCCGAGCACTTCATCACGACGCATCCATACTTGCACACGGACAAGGAGTTGCCGCGGCCATGCATCAGCAGCATACTGTATGTTGATCGCATCCCGTGTTATACCACCGTCTGACGATATTTCGAAGTGGACGCCCCAATCCTAAATCTTCGATTCTGCTGGCTGACCTCGACCATTCCATCAAGGTGACCGAGCACTCTCCTCTAGCCGGCGAAAAGACGGTAAGTTCTGTGCAGTTACGATGAAGCGCGGTGCTGACGCTTTCTGCAGGGCACGCCGATGTTTATCTCGATTGAGCAGGCGGACCCAGCATGCCTTCAGTTCGTGAATCAGCCTCTTGGCGAGATCAAGGATGCCCTGGGCCGTGCCGAGCGACACGTCTACGCCTTCGAGAAAGCCTTTCTGAATGGCGCGGACGGGCAATTCATGGCCAATTTCGATCTCGTCATGCAAGCCGAGGCTGCTCGTACGAACCTTTCAAAGGAATTCAAGCAACGCGCTCCGCCTCCGCCTGAAACGAGGCATGACCTGCGCCACGACGCTGAATCGATTTACTGGGTCTTTCTGTGGGCGTTCGCCCGCGCTCAGCCTCGCCATTCATCATCGGTGGAAGATGTGACCAAGGAACTTAATTGCCTTTGCGCTGCGATGTTCGCACATTCCATCGGCGGACCACAGGGCGAAGCTGCGCGCGCAAAATATCTTATCGAGCCCTCTCTTCAGCTACTCTTCCACCCGACGCTGGCGAAGATCCGAAAGCTATTCGAGTGGATGTCTTCCTACCTTGCCATCCCATGGTATCTTTACTGCGGCCGAGAGGCAGCAACCCCTCTTGTGAAACCAGACCACGTCCATATCGCCTTCCGTCGGTTCATTTTGGCTTTTCTGCTCGACCCGGAACACCTTGAGTTGTTGGAGGTCGAATTGGATACCACAACGCCGCGATATACGAGCGTCCTCGAAGGGCTGTGTCGCCAAGAACCCGTGAGCACGTCGAAGCGCAACACAACGGGCGCGACTGGAACAGGTACCGGTAGCAAGGCATGGAAGCCTTCCACAGCACGCGCTGCGACGACCACTAGTACCCAGCGCTCGACGGGATCGACCAAGCGAACAGCCGCCGCCGCCGGGCTCCCTGCCAAGAAGCGCGTGCCGTCGTCCGTGTTGGCCATTCAAGGCGATAGCGCATCTTCAGGATCCGAGTTGGATAGCGAGGACGATGAGGAGGACCAGGAGCAAGTCGAGGACCTTCCAGCAGACGAAGATGACGCTCAACCTGCAGCGCTGCCTATCGTGGACGACGCTCAACTGCCTGCTGGGTTCACCAAGTCCTCCGCCTACTATCGGCGCCTGGTGTTCTGGAAAGATCGTACCCTGTGGTTTGGTTCTGGTATCAAGCCAGAGGACACGAAGCCTGATGAGTAGCCGACTCGCCATACGTTCTCGCATTTCTTGTACAATATAAACCGGACGCGATCTGTGTACCAACCGCTCGACTGTCTATCAATAATACTTTGTCGTCCATGCTAACTCGAGTACTTGGGCCGGACGCGACGGAGCAGCTTCGTTGAAAGTAAAATGGCCGTCGTGCCTGGTAATCGCGACCCTCCCCTGCGCCGCCGCTAGGCTTTTTACTTTTTTACTTTCATTTCCACCTCTGCCTAGTAATGGCTAGCAATTGGTAATCTTATGAGGCTACGAGCAGGGACCTCAGACTGAGCGTCGCGATAAAACCTACAGACAACTACTGTAGAGGGCCTGCCGCGACACACGACGCCACCCAAGCCGTTCTTAGCAGACTATAGACTTCGGGTGGAGGGGACTAAAACGGGGTAGTACCAAGAGCAAGCGAGCATGCGAGAGAGGAGAGGAGAGAACAAAACCCTACGGCCGGACTCGGAGGACAAGGTCAAAGAATTATAGAACACACCCGCGGGGGACACAAGGGGGGCGAACCGGGCACGCTTAGAACTCGGGCACCTCGTCCTCGGGGTTGACGGCGTCGTTGTCGACCTCCTCGTGGTCCTTCTCGAGCGCGGCGAGGTCCTCGCGCGCCTCGGAGAACTCGCCCTCCTCCATGCCCTCGCCGACGTACCAGTGCACGAACGCGCGCTTCGAGTAGAGCAGGTCGAACTTGTGGTCCAGCCGGCTCCACGCGGACGAGATCGCGGTCGTGTTGCTCAGCATGCACAGCGAGCGCGTGACCTTGGCGAGGTCGCCGCCGGGGATGAACGCCGGCGGCTCGTTGCAGATGCGGAGCTTGAAGCCCGTCGGGCACCGGTCGACGAACTGGATGGTGCGCTTCGTCTTGATGAACGCGATGGCCGCGTTCGTGTCCTTGGGCACGACGTCGCCGCGGCACAGCAGGCAGCACGCCATGTACTTGCCCTCGCGCGGGTCGCACTTGACCATCTGGTTTCCGTACTCGAAGCACGAGTAGGTCATGTCAGCGACCGAGTTCTGCTCGTGGTGCGCCTTCTCCGCGGAGAGGATGGGAGTGTACGTCGCGAGCAGTTACTGGATGCGAGGGAAGCTGACATAGCATACAGGATCAGTGCGGTGTTCGCCTCGTTGTCAATCATGAAAGAGCAGTCCGAGTGCTCAAGGGTCGTGTGCGTCGTCAAAATGTAATTTACGGCTCGACGACCGAGTTGGACATGCGCGGGGCCGGATAAACTCAGAACTCGAGCTTGGACTTCTTGCCGTAGTCGGTCGAGAGACGCTCAAGCAGGAGGGCACCGAAACCAGAGCCAGTTCCGCCACCGAAGGAGTGGAAGACGAAGAAGCCCTGGAGACCAGAGCAGTTGTCGGCCAGACGGCCGGCCTTGATGCCATCTATTTGAACCCCTCCTCATGGTATCGTCCCGCCCAGCCAGTTGGCAATGCGGCGTCGGGCGATAGAATGACGAGGAGGATCTCTACTTGTGGACCATAGCTCAAGATGCCGAGTATAGGATTTGCAAGTCTTCACAAGTCGCGAATGGGGAAGCAGTAGCACCGGCAAGGCAATTGTGTAGACTTCCGCAGGTGCTATGGAGGCCAGAGAGAGCGATGGTCACGTCTTTCGCGCCGCAGCTATAGACTCGGCCAGCGCCTTCAGGTTATCGACGACCTCGTCCAGATAGCCGCCGCGCACGTTCTCGTCCGGTTTATTGCCCGCGGGCACGTCGAGCGTGAACGAAGGCTTGTACAGCGGGTAGAACGCATGGTCCGGGACGTGCGCGTCGGGATGCAGCGGCGCGCCGAGCGCGAGCGACGTCAGATACGCCCATGCGCGCGCGGTGTTCGGCGCGTTGTACCCGCCGCCGCCCAGGAGCAGCGTGGGCAGCCGCCAGTCGAGTATCCGTTGCACGACGTCGCCCATGCCCATGCCCGTTGCCGTAACAGATCCCAGAGCCAGCGCCAGAACCAGAACAAGTGCTAGCATCCGCCGAAAGAGACCAATTCCACACGCCGCAGGGGTCGCCCGCGAGCCCGTCCGCGCCGCACTGCACGACGACGGCGTCCGGGCAGAACGCGGCGTAGACAGCCTCGATGCCCTCCGTCCACACGCGCAGGAAGGTCGCCGCGGAGGCGCCAGCAAGCAAAGGCAGCGTCAACGCGCAGCCGGGCGGCACGGCGGGGTAGAACCCGCGCGCGGCATGGTGCAGCGAGAGCACGAGCACGCTGCTGTCCAACGCCGGGTCTATGGGGAAATGCCGCTGCCACGGCGTCGGCGAAGTGCAGGTCGAGGTCGATGTAGAGCACTCGCCCGCCGCCGAGCTTGCGCAGCGCGAGAACGGCGAGCACGCAGTCGTTCGCGTAGCAGAAGCCCGCGGCGCGCGCCTTCTGCGCGTGGTGCCGCCCGCCGTCCCATGCAATGCCGACGTCTGCTGTGCCCGCGCATAGTGCGCGTGCGGCCGTCATTGTTGCACCTGCGGAGAGCGCGGCGTATTTTGCGAGTCCTGGGAAGCGCGGGCAGTCGTCGTGCAGGCCAAAGTCGCTGTTTGATTCGGCATTGCTAGATGGAGAAAGCAGAGCATCCACGTAGTCCGAGTCATGATAGGCACATAGATCTTTGTGTGTAGCTGGTACTGGAGACGCAATACGAAGGTTTGGATGCGCCGTGGAGTCGAGCAACCAGTACGCTTTAACGAGCGAGTGGACAATTGCAGAACGATTTGGGTTAGAAGGAAGCTGCGATGATGACTGAACGAGCTCGTTGGAGACAACGTAGACGACCCTGCGCGGGTTGCCCATTCCAGGATAGAGAGCTGGGACAAGAGATGTGGAAGGTCGTGTCAACTCCGAAACGCGAGACACGTTCTCCCGGTTTGAGGGCCACAAAATGCTTAAGGACATTGATATTAGTCTATGATACAAATGCAAAGTTTTATGCGCGGTATTACAGTCCGTTTGAGTACATTATCTATGAATGCTCGTGTCGTTTTCATACAGCAGCGCCGTTGGAAGGCGGCAAGCGATGGGGTGCTACCTGGCCAGAGGCAATCAAGTTCTCGCGCGTCAGCTCGCCAGCAGAGATATTTCTGCTGGCGCGGAGGTCGGCCCAGAACGTGAGAAGGTAGAATGTGAAGCCGAAAGCGATGGCCCATTCGATGATGGCGGCGACGTTCTGTTTGCGCCCCAATGTCACGCCGAAAGCGATGGCTGCGGCGATGAGCACGACCGCTAGAATGGCTTTGATGATATAGGCGCGGCGGAGATGCGTCGCTTGGGGATACGCCTTTTCTATCCAGCGAAACTGCGGCACAATGTAAGCGGTGAATACACTCAAATAATGAAGACATACCTCTAGCACAGTGAAGATGGCAGAGATGGTCACTCCCAGGACGAAGAAGAACAGAAATATGCGGTGCGCCGTCATATGTCTCTTCGTGTCGAATATAGACAGGAGAATGAGCGCTGCGCCGCCCATAAAGGCACCGAAGATCGCTATGCTGGAAGACACGCGCTCGCGCATCCGCATGTTGGGATGCAGGCGCCCCGAGTGACGCAGCCAGCGTTCAACGCACAGCGTCAGAAAAAAGCCAACGGCCGTGACGCAGCAGCCCGCGATGAAGAGCGGCTTGAGCATGTCGGCGCCTACGTCCGAGATGTACGCGACCTTCTGGCCGGGCGACATGGACGGGTAGAACGGGTGGCCCTGGGCGAGCCAGGTAATGAGCATGGCGAGCAGCATGCCGACCCAGATGAAGGCGGTGACGAGCGGTATCCAGATGTAGCGCCAGTGGTGTCGGTGCTTGTGGTCGTCGACGGTCGGGTCGGCGGGCGCAGCAGCGGCGCCGTTGGCCGCATAACGCTCCTTGTTGAGCCGTGCGTGAGATTCTTGCGACAGGCGCATGGTGCTGGGTTTACTGTGCAGACATTGAACCAGGCCGAGTACTTATTCAGGCGACGTCATCGGGCATGACCATGACATGACGGCGAGAGCCACTCCAGACTGCACACTGCTCTGCACCCGCAGCCGGGAATCGCACGGAGTCCCTTTTGCCTTGGCTGATCACATACTGTAAATACCGCTGCTGGCCTCAAGTCTTCACGGCGGCCGGGCAAAGGTCGAGAGCGTCGAGTCGGACTGAGTCGGCACGGTCCGTTCCTTCCTTGCATTCCTCCATGTCTGGTCTCTGCGCAAATGCTCTCCAGAGACTCGGACCTTCATCCTTTTGTCTCTCAGAGTCTCCAAACGCCGTCGATGTCTGCTGATTGGTAGCTGGTCTTGCATCATTTACATCGCTTTACGCCCTTTTCTTCTTCGTCCTGACCGGATTTCCGCGCAATACACCTGACGGATCGGGAGCGCAGTCTAACGTTCGCGGACTCGGGGCGTTTACACGCGGTACTCAATCAGAACGAGACTTTACGTTGAGGACCCCTGGCCGGACTGTACAGCGTTGCGATTGTCACATCTCGTCCTGGGGTCTTGGAATGAACTCTCGTTCGTTGGCTCGATCCTCCCATTTGCTCTGGCTTGCTCCACGTTGCGGTGAGTGCTGGCACTCGAGAAATTTCAAGTCCGTAGGCAATATAACGCCCAAATTTGAGCATCGAGTCTGGGTGGCGGACGGAATGATCGCACTCAACCTTCCAGCGTCTGTTACCGTCGAAACAATTATAGCGAACCGACTTCTGGGCTGCTTCTGCATCTTTGTTGTCACCAGCACTTCTCATGACATCGCTCGACGCATCGCTGAACCAGCCGCGCGAACGATGTCATGAGAATGGTGTTAAAAAGTGTGGGCGATGGGGATGCGGCGAGCAACGATTGGTGGATTAGTGCGGCGTCATTAATGGGCATTAAGGCATTAAAAGGACGGCAGGATATCAAAGGATAAATCAACGTAAAATCGGACCAGAAAAGAAACTAATCATTCAGGAGCGCTTGAACGTTTGCAGGAGCTTTTCCACGCGCGACATTTTCTCGTCGGCGGGCTCACCCGTCAGCGAGCGCAACACATCACCCTTCTCTGCACCAACCGTGCTCGACGTGAACTGCATTCCCGGGAGGAGCAACGCGCTGCGCAGGCGGAACTCCTCCGCGGGCTCGAGGTCAGCGAACAAGGACGGCGATGCGCCGACCCATCTGCCGCTGCGGTCCCGCACGCTCGTCAAATTCAGCGAACCAGACGGCGTGTAGTTCACAAACGGCGACCGCTCAGCCAGCGGACGACGGATGCTCACGGTCGACGCGCCAGCTGCCGCGTTCACACCGAGAGCTGGCTTAGGGGCCGGCGCCGACTCAAGCTCGGGCTGGCCGGCGCTCGACGCTGCGCGAACGCGGCGGCGGTACGCACGAGCTTCAAACCCGGACGAGTTCAGCTCGCCGAGTCTGCCAGACGCGAAGAGCTCGCGCTTGAACGAGTTGAGACTCTTGCTGCTGCTCATGCTCGACATAGAAGCCGACGACGTCGACTCAGACACGACTGCAGGCTCGTCATTGAGCTCTGCCGCCGCAGCTTGGGCTTTCTTCGCAAAGAGGAGTCCCGGGAGGACGCTTTCGGGTCGTACGCGACGGCGACTATTGCGCGCTGTCGCGCCCGTGCCTGCGACTTCGGCGAACCGCTGCGCGGTCGCGAGCTCGTTCGCGAACGACGCGAGGCTCTTCGAGCTGCTCAGGCTACGCAGGGACGATGCGGAGACGGATGTAGTCATCATCGTCACTGTCAAATGTGTGAGACTGTGGTTATAAAAAATAGGGATGGTACAACAGAAGGACCAGAGGGGACTGGGGGAGGTCAACCTGGTTGTTGGTTCGGATTGTCCCGCAGAGCTTATAAGCGGTTGAGGGGGTGGCAGTGGGCGGTAATCACGATCGCGAGAGGTATCCGCGCAGGCCCGAGACAGCTTCATTCGACCAATTGCAAGTAAGCAACTTGAACAGTCCATCGTCGAACATGTACTTGTAGACTTCATAGCCGTATTCATAGCCGTATTCGAGCTCACCAGCTTCCGGATAAATGCATCAATTACAGAACTCTTTATGACTATGTGAACGTATCTATTGTATCTTGAATATCATCTTCATCAGGAATATTCCTCCGTCGAACCCATACCATCTGGCTTGATGCCAGAGCCGAACCATAACGCGCGATCCTTCAAGAACATAAGGCGTAAAGCTTCGGCGGATGTAGCGTCCAAGTGCTCTTCGGCGTTGTATGCCTTCTTCATGGAGTCCTCATCCGCCGCCCTGCGAGGCGACACGTCGGATGTAGCGCCGTCCTTGTCGACCAGCGCCGATCGGGCGTGCCTCCTGGCAGAACGAGCGGCATCTTGAGCTTTACGCTTCAGCGTTAGTGCTGGAACTGCAGCCTCGCATTCGTTGGCGTTATTGGTCGAGGGTGGACGGCTGGACAGTGCGTCCGGGACGCTGGTATAGCGGGGCATCTCGGTATCAAGTTCCATGTCCCATTGCGCATCGCTGGCCCGGGCAGGATCGAGCATGAATGCCAAAATGAACCGGCGAAAGGCGATGTGGACGTGGTCCGCCTTCACAATGGGCGTCGGAGCATCGTCGCCGCAGTAGAGAAACCATGGGATATTAAGATAGCCGGCCATCCATTTGAAGAGTTCCTCGAACACCTGGAGCATCGGATGGAAGACCCCTTCGACCTGCCCGCCGTTGTTCGCCCACCACGCACGGAAACGGTCTCCATCTGAACCGCCTTGCATCATAGCCTGGCAAAATATATCCAAGTCTAGTGAACCACGCTCCGGTAAAGCATCGCGCGGCCGAGCTCGAGCGAAGGCCCAGAGGAAAACCCAGTAAATTGATTCAGCGTCGTGTCGCAAATCGTGCCTCGGCGAAGGCGGGTGTATGAGTCCCTTCATGACGGTGTGAGTACGACGGAATTCCTCTCTGACCTCAGCGGTCCGGGCGGCCTCTGCTTGCACAACACGGTCGAAGTCGGCCATAAACATTCCGTCCTTTCCGCTCAGGAAAGCCTTGTCGAAGGCGTCGGCATGTTGCTCTGCAGCGCTCAGCATATTCCTGATTAGATCCAAAGAGCAGTTTCGACCGAAGGAGACCTTCTTTGGTGTCGCCATCTCCACCGACATGAACATCGGCGTTCCCTCGAGAAAGCGTCAGCGTCAGAATGAATGCTAAATGTACCCTACCGTCTTCTCTCCGGGTTGGGGCATGTTTTCTGGAGTGACCTTGATCGAATGGTCGAGGTCAGCAAGCAGAACGCACGGTCCATTGTCGGGACCCCTGTGTAGTCGTCAATCGAAGAATAGTAAAGCATTCGGTGAACTTACAGTATGCTATTGATGCATGGTCGCGGCAAGGTGGCATCGGTGTTCAAGGATGGATGCGTCGTGATGAAATGTTTGGGGTTACACATGACGTTGTACCAGCTAATGTCGCGATGAAGAACGCCAAGCTCAGCCAAATGGGCGTGCGCTGCCACAGCACGATCAGCGGAAAGCGGACACACGCAAAGATGGACACGTACTTTCAACGAGGTCGTACATAACTTTCGCAAGATGGCGCGGGGTTCGGCATTGGCTGAGCGGCTGCCCAATGCTACCAAGATAAAGAACGTCTTTAACGCGGCCGACGTCGTCTGCAGGAGAGGGAATGGTATTCTCGATTTCCGGGTCGTCTGGCCTGGCGTCGGACTGGCCTTCAAACGATGGCAGACGCATGTTGTGGGGCCTGACAAGACCAGGAACCCACCCGTCCTTATGCAAGTCGGATAGGAGGTCGAGCTCGTTCCCTGATGAGGAGGCGCTCTGCCACGACATCTTCCAAAACCCTTTGACGGTGCCGGAGCTGAAGTTCTCTTTCATCGCGGCCAGAACATCGGCGTCGGTCGAATCTTCGCCTGCGTGGAGTGGAAGTATCTTCAAAGGATGCGAATGTCGTCCTTCCCGGAGGGCGTCCGACATAAAATGGGCAGACAGCTATGCCATCACCACCGTTCACCCGTACGTCCCACCGATGAAAGCCGGGCTGGGCGGAGCAATATTGGATGTCAAGGTCTCGATCCGAATGCGCGCGATAAACGAGGGCGACGTGCGCGATCCAGGAATTGAGGTCAACCCACGAAGTCGTGCTGGATGTCGTTATGCCGTCTACGTTGAGCGAAGAAAGCTTGAGACGCCCTTTTTCGACTCTGAACGCGTGTACTGTTGGCAAATCGGGTCTGTAGCGTTTAAGGGCTGCGCGGCAAGATCTCAGCCGCCTGGCTGTGAATTTGGAAGATTTCGTATGGTCGAGGGTGCCAACTTGAACCAGCTCTGACCACTGCTTCGGGAGGATGGCTGCATCCGGGCTGCCCGCAAGTTGAAGTTCATTGATCGTTCCCGCGAATGCGTAATAGTCCGGCTGAAGTTGAAGCGCCAAGTAGTCCCCGGTGGGCGCACCGAACGTCCTGGAGCTGAAAATGATTGCGGGAAGGTCCTTCCTTTTGCCAAAGACGTGGGCA
The DNA here is from genome assembly GCA_037042885.1 of Auricularia sp. M12. NCBI lineage: Eukaryota > Fungi > Basidiomycota > Agaricomycetes > Auriculariales > Auriculariaceae > Auricularia > Auricularia sp. M12. The sequence continues at coordinate 1,337,854 of CM073212.1, forward strand.
TAGTACGCCTCGCTGATGCAGTTGAGCAGGGCGACGACCACCGTATACGTGACGTTCACGAAGTTCTCGGTGGGTAGCTTGTTCAGGACTGTCTTGACCTTCCTCGTGTTCTCGATGGCATGGAAGGCGGTCCGGGTCGGGTAAATCGCGGACTGGGTCGTCTTGAGCGCCTCCAATGCGTCCAGGACGTACGATGCTCTGTGTATCTGGCGAATAGAATCAGGATGATGGTCGTGGCCGGCTTGCAGATTTTCTGCGGCCGTGCGGTTGAGCTGAGTAGCCTGCTGGGCATTCGGTCGGGGTGTAGCTGACATAGCGGTCTGTGAAGAGCAAAGTCAACGAGCGGACACAGCCGCGATTACTCCCCGCCACGGAAAAAAACCGCCGTTCGGAGGTAGCGGCACACTTGAGGTGCACTTTTCTTTCCAGGATCTGCAAGGAAAAATAAGGTGTAATAGCAAAAGTTGTAGGATACGTCTTTGGGTATATAATCCCTCTCCAAGATCTTGAAACGAGTGCCATTTGACTCGGCTATGATGTCATCTCTGAGGGGGGCCGATATTGACACTATCTCGACAACCAGGCAGCATCGAGCTTGCCCCTGATATGAAACCCAGGTTGGTTTTGGACAGATGTTACATTCCAGAAGCAGCGAGGGTATATGTGCAATATTCGCCTCTCTAGGAGCTCAATCTTGTCCTCTGATTCATTGGCCGACTTGCTCTCCGGAATTACTGGATGGGGGAATCCTGAAAGTAAGTTCACCACTGAATAGTATCAAGCCAAAGCATCATGTGTATAAACAGGCCCCCTGCCGAGAGTATCAAAATTGCGGCAGAAATCTAGAATTTCCGAACGGCGGTTTTTTTCCGTGGCGGGGAGTATTTACCGGCAGGTCGTGGTGTCACGTGAAGCAACGTATGTAATGATACAAACTCCGCTCGGCACGTTGCTCCGAGTCGGTGACCCATTGCTTATTTTCTCCACCCTTCCCTCGTACAGGTAATACATCCACTGGAAAATTTCTGTAATAACCCCGCCATTGGAAGCTACATAGTATCTCGCATTGCGGTCAACACTGTAAATTAGGATCATACAAGCATCCACCACGCATAGAACTGCTTATCAAGAAGCAAGTTCACAGCAGCCTTCTTCGTCAAAAAAAAAGCCTGTATGCATGACGACATTCAAGATAGCTTGGGGAACAGTTCACCTTCAAGTCGTACGCACCTGCTACTTAGTTCTGAGTAGTACCGCAACGACCAGTGGCTGCACTGCTCTGCCGATCTACATGAATGCTTTACGCCTGGCGAGCCTTGCTGAGGCCATGGCACGTCTACTACTCGCATACAAATTCTGACCAGCACCGCAAAGGCCACCGCTTCGCCACATCGGACGTCCGAGGACGACCGCCCTCAGCATCCTCGGACTTCCGCGCCCTCGCAGTCGTCCCAAGCCAGCAAGGTAGGATTTCGTGGATTCTTCTCCACGACGTCACAACATCGACATTCAAACGAGAAAGAAAAACCAACGACGACGACAGAACGAGGGGGTATGACGAAGCAAAAAAAAAAAGAAATCTTCGAGAGCTAGCAACGATACATGAAAACGGCGAGCGGCGAGCGAGTTAGGAGAAGTAGAGGAGAAGAGAGGAGAGGAGAAGGGAAGAGCGTCCACGTGTGTCCGTGAGGGTATGGGATGGGATGGGATGGCGATGATGTGGTGGGTGCAATGCAAGGGGAAAAGGGCGACTTTGTTCGAGAGTGGGGTTTTTCGTTCCCCGTCCGGCCAGCCAGAGAGCATGTCGTGATGCGTTTAATTCCTGCGGCAGCAGCGGAAGAGGTTGCGCTTGAAGAAGTAGTACAAGCACTAGCGGAGAAGTGTCAGCCACCGCATCCATGTCAGACGGGAAAATGAAGATACACACCCCGATGAAGCGCACAAGCGACAGCGCGAACGTCGACCAGAGGATAACCGAGAAGTACGTATTCTGCTTGTTGCGCTGCTGGATCTCCGAATCAGGCTTCGCGGGCCCGTTGAGGTTATCAATCGCGATGGCCAGCGTAGCGTTCGAAATCATCCAAACCGCGACGAAACGCGTGCGGAACGTCTTATTTTGATCCTGAGCAGACAGACACACGGCGTCAGTCAAGCCAGCCCACCGAGAGCAAGAAAGTTCACTTGCATCAAGCGTCGGCTTCTCCTCGACCTCGGTCTTGTCCAGCTTCTTGATGGCGCGGTTGACGGTCTCCTGGAAGGTCGAGTCGATGTCCTCTTGCTTCATCTGCACGTCCTCCACCACGGCCGGCGCGTCCTTCTCCGTCTTCTTGGACGAGACGGATGGTAGAACATCGGCCTTGTCGCTGCCCTTGGTACCCCAGGACACATCATGCCTACGGAGAAGTGTCAGCCGAAAAGATGCAGGAGAGCATGCAAGGCCACGCACAAGTTACAGAAGGCATAGACGTTCAAGACGTTCGTGAACGACGGCGCGATGAGCATGTACTGCGGGAAACTCGAGAACATATGCCACGGGTCGCCCTGTTCATTTCATCAGCACACCGCACAAACAGCTCCAAGCCGTCGGGACTGACGTAGAGGAAAGACGCGATGAAGTATATGCCTGAAAATTTTCAATGAGCTGCCAGATCTACGACCTGCATCCGTCACATACCAAACGTCGCCACCAAAGCCGCCAGAAGGACATTCGCGGGACCAGTCAAAATCTCCTTGAAGGCGTTTCCAGTAGTGCCCACGTCCAAATTCTTGAAGGCGAGGACCGTGAGCCAGACGGAACACAGGATAAGGTAGGCCGAGAGGAACGCAAAGACCCAGAACGTCAACGCGTAGGCGAGCCGCTCGCCCTTCGGTCTGTTGCCGAGCGCGAGCACGAACTGCAGGCCGAGGAAGGCGAGGTAGAGCCATTGGAATGCGCTGTTTATCCAGTATGTCTGCGGGAAAGTGCGATGCACGTGAGAGCTGTGTCGAAATAGTCTGCGGCGAGGCGCGTACCACCGTCTTAGTGCCGAAGAGGTAGACCGGGTTCCTTTCGTCAGGCAGCAGGCGGATGATGATCGAGAATGTGAGCCAGAGATTCGCGATGGCGAACCAGAGAAGATGAGCGATGCGACGTTGTACTGCACACCAGAGTCGTCAACACCCCGCACGTCCAGGCTAGGACATAAACACGCACCAGAGCCTGCACATGGAAGAAGAACATGCTACAATAGTACGCGTTTCAGCACAGACACCAAAACAGATTGATGTGGCTAACCGAACGAAATTGTGCCCGGACTTGTAAAGCCTCGGGAAATGGTAGAGCGCGTATACAGACGCGGCGAACGAGCCGTTCAACCAGCGACGCCGCTGCCCAATGAGTTCCGCCGCCGTCTCCGGCACGTCCGTCTCGGCCTTGCTGGGCTTGACGTAGGTCAGTGTCCACTGGTCGCCGGCCTTGGCCACCAGCTCGAAACAGAGGATACGATCCTCTGCCAAGAACACTAACGGGCGATGTCAGTCGTTGTACGATGTGACTGTGACATTAAGACATACTGTTCTTGGTGAAGATGCCCATGCCATGAATACCCTTCTTGCCGAGGCGGTCCGCGAGTGAATGGTCGCCGTGGAAATACTGCTCAAGCGGCCGGCCCAGAATAGCGCGGAAGCGGTAGGCAGAGAAGGCACCAGGCAACACGGACACGTATCCGAACGAGCTCTCTGTCGGTTTGTCCAGGATATTACTCATCTAATTGTGGCGGGTCAGCCTTTCGCCGCATGGAAACAGAATGGCAGCGCACCTTGTACTCGAAGTTCTGCGCCGCCACGAGCGGGTTGATGAGCTTCTTGCCGGACTTGATCATGGCGTGAATCTCTCCACACGCGCCACCGAGGTTAGGGTCGTTGTAGAAGGCTTCCCAAAGGTAGTAAATGGACTTGTGGCCGGGCTTGGTACCCGCGTCAATAAGGACGCAGATTTCCGGCTGGAGCATGCCTCCGATGGCATTGAAGAGCCAGCGGTGGGAGTTGATCTTCTTCTGGTTCTTGGCCTTGATGACGAGGATGATCTGCACGGGCACGAGATTGTTTGCGTCGTCGTTGTGCGGCAACACGAGCTGGAGGCCTGGGTCGACAGACACCTGCGTGGTGTACTAACTTTGAGGTCAGACAGGTATTCTTGGAATGCAATGCGATGTGCGGGCGGACCTCGAAGATATGGGCGACAGTGTCCTTGCCGTCAACCTGTTTCTTCATGACGCCGTCCTGATAGACGCCGACAGTTGCGAGGATGTCAAGCACGCTCTTGTCCATCGGTTCAATGCCGTCAATAATGAGCGCGACAGTGATGCGCTGCCAGCCTGGGATGCCGTCCTCGGCTGTCTTGCGCCAGTACCTGGATTGCTTTGTTTTGCAAATGTCGCGGATGTTGAGCATGACGCCGTGCAGGGTGCGGGCGTAGAGGACTTTGTCCTCGTTGTAGGAGGTGACTGCGATGAGCAGGTCGGTCGGGCGCTGGTACTGAGCGGTGCGCAGCCCCCATCCGTTTGCGCTGGTGAATTCGTCCGGGTCGCAGGTCGCGGCGGTGTACCGCATGTGTCTTGGAACGCGCGCGCATTTCAAAATTAATATTGCGACAGAAAACCCGAAACTCGACTCACGAGAATTCTGTGGTGTTGGTGTTGCGCCACTTGGACTCGACCGCGTTGTGGACGGGCGTCGGGACGGCATACTCTGCGATGAAGTTGCCCTTGGTGAGGTTGACCTTGCGCGTGCCGGCGCGGCGGAGGGCGGTCTTCTGCCTGTTCATCCATGCGCGGTCGCCGCTCGAGTTGGTGCCGGCCGACGCGGGCCTGTCGAGCGGGTCGTTGGGGTCGATGAACCTGGCAGGGCATTAGGACAGACAGCTGCTGCTGCGGCCAGTGCTCACCCTCCCGGCGGGTAATACGAGCCCGCCTGGCCATAGGTGAGCGGCTGGTGCTCCTCGTCGTTCACGTAGCCGGGGTGCGGCTGGGGGCCCGGGTCGTGCAGCGAGACGGCGCTGCCGTAGGGCGACGGGCCCGAGTGCGGGTAGCGCTGGGGCACGGGCAGCTCAGCAAAGTTGGCGTGCGGGCTGGCCTGGTGCGAGCCTGCTGGCCGGTCAGAGAACGGGTCGCCGTACGGCGGGATGGGCGAGTGCGGCTCCATGCGGCAACCTCAACGACGAGAAGGAAAAAAGGGACACGCTCGGTCGCAAGCGGCGACTCGAGAGGAGCGAACAGGCGCGCGCGTCACCGCTTGGCCCGCACAGCATACGCAAGGCCTTTGCTTCCGCGCCTTCCCCTGATCTGCCTGTTGCCTTTGTCCCAGCTGTCTCTCACTGCCAGCGCCCACAATGAGCATAGAACGCTCCTAAAGCCTCTTAAATCTGCTCTGTACCACTCCAGGTCAATGCAAAAGCAGTCAACGCTCTAATATTCCAGAACCCTCGCTGTCGTTACTGCCGGTGCTGCGGCCTCGCTCTCATCGCTTGGCCTGCAGTGCTCGACCCATCTACATCGCAATGAAGCGTTCTGCATCGACATCCAGACCTCCGGCCGCTGTGTCCGCAGCCGCTTTGACCGAGCACTTCCGGGGTGTATCCAGGGCCCGGGTACCAACTCGACAGAGCCCGCCTCGTTTACTGCACAGGAAATAAGAACCCGGTCTCTGCTGGCTCAATTCTACATAGGCGACGAGTACCGCTCCAGTCGTATTCCGGGGATACTCTCGCAAACCTCCATCACATTGTCCAGTCCAGTCCCAGGGCGTCTTGTCACCGCGCAGGTCCTCGGGGAATGGTCAAGCGCTCCTACAGCGCCAGGATATAAAGTGTCGTGCGAGTTCAGTTAGAGTGCTGCTAATGAGTCCTTCATGCTTCATCTGCCTCGGCCTGACCGCCATTGCCTCCGCTCGGGCCTTGACCATTGACGACACTCACTTCAATGGAGAGAGATTGCGATGTTTTACTAATGGCAGGGCATCCTCCTCAATGGAAATCCGCTCACGGCTGATTCACTGTGCTCGGACGGTGCATCCTGCTCGTATTCCGACGCTTCCAACAACTACGAATGTCTCACGATCAGTAACTCGGTGTATATGGATGGATGCACAGGCCCTCCTGGCCGCAACTGCACCTCGCACGGACACCAATCTCACTGCACAGGCAAGGACGGCGCAAAGGAAACGTGCGAGCGCGACGAGGTCGGCCCGCTTATTTGACTCTCTTGTCAGCTCCTCATCTCACATTCATTCTACCGAAGGAGGGCGTTTGGGTGTGCCATGGAAAAGGCCCAGGCTCGCCGTGCATCGTTCACGGCGGACATAGGGCCATTGTGAGCACATCGATGTCGGATATTACGATTTGAGCTGCACCTGGTATCTCTCATGTCAGTCCCCATTTTTCGTTAATGAAGGCTTCGGCCACACTGAACAATATGCAGTGCTGTGCTCATCGCGTCGTTCGTCGGCGCAGTCCTCCCCATCGTAGCATCCCAGCAGCTCTCCCGGCCCGTGATACGTTGGTCCGCCTTCATCTTCAAGCATTTGTAAGGCATATTCATCGCGGATCTTCACGGTAGTTAACTCCCTTCTAGTGGAACGGGCATCATCCTCGCCACCGCGTTCGTACACCTCCTGTATCACGCCTTCGTCATGTTTGGAAATCCGTGGTGAGTGGCATGGCCCCGCGACCTCTGCGGACCCCTAATAATGAGGTCGGGATAGTCTTGCAGGAATTGGATTTGAACCCGCGGCAGCGGGGGTTGCGCTCGCAGGTGTTCTCCTAATCTTGTGCGTCTCCAAATCTCAAATTTGTCCGCCATCCGATCTCACACGAGACGATATTCCAGTTTCTCAGATTACGCTATGAAACGTTGGGCACACGCACGATCTGTACGACCATTCATGAACCAGTCTGAGGAGGCCGGGCCGAGCGTTTCTCGGTCGAGCTCAGCATCGCGCGCAAGTTCCTCCACCTCCGTAGGATATGGCACATTCTCCCGGAGGTCCTCAGATTCTGCGACGACGGTCCGCTCCGTCGGAAAGGGCTGCTTGCCACAGCCGGATGACACAGAGGCTGTAGAGTCCAGCTACGCCCTCATTGAATCCTCAGAGATCGACTACATTTGGCCCAATGCGCATTTCGACGTCTACATGCTCGAGGGAGGCATCATCTTCCACTCGGTCATGATCGGTGGTGAGTGTGTTTCCCTGCTTTCAACACTTGTCGGAACGTTAACGACCGTGCAGTCTCTCTGGGTGCGACGGGCGGAGACCAGTGGAAACCTTTCTTCATCGCAATTGTCTTCCATCAATTCTTCGAAGGTGCGACCGGTTCGTTCAATGTGGCATGCCATTCACCGCTTGTCGTCTCTTCTGCCCCCCATATTTCGCAGGCCTCGCACTCGGCACGCGAATCAGCGCGCTCGAATGGCGCCCGCGCCAATGGTGGCGCAAGTGGGCCATGGCCTCGGCGTTCGGGGTGCGCTCTCCACCCTCTCATCCACCGCTGCCGCTCAACTCACAGCGTGTCGCAGGCGATCACGCCCATCGGAATCGCGATCGGCATTTCCCTTCACGCGTCGTACAACCCCAACTCGCCCACGGCGCTGCTCGTCACGGGCGTCTTCGACGCCTGAGCGCCGGCGTGCTGATGTACGCCGGCATCGTGGAGTTGCTCGTGCAGGATTTCATGCATGGTGAGCTCGCACATGCGGAGGCTCCTAGGGTTTGCGTTGCCATTTTTGCGTTGCTTGGTGGGATGGTTTGTATGTCCGTGCTGGGGAACTGGGCTTGATGAGCGACATGAACATGAATTGTATTCCTAGAAACGAAGAAATGAATGAAATAATTAGATGATGTCTGTCTCGCCCTGATAGTACGACGCGGGACGAACGCGTGGTCTTAATATAAATGTGGCGGTTGATGCGTCTAACGCGGTTGAGGTCACGTGCCGATACGAATTGACCTCAGCTCGGAAGCAAAGCGATCCGCACTCTCCTTTCCTTCCCGCGGCACCGCACCGTCCGACACAGTGGCGAGCGGCGCGATGCTCGACGTGCGCGCGGTGTCTGGTCTCTCCCTGCCTGCCCAGCGCAAGCCCCTGGCGTCGCTGAAGCCCTCGCCAGCGTCGACCGCCGCGACGCTCAAGCGGCCGCGGTCGCCGGAACCAGCCGCGCGCGCCGTCAAGCGGCCGAAGAGCGAGCACGCGACACCCGTCAAGCTCAGCCGCGAGGAGCGCGAGCGCCAGAAGGTCGAGTTCCGCGTCAAGTACACCCAGGCCTTCCCCAGCTGGACCTTCTACTTCGACGACCTCGAGCCCGCCGTCAGGGACGCCCTGGCGCCGCGTGTCCTGGCGCTCGGCGGGGTATGCCTGCTCGTTGTCCGCGCTCGACTCATAGTGCTGACCGCTTGGCATTGGCAGAAAATCGAACCCGCCTTCAGCAGCGCCGTCACGCACCTCATCACGAACCAGCAGATCGGCGAGCACAAAGACAAGGACAAGGAGAACGCTTTTGCTAGCCTCAAGAGCCCCATTAAGCTGCGTGGACGGTGCGTTCGACGCGTGGCACTTCGCCGTTTGCCGTCGTCTCACGTGCTTCCGTCCATGCAGCACCGACGAGCTAGGACTCGTAGCACGAGCAAAACAGCTGGAAAAGAAAATCTGGAGCTCTGATAGTGAGTTTATATCGTCGTCCATACCGTCTCGCTGACCGGGCTCCAGAACTCTCGTCCATTCTCGACCGCCTGCTTGACGAACCCGATGCTGCTGCTGCCGCCGCGAAGAAGCGGCAGCACCTCGCGAAACAGCTGCAACCAGCTTCTATCAAACATGCTGCCTCGACCCTTGCTGCTTTAACGAAGCCAAGCGCCCGTCAAACACTTCTCGCCGCGCATACCCAGAAGACTATTCCTCCTGCGACCCTTAGGCCAAAGGCAATGCGTCTGGGCACTAGCAGAGACCCGAGCAAGGATCTCGGACTGCTCCTGCAGACTGAACGTCTTCGCGGTGCCACAACAGAACGCGATCCCACTGCACGCAGAAACGACTTCAAATACTTCAAGCCGGGCAGCCATTACGTACTCATCGAAGACATCCGCCAGGAACTCGCCACCATCGCTGCACACGAATACCCGCCTCCATCGCGCGTCCCCAAGCCTGAGGGCGCGAGCAAGAAGCCTCGCCAAGGCGAGACTTGGCCGACACTGTATGCCGATCCGCGTTCCCACTGCCCCTTCCAGCCGTTCGACAAGAAGGCCGAAGAGCGTCGCAGGGTGCGCGAGGAGGAGTCCCGTATCTACGAAGAGCAGATCGCGGCCAAGAAGCGCGAACTTGCGCTGAAGAAACGCGCGGTGGAGATGGGCACGCTGCGCCGTGCCGCGTCGCTGGGCGACATGCGCCGCGCACAGCAGCGGCCGGTGCAGCATACAACTGCCCTTGCTCTTGGGCTCGAAGAGAATCCCGACGCGTCTGGGTACGCGCAGTCCGGCATGCCTGCGCCTGGGACAGAAGCGGACTCCACCGCGTACTGGGCCGCGTCGGCCAACAGTGTGAGCATCACGAGCACTGCGGCGTCGACGACGAGCTTTGCGGGCGCGCTGCGCGGCCTCGCGATCGGCCCAGGAAGCCGCGTGACGCTCCCTCCTGCGCTGCGCGACAAGCTGCGGCTGGAGACGATGCTCACCGCGGGCAACCCGAACGTCGACCCGAGCCTCATGGAGCTTGACAAGGAGAACGTCCCAGTGCGCCACGAGGACGAGGATCGCGCGCGCATGCCGCCGCCCAACGCGAACGCGCGCCGCCTCAAGAAGAGCAAGTCCACCAATACCCTCAAGGTGCGCGTCCAGGCGCGCGAGGAGAACAAGCGCTCCGGCTACTGCGAGAACTGCCGCATGCGCTTCGACGACATCAAAGAGGTCGGTCACTCTTGTTTCGCCTTCATTTGTTGCTCTTTACTGAAGATGGCGTGCAGCACCAGAGTAGCAAGAAGCACCGTCGCTTTGCCAATGACGCGCAGAACTTCCTCGAACTCGATGTCTTGCTTGACAAGGTCGCCCGCCGACCCCTCAAATAAATGAGCGTCCCCTTTTCTACCCCCTTATATGCTTTTATGCTGCTCAGTGCTGTATGCTGTCGTGCTTCCTTCCTTTTCTACTGTAAGTCTGTCAGGTGTTTGCTATGTTCCCTTTTCGCCCTCCTCCATGGTGCTTCAGAACCGCAATGTATATAACTGCAGATTCAGATGCCTGCTCCCGCTTCGCTTTGTAGCATAGATGAAATGAAGTGGTTGTCCGCAATACTTGTGCGCATGAGAAGTTTGGGAGTTTGTAATTGAACGTCGACGCCGAATGCGCGACCACAGCCTCAGCTGTGACTCGACGATGAGCTTTATGGAGAGTATGATACAGGGCGATTTACATTGGAGCGCCGTAAAGAACGTCAATACATAAGGAGCGTAGTAGAGAGAGGATAAAGACTCGGCCGTATTGTCGTCAATGAGGTGTTTCCGTCTCGGTGGTAGACGCGTTCGAACGAAAGTCTGGGTTCTGCACTTTGAGGACGCGCCTTTCGTCGAGGGTGATCTGGCGAACTACGGCGGCCCCAGGGAGGGGCTGAGTTGCGAGCATGGAGCGGCGTGCGGGTATAGGGACCGGATCGATGTGCGAGGACTGGTCTGTCGTGCTCTCGTGGTAGGGCACAGGATGCTGGTATAGGTAGGGCGAGACGCCGATGCGCGAGTTGCGCCATTGCAAATCGCGGGAGGTGGATACGCTCGAGCCTGGTCGCGTGAAGGCGTAGTCAGGGCCGGTGGAGGGCGTAACTTCGCGGTTGTCCAGCGCGACTATTCCTGATAACGATTTCACTTCGGCTGGAGAACTGTTGTCCTGCACCAGGGGTTGCGCGCGAGTCCCCGCTCGGCGCCAGTAGCGGAGGGCGACGATGCCAAGAATGCACAGTGCGATGACGCCGACTACAAGTAAAGCAATTTGCCAGCGCTGGAGGCCGTGGCGACTGCCTGCGCTGGATGGTCCACTGGAATGCGCATCGTCTGAAGGTAACGCGGTGACGATTACTGAGCCATTAACCGTGATAGTCTCGGTGACAGCAGTCGGAATAATCGGTGAAAAACCATGGCCACTGTTAGAGCGATATCAGTAAAATCAAACGACATATTGCTTGGAGTATCACCTTAAGCAACCTCGCGCCTGGGTCTCGAACGTGACGAGCGAGACGTCGCTGTCATCGTTATATCCGTCTCCCCTCTTGTGGTCACCGTCGAAGGATTTGATGGATGTCAGATGAGTCTGGCGGACTGAACTGTGGGCTGCTGTCCAAAGTCGACTGAGTACGAGTGTTGCTGGGGTTTCTATCCATGCAATCCAGTATCAGCCTCATGGATCCAACATCCACAATGGCGATGGCGGTTCCGGCTGGACCTCAAATGAACATAGACCAATCCAGCCCATTTTGCGAGAAACTCAAATGAATTCGCGAGCTGGATTTGCGTTGTCCATCGAATAGGTGAATCCAACGTCAAAGTTCACCGACCCCAAAAGCAGGTTGTTGTACGGTGCAAATTCAAGGGCGGGAAACGAAAATTGAGTCGATTTTTTCGCGTTATCAACTGAGGCAAATGCCAACCTGCTGAGGGAATGCTCCGCCAAACGATTGAATTGCAGAACCTGCTAGTTCGGGCTTCATTGAAATTTGCAATTCAGATCAAAGCGGATGGATCTACCATTGAAATTTAACCGTCACTGTAGCTGGCGAATTGCCACCAGTAGACAACGCATAACCATCCCATGAAACTGGATTGAACCTTTGCATACCAATCAATTCGTGAACAATCCTAGACATGTGACACACCAGCCATTAGAAGAAATGGTCCTTCCAACATTGACCTCGGATGGGATCCTTCAATGGTGAAGGGGACCAGGTTATGGACTGATCGTCATTCAATCCAGACTTTGATTTCATCGTCGTTGAGCTAATCGTGACAGTTCAATGCCCCAAAAATCAAGATATGGAGTGCCGAAACTCGAGGCAAGATCATCCAGTCGATGTTGGGAAGAAAAGCGAAACAAGCACTGATTGAAGAAAGCTTCAGCCACCAGCAGCTTTCAATAGCCTATGTATGTCCAGAAGAGAGGGACCGAGAGATGGCATCTGCCAGGTGCATAGCAAGGATGCGATATGCGCTAGGGCGCCCGTTGCAAGTGCGTTCGGCGGCCGCTTCCAGTGCGCTGATCAAGAGAAACATCGGTCGTCTGTGGCAAACCAATGCTTTAGGCTAAGAGCAGGCAGGATCAACGCAAGCTAGCAGCAGTAGAGTCCGGACAGCGATGTGAGAGGAAGAGAAGACGCGTGTCGGAACCGGGAGCGGACTCGGAACCGAGGATCACGCGCGTCTCTTCGCCAGCTGCAGCGCCGCACACAGCGTTCCCGTCGACATGCCGCAACCGCAGGATACAGGCCCTCCTGCCGCTGCCGCTGCCGCTGCCGCGCCGCAGGGCGGTCGCCAGCAGGAAGAGCAGTCGTCATGGAACACGTTTCTTATGAACGCCCAAAAGTACGAGCCCTGTATATGCAATTGCGCCGTACCAGCCCGAAGCTGACTGGCTGCGCGCGCCCATTAAGAATTATCCTAATGTACATGGCCGTGCAATTCATTTCCAAATGGCTTGCGCCCAAGCCCGCGCCCGCCCCGCCAGCGGCTGTCACGACGGACGGCACCGTGCACCAAGCTGTCCCCGGCGCGCCCAACCCATTTGACCTGCCGCCCGACAACGTCAGCCCGGCATGGCTGCTGGGCACGCCGATGAACATGCACGTCTTCATATCGACGTCGCCGTTCGCAGATCTCTTCCGGCCAGACCGCCCACGGGCGCTGCAGAAAGAGGACGCCGACCTGCCGCGCTTCGTCTGGGAGAACATCACATTCGGCGACTGGAACGACCACAGAATAAAGAAATTGGATGTCCCTATACCGCCTGTGCGCAAAGACTTCCTGGTGCTCAGCTCCTTGCTGAATAAGGGCGCAGAGCGTGCAGCACAACGCGTCGCTCTGGGCGCATACCTTCCTGTGCGCCAATGGATCATCTCCAGATCCTACCAGTCCTGGCTTCAACCGCAAGCTCGTATCGCATACGCGCAAGTGTGAGTAGCGTCATCAGCTATGGCATGTCGAGCTCATTTGCATTTCATAGTGTTGACGCGGTATATCGCAAAGAAGAAGGCTCGCAAAGAGAAGAACCTTTTGTCCGCAAGCGAAGATTCCGAGCCCGAGGTTGAAGATGTCGTATGTCGTTCAGGAAGTTCGAGAGTCGGTCTTGACGCCAGCTTAGGACCAAGGCAGCATCGTATCGCACTGGCACACGGTGAGCCGGACAACACTCTGCCCAAGAAATTCGCTCACATTCTTCTTAGAATCTGACTCTTGGCCTGGTCTCGGACTCGACAGAGGTGCCATGGACGCGCATGGCCCCAGTCCTCCAGCAATGTGAAGTGCGACGATGATTGCGTTGCACGGCACCAACACTCTTGCTGTAGATATTGACCTCGTACCCGACATGCGCGACTCCACAGGAACAAGGGGATATTATTATCCTATCGTTTTCCCCAACGACTTCTGGCATGTGCGCGCCCACAGTCACATATTCTATAATCCCACCCTAACGCAGTCCACAGCTGTCCTCGCAATACATCGAAATCAATACTACGACGCCCGTGCTGCCTCTCGAAATCACCCTACAGCCCATGTCGTACATGAAGTTCCAGATGTTCGCCTCGTTCACCGTCGGCTTCGAGAACGCGGCGCAGCAGGGCAGCGCGAGCGAGATCGACGAGATTAAGCGCATGCTGCTCGAGACGAACCCGTACTTCCTCGCGCTCACCGCGCTTGTCAGCATCCTGCACATGGTCTTCGAGATGCTCGCGTTCAAGAACGACGTGACGCACTGGCGCAAGCAGAAAGAGCTTGTCGGCGTTTCTGTCCGGTATGTATTCACTCCCTCCCCGCGCTTGTGGTCTTGCTGATTCGCCCCTGTCACACAGCACGGTGAGCAGCTGTGCTATTCGCTTCACCATAGCTCCTCTCACACTGTGCAGATCGTCGCGAACGTCTTTGTGCAGTTGATCATCCTGCTCTACCTGATTGACAACAATGCGGAAACGAGGTGTGTCGCAGTAATGGATCGTCGCGCGTAGGTCTAGCTAACGGCGTGATCTAGCTGGATGATCCTGTTCGGCCAGGGCATGGGCATGGTCATAGAAGCATGGAAGGCACGTACTAGCTCAGCGCCGTCCTTTGCTATGTCGCTGACAGTCAATATTCTGCACAGATCACCAAGGCCGTGGACATTCGTCTCGTTGCAGCGCCCGAGGGCTCTAGACTGCCCTTCGCGCTGTCTATCACGGGTCCGAACTTTCTGGTCCTTTTCTTTCTCCTCGCTGATCGCATTGCATTCTTCAGACAAGCATGTCCTGAGCGAGGACGAGAAGAAGACTCAGGAGTACGACAAGCTGGCGTTCCGCTACGTCTCATATGTCACGATTCCACTGCTCGCTGGATACACTATCTACTCGCTGATCTACGAAACTCATCGCGGCTGTACGTTCTCTTCTTCTTTTCGGCGCAATGACTATGGGCGCTTAGCAGCATCGCTACAGGGTACAGCTTTACCATCTCGACCCTCACGTCTTTCGTATACGCCTTTGGTTTCGTGCGTAGTTTAATTCGAGTTTCTCGAGTAGTGTTAGCGTTGCTGACATGCCCGTCTACAGGTCCAGCTTGTGCCGCAGTTAATTATCAACTATAAGCTCAAGGTACGACCCACTTCTTTTTCAGCTGTAGTGAATGACCTTCTGCGCAGAGTGTCGCGCACATGCCGATCAAGGCGATGGTCTACAAGACGCTCAGCACCGTCGTCGACGATCTGTTCGCATTCTGCATCAAGATGCCGTTCCTCCACCGCCTTGCGTGTTTCCGCGGTACGCCTCGCCTCGTCCTTCATCCCTGCTGTCACTGACGTTGAAGACAGACGACGTCGTGTTCCTCGTTTTCCTATACCAGCGCTGGATATACCGCATCGACCCGACGCGCGTGAACGAGTACGGTCAGGTGCTCGAGCCTCTCGAGACGGACGAGCAGGGCGAGAACAAGAAGGATAAGTAGAACTGCTCAGTGGGTCGGATGTTTTGTTTTCCATATTGCTTGTATAATGCGGATAGACGTATCGGCTTATCCTTTTATTTCTGGATGCAGTAGTTTCAAGTTCGAATGGACAGCAAACGGATACGTGGCGATTGGATGGCTCAGTCATGGTACGACGTGCGGGCCCTCAGCTTGTTCACGGCGCTCTCGATCTCTCGCCTCCTCAGTGCGTATTGCCTCTCCCAGAACTCGTTATCGCGGCCGAACTACGTCAAAGACAACCTCGTGAGTTATCCATGCGCGTTTGTAGTTCAGTCAAGACCTACCTTATGGACCATCTGCCACCAGAACACGGCCCTCTTCGCGTCCCACTCCTCCGTCTCGGCTTTCAGATTAATCCGGGCTGCAAACCCCTCGAACCACATTTGATAACGGGTCATCGCTTGGATTTCTTCGGCCGTCATGCTAGCTCCTGGTTCCACGTTCGACGTTGCGTCAGCATCCCGGTCTTCGGGTTCGTCTGATTTTGTCGCCCAGTCAGATTCGTCGTCGTCCTCCGTGCTCTGGCGGTCGCTATTTTCAACGTCTTGTCCACCTGCTGCGGGTAGTTTGGGCTTGACTTTGTTGCGCGTTTCTGGTTCCAAACCGCTGCCGCTGCCGGTCTCGAATAGCAGTTCAAGTTCATCATGCAGTCTGCGTGGCGTGTTTCCGACGCTGCGTGCTTCGTCGTCGTCTTCGTTCGATTCTTCGAGTTCGTCTTCGTCCCAGTCTTCGACAGATAAACCAACTGCTGAGTGATCCTGGGAGTTGTATTGTGAGCGCTCGAGCAGAAAAGGCGGGGTGCGGCTTACATATACTACCGGTTGTTTGGCAAGTCGCCGAAGGCTCCTGCGCCTGTTTTCATGGTCGCCACTGACGATCGCTGGGCTCTGCTCACGTCAGTATGGATGAAGTAGATGTTCCCATGGTTGGGCTCCATACCCGTACCTCTTCCTTCGGCGATTTCCCAACCGCGTAGAGATTGCTCGCACGCGAAACAGCCGAAGCATCGTCGAGGCTGAGGGGACCTAATTCGCCCTATGACCGAGCGTTCAACGACAATCTCCAGGGAAAGCAATGGGCGGAGCTCACAGTCTGCCATCTTTGCAGGACGCTTTTTCTAATTTCGTGGTACCGGTGCCGGTGGGACATGCCTCTGTATGCCGTCTCAAATGCGCGAGGGGCATACTGCTCACAAGCTCAGTAACTGAACTGGATGGTCAAGTAGGACTATCTTACCCGACCTCGGCCTCGCGCACAGATGTAATAGCCGATTGCCGCTCTCGTAGCGGTGGGCTCGCGTTCGAGGATCCACTTCAGAACCGCGTCGAAGTACGCAATCTTCGAGGCAAAGCTGGGGTCTTTGGGCAGAACCGGCTGTCCCTGCGCCTCGAGTAGCGATGCAACGTCCGAATGGCCCACACGCATGGTCGACAATGGCTCTGCTGAACCCATTGGTAACGGCAAGTTCGGCTCCTCACTCGGAAGTCGTTGAATGTCGGGGATTGATACCCTGGGAGTCCTCTTGCGCGGGACCGACTTGGTAGCGCAATCTCACGTGCCATGGCAATGTCGGCTACCGGGGGACGGAGGGATGAGGTTGCGCCGGTGTTGCGTGACCTGAGTGTCCTGTCGATTTCGTCGTCAACACTGCCAAACCGATGATCTTGCTGCTTCTTCGTGCTGCTAAAGCGTGCTGCATTGCGTCGTCTGCCTGCCTCTTGTGCTTGTAATACCAACTGTATAGCGAGAATCGAGAGAGATTTGGGAGCTGCGAATATGGATGTCCTCATCAAGAATGTGGCGCAGGAGGGGATCGCAAGGCACTCACCAGTTTCCGGACATCGCGACCGAGTTTTGACATGCCGGTGTGAGGATCTATAGTCCACACCGCTGTAACAAACCGGGCAAAATACTCTCTCAACAATGGAGGATGCTGTACCCTCCCGCCGATGGCTGGGGAGAAAGATAGAAGTTGCGTGTCTGGCAATGGGATGACCAGAGGTTGTCTAAGCAGTTGTGTTGGAGATTGCCCTGATCCCACGACAGCTCCCTTTGAGGGGTGTCCAACGCGAATATCCGAGGGAGGTAACTCAGTCGTGTGCGAGGTCTTCGCCGCTGGCGCGCTGCGTTGAGGCTCATCAACGATCATGGAACAAGGTACTTTGTGCTGCCAGATCGTGTGAGTAGTTGACATGGTTTCACGTCAGCAGCGTGCCTTGCCGGTGTCCAGGGTCGAAGGTTGATGTGTATACGGTAGGCGGCGTCCCTGTCGCAAGCAATGCTCTACCCAAGTATAGTCAACGATCTCAGCGGACGACTCGGAGGCCGAGTCTATGCGCGATGTGCAGCGTGATCGGTCTACAAGAATTACGTCCGCTCTGCCAGTGGACACTTTGTAGCAGATGCGACCTCCGTTGTCCTGCTCAAGAATCAGCCCCTGGAAGTCCATGCTCCAAGAACACCAGTTCTCACCTGGAGCTGTAAAGCCAGGTCGTCCCTTTGAGGTACATGGTCGTGTACATGGAACCAAGCCCCCTTGAACATCTCAGCGAGTTGTCTGAGGAACGAGAGCTGGGGAGCGTCCATTCCCGAATTTCTTCAGTGGGTTATATAGCATTTCCTATCCCAACTCCCGGTCTTTGATCTGGTCGTCATACATTCAATGAAGGTAAAATCTTGGGCTAGAAGAAGTCGCAATTTGCGCGGTTCGCCTCATGTCGAATACAAGTGGCTGTTAAACTCACCTGAATACAGTACAAGGCTGTGATATTGTGAAAAACTTTGGCCAAGACTAGGTTCTTGGCTTCGATTGAGCGAATGTTTCTGGTTTCCCTCTTGGTGGGGCTTTCTACGCACGGCACCAATGATACCAGGTGTCATGCACCAGCGATGCCATGTCAGTCCATGGCGCCACAGAGAGTCTGCCCAAGCCGACGGCTGGTGAGAAACCAGACACAGGAGTGCGCGGCCTAGAATTGGAGACTTGCAAGAAACGCGAAAAACCAAGCAGTAAAGAGATACTATTTGCTGTGGAGGCGCTCTGCCACGAGTAGACCGGGTGCGCGATGGGAACGACACGGTGTTCTTGCTCGGCGATGATTGCGCGTATGCCCCGGACTGTTATTCCAACATCGTGCGCCACCCCAGTGCGACCAGCACTAGGTAGCCTCGGGCACAACACGCGGCAGCCACACGCCAGTGCGCTTCTGCCACGGATTGCGATACCGGTCAAGGCGAGCAACACGCCAGATGCCTCCTTGAAAACCACGCTCCACCGTCTGGGCCGCCGTCCGCATCCAGAAGACGAAGAGACGCAACTTGAGTTGCCGGCCTATTGTGTGTGTATGATGTGCCAGCCGAGATATAAGACGTTTCTCTGACGTTGCCATTCCTCGCAGCTAGGCCCCAGTCAGCTACGCCAGCATCTCGCAAGTGCCGCCTGGAAGGCCACGTTCAACGTGTCCGGCCATGCTTAGTCGAGTCCAAGGGTCAAGCAAATAGCTTGCCCTCTGACTCAGGAGCAGCTTCAGAGCCAGACAACCCCAAAACCATAAACTGCATAGAAAATGCAGATCATGAAAGAAAAGAGGCGGAGCGGCAGCAAAGAGGGAGATCAAGACTCGGCTCGGACTTCGTGCCGATCGTCGACTATGATTCGCACAAGAAAAGAAAAGCATAAATTCCATCGCGGGGAGTCGAACCCCGGTCGCGCGTGTGAGAGACGCGAATCATAACCGTTAGACCACGATGGACTTAAGTGTCCAGCTTTGCTAAGACTAAGTCCCGTTTCGCATTTCCTCATTTTTAACGATAGCGCCTGCGCCCCTGCGGCGCCCGCACGGAAAGTGTTGGCAATCCTTCGTCAGCGTCATGCGCGCCTCCTTTCCAACTCACGATGTTTCTTCCCAAACCAACTGGCCCATACCGTGTGGGCCTGACGACTTTCGTACACGCCGTCGAGCCGGCACGCAAGTTCGGTGTCGCGCGCCTGAAAGATGGCTCGCATCTGCTAGAAATGGATGCGGTGGTGTTCAATGTGTATTATCCAGCAGACGTGTCTGCGAAGGACAGCCCAAGGGGTACACAATGGGTTGACCAGTGAGCATAACGCAACGACTGTAGGGGAACGGAGCCTGACAGACTATGGAGACCACTCAGCGCGAGTGTCACGGGCGTCGCAAAGTTCACTGGTGCGTCCTGGATGCCCCCATCTCTCTTGAATTGCTCATTCATGCCTGCTTTAGGCATCTCCCCATGGGCAATATGTATGCTGTCATTCGCTGGTTCTCGCGATTACACGCGGTGCTCATGGTGTCCCTCAGGGCCTGTAACTTGGCTCTATTCATCGCGCCTGAAGGTTGGTTCCGCGACGAATACCACGTATTATACTCAGCACTGAAGGACATAGATACCTGTGTATGAAGATGCATTACCTTTGAAGGCGAAGGACGGTCGCTGGAGGCTTGCGATCTTCTCTCACGGCCTAGCAGGCAGCAAGACAATGTATAGGTACGTTCCTACATATCAAGCCGATGACATCCTCCAAGTTCTGACTTGAACCAGCCAATTCTGTTCCAATCTAGCCTCACAAGGATATGTTGTCCTTGCCATGGAGCACCGCGATCGGTCCGGCATGCTCTTCATGACGCGCGACGGGCAGCCAAGATATTATGCCGGCAAGGATGACATTGAGTACGTTCCTCATCGCTACATGGACTGCTACGGTGGCTGACGGGAGTCGTAGTTGGGGCGAGTCGACACCAAAGCAGTTCGCGCTCTACGTGGAACAGCTGGAGTTCCGCCGCTCTGAGATATACACCGCCTACTCTATCTTCTCCGACATCGTGCAGGGCAAACCGCCCTCTGTTCACAAGCTCGATGGCGGAGAAATTGACGCTGCCCCTTGGAAGGATCTGGCACATGTCAATGAGCGCGTTGTGCTTGCAGGCCACAGTTTTGGTGGATGTACAGTGTTATCCATCCTGTCATCGCCGCCGCCCGAGGGGCATACAGACATCCCTTTCTCTCACGCATTGGCGCTCGACCCCTGGTTTGAGCCGCTGGCGATTCCGGGACCAATGCCGCCATCCTATCGCGAGTCCATACCGCTCTGCATACTCAACTCCCAAGGTTTCACGTTGTGGAAGGCGCATTTCCCTGTCGTCGAACAGCTTGCTGAGAAATGGCCTGCTCGCTCTGCCTTGTTCACTTTGAGTACGTCTTTCTCGAGTTCTGCAACTTCAGATGGAAGTGCTGATAAGCCTTTAGTAAACTGCAAGCATGAGACGTTTTCAGACGTATACTGTCTTGTTCCCTTCGCTGGGCGTAAATTCGGCAAGATCTTTGCTACGATTCTATCGCTATCGCATGCATTCGTAGAGGATCGGTTGGACGACGAGGTCAAGCGACAGTCAATCGTTCCCATGATGGTAGAAGAGCACGTAGAAAAGGGCAAGACTACTAGAACGCTCAAGGGTGAACCTGGACAAATTATCGTACACAAGCAGTGACTCGGACTCGGACTTAGCGCGTAGATAAAGCCTGTAGTAGATCGCCGAGTCACTGGCTCTCTGAATCTTTACCTCTTCACCTATCCTCTGAACCATGCCGCCGAAAGTCGATCTAAACGATCCAGCCGTGGCAGAGCAAATCGCCCTATTCCAGGCTATCGGCCTTGACGCGAAGAAGGCGCAGGATGTCGCGGGCAGCGCAAAGCAGTCGGCGGCTCTCAGGGAGATTATCGACGCCAATGGTCTCGCGACCAAGTCTCTCGACGCGAAACGCGGCACACTTCTGGCTCAGTATGCGCTCAAAATCTCCAAGCTCGAGCCCGCTGCGCGTGACTATGGCGTGAACGCGATCGTCGATGGCAAGCTCAAGACCGCGGACCAGGTCGATGGTGCGTATCGGTTTGTATATCACGGCGTTATCTTGATTGTATTGGCTGTAGCTGCTGCCGCATACCTCGAATCGCACTCGGTGCCCATTAACGACGCGGAATTCGACGATGTTTGCGGTGTGGGTGCGTACCGCTGCAGCCTGCGCGCACGGCCATATGCATCGCTGATGACGATTTCCCAGGCTTTAGCATAACCAACGAGGAAATTTACGAGGCAGTCACCTCATATGTCAAGTCTGCAGCGTACTCTGGCTGGTCGACATTTACCAGCGCGTTGAATGCCACAAAGCAACTTCCAAATTTGCGTTGGGCGCCGACGCGCGATGTGAAGGACGCCGTCGAGCGCGTTTTCATAGAAACATTCGGACCCAAAGCTGCTGCAAAACCTCCAGCCAAGGTATGTTCGATGCGTGACGTGCTAACCGGTTGCTAACGCATCGAAGGAATCAAAAACAGCGAAACCTGCAGCTTCGTCCTCAAAGCCTGAACCAGAAGCTGAAGCACCATCTGCAAAGACAGTCTTCGAGGAGGGATTCCTTGGCGCTCTGCATAAGCCAGGCGAAAACCCGCAAATCGACCCTGCGCTCCGCGAACAGCATCTGGCCGCAACAGGCGGCAAGGTCTTCACGCGTTTTCCGCCTGAGCCCAACGGTTTTTTGCATATCGGCCATTCGAAAGCCATCTTCGTTAATTTCGGCTATGCTGCACACCATGGCGGCAAGTGCTACCTGCGCTACGACGACACGAATCCCGAGGCCGAGGAGGCGAAGTACTTCGAGAGCATCCTCGAGATTGTGCGGTGGCTGGGCTATGAGCCGTTTAGGATCACATATTCGAGCGATTACTTCCAGCAGCTGTATGACCTGGGCGTAAAGCTTATTCAGGTCGGCAAAGGCTACTGCTGCTCGTGTACAGGTGCGTACTTGTGCTGCTCCAAGTTTGATTCTCGCGCCTAACGACTTGTAGCGGAGGAGATGAACATCAACCGCGGCGGCAAGGAGCACGGCGAGCGCAAAGCGTGCGTGCATCGCGAACGTCCCATTGAGGAGTCGCTTCGGATTTTCGAGGAAATGAAGAACGGCAAATATGCGCGCGGCGAAATGACCATGCGCATGAAGCAGGATCTGACGTCTGGCAATCCCCAGATGTGGGATCTCGTGGCATATCGTGTAGTGAATGCACCTCACCACCGAACTGGCACGACTTGGTGCATATATCCTACATATGACTTCACGCACTGTCTGTGCGATAGCTTCGAGAACATCTCGTGCGTGCCTGCACCACTTGATGATCACTGAATTCTGACACTTTCCCCCAGGCACTCGTTATGTACCACCGAGTTCATAGACTCGCGGGAGTCTTACGAATGGTTGTGCGACCAATTGCGAGTCTACAAGCCTAGGCAGTCCGAGTACGGGCGACTCAACATCGAGGGTACCGTCATGTCCAAGCGGAAACTTCTCCGCCTCGTTAAGGAGGGACATGTCAGCGGATGGGACGATCCGCGGATGTACACGCTTGTCGCACTGCGTCGACGCGGGATACCTCCAGGCGCAATCCTTTCCTTTGTCGGTGGTCTTGGCGTCACTGTCGCAGCGTCGAACATCCAGGCCGTCCGATTCGAGCATGCCGTCCGCCAGTACCTGGAGAACAGCGTGCCACGGTTGATGATGGTACTGCGCCCGTTAAAAGTGACGATCGAGTCCATCCCCGAGGGCGAGGTCATTTGGGTCGAGAAGCCCCTACATCCGAAAGTCCCTGCACTTGGGTCCAGCAAAATCCCGCTGACGCGGACGGTCTACATCGACGTGGACGATTTCCGACTCCAGGATTCGAAGGACTACTTCAGGCTCGCACCTGGCAAGTCTGTGGGCTTGCTTCAGGCACCACACCCTGTTGTCTACGTGTCGCACAAGACAGATCCAGCCACGGAGACGGTCACGGAGGTCGTGGTGCGCTTCGATACGGACAAGAAGTCCAAGCCGAAGGCGTTCATCCAGTGGGTGGCGGAGCACAAACCGTCCGGCTCGCCTGTCATAGTCGACGAAACTCGCATCTTCAACCGGCTGTTCAAGAGTGACAACCCCGCCGCGTCGCCGGACTACATCGCAGACATCAATCCGGACAGTCTGGAGGTCGTGCGCGGGGCGATGGTGGAGGTCGGCTTCCTCTCGCTTGCCAAACGCGCACACAGCGACGCTGTCAAGGAGGCGCTGGATCGCCAGGAGGCGGCGAAGAAACTCGAGCAGGAGGCTGCGGCGGCGCCGGCTCTTGTGGGTACCGGTGGACATGGCGACGAGCCGCATGCTACAGCTGAGCAGCTTGTTGGCAACGAGTGCGTGCGCTTCCAGGGCATGCGCGTTGCGTACTTTGCGCTCGACAAGGACGCGCGACTTGCGTCTTTGAGCGAGGGCCCCAACGTCGAGCCGCGGAGACACGACGGAGACTACGTCGTGCTCAACAGGATTGTCAGTCTCAAGGAGGACGCGGGCAAGACCAACTAATGCCCCCCCCCGGTTTCATCATCGCAGTGTGGTTACTCAGCATGTATACTTTAGACTTGGAATTTGATTTGACAGTGTGTCACCACTGCTCGCATTGCAACGCAAGATAGCAGACTGACGCCCTTCTGGCGATCCGCAAAGCTTAGACTACTAACACGTCGAAGCGGTTCGAACGTATCGAGTCCGACCTCGTCGCCTTCAAAGAATGGAGACCAGGTGTTGTAAACGACAAAGTCACTCGTCCGTCCGCGCCGGTCGTTCCGCCACCAACAGCAGCGTTGGAAATGGGTGTATTAGAATCGTTCAGCCCATCAACGACAGTGAACGTGGCAGGTTTCCCGACGTGGACCACATGCGGTCCATCCAGTTTCAGGAAGTGTTGTGCGTTGAAAGCGTCGAATGCCCAGAGGATTTGATCGAATGATCGGACTTGCTGCTGACAGCCGCCGACCGGAGTGAACACGAAGTTTAGCAGGATGCCCCAGAACTGGGCGTCGGTCTGTGCGGAGTCCGCAATGCGCGTGATGAAGTAATCGTCGAACTCGGTGAAGAATGTACTATTGGAGATCAACATCCACACCAGGAGAATGCTGCGTGCTTGCGCTTACCCGTCGAAGGAGAAGCGCTTGAGGCGTGCTGCATCGGCCAATGCACTTGTGCACGTCGACCCTGGCTCAGCGTTTGCGCCAAGGTTCGTTCCATCGCAGTGATGAGTTCCTCCAGACTCCGTTGTAATATTGTGGCCCTGCGGGACATTGGATACACCGACACGGAGCGCCGGATAGTACGAACAACATACGCGAGTCAAGATCAGGGCTTCAAAGATGGTATCTGCAGCCCCTTCCACGCGCAGATTGACCAGGCGCGGTTTGTTGGCAGCTTTCACCAGCAGAGTGAGCAAGACGGGGATGAACCAGGAGGCAAGGGTCAGGCAGCGCATGTCAAGTGGAGGGGCCGTCAATGAGACAGAGATGCCCAGAGGTTTACGAGATCATATATACGTTCTGAGTCAGGCACAGAGCAGGTGCACTCGGTCATGCAGCTATCATGGGCGTTGTGCGGCGAAGAATGTCGGCGACTGTTTTGACAGTCATGCGCGGAGCAATTGGCAGGCGTGCTACACGTAGCCGGAGAAGTAGCCGGGCAAGCCAATTCACCGCTGTGCCTATATGCGATGCCAACGAGCTGAGCATGTCCAACACTGAACAGAGCACAACAGTGCCTCAGAGGCGACAGTCCGGATGTCAACGGTCACGAAGGCTGGCAGACCGTTCTGACATCAAAATCCTTAATATCGCTGAGAATCGACCATCCGAGCTGGAGCACCACCAGTCCGTTACAATTGCGAGGAAGGTATGATGTGGACATGGTTGCGGAAGAAGCCAAGGAGCGTGTCAAGTCCGCCGGTCGGAGTCAAATGTCTCTCTTCTGTCTACGATCCTAGCAGGCTGTTGTGACGATTTTCACGCAGTATCGAGCCAGTGACAAAGCTTGTAACTCAGGTGAATGCTCAAAAGCACTGCTATCTGGAAATCTGGCAGTGACCTGAGCGTTCATCCCGTACCTCGGACCTCAAGCACTCTAGTCATGCTCAATGCACTTCCAGACTCTTACCTTGCCTTCAATCGGGGATGGGTGAATTCTACCTGAACATTACGCTCCGCAACAATCTTCCAACATGTTGTGCCTGATGGGATAGTTGGGAGCCACGGAGGCATCATCATCGCCAACCTGCACGAGAGCTGTGCATCCGTGCTCTCCGGCGTTTGGCTTGTCTTCCTCCTTTTCTTGCGCTTTCAGCCAGGGTCCTTCACCCTTTCATTTAATCTTATTTTCTTTCTTCTTTTCCCCCTTTTCTCCCCTGGATGAGGCTCCTTCCGTTTGCGCCGTTCTTCGGCTTGGCAGCTCTTGTTGCTGCACGTTTACCTGTCTTTGCGGAATGTGAGTACACGCGATTCGAAGCCCAGCGTGCGCTGACCCAACCGCATATTTAGGTGATACGTTAGACCTTGGTGAGCAGGAAATGCTGGGGAAGGATAGGACTTAACAATATGCCTCAGGTGCCATCCCCTGCGAAGTTGGCGCCGTCTGCACGCGCCTCAACGAAAGTGAGTTCTCCTCATTCTTGTGTGCGCGTATCCTTACCCCTGGGAATCAGCCTTTAGCCAATGCCAGTGCGTCTCCAGCTATCTGCCAATATTCTCTCTAACTGCTATCGTAGACCAACTCGAGGCGCGAATAACGCCCATGCCGCGCGACGTGGCCAGATTGAGGCTCGCTATGGACATGGCGGGCAGGCCAACCTAATCAACGGCACGCCCTACGTCTGGAAGCTCATCCAGTCCCATTCCTACCAGATGAACGAGTGGGAGGAGAAATGGCCGCGCGAGATTGCACCCTTCTCCGTCGCGCCGGTGTACGTCGAGTTCAAAACAGCCGTTTCCACGGTGGACGACGCTGGCGAGGCGACATACCAGCTGGATGGCACGCCGTATACGTTCCAGGTGCAGGCGCGCGGGGCAAAGAGCACGAGCGATTTCCGTCTGCAGGTGCAGCTCCTGAGCATGTCTACTCTTGGCAACAGCCAGGGCAGCATCATCCCGCTGGGTTGGAATCATGACGGTTTCGTCAACTTTGCTCTTGCGGGGACAGACCTCTCGTCGTTTGTCTCGAGCAACCCGCCGCAGAACTGGATCCAGAGCACTTTGGACACGTACGGCAATATGACGCTCGGACGGTTCGTTCTGCCTGGAAGTCACGACAGCGGCATGTACCTCCTGGATGGCAAGACGGCCGGCTCGAAAGAATGCAACACTCTTACGCAGACGCGTTCCATCGCCGCTCAGCTTGCTAGTGGCGCGCGGTACTTCGATATTCGACCTGTCATTTCCGGTGGAAAATTCAAGACGGGCCATTACTCGGAGATTGATGCAGTCCTCGTCTCCTCATTCCAGGGAGGCAACGGCGAAGGTCTTTCCAACATTGTCAACGAGGTTAATGATTTCACAAAGGACAAGGCCGAAATTATCATCCTCAGATTGTCGCATGACCTAAACACCGTCCGTTCGCTCGCTTTCTGGTGACGTTCCTTTGCTGACAGCAGGTTGGTTCAGGATGTGGGAAACAGCCACTACCGCCCCTTCAACCAAGCCGAGCTGGACCGTCTCATCGCCGAGCTGAAAGGCATCAAAGACCTCTACATCGCTCCCAGCGCGGACATCGATTTGACGACCCTGACGCTGAACGAGCTCACTTCCTCGGGTACCCGCTCGGCCGTGATCCTCCTCTTCCGTCTCGACGGCGAGGACGTCACGCTAGGCGACCTGCACGGCAAGGGCTTCTTCGAGTACGAGCAGCTGAACGCGTACAACGAGTACTCGGACACGGACGACCTGCGCGAGATGGCCGCGGACCAGCTGCAGAAGATGTACCACGAGGCCGCTGACGGCGGCTACTTCCTGCTTTCCTGGACGCTCACGCAGCAGGCCGCTGACGCGCTCATCTGCCCGCTTGGCGACTCCATACTGGACTTGTCCAAGAAGGCGATCGGCGCAATGTTCCAGCAGGTCCTGCCTGCTGTCAGTAAGAACGTCTACCCCAAGCTCCTCTACATCGACAACTTTGTATGGCCCGACATGGTCCCGCTCTCCCTGGCCATCACCAACCAGGCTCTGCTGCGCTCATGACATCGATGTTGAGGACTCTTATTTTGTGCTGAGACTATTTATCCTTATAATTGGCGCTATACATAATGGACTTGTGTTTTACATGTCTGTGAATCTCTTTCCGCGCGGCCAGCAGAGCTGTTGTCACAGAGCCAACTAAAGCTTAGCCTTGTCGGCCTTCTTGACGAACGCAATGCCGTTCGACAAGGCGAGCTGCGACGGTTGAGCACGGATCGTCAATTCTGCTGAACTGACAACGCACCTTGCCTGTGCGTGTGTTCTTCGTGACGAAGGCAACCTCGATGGTGCCGTCCGGACCCGCACCGACCTCCCAGATGCTCGTCTCGAGGACATCTCCTGGAACAACGGGGCTCGAGAATCGCCCGCCAAAGCCCTTCAGGGCGTTGAGGTCATTGCCCGCAACGCGGTCAAGGACAGCGCGCGTGGCAAAGCCGAACGTTGCCAGCCCGTGCAGGATGACGCCCCCAAAGCCGCTCTTCTTGCCAATGGACGGGTCTGCACGGTCGAAGTTGTTAGCGTAAACGAGACTTGAGCGATTCTGACGACGAACCGATGTGCAGGTAGTTGTAGTCTCCGCTGAGCCGGTGCAGGAGCGCCTGTTCCTCTGAAGTCTTCTCGACGACGACCCAGTCGGGCTTCCTATCCTTCGGCGGCGGCTTCGCGGTGGGAGGGCCCGCAATGGCCTTCGAGAACTTGCCCTTATTACCAGCGCCGATGTTGAAACCGCTCGCATAGAGGCGGGCATAGGGTGTGCCGCTGGCGTCGACGAGGACAAGCTCGCTGTCAACCACAATACCGGACTCTGCGGAAGGATTAATACGTGCCAAGGAGGTCGGGAGGAGTTTCATTCAGCGTACTGTTCTCGTGCACACCAACAATACGCTTCTTCAACGTCCAGCCATCGCCGCTTTCCAACGGCAAGGGCTTCAAGATCTCAATGTACTGGCTGGCGAATACCTGCGCAATGACCCGCATTGTCAGCAGGAACTGGTTGACGCCTGGCAAGACAGGACACTGACTCCACGGTCCGGGTCGAGCTTCGGGAGCCCTGGCGTGGAGCGGCCCTTGGACATGAGCTCGCGAAAGTTGACAACATTGGACGAGGTGCCCTTGTAAGTCAGAACGACGGGGTACGTCGGGAACGCCGCGAACTTGGGGTCTTCCGGTGGGCAGTCAGCATGCGTGCAGTGTCGAGCGGCAGGGAATTCGTGAACGTACGGCCCTCTATCCACATGGTTCTTTAGCAGCTGTTCGGTGTTGAATATTAGGTATAAGAACGTACCCCAGACAATGGACAAGTCGGTGGCTTTGGCTCCTATACCGACAGCATACAGCAGCAAGTCGCGCGTGTTCCAAGATACCTTCAACCGCCATTTGTGAGCATTCTCGCAGAACCGTATCCGTTGAGCTTACGGCCTGAGCAGGGTCCTCATGTCCGACTGCTTTGCTGAGGTCGTATTGTTGCGCCATGGTGGTCAGGAGGAGAGCTTGCAACGGCGTCTTCAGGTTGCCGGTGTCGCATGACGATCCCAGGAATCACACTGGCACAGGAACAACTGCGACACAACTCGCCATTGTCAGGCACAGCTCACCCCGCTCAAGGCTAATATCCTGGGCCGCCAGAAACTCACGCATAAAATACATTTAGCATTACGCGTCTCGCAACGATATACAACTGGTGAGACGGGATCCAGTCGCAGGCAGCATGCGACACTGAGCAATGCCTATACATACGAAATGAGCATCTGCCAGCCCTTTTTGATGGTGAACCCGTCGAGCGCGTCCTTTGCTGTGGACGCGAGCTCGGGCGAGTCGTAAAAGATCTGCGCCATTTTCGTCTTGGCCGATGTCTGCGCGCCGTTGACCACGGCCGGGTGCTGCGAAGCGGTGACTGAGGCTGACTGAAAGCCCTGGTATCTACGAGCATACGTTTAGACGAGTTCTAAATGGATATGAGGAAAATGCAAGACGTACTGTGAAAAGAGAACGGAAAGCATGTCTTCTGTAATTTCCAGTGGCAGATTTGTACAAAGTAAGGTTGCTGAAGGCGGTCGTTGCAAGGATGATGCTGCTCCTGAGATAGCAAGAATATTGTGGTCAGGTCTGGGTTCTTTAGTTGGGTTCGGTGGGTTACGCACCAGCAGCAGCTCCGTTGACTGTTGGTTGTTTTTCAGGCGCATCCTCGTCCTTCTTCGATCTCCATCTCGTCCTCATCGCCGTCGTCGGCCTTGCCGCGTTTAGCGTCGCGTTGTGCGTCGGCTTCGTCGCCGTCGCGCGGCCGCTTCTCTCCGCCGTTCAACTTGGCCGCGGGAGCGGGCGCCTTCTTCGTCTTGGCCAATGCCGGCGAGACAAAGTTAGGGTCTTCTTGCCTGACTGTCGCGTAAGACTTTGTGCGCGAGTATTCGATGCGCTGGAGTGGGAAGGCGGTCGATTGGGCACAACGCGCGCGAGACGGAGGGTGCTTACCAGCGGCTTGTCGTAAAAGGACATTCCGGAGCACGCGCGCATGGCCGTCGTCGCGGATGCCAGGTCGTTGAAGACGAGGAACGCCTGGCCGCGCATCTTGGGGCTTTTCGACGCGACGACGTCGATAACGCGCCCGTAGGTCGAGAAAAGCGCGTACAGCTGGCTCCGCAGCTCGCTAGTCTTGACCTTGTCGTTCAGGTTGTGCACATACAGCGTCGGCGTCGGGTTCGTGGTCGTCGACATGACGGTCGAGCGCAACTTCCAGCTTCAAAGCCCGCGACGGCTCTAACGGACTTGTTGATTGGGCTTTCTTTGCTTTCAAATCCCGAACTACAATCTCTTCCTCCAACTTTCACCAGCAATCCCAGGGGGACCGCAGCTACTGCAGCTACGTTCTACACGCCCTTTATCCAAATTTGTTTTGCCGAGCAGTCGCGGGTCGGATTCACTGTCTCCGAGGAACTTCAGGTCTTTCAGACTGCCCTGTGTTTGCTGCGTCTTGGGGCTCCTGACATGATTTTTGCTCTCTTTTCTCAACTAGATTTCTCCCGTCTAGATTTCTAGGTCATTGCTCATGCACAACCATGCAGCAGCAGGCCAGCGTTTTGCGTTATCTCGCTCACCTTCCTGCCATCGTCGTTCCCACAACATGTCGATGGCCCAACGATTTGTTTCTTTATAGCAAGCACATCATGCCCAGGTTGACGACTTCTCGCTTTCGGCGCGCCAACTATCGGAAAATGTTCACTCACCATCCTACACTGTTAGCAGAAATGTGCCGCCGACTCTTCCGCGCTCTTCTGGTCATGATTGAACGTCTTTGGCTCGGTTCAAAGTATTGTTCTAATTGCGATACCGGCGCGTGGCTATTACATAAGCTTATTACTTTCGCATTCTGGCTGGCATATGCGGAAGGTGCCCCCTCTGTCGGTCTGCGCCGTCTTTCTTGCGGCCAGCTTCCTGGATGCAGAAAAATGCACACACAAGTCAACTCAGTCAAGGCTCATAGCTCTTCTGACTCATGCCTCCGGCCGCTACGGGGTCTTGGACTTTTGCCTCCTGCTCGAGAATGTACACCACAATTCCTCCGTCGTTTCAACCCGTATTACTCGGTTTTTCTCGTGCGTAAAGCCTCAATCATTACGCGGACGGCGAACACCTCGAATGCCCACGCGACTATTATTTGGTTACGCATGCGTCGTCCGGATTTTACTGCTGAGAGGGCACAGTGCATGTGCCGACGACTCACGAACTGCCCCGAACCGCTCTATGCTGCGCTAGTATTGTTCAGCATGGGCTACTCTTCAAGGAGTTTGGATTTTCCATTGGTTTTTAGGTAAATGTAGTTACAGGGGTCCTGGGGACGCGATCGCACGAGGCAGTGGCGAGGCGGTGTCTGTTCTATGGCTGACCCGCGCTACCCCGGACTCGCTGTGGGCGAAGCAGAACCCCAAGTTTTAATTGTATGAAGAGTAGTGTTACCGCTGTACGCCATATCATGGTTTTAATCATACTGTTGTTTCCAGGCGAATATCGACGTTAGTAGAGGTGTTGAATCATATCTCGTTCCTGAATGGAGTGCGAATCCGTGACTAATACCTACTGACAATCGATAACTACACGAGATGTGGATATTCCGAGGTTCAGCGGGCGTGCGGGCCCGTGGATGAATGCACGACGTGAAGAAACAGCTCGGGGTCGCAAATTTCCCGGTACAACTACCCGACCTTGCGGACGGTCAACTACGTGTAGCGCGCCATCTCCTGAACCAGCTCCGCGCTCAGCTCCCCCAGGGAACCCTTCGACACGCTATAGAACGCGATGAACGTGCAGGCAGCGCCGTCCTGGCTGCCCTCCTATCTCGTACCATTCTTCACGCTTTCGTACCCGGTCGACCCACCGGCCCAGCCAGACTCGTTCCCCGACTCCAGTTACTATGGCACGGGCACGCTGGACATATGCTTCGTCCTGATGTGGATTGGCTTCCTGGGTATTGCCCGCGAAGTCGTCCGGCTGAAGGTCTTTGAGCCGTTTGCACGCTGGTACCTCACGCGCGCCGACGAGCAGTACGAACGTTCGAAAGCCGCCACGCAGCCAGACGAGAAGTCGACCCAAGCGTCCGAAGTTGACGCAGCAGCAGCAGCCCCGTCGCTGGCTGGCAAGAAGCCCACCAAGCGAGACATTATGCGCGAGCGAAGCGTCATGCGCTTTGCTGAGCAGGGCTACCAGTGGATATACTTCGTCATCTACTGGTCCTACGGTGCAGTACGCCATGAACTTAGCAGCGCTGTGGATCTCGACGCTGACGCCTTCGCAGTATATCCACTTCAAATTCCCGCATTCGCCGTGGAATCTCGACTACCTCTGGATCGGCTACCCGCACATCCCAATTGCAGGTCCCGTCAAATTCTACTACCTCACGCAGTTTTCCTTCTGGCTGCACAGTGTGCTCGTGCTCAACGCCGAGGCGCGACGAAAGGACCATGTGCAAATGATGACCCATCACGTTGTAACGATTCCACTCATCGGCCTCAGCTACTTTGGTAGCTTCACGCGCATAGGCTGCCTCATTCTTGTCCTCATGGACTGGTGCGACATCTTCCTTGCAGTGCGTAACAACCCCCGCCCCATCTTTGCGCATATACCCATGCATTTTCAGTTTGCCAAGATGATGCGCTACCTGGGATTCGTCTCGCTCTGCGACATCATCTTTGGCGTCTGGGTGCTCTCTTGGCTGGCCACGCGTCAGGTGGCCTTTGGCATTGTTATTCTCTCCGTATACAACAGCCCGCTCGAGCACAAGTGGGACGCGAACGAGGGATACTTCTTCTCAAAGACGGCGCATTATAGTTTCCTGGGGTTCCTGCTGTCGCTCATGGTGCGCAGTTTTGCGTCTTCCTGATAGGGGTAAACTGATCTGTCGATCCTGCACAGGCCATGATGTGCATGTGGGCGTCAATGATGTTCACCGTGGTGTACAAGGTTTTACGGGGGCAACCAGCGGAGGACGTCCGGAGCGACGACGAAATGTAACGAGCGTCTCTCTAAACGCCCGGGTTAACTTCGCCGCTCACATCTTCCTTTTGCCAGCGACGAATCGGACCCGAAGTCTGCCGATCGCGACCTGGCCAAGACGCCCTCTGTGCTCGAGCCCGTGTCATCGTGGAAAAAGAACTGCTGAGACTGGCAGTTGTAACTATTGACTCTCCCTCCGCAAGCCCGCCTAGATCTGTAGACCTTCCTAGCCCGTCACTTACAGTACAGCCTTCTTCTCGTGTGGAGGGAACTTACATATTGTCTGCTCATTTTTGCCTTTCGGATACCCCCACATTTAGAGAGCCGGGCGGCATGCTGCGGAGTAATGAGTCATTCTTCTGCTTTCTTGCTTTCACCCTGAACCCTGTGACTGATATGGCTGCTGCTCTCGTCGCGTTGCCTCCAAATGCTAATGACCTCGGATACTTTCGCGTCACGTCGCCTGCGGTGCATACGCTGCTGGAGAACGCGAAGCCGTTGCCCGTCGGGCTGCTCGCCTGCCAACGTTAGCATCCAGTACGAATCGGCCGATCACGGACAAGCCTCACGCGTCTCCTGGCAGGCGATCCTCTGCTGAGGGAGCTCTCTACTACGCTTGTGTCTTGGCAGGCGGTGGCAGCTGCCCCGACGGCGTCCAAGAAGAAGAAGAAAGGGACAGACTCTGAGCCATTGGACGGCCGGCCGCTGTTCGACGTCGTGCTCCACGACACGGTGCTCTTCCCCGAGGGCGGCGGCCAGCCAAGCGACATCGGCCACATGGTGCTTGCCAGCGGAGACAGCTTCGACGTGCTGTCCGTGCGCAGGGTTGGTCTGCTCGCCGTGCACACCGTCCGGCCCAGCGCCTCTGCGGCACCGGCGACAGCCCCGGGCGCGGGCGATACGGTGCGTGTGTCCCTGGGCGACGATGGCTGGGCGCGCCGGTACGACCATGTGCGTGCGCCGTGCATAGAATTCGACAGGATGGACGCGATTGACCGATGCCGCCGACTGTATTGCAGATGTGTATGCACACGTCGCAGCACCTGCTCAGCACGCTCATGGAAGAGCACTGCGGGCTCGCGACGCTCTCGTGGTCCCTGACATCACACCCGTCGCCGTCGTATATCGAGGTGCCGCGCGCACCTACGGCCGACGAGATCGCGCGCGTGCAGAATGCGCTGAACGCTGTCACGTCGCTGCCGCGCCGCGTCTGGGTCGAGGTGCACGACATGGAGGGCAGCGCGGACGGCGTACCGCCCGAGCCCAATGCGGAGCTCCGCCAGAGCTTCAAGGGCATCCCTGAGGATTACGCTGGCGGCGGCGTGAAGCGCACCATTTGCATCGACGGCATCGACAGGAACGCGTGCGTATTGCTCATATATCTGCACGAACTCCACTGCAGACTGACTCACTGGCCCGCTCATGCTGCAGATGCTGTGGCACTCATTTGCCAGACTTGCAGGGGATAAACGTCTTCATCCTCCCGCAGACGGAGTCTATCTCGCGCGGGAGCGTGCGCCTCTTTTTCGTCGCGGGCCCGCGCGTGCTCGCCCTCCTTTCCAGCTCGCACGCACTGCTCACCGGCGCAGCGTCAGCGTTTGGTTGCGCTGCATCTCAAGTACCCGCGCGCGCCGCGCAGGAGTTCGACGGGCGGCGCAAGTCCGAGAAGCGCGTCATGGATCTCGAGGCGGAGATCGCGCGCGGGCTCGCCGCCGACCTCCTGCAGCGTCTGGAGAGCTCAGCGGGGGACGGCACGCAGTTCCTCGTGCACCACCGCGCGGACGACTCGCCGTACGCGCTCGCGCTGCTCGACGAGGTGCAGAAGACGTTCGCGGCGCGCGTGGACGCCTCGCGGCGGCACGTCGTCGCGCTCTCGTGCGGCGTGGCGGCGGTGGTCGTGCTCGTCTTCGGCGCTGCGGCGAACGAGGACGGCGTGAAGCGCGTCGGCGAGGCGCTCAAGGCGGCCGGGGTCAAGGGCGGGGGCAAGGGCCCGCGCTGGTCGGGCAAGGCGCCCCCGGGCGCTGCGTGGGACGAGCGCAGTCTTCTCGCCGCCGTCGAGCGCGCTTAGGCATAGTCCCGCAACTGGCCTTGTTTGCTGTACGGTGTACACACCCCGCTGCAATAGGCAATCCGGCGTGCCCATTCCTGTCTCCTCCGGCGCCCGTCCAGGCAAGCTACTGGGCAAACACGCTGCTTTGTCAGGCCGTTTAGCGTTTGGCAGTGGGAATCTTGTCCATTTTCGACCGCATTCAAACTGGCAGTGGTCTGACGGGCTGACACTAGAGTCGCGGCGTGACCGTGACCGTAGTCATGGTCGATGTTTTATCTGGTTATCACCCGACAAGGTCGGCGAAGGCTTAGGCTGACGGTTCCTCCACGATGGCGACGACGCACGTGGGATAAGAGTCGCGCCGCCATGCATTCATTTCTGAATCTTGAGCTGAAATTGCCCCAAACAGTGCGGCCACGTGCAGACGAAACGGTGGAAATGTTGAATGGTTGCCAGGGCTCGCGGGATCTTTCCAGGCGGCATGATGATCACGTCGCGATATCCCGAGGCGCCAGGTGGACTTGTTTCGCGCCACTGCGATCTCGATGCGCATGTCGCGGTGGCAGTTGCGACTTGCCGGGATGCTGTCAGTGGGCTCGCGTACCTTGCAGCTTACGCAGAGCGCAGCTCGATCCTCCACAGTGATGTTGAAGTTGACAAAGGCGGTGGAGAAAATTTGCTAGGATAAATCTTTACGGATAGTTTCCAGGAACGAACACCGGACAGGTAGCACGATACGCATGACCTTTCAGGACCATATTGGAGATGTTTACAAGCCCAATCGTTGCGCAAAACCAGATCTACAAAAGCATAGGAAGTGCACAGCGATAGACAGGAAGACGACAAAGAGAGGAAGAAAGAGGGAGAGCGGAGCGAGGAGTAGCAAGCAGACAAACAAGCAAATTGGGAGGTCATATCGTGACAACGTCGTGAACGAGAGCGGGAAGGGGACTCGAATCCGGAGCTCCACGGGGGAGCGGGGACTCAAACTCCGCGGGCTGCAGACGCGAGGCGGGTACCGGCGCTGCGGGCTCGGCGTCCTCGACGTCCATCTTGTCTTCGTCTTCCTCCTGCGCGGACTGCGCGAGCGGCGAGCCGTTTGTCGGGGCCGATGCCTTTTCGTCGTCGTCGTCGTCGTCGGCTGCGGCCGCGGCCGAGTTGAACGCGAAGCGGATGGGCTTACCCCTGGGTCACGCGCGCAGGGTCAGCCTAGAGCAAGGTAAGAACGGCGCAAAGACGAGGACGTACTTGCTAAAGTGCTTCTTCTTTGCCTGGCTGAGCTTCGCGGTGCAAGGCGTCATCAGCTGGTCCGACGGGCTCACGTAGGCGGGCTTGCCGCTGTGCGCGCAGGTCAGTCGTCGAGTTGGTCGACAGTGCGCCTAGGTAGTACGCACGCTGCCAGCTTCTTGGCCAGGAGGGCCTTGCCGCCCATGCCGGGGGCGTTCGTGGCGTTGCCCAGCGGCGCCTGGGGCACCTGGATCTGGGCGGCCTGCTCGGGGTGGTGCAGCGGCTGGATGGGCGAGGCGTCGGGCGTGGACTGGGCGGACATGGTCGACGGCGGGCGCTGGGTGGGTGGCGGGCGGGCGAGGCGGTTGGAAGGACGGGCGGAGTTTCGGACCCCGCTTTTCTTCCGCGCTCAACCATCGGCTGCCGTCACGTGAGGCGCACAGACCACTTGGCGGCAGCAATCGTCCAGGCGACGCTCCACTTGCAGGCGTGCATCTTGCACTATCTCAGGCTCTGCGTCATGGGAAGGGTGACGTCGAGGGGCTCTGCGGCGGCCCTGCCCTCACGCTGGCGGCCGTCACGGTCGGGCGTCGACCCCTCGTAAGTACTCCTTACTAGTGCCTATCGCATCTCGGGCTGGCGCAGGTAACTGTAACAACGCAGGCTCAGCTCAGCGTCTCCCTGGCAGTGAGCGGTGCAGATAAGGCAGGCAAGCGTCGAAGGTCCTGCTGCCACCGATAACTGCAAGTGTAACCAAAACGCCCGAGCGGGCACCGTACACGCGCGGCGGCCAAAGGCAGCAAGCCAAAGTTCGCAAACGGCACTTGCTTTATCGGCCCTCCCGCGTCTGGGCGCTGCGGCTCGGGAGGGTGGCACTACTCAGCACTCATGCTTATCGCCAGCAGCCAGCCTCCCCGCGCTGGACGGCGTCAGATGAGAGCTGACCCCGAACACGAGGCGTGCGCAGGCAATGCGCACAATGGGAATTGACGGACGGGCTCGGACGAGTCAGCGTTTTCGCCATGGTTATCTCTGGCTAATCGCCGAGCGTGGTGTGCTGGGCTGCAGCGGCTGGCCTGCCACGGCCCAATTCGCGCGACGCGAGGTTTGGCCAGGACGTGGTAAGGCCACGGTGGATCGATGATCACTATCCTGGAAGCAATATTCTCGGACAAGACTCGGGCGTTCCGGAACGTGCCAGACGGACAGTTGTACTTGCATTTTCTGTGCATTTTTGGGCATTTATAAAGTACAAAATCTGAAACTGCGAAAGGGGCGGGCGATAAGGACAGCGTTTGTGCGGCGGGCGCGGGAAGTCAGGATCGTTTATTTTAGAGGTGACATCGTTGATGTTTGATTTCGGGAAGTGCCGGGGAGGCTCGCGAGGGTTATTTAGTGAGCTATAAACCGCCCCCGGCCGCCCGTCTTCTCTGTTTCCTCCCGCCGTCGACATGCCCGGAGCTGCTGGGGATATTTTCAAGAAACGCAAGATTGCCGTGCTGGGCTCGCGGTCCGTCGGTAAGTCCAGTGCCGGTTGTCGTCGTCGTCGTCGTCGTCCACGACGCTCAGGCCGTCGGTGCAGGCAAGTCGTCGCTCGTGGTGCAGTACATCGAGAACCACTTTGTCGAGTCGTACTACCCGACGATCGAAAACACCTTCAACAAGTCGATAGCGCTCAAGGGCGTCGAGTACGACTGCGACATCATCGACACCGCCGGCCAGGTCCGTCCCCAGCATCCCCAGCCTTTGTATGGCTGACGCGCAGGCTGCAGGACGAGTTCTCGATACTGAACGCAAAGCACGCGATTGGCATCCACGGCTACGTGCTCGTGTACTCGGTCGCGTCGCGCAGCTCGTTCGAGATGGTCAAGATCGTGTACGACAAGATCATCGACTTCTGCGGCCTGCAGTCCGTCCCCGCCGTCGTCGTCGGCTCCAAGGCTGACCTGGCCCGGTGCGTGCCCTCCCCCCGTCCGCCGGATCTCGCCCCCGCCCCCGCTAGCCTGCTCACACTCGCCATTTACCGCAGCCGCGAAGTCAGCACGCAGGAGGCCCAGGAACTGGCCAACAAGATGGGATGCGCCTTCATCGAGACCAGCGCCCGCACCAATCTCAACGTCGGTGCGTCATATCTCAACGCCCCACCCGCCATCCCCCCGCGCATCCCATCTGACTGCGCGCCCTGCGCCGTGCAGGCAAGGTCTTCGAGCTCTGTCTGGCCGAGATCGAAAAGCGCTACAAACGGCGCGGCGCCCCCGAGCCGCAGACGAGTGGCTGTTGCCTCATGTGAACTGCAGTCATCTCCGCCGCGCCCTTCTCGCTGTCACCCTCTCACTCTACATCGAAGTCTCTGCTTTCGCGTTGTCGTTGGGTTCCCTCAGGCTCTTTCTGTCTCGTCTCGTCTCGTCCCGTCTCGCCTCCCTCTCTACCCTCGTATATTCTCTTTATGTGATGGACATACTCTACTGCTTTCGGTCTTCTTGCCGTATATTCCTTTTCTCCCTGCACTGTTGTCTTCGAGTCCCCGGTCGGCCGCCTCCCTCCTCTGCATGTCACCCAGTGTACTCTCTACTCTCACCTTGCACGCCGCTTACACTAGTCGTACCGGGGTCCGCCTTCTTGTGCAATCCCAGCATTGTCGCCGTCATCCCATACACGCATCAACCACTTCGCGATGGCATTGTAATATCCATCACTCGCCCCGTCTTCTCTATCTGCGTCCCACGGGCTCAGGAACACCCGCCACGCACCCAAAGGATTGTCCAGTCGTCAAGCGAACCCCAGATCTACAGTACGGCGCTTCGTGTTCACAATGGATGATCCTTACGGTATCCTGTGCTCGTTTTCATTTCACACCGCGTGCTCTGGACCGCCGCCCGCCCGCCCCGGTTGCGCCGCGCGTATATCACATGGCTGCTCGTGTCTGCTTTCCCACGCTCCCAGGCTCACGCTGTCCCGTCGCCCAGGAATCGCAGCTTGAGCTCGCGACCCGCAAGACCTGCGCCCCGGACGACTTGGACGTCGCCCGGCACGAGGTCGATCGCCTGGTCGCTCCATTTCACCTCAGCACCGGACCGGTCGGCGACGTCCAGCACGAGGCCTTTGACGGGCACGTCGGTGCGCAGCGTCACGCTCTCGCCGTCCTGCCCGATGTCGGCGCGCAGGCCGAGCGCGGACACCGGCGGGAAGACGATATATTTGAACGGCTCGGGCCTGTGGTGTGCCTGGTGTGAGTGCCTGCTAGACGGCGCTGTACGCGTACCAGTTGGCGTAGCGCGCGAGCACCTTGCCCTCGGCCGACACGATGCGCACGGCGAGCACGATGTTGCGCGGCCGCTCGCTCTTGGACGTCCGGACGTCCTGCCCGGGCAGCCGCCCCGCCCAGAGCTCGGTGCTGGCGTTCGGCGCGAGCTCGACGTCCTGCTCCCAGCCGTCCGTCCAGTCCTTCCGGTCGAGGTCGAACGCGCGCACGAGCAGCGTGCCCTGGACGGCGGCGAGCGTGAAGTTGGACGCCCAGAGCTCGACGCGCGTGTCGATCGTCAGCCGCGCGGCCGTGCGCGTGTCCGCATACTCCACGATCTCCTTGCGCGTGGCGCCCACGCTGACGGGCGCGAGCTCGCGCGCGATGGCGTGGTACGCCGGCTTGGGGCGCAGGAAGTAGTCGACGATCGCCCAGGACGTCACGGGCCAGCAGTCGTTGATCTCCCGTCGCACGGGGTCAGCCTACGCACGCGCACCACGCGGCGCCTGGCACACGCACCTGCCACACGAGCGCGCCCGCGACGTACTCCCGGCCGCGGCCCTTCCACTCGCGGCGCCAGAGGCGGTAGGCCGCGGCGAGCGTCTCCGCTTGCATAATCTGCGTATAATACACATAGCTTAATTTGGGCCCTTCCTCAGCACAGGTTCTCCTAGCGCGGGGACGAGAAGCATCCAAGGGCGGACCTACCTTTCGATGTCGAACGCGTGCTTGAAGTTCTCCATGAGGTACAGCTGTCGCAGATGTGTCGATGAGCGCTCGAAACAAGCGGGTCGCACCCCTTTGGGCCCACACGCACCTCGAGCCGGCGTTCGAACCCGTCCGCCTTGTTATGATTGTTCATGATGCTGTGCCGTGCGCAAAAATCTCAGCCACACACATACGCATTCGGACCGCGAGGGCCTCCTCACCGGGACTGGGGGAAGCGCTCCGCGGTGTTGCCGCCCAGCCAGTAGTCGACGGTGCGGATGTCGGGATATGCTTGCCTGCCAGACGGAGATGAGCTCGCGAGGGCCGAGCAGCAGGCCCATGCGTATGCGCACATGCCGAATTCCGAGACGAAGCGCCCTGCGAGCTTGTCCCAGTTATGCCACGGCTCCTGCGAGCCCTGCGTGCCATCCCCGCGTCAGCACCCGCGCGCCCCACAGACGCTGCTTCCGATGGCAGGCAACAATCGGGCACGCACATGCCAGACATTCCCTGCCAGTGGGCTGCGTATCAGCGGGAAACTTTTCGGAAAACGCGGGGAGGGGGTGCAGCTTACACTGGTGAATATCGCCGAACGTCCTGTCCGGCGTGGGCTTGCCGTGCCCGCTGTACGGCGAGCCGCGGTGGTAGTGCACGTCCGAGAGCCGCGCGACGATCTCGGGCAGCACGCGCTCGTAGATGTGCCGCGCGGGGAACGTCGTCTTGCGGTAGTCGGACGTCTCGTCGTCGTAGTCCAGCTCGAGATTCAACGACTCCGCAACCTGATAGTCTGCCCCACGTCTCAGCATCACACTGGCAGTGGCAGCTCATGATCAGCCATGGACTGTTTAGTTGCCCCACCTTCGTTGTTTCCCGCTGCATGAATCTGGCGTCAGGGGGTGCTTTCGATGTGTGAAGGACTGGGGAGACGCACCGAATATGACGATGGAGGGGTGGTGGCGGAGGCGCGTGACGTTGGCCTCCGCCTCGGCCACGACGCGCGCCAGGAACTCGTCGTAGGCCGGGTACTGTCTCCCGCAACGTGAGCTCGCCGCAGACG
Source organism: Auricularia sp. M12 (assembly GCA_037042885.1). Classification (NCBI taxonomy): domain Eukaryota; kingdom Fungi; phylum Basidiomycota; class Agaricomycetes; order Auriculariales; family Auriculariaceae; genus Auricularia; species Auricularia sp. M12. The sequence goes on from CM073212.1 coordinate 1,378,916, forward strand.
GAGCGCACAGAGCGATCACATGCCTGTCCGCAGCCGAACATAAAGTCCTGCCACACGAGGATTCCGAGCTCTGCGGCCTCTGTCAGTACCGGCGCACAGGACTCGCAGAATTGCCGCACCGTCGCAGATATCATAGAAGGCGTCGTGCTCATAGATCCCACCACCCCAGACGCGGACCATGTTCTGGTTGCCGTCGACCAGGAGTTGGAGCCATGCGCGGTATCGCTCGGGCGTGACGCTGAGGAGAAAAGGTGGGATTCCACCTGCTTCCTCAGACGGTCGAGAAGCGCACGTACGTGGTGAGAAAGCTATCGGCGGGGATCCAGTTGGACCCTCCGCAGAACACGCGGATGTTGTTCACCTCGAAGAGGAACGTGAGGCCGTCCTGCTCGACCAACTTATCCTCAACGACGCGGACCCGGCGAATCCCGAAGTTGTGTTTCGAGGTATCCAGAATCTTGCCCTTCTTTGCGGTCGTCAGCCTTTATTGGACAAAGAATAGATGCATTTACTCACTGAGTCAAGTAGCTCGACCTCTGACGAGTAAAGAGGCTGTTTCCCGTAGCCAACAGGGTACCACAACTGCAGGGTCTTCGGGTCCGGCTTGAAGGTCGACTCGGCCTTGTTGTTGTCCAGACTGGCTTCGGTGCTATGGATTACGGTTCCTTTAGGGTCTTTCACGGTAAACTTGACCTTTGAAGCCCCCGAGATGCGACTGCCTTCACGGTAATCGCGGCATGAAGTTCCTCGGAGACATCAACCTTCGTTTGCACGTCGGAGAGACGGGCAGCATATGCATGGAGGTAGATGGGCTTCCAAGGTCCCACGGTCATGAGCACAGGGCCTTGTTCCAACGGTATCAGAAGGGTTCGCAAAGCTCGATTGTCGCCTACCCCAGTCCCATCCGTAACTAGAACCGCATCAGGGAATGCTCCAGTTGAACTCAAAGAAGACGTACTTGTATTGCGCCTTACGGACTTGCAGCCGGCTAGAATCACCGTTCCACAAAGAACACTTGCCGTTTTGATCCTCGAGGTCCTTCCCCTGCGACCGACGTTAACAATGCGCATATATCGGGTCAAACCGCAGAGTTACCTTCATAAACGTGCTCGGGAATACTATCTCAAGCTCGTTCTTTCCCGATTTCAACTTGTCTTTCGCACCCACGCGATAAGGGACAAATTGGTTGTTTGTCCTGAGGACCAATTGCGGGTCAGGCGCCCACTCCCGCGGGATACGGAGTTACACACTCGAGGATCGTCTCTCCGTTCTGTTTACGCCGGGTCAGCGAGTGTTTTCTCCCACCTACCGCGAGATGCTCACCAGCTTCACGTTCGCGTACGTGTCCAGCCCGTCAAACACCAGATCGATGTTTGGCTGTGCAAGTTCGGCGTCCTCGACGCTGAACGTCGTCTTGAACACCCAGTCTGCTTCGCCAACCCCTATTTCGAGCATTAATGACGCTGCATTCTGACCCCAGACCAACAACGCCCGCTCACATTGAACGTCCCACTCGGCGAGGCCGATGAACTGCACGGGCCAATGAGTATTCGCGCATTGCTACAGCGCGAGCGCGCCCGCGAGAATCCCACCGGATCGGGAATCTTCTTAAGCTTGAGCAGCTCGACGTGGACGGTGGTCGGCATTTCCGATACGGGATGCCATTCCTGGCTCGCCACTTGGGCAAACGACCAGTTCTCGGATAGCGCACGCATGGCGTGTGGGCAGAGAAGGGGGTGAAGGAACCTGTTTGGGCTCTGAGGTCCGAGCTGCCGACGGTACAGGGTCACCTGGAGACCCTCTGCCAATTTGCCGAGGAACGCCCCAGGTTTTCTCCGCGCCGTACCGAGCCCGTCGGCTTGTGTGCGTCATGTTTAGGCTGCGCAGCGCCACGCGCCGCGCGCTGGAGGACGGACAGGAGCTTTGGATGGTGTGCGGCGGGCCGCTGGTCAAGAGACGACGCTTCGCGCCGATCCGGCAATATCCCGTGATCATGCAGATCATCCGAGAGGTACTTCATTGGGAAATCCTCCATGAAGTAATATTGTTGTTCACAGGTCGTAAAGCTAGTTGTATCATTACAGCGTGTACCTAACGTGTCTGGGCGCGCTTGGATCGCGCTTCTCCTCGTCCTGGTCCAATTTCTGGTTGAGGGAGGCAAGGTGTTGCCTGCAAGGATGAATGCTCAGTGGACGTGAAAGTACCCGCGGCCGCGGAAGAAGCTTACCTGAAGAACAGGCACATGAATATAGCCGTAAATGAGCAGGCGACACAGATTCCGTATGAATTACGGTAGGAGTCGCCCCAAGGCTTTGGCCAAACATAACTGTTACAGTTCTCAGCTCTCGCGGGATGAATGGCGTAACCGAACGAGGGGACGTACGAGCCAGCCACGTTCCCCAGCTGAGAGAATGCATTGATAAGGGCGATAGCCACCGCTCGCTTCGAGGGCGGGCGGGGAAGGCTTGTAGGCAGCCATGCATAAAATACGACAAAACCCGCATACATCTGGCACTGCAAGAATCTGTTCGAATTATGGTCAGCTTGTAATCAAAAGAGTTTGATTGACGTACAGAGAGATGAAGCGGCAGCGGTGTTCATTGTCGACCTAAACAAAAAATTAGTGCTCAGCGGATGAATTGCGGGGAGGGAGAATTCGCACAGCGAGATGATGAATCCGACATTGGCCAGCAGGATACTGGCGATGATGTGAAAGCATCGTTCATTTGTCCGGTCGGAGTGTCTGAAAGATATTTAAACAGGACGCATGCACTGCGGGAGAAAATTCCCACCTTGCCAGGAAGAATGCGACTATGGTGGCAAACGCCCACCTAAGAAAGTTCGTCGACACGCCAATATCTGAGACACGATACAGTACGTACGGAGGAGCGCAAAGCAGGAGAGTGACGGTGGTGTTGTACCCCAAAGTCTTAGTGAGCGCTGTAAAAGTAAACGACAGATCCCTGCGGGTTTTGGCCCAAGACTCACTCTCTACAAGGAAATTCAGCGAGATATACGGAAATCGGTGACGCGACTCACGGAAGTACGCATTGAACGACAGCGCAACCACCTGCGCGGTCAACGCTACCGCAAGGAACCAGACTCTCCAGTCTTTGATCGCGAGCATGAATCCGTGGAACGCGTTGTTCGCGGCCTCTTCGTCCACCTCTCCCGCGTCCTCCTCCATTCTCAGCTCGGCAAGCCGACGCTCCTGCGGACTCAGGAACGTTGACGTGGACGGGAAGTCCGGGAGGATGAATACCATCTGAGTCGGAAATCTCAATGAGAATGACTATGAATAGCAGTCCAGCGCCCACCGAAATTGCTACGACTGGAGAACAAAGACCAGTCAGAAGCTGACGTAGAGATAAAATCTAAGTGCGCACCGACAGTCAGGGAGCCCTCTAAACGACATGTCAGAAACACGTCTCAGATAATCCTGTTATCTCACCGATATAGAAAAGCCAACGCCAGGCCGCGTGACCGAGCGTTCCCTGCATGTTTGACAGCACGCCACTGGCGATGAGGTTGCCGAACGCGTTTGAAGAGAGGTTTCCGCAGTACAGAATCGTCGTTCTCAAGCCGAGCTCCTCGCGTTTGTACCATTTGGACAGCAAGAAGAGTGCACCTGGTGATCGTTTAGTCGATATTCCGTCAGAATGTAGGTTGCGAGAGTTGTACCTGGGAAGAATGCGGCCTGGGTCACACTTTAGCTGACGTCCACGTCCAGTACATAATGAGCGGCACGAACCTCCACAAAGCCCAGGAAGAACCGAGTCAACAATGCGCCGACGAAGCTGTGCGTCGTCAGAATGGACCTCAGGCGCAGTGAAAGGCAGAAACGCACTTCTGCGTGATTCCAGTCAAACAACTGGGGGCCGTCAACATGCAATAACGTCACGTGTTATGAACGGCACGCACGAAATGACACCCCAGATTGTCATGCAGAACGGCAGGTACAGCGACGGCTTCCCGCTGTAGTTCAGGAACATGTTACTGGGGATCTGCCACCCGCATGAGCCGCAATGGATGGTTCATCTCCGGGGAATGAGCACGCACCTGGCATAGGATGTATCCGACGTAGAGGATGGACACTTGCATAGCAGGTGAGATGACGCGATGACATGACTGGTGCAGAACGCACGGAGAGTGGGGAACTCCTGGTTCTTCAAATGAAGGTCGCTTTCGAACCCGCGTAACCGCGCAGCGCCCGCATTGTTGCGGTCCAGGTAATTCATCATGTAGGCAAGAATCTAAGCAGGGCCCAGCGGTCAGTGATCGCGGCCTGGAGACGCGCTCTGGCTGGCGCACGAGAATGAGCATGCGCAGGTCGATTTTGCGCAGGAGTTTCTTCTCGAGCTTCTTGCGCTCCTCGAGCCCGCCAAACTCAGCATTCGGGTCGGGGCGGTCGACATGCTGCTCGCGGTCCTCCTTGATCGACGCGGATTCTGAGGCTGCCATCGAGTCGAGCGGACGGGGCACAGGAAGAACGCGCGCGGGCTGACAGCGCAAGGCACGCGCTTTTTATTCTGGATCAGCGTCAGTGCGGGGTCCAGAGACCCGAGGTTGTCCCAGTGCCGAACTCGCCATCGACATCGCGCAGCTTTTTCTTTGCCGACATTGGCTGGTGGCCAGCACTGAAGCAAGCAGCATCCGCTTCTCATGCAGCATGGCCAGGAATACGACTGAGCGCCGCCGTCTAATTCCCCAGGAACCGTCTGCTGTTGAATGGTTTTGCATCGATTTGCTTCTCTGACGCGCTGCGCACGCGGATGCGCTCATGACAGAGTGGGCCGGGCCGGCGAAACAAACAGTCGGCTCAGTGTTCCGATAAGCCCGGTCCTGTTCCAACTTCTAATAGGACCTCCTCAGTAATCCACATTGAATATGGCTCTTATGTTGCGCTGCAAATCTTTCATGGAAGGAAGTCCAAATATTCATCCAGTCAGCAGCCGCGCCCGAAAATCCAGCGTGTTTGGACCCGCGACCAGCGGGATCCGCCGCAGTCACGTGAGTGTAAGCAGTTGAATCCTGGAAAACGCCGGTAGCGCGTCTCATCCACGTTCCTTCCCACGCCGCACGCGCAGGCATGGAAGACCTGCCTCCCGTACCCTACATGTACGTGAATTCAACTTACTGTTACTTTGAAATTCTTTATTGAGCGCGACAGTGACCCCCGCATCGCGTTTCTGCGCTCACTACCCACAGTTCCCTTGTCCGACGTCAAGTCCGGTGCGTACCCGCGGTCCACGCGCGAACTGCAGACTCAAACGCGCTCCCGCTGCGCAAGACGATGGCTGCGCTATCTGCCTTATGCCCTTCGACGCCATCTGCGCCGAGCCGCCAGAGCAGTTCGAGCTCGGCGAGGACGACCATATCGAGCTGCACGGCCTGACCAAGCTCGCGCGTTGTGGCCATGTATTCTGCAAGAAAGAGTGCGCCGTCTTCCCCTCGCCGTCCTTCTCCCCAGGTCTGACCAGCGCCCCCTGACGTAGTCTTGTGGAATGGGTCAACACATCGGTCAGTGGAGCCCCCTTGTCCAGATCTTACAATGGGTCCCAGCGCGACTGACACCACCAACACCAGCACGGCAGCTGCCCCACCTGCCGCGACGTCTTCCTGGAGATACCGAAGGACGAGGACGTCGAGTCGAGCGACGGCGGCGAGTACATCCCCGACGAAGACGACCTCATGCGTTCCGATGATTTCCTGACGGACGACGGCGAGGGCGAGGGCGATGATGAGGACGCCGCTACCACCGACGAGGACATGTCCGACTGGGGCGACGCAACCGAGGAGGACGATTACTCGTTCTCCTCCGACCCTGCAACCGGCGATGACGACGATGCCGACATGTCTGACTGCCCCGACAACCTCGGCCCCCCTGCGCGCCGAACGACTGCTGACCGACTAACGCGCCCCATACGCTATCGAGCCCCGGCTTTACATCCTGCTGCACGTTTCGTACATGTCTTGTCTTGTTTCTCGCACGCATCTGCAATATCACTCGCATTGTATTTCTTGTACCTGTCCGTCAACTCTGCGACGTCTAGAATTTCTTCCAAGAAAGCGTGTGTACTATCCTACAAATCGACCACGTTGCGCCGTCCTCTTGTCACTCACTGCTTCACAAATTGGCGGAAGAAGCTGGAGCTCATGAGCTTGGAGACCTCCTCCTCCTTCTCCTTCTCCTCCTCATCTTTCCCTATCTCCTTGCGCAGATTCTTAATGGTCGCCTTGATCGCCTCATCGAACGGCCGCGTCTCGCTGCCGGTAGCGATGAGCACAAGCGTCGACACGAACGCCTCCTTGAGGAACGCGAAGCTGAAGCCGTCCGTCATGCCGGCGATCGCGCCCACGAGCGCGTCCGGGAAGTCGACCTTGTCGTTCGCCGCGAGCTTGTGCTGCCAGTAGCGGCAGTACAGCGTGCGCTCGTCCTTGTCCGGGATGTCGAACAGCAGCTTGCGGTCGAACCGGCTCGGCCGCTTGGACAGGCTGGGATCGATCCGGTCGAGATAGTTCGTCGTCCCGATGATCAACAGGCCGTCGTTACCGTCCAGACCATCGAGCTGCAAGGGATATCGTAAGTCAACACCGGGAGAATAGGGGATGGATGGAAGGTGCGTACTTGGTTGAGGAAGAAGGAACGCGTTCGCTCGTCGATAAGCGTGTCGAGGTCCTCCAGCACTAGGAGACAGGGCGCATTCCGCCGCGCGTGGTGAAGACTTCCTTCATCGCGTATTCAGGGCCGCGCCAGTGCTGGAAGGACCGGACGTAGAGAGGCGTGGCGGGCGCCGTCTTCATGATCGCCTGTTCGCAATAAAGCATTAGTTAGGGACATCAAGACGCTCTGAACGGTGGTCGCACCTTCATGCTGATGGTCTTGCCATTGCCTAAATGGAGTCGTGAGCGGGGAAATTCAGATAGTTCTTTTGGGTGTTACCTGGAGGACCATGCATCAAAATGCCACGCTGATTTCCAGACTTCAGCACGCGTAGAATGGTGGGAGGAGAGTTGGACCAACCTTCCACGGAATGCCGAGGTCCTTGTACACCTTTTCCTGCTGGTAGAAACCGTTGACATCGTTCTGGAATTTGATCCTTGAACGATTTCTTGAGAATGACATCGTCCCAATTGGCCTTCTGCACTTCGATCCAAAGGTTTGCATCCTGTTTCTCACAGTCGGCAACAGTCAACGTGGGGTTAGTTGAGGATACGCACCTTTTGCCAAGCCGCGTCCACATATACCCAGATTTCATCGTGCAGCTCCTCCGCGAAGCCGTTCGCAGCCACGATGAGAGCGTGGACGTTGGCCTCTGGACCCTTGTGTATGAGGAACTGCTGCCTAACGATTGAAAAGCCAACGGGGTACTGCAACGTCCAGCTTTATTGATGGATGCATGCAGGGGATATGAGCGACCTTGCCTGGCAGACGACTAGTCTGTATTCCCATTCCTGCGGACATGCGTGTCCGGCGTTAGTGAATTCGGTCAACATGGGCGCTGGCTGCGCTGACCTTCCAGGCCACGATGTATGAGGCAAATGCGACGTCGTCGCCGATGACGCCGGGCTGGGGAGCGCCCTTTGGCAGCGGGAGGAAGACTGCGCGAATGATGGACTCCTGGTCGGGGTCGGGCATGACGAACGCCTGAGAGACACGCGTTAGACAGGCTGTATGCTGCTGGCTGGCTGAACATGCCTCTGGGTACGCGAGAACGTTGTTGGACCAGTCGTGGGTGGAGACGACGACGTGGCCCGGGTAGCGCTTGCGCAGGTAGTCGTACCTGCAGCCACGAACACGTCAGTCCCAGCAGTGTGCACTCGCAGCAATGGTGGCATACATCTGGACCTCGTCGTCGCTGCGCTTTGGCAGACGCTGTGCGGCACACCAGTCAGCGCGGGGCAGGCAGCGTGTGGCGCGTCGACTGACTGTGGTCCGCCCATAACCCGTACTCGTCGGACGGCAGCGCGACGCTGCCAGGAGCCTGCTTCGGGCTCTCGACGCGCTGGTCGTCGAAGGAGACGTTGACGAAGGCGTCCTCGAGGTCGTTCATGGCGGCGGGCAGGACGGAGGAGCGCAGTCGCGGCGCCGATTGCGTGGCGTCAGTGTGTCCGGGTCCGGAAGCATTTCGCGCCGCTCAGCTCCTCTTCCGTCCTCCGTCCGCCGTCGTCGATGAGCACGCCAGAACGGAGCACGGCCACGACGGCGCTCATCATTGCCGGGGCCACTGTGCTCGGCGGCCTGGCTGCGTATGCCGTCTACTTCGACTACAAGCGCAGGAACGACGCCCAGTTCAGGAAGCAGCTGCGTGAGTGTGACGTGTGTGCCGCCGCCCACGCGAGCCTCACCCGGCCACAGGCAAAGAGCAGAAACGCGTCAAACGCGCAAAAACGGAGACTGCTGCCGCTGCCTCCGTCGTCACCGACGACGCGCTCAAGGCCGCCCTGCTCGCCATCCGCGGCGAGCCGCTGCCCGATCTCACAGCCGACCGCGAGGGCTACTTTACCCTGCACATTGGCGAGGGTGAACGTCTCTCGACTCAGGGTCAGTCGCATTCTTTTTATTTTACTGTCTCCAATATTTTTCTGACAAAAAAAAAACCAGGCCCGTCCACATACCTCGATGCCGCGCTCCATTTCTACCGTGCACTACGCGTCTACCCGGCGCCGGTCGAGCTCATCATGATATACCAGAAGACGGTGCCGGAGCCGATCTTCAACATTCTCATGAAGCTCACCACTTTTGACGTGAGTGTCTCTGGTCCGCTGGGGGCAGGGCAGGGCTCCACCCAAATCCCCATCATCTACGAGGACGCCATCGACGACGCCGCGCCCGCAGCCGCTGCCAGGTCGGGCCCGCCCTCGGAGACGTCGTCGTCTGTGGACTGGGACAAGATCATAGACACCGGCACCAACTCGCCGACCCATGTATCTCCTCCCCCCTAGACTGTGCAACAATGTCCTCCCTGCCCCCCTGTGCTCTCGTCTCCTATCGTGCAATCCTGACTCTGACCGTGACGATTTGCTTTTTTTTTTCCTTGCGCCACACTCTGCAGGTCAAGAACCGCGGAGAAGGTGTGTGATTCTCGTCAAGCGCCCGTGAAACCGTCAGCCAACGCGAGCGTAGGTTACTTTAACGACTTTCCCCCGCCGTCCATGCATGTTGCCGTGAAGCGCGTGCAAAGTCTGGACGCGGACGGCAATACAGTGTTGAAAAACGTCCTGGTGGCAACGAAAAACTTTACCGTCGGGGAGACCATATACACGGTATGCTTTCGGTGCCACTTGTGCTTCCTGAAATTGAGATAGGGGCGTTGCAGGAATTGCCGATGTGTTCAGCTTTGGATAGCGATCTGGAAGGCAAGGGCACTCACTGCTCACAATGTCTTCGCAAACTGCAAGGGGGCACCACCATCCGGCCAGCGGACGACCTCCTGCAGTCCGCGTACTGCTCTCCAGACTGCCACGATCTCGCACAACGGACGCACCACAGTTTCCTCTTCGGCCTCGGGCCCTTCTCTCCATCGACCCCGAGCCGCCGGCGCCGGGTCCCCGACGGGCAGCGCAGGAGGCCTTCGTGCGGTTCCTCAAGAAGAGCGGACACATCCGGCCGCTGCTGACGGTGCGGCTCTTCGCGGCGCAGGTCATGCACGAGTCTGCGCGGATGCTGCCCATGCTCAAGCCCGACGAGCCGCCGCCGCCGCCCAGCCACCTCCCCGAGCCCATCGGGCCATACGCGTCCGAGTACCGCTTCGAGGACCACGTCGAGCGCCTGCGCTACCTCGAGATGCACTCGCCCCCCGAGGAGGTCAACGCCATGCGCGCGGTGTTCGCCGCGGCGCTCAACTCGCCCACCGCGGATGACTTCATCCAGGACGAGCGATACAACACGCTCAAGGGCAAGGTCGCGTATAACGCGATTGGCGTCGTGTTCGGCGGCGGGAGGGACCGCAAGATCCGCCTGCCGAAGGACCTCGCGGGCTTGAAGGAGGGCGAGGAGATCGAGTGGACGCGCACGCCGCTCGGCATGCAGCGCCAGGTCGGCGCGGCGCTGTACCGCGTCAGCTCCTACGTGCGTTCTTCTCCTTTTCATGCATGTGCACGGCCACTGATATGCACGCGCAGCTCACGCATTCGTGCACGCCCTCGGTGCGCCCGACATTCCCTAAGGGGACGTACGAGCTGCATCTCGTCGCGTCGCGCTCGATCTCCAAGGGCGACGAGCTGACGATGGCCTTTGTCGAGGTCGCGCGCAGGCCCGAGGAGGGCCCGTACGAGTGCTGGGTCCGCCGGCGCGCGCAGCTCGTCGACGGGTGGCGCTTTGTGTGCCATTGTGCGCGGTGTGTCGAGGAGCGCCCGAAACAGCTCAAGGAGTCCGACAAGGAGGCCGACAAGATCAAGGACGAGTCCAAGGTCGAGGATTCTGTGCGGAAGTTTGAAGGGGCTGCGTAGGTTGCTGGCACCAGGAGGATTCAGGAGGAGGAGGAGGAGGAGGAAAAAAAGTACATATATAAGCACGCTGCAGTTTTTACTGTCAACTTACAACCACAGCTCATCCTGCCAACATTGTCCAAACCCATCTACGCTGTACAGCGTATACTCAAGTCACAGCAGGCCACGGATTCAGAATTACCTGTTCAGAATCAGAGCTCATGTAATAAGTACAGAAACTGAGAAGTTATTATCCAAAATACCACATGGTGCAACACCGCAAGGGGTAAGCTGGGGTAAGAGATCTTTTACCCATGGCAAAAGTTCAAAACCTTTCTCAAGTCTTCAGCTCGAGTTTTGTTTATTGAGTCTAGTTCCTTGATCTTGCTAATCTCGTACAGTACTGTATTAACCAGCCGTTCGTTGTGTCTGACGGGTCTGACGCATGCGTCGGAGTTGAAAGTAGCCATGATCAGTTGCGGCTCCGCGGCGGCTGCCGGCTGGGTTTCAACGTTTTACTCTACAGTATCTCTCTCAGATCTCTATCATGTCGGACCGGCTCCTCCAGCTTACCGGCCTTCACAAGGCTCAGAGTCACCATCTTGTTCGGCATGTTTCAATTCCCATGGCAACCCTGTTCGTGACGGGGGCGTCGCCGTCGGTCCCCCGTCGGTGCATACATCGCAATATTCGAATTCGGCAAAGCTCAGCGAAGCCAAAGCTGACACAAAGACGCTCCAAAACTTACTGAACATCGATTGCCTTTCGTTTCTTTCCGGCACCTGCATTGCTGTCTTGCAAGCGGCTCCTGTCGTGAACAGCAAGCGTCGCAAGGCCGGTGCTTCCGATGAGGAGAAAGCCGAGCACACTGCGCTCGTTGAATCCATCGTGTGGATCGTTGTACTGCATTTTGCCAAGGCCATGACACGCTACGCAGGAGGCTCGATTAAACCAACAGAACTTTTCTTTCCATGGCACTTTCAAGCTCGACGGGATTGAGAATAGAATCCTACGTTCGTCTACCTCTGGCTCGTTTTCCGCCGCTGAAAGCGCTGAAAGCACGCAGTCAGACCGGATGAGCACTCATCGTGGGATCTCTACGGTCTCTTCGCCCTGACACCTCATAAGAACGTGCTATCATACTTGTGCGGAATACTTGATGAAAGTAACACGGCATGGCAGAAGGCCAGAATCTCCAATCCTGCCGCGCTGCGCGTGTTCTCGGTAAGTTGCCCTACACCCATGTTACTCCGCGTGTTCTCCAAGATTTGTTTTGATGGCTCTATCCCAGAGATTACATCAAATAATACTCGAAGAAGAGCCATCTTGGGTTGTGCTCTTGCTGGACCCATGGGCATTTCTTCACCCCGATGAGCGTCTCTGGATGAGCTATCCGCAAATACGTGGTCAACGTCGGACTGGCCGTCTTGTCCACACACATCCCGAAGACCGCACTTTCCCTTATCTGTGCGACGATGCCTATCCGACCGGCTTGAACCAAGGGGCCCGTGTCTACACTGAGCGCGGGTCGACTCAACGCTTATCGCTCTTTGCAATGGTCACCAATGCGTTTGCGAAGGTGCAGGCTGCCGTCCGACGTGGAAAAGCTCACGAGGAGGTCCATGCGTATTACGAACTTCTCAAGGCCGCCCTGGAGCGCATAATGTTTGTACCGCGTGCCAGCGCCGATTCAGCGATGGACACGAGCGAGCCGCGAAGTCCGGAGAGTCCGCTCACTGGGCCGCTGGCATCACCGGACACCGCAACCGTATCTGCCGTCGCGCACGCTACAGTGCTTCCGTTGACCAGCATGCCCTATGTGGGCGACCGTTCTCCTCGGCTTCCAATGCCCGAGACAGAGTTTGCCGATGCCCCGCAAGGAACGCTCGCCCATCACCTTCCGTCGGAGAGCGATGAATTCACTGAGGAGCTTCCCCTGGGGTTTGGCCCTGCACCTCAAGCACCAGAGCCGATCCTGGACGACGGCATGACCGTCAGCGAGTCGCAGATACTGCTTGCGCGGACCGGCGACGCCGAGCTTTCCTCGGAGGAACGAGCAGAGGCCTTGGTGCTGCTCCTGTGTGGGACTGGTGTGTGCTATTCATCTCAGCCTTCTATGCCTGTCGTAACGGGCCACAGGCCACAACACACGCTTCGGATCCGACTATCAGTCCGATGAAGATACGGAGTGAAGCCGCTCTACACGGCCATTGTCAAGGTCGCACGCGGGCCAGAGGAGCGCGCGTACAGGAGTGCTGGGTTCGCCGGGACGCGCGGCTCGTTGAAGGGTGCGTCGATGAGTGACGCTTTGTGTGCCAGTGTTCGAGCAGAACCCGAAGGAGGTAGACAAGGAGGCAGGGCTGAAAATAAATCAGAGTAAATATGACCCCGTGATTTATGTAGATAAATCTTGATTCGGGAGACGGCCAAAGCTCACGGCCGAGTATGGGTTATCGGTTAGGAGGACAGAGTCGACTATCGATGCGTTGAGCGGAGTGTGGAAACGTGTTCCGGGCGTAATGAGCGCACGTGCCGCGAGACGCGCGTCCCTGTGGCCAGTTCGCTTGACCACCGACTGCCATGGAGCCCCCGCCATTCATCATACATCCCCTCGATGCGCTTGCGCGTATTGACCCGTGCGTGTTGCGCTCAGTGACTGGGTGCAGCGGCTGACGACGGACAGGCAACTGGAAGAGGCAATCAACGACCTGCCGCGGCTCTCGGAGGACGAGCTGCGCAAGCTGGCGGAGCCGGACGCGGCGTGCGCGATCTGCATGACGCCGTTCAGCGCGGTGCTGGCGGAGGAGGAGCTGGCGAACGCGATGGAGTCGCCCGCGGCGGTCGTCGAGAACCTCGGCGTGACGCGCCTGCACAAGTCGTGCGGCCACCTCTTCTGCCGCAAGGACATCTCGACCTGGCTGCGCACCGCCCACACGACCTGCCCCACCTGCCGCGCGCCCATCCTCCCACGCCCGCCGTCGCCCGCGACCCAGGCGACGCGCGACGTCCTCCGCGACGCGCTCACGCAGCTGCAGGGCTCGCTCTCCGACGCCGCCGTCCTCGAGGGCTTCCCGTCCGGCGCCCAGCTCGACGCCGCAGGGCGCGACGTCGACTTTGCCTTCGTCCGCGCGCTCAATGCCGCCAGCACCGACGCGCCACAGAGCCAGGAGATCGCGGATCTGCTCGCCGAGATGCTCCAGGCGAGGCAGGGCGCAGAGAACCAGCCCAGACGGGAGGAGGCGTTCAACAGCATGTATGCGTGAATCTGCGCGTGTATCTGGATCTGCTGGATTCTTGGGTGCTATCGATCTGTTGAACCTGCTGCTTTCACTCATGCTCCGTCATGGCCTATCCTCGTGGCCTGAGGTTGGTGTGATCATAGGACCGACGGTTCTGGGCGATGAATTGGATACTGTTGCTTCTCGACATGCTTTCTGCGCGCGCCACCATAATCGCGATGAATCTGGGGTGCTCTTTCTCTGCAAACACTCCAGTCGATGCACCAGCTGAAATGTTCAACACGACGGGGGCGCTTCGCACGAACTGCTTTCTATTGCATTAACACAAACACCTCTTCCCCGCCGCCCATCGTTCATTGGCACATCGAATGGTTCTCGAAGTGCTATCGCTGCACGCGTGCCATCGATGGTGGAAGGAACTCGTCACTTGCAGTCATGTTCGCGCCATCCATCCTGGCCGCCTCAATTCATCGCCGCCGCTTTGTATTGTCTTTCACGTAAAATCGGGCCTGTTCCCCGCAGGGCATGCACATCATTGCACGGTTAATCCGCGCGAACCTTGTTTCCTGGTCCAGCACGAGTTGAGATCGCGAATCGCGTGCGTCGCAAGGTTGGACCGCCGACGGTTTTATAGTGGCTCGCCTTGAGATCGCGCCTTTGGGCGTCGCCTCCGGCGTTCGCGGCAAGTGAGAGGGCGGTGGGCCGGGACTGAGGTCGGTAATCCGGGTGGCCTTGAAGATAGACTCTTTTGACTACCGCGGCCGCTGAGAAGTGCAAGCCTCTTTCATCGGACGCTGTGCAGCGGTTGCCTTGATACTCGAGTGCACTCTGTTGTGGTTTCTCAGCGCTGCATGCATCACGATTTGCCGCGGAAGCCCGACAACCTGCGCGGGCCTCCGCGCACTGTCAGCCGAATGAAACAACGGTGGCTCTGCGTCGTAGTCGGATTTCGCAGCTGATAGGACAGCACGGCAGCTTCGTGGAATGGCCGCCTTGCACCGGGCCAAGGATGAAAGCGGGTGCGACGGTGCAGACTCTGTCTGGAACCCGAAGCCACAAGCGCGGGTGAGTTTCCGGGCTTCCCGCACTGAGGCCGGAAGGATGTCCACGTTGTCGCGAACGTGCTCGGCGGCGCGGACGATGGGCTGAGTGCCTGGTTCTGTGAAGGTGGGTGAAGCACGCCGGCCTGCGGCGGCCAGGCCGCACGCTGGATCGATCCGAGCGCGCTCGACGCGTAATCGGCCGATTTACGTACCGGCTCACCGCGGCGCACTAGTATATAAAGCATCAGTCGCACAACAAATTGCACCACCGCTCCCTCCTACCCTCCCCTCCGAAATTTCTTTTTCTTTTGCTACAATGGTCAAGTCCAGCGTGCTCGGCTTCCCGCGCATCGGTGCGCAGTGGCATACAGCCAGCCCCGGGCCCGCACTGAGTTTTGAGTTGCAGGTGCGAACCGTGAGGTGAAAAAGGCCGTCGAGGCGTACTGGGCGGGCAAGATCAGCGCGGACGACCTCGTCAAGGCCGCGGCCGACGTCAAGAAGGCCAGCTGGACGGCGCTCAAGGAGCGCGGCGTCGACTACATCCCGAGGTTCGTAGGCGCCGTTTGTATGCTGCCATTTTTGCTCACTTCCGGCCGTAGCGGCGACTTCACGCTGTACGACCATGTGCTCGAGCACTCGTTGTCGTTCAACGTCATCCCGCCGCGCTACCAGGGCCACAATCTCTCCGACCTCGACGTCTTTTTCGCCATGGGCCGCGGCCGCCAGGCGGACGGCGTCGACGTGCCCGCGTCCGAGATGAAGAAGTGGTTCGACTCCAACTACCACTATGTCGTGCCCGAGATCTCGGAGGAGACCGACTTCCAGCTCAAGAACAACCATGTCCTCGACCAGTACAAGGAGGCAAAGGCCCTCGGAATCGAGACCCGCCCCGTCGTCCTCGGCCCCATCTCCTACCTCGTCCTCTCCAAGGCCGCGAAGGGCGCCAAGCCCGGCTTCGAGCCCATCTCCGTGCTCGCCAAGCTCGTCCCCGTCTACAAGAAGCTGCTTGCCCAGCTCAAGGAGGCCGGCGCCGAGTGGGTCCAGGTCGATGAGCCCATCCTCGTGCTCGACGCCGGCGCCGCGCGTGCGGCCGACTATGCGTCGACCTACGCCGAGCTCGTCAAGGACGCGCCCAAGATCCTCATCGCCACCTACTTCGGCCGTCTGGGCGACAACCTGGGCTTCACCGCGAAGCTCCCGTCGCGGGGCTGCACATCGATCTTGACCGCGCGCCTGAGCAGCTTGACGCGACTGTTGCCACTGTCAAGTCGACGCCGCTTGTCCTGTCCCTGGGCCTCGTGTCCGGCCGCAACATCTGGAAGACGGACCTCAACGCCGCCGTCCAGGTCGCCACCAAGGCCGTCGAGGCTCTGGGCCAGGATCGCGTGATCGCCGCCACGTCGTCGTCGCTGCTGCACACGCCCGTCACGCTCGCGTCCGAGAAGAAGCTCACGCCCGAGCAGCGCGACTGGTTCTCTTTCGCGCTCGAGAAGGCCAGCGAGGTCGCCACGCTCGCCGCGGTGCTCTCGGGCTCGCAGGACCCGAAGGTCGCCGCCGCGCTCGAGGAGAACCGCGTGTCGATCGCGAAGCGCCGCGAGTTCGAGCGCAACTCGGACGACGCCGTCCGCAAGCGCGTCGCCGCCATCAAGCCCGAGGACCTGAAGCGCAAGAACCCCTTCCCCGTCCGCCGCGAGGCCCAGAAGAAGCACCTCAACCTGCCCAAGTTCCCGACCACGACCATCGGCTCATTCCCCCAGACCAAGGAGATCCGCCAGGCGCGCGCGAAGCTCACCAAGGGCGAGATCACCGAGGCCGAGTACGACGAGTTCATCAAGAAGGAGATTGAGCTCGTCGTCCGCTTCCAGGAGAAGGTCGGCCTCGACCTCCTCGTGCACGGCGAGCCCGAGCGCAACGACATGGTCCAGTACTTCGGCGAACGCTTCAACGGCTTCGTCTTCACGCAGAACGGTTGGGTGCAGAGCTACGGTTCTCGCTACGTTCGCCCGCCCATCATCGTCTCGGACGTCTCTCGCCCGGGACCCGTCACCGTCCGGTGGAGCAGCTACGCCCAGAGCCTGACCAAGAAGCCGATGAAGGGTATGCTCACCGGCCCGGTCACCATCCTCAACTGGTCGTTCCCGCGTGTCGACGTCTCGCGCAAGGTCCAGTCGCAGCAGCTCGCGCTCGCGCTCCGCGACGAGGTCGTTGACCTTGAGAAGGCCGGCATCTACGCCATCCAGGTCGACGAGCCGGCCATCCGTGAGGGTCTCCCTCTGCGCCGCGTCGACTGGGACGACTACCTCACCTGGGCCGTCGACTCCTTCCGCCTCGCTACCGCCGGCGTCGAGGACAGCACGCAGACGCACTCGCACTTCTGCTACTCGGACTTCAACGACATCTTCCCGTCCATCCAGCGCCTCGACGCCGACGTCATCTCGATCGAGGCCTCGAAGAGCGACCTGAAGCTGCTCGACGCGTTCAAGCAGTACGGCTACTCGAACGAGATCGGGCCGGGCGTGTACGACATCCACTCGCCGCGTGTGCCCGGCGAGCAGGAGATCAAGGACCGCGTCGCGGCGATGCTGCAGCTGCTCAGCCCGGACCTGCTCTTCATCAACCCCGACTGCGGCCTCAAGACGCGCGGCTGGAAGGAGACCGAGGCGGCGCTCCAGAACGTCGTTGCCGCCGCGCGCTGGGCGCGCGAGACCTACGCGTAAATCACGACCCCTCCTGGCGCTTCAACAGCGGCTGAGGTGGCGGAGCGGGCGGTTCACCATCGTCCCTTCTTTTCGTGTTGCGTGGTTGTTCTCGTTATCGGCCTTCCCCAGGCCGCATTTGTATCGCTATAATGGCACGCCGGGCCTCGAACTTCCATCGCGTTAGCATTGTACCATCCCCCGCGATCGAGCTCTTGTCATTGTAGGATTCTCAACAATCCCCATCGCATCGCAATACACTTGCATTGTAGCATTACTGCATCTTTTTGAAAGAGTGTGTCGCCGTTACTGCAAATAGTCCGTGAAGATACGATATGTCAAGTACATGTGCGTGAACCCCGTGAAGCTCTACGAGTAGATAATTTACACGACAAGCAGCGTTGCTACCTTGACGAGGGAACCGCGCTGGAGCCTGGCTCTGTCCGTGTATGCCCGATGTTCGAAGGCTGCTGCACGCTCGCCTCCTCGTCGTAATCGGCGCCCTTGGCAGGAATAGAGGCCTGGCGCAGCTCTCGAACGCTTGCGCTATCCTCCACACCCGTCGGCTTCTCCAACGCGGAGCGGAGTCTCTCCTCGACCTCTGTCGTCTTCTTGGTATTTTTGCCGCCAAGGTAGATGAAGACGGCGGCCGCGATACCGCAAAGAAAACTCGCGGGGACGAGTGTGCCGGTAGTCCATGCTGGACGCGTGTATCGGTCCATACCCCACATGCAACCGCAGAGGAGGCATTGAAAGAACGAGTTGCCGTCCGTGAGCAGGCATATCCATAAAGCAGTGCTGGAAAGCCGTCAATTTGGCGTCGACAGATTACTTGGTATCACTGCACCTGATAGGGAATGCCTTATGCGTATCCGTCGCATGGGGAATGTACCATGTCTGGCTCTTGGCAAACTTTGTCTGTTCTGCTAAGGGTTAGAACCAGAGCCAAACGGAAAATGGGCGGACAGTCTTACGCAGTACAAGCATTTCCTGCTGCCGAGGTTCCAGAACCTGTGCATGGACCGGGTCCTTCTCAGGGTCCGGGATGTCGTTTTCGTCCTCGAGCGCGGGAAGGTTGCGTTGTTGACGGCGCTTGCGGATGAGGCGCTGGTAGTGCCAGATGCGCACAATACGGTATGTGTCTATAGCTCGCTGTGGGCATTGTCAGCTAGGGAAGCTACATCACCGGCGAGACACACCCATGGAATGAGGCCGACACCTCAAAGAAAATGGGAATTTAGTCCAATGGGAGTTGCTTCAATGCGAATTGCGCACCTGTAATGGTGAACAGAGCTGTACACAGCGTCAGATCAACAGCACAGCGAGAGCAGCAGTCACGCACCGTTCTCAATCTGGCAGGTCAGCTCGACCCAAAACGCTTGACGGTCGGCGTTGTGTAGGTTGATGAGCTTGCCGAGGAAGAACACGATGGCTGCTCCCCAGAACGCGACGAGGAAGCCGTATATCGCCATCACAATGCCCATGGGCGTTTTCAGGAATGCCCAGAGACCGCGTAGTTGGCGTTTCAGCGTCTCGCGGTGGTCGAGTACCTCTGCGACATGCTGAGCCCGATCAGTCCATTGTCCGCATGCAGCCATTGCGAATCACACCTTGTCAATCTCGTGCTGCTCTATGATGGGTTTTTCACACGACTGAGATGTTGAATCCTCGGCTAGAGTCACTCGAGACCTGGAGGGCTCGCGGTCCATGCTTTGCAGATCCACAACTGGTGTGCGCGAAGTAAACGGCAAAGGTGGGATGAGAATCGAGTTGGCGACGTTCGTAAGTCCTGAGACGACGGATACATGACCATCTGCAACGTTTAAGAATGTATAACCTGAAACTATAGAGAAACGCACCGATGACATCCAAATGGTCAACGACCCGACTGGCATGTAGCTTATCATCGCCAGGAACGCCCAGCGCAGCTGCCAACCGTGAAGGCTGTGTGGGCAGTGTCTGGGCTCGTGGCTTTGCGCGTGAGGAAGGCGAGGAAGCCGCGGGTGATGGTGTCGAGAACGCTGAGGCGCGCTTCGGTGGCTGGTCGACACGCTCAGGGTCCGCGTCCAGCTGCTCCGTTGGCGACGTCGTTCGAACGATGCATTGCGGTTCGTCCGTGTACATTCCCGTGCTTTGTTGGGCGTCCGAGCTAGGACGTAGCATGCTGGGCAGGGAATTACGGGCGGTGCGCACTGGGAGCGTACTTGAGGTCCCGGTCTGTGTCCCTGTGTGCGACATGGCTGGCTCGGACGTCTCAAGCACTGAGTAGCCGCGGTTCCTCACGCGCACTGAGGACATGGTGCGCGGGGCTAGGAGGGGCTATTTCAATAGCTCGACGAGGTCCGGAGCGAAGCCGTGGGTCCGGCTGGGCTCGGAGGAACTTCACCTACTGCGCGAGGCGCGACTCGGCTGTGGTCCATGACGCGTGACGCGTCCGGTCCCGAGAATTACAACCCTGAAATCATCACGAATGATGCATACGAATACATATGGTAGAGTCTACATGAATTTTCTGCGGCGCAAAGCAAGTACAATAGTTCAAAGCATAACACAGCGACGAGTGTCAACGGAATGTCCCTTCGACATTCGGTGACGGCTCTTGAACCGATATCTGTGCCAATATTAGAGGGATAATATGGATGACTGAAAGACGCACCGAGATCAGCTCTGGACGCGGTGAAGTGGGCAGAGCAGGGTCGCTGGTCCGTCCTCGACTTCGCGACCGCAACCGTTGCATGTCAGAGTCGCCCGTTTTGCGTCGCAGATTGCCAAACAGATTCTTTGGACGGCCCGGGGGAGCAGCATTGGAGGCCGTGGTGCCTGTGCGTAGAAGATTCTTTTGCGAGGCAGCGGCTTTGCTCCCCCACTTCGTCTTGGTGAAGAGTTCCTTTGCGATCGGGATGACCGGGACAACCTCTTGCTTTAAGGCCATCCTCACCCATCCCTTCCACGTCAAATCCTGAGGGATGAACTGCTGCACGATCTCTTCGAACTGTGTGCCTATTAGACCAGCTGCGAGCAGAACATGAACAAAAGCTTACGCTTGTCGTCCTGTTCTGGAAGGTGATGGGCCGCGTGTAGAGCAGAGCTTCGTTGCATACGAAATCGTCGCTCTGGGGACACGTCAGTTACAACGCACATAAGCTAGGAGCAACCCACTCTAGCAGAAAGCATAACATGCAGTCTACGTTGGTTGATCAGCTAGAAGCTTGCATCGTTAAGTGCCACTTACGGAGGAATCATCACACGAATGAACGTTTTCGCAGACGACCGCGACCGCATCTCGGATGCATCGACCTTCTCGGCCTTGCGTTTGATCAGTCCACCTCGTTCGTCGTCGGATTTCGACCCATCGTTCATTTCGTTGAGGGCTGTGGACGACTTGAATTTGTGGAGCGTCGGTCGCGCCTGCACGCGGAGATTGGTATGTGAACGAGGACGCGCAAGGCTACGACCGCCATGAACGTCAAGAGTGTCTTCGCGACGAGTTCGGGTGCGGTTCAGACTGGCGTTGGAACTGTCGGCGGTCGTGGAGAATTCGGCGCTGTCGTCGACGAGAAGCAGGTTCGTTCCATTCTGAGCACGCCGAGAGGGCCAGAAGTACTCGAGGAGTTTGGCCCCCACCTCCGCTTCTATCTGAAGCCTAATGGGATGGACTTCCAGCTCGAAATTCTGATATATAGCAATACCGGCAACCGGTGGCAAGACAGCCCACTCTGCGAGAGCGAAGAGTTCCCTCTGCAGAATGGCGCGTAAGACTTCAACATCTTGTGCATCAAGACGGAACGAACCTTTGCCATGGGATGACTTGGCATGCCGTCGTATTTCATCAAAATCTCCGGCCAGAAAGCAGTGGGCGAACTATGCAACGCTCGCATGTCCGTGAGCCTGAGCTGACTGCTCGTCGAGCTGTCCTGCTTGCTGAGCCACGCGAAGTAGACGCCGAGTACCTCGAGCTTCGCAAGCAGGACCGCGCGGTCATCCAGCATGTGCCAGGAAATCTCCTTGGAAGAAACAACAAGTTTGAGAGCAGACTGCTGGTCATCATGCAAGTCGTGATTTTGGTCCTGAGCCATACTGATCGCGTCGAAGACCAGATTAAGCTCCTCGCCGAGCACAAAGATTTGTGCAGAAACAGCGAGAAGATCAAGACGTTCATTTGCGTCGAGAGAGTCGTTGCGCAAGGCGTAACCGCGTTCGATTTGCAGAAGCTGACGAATGCGCGTTTGAAGGCTCGAAATGAGGTCCGCGGCACCATTGAGGTCAGAAAAGTCGTAACTGAAGAGGAAATTCTCCAGCCGCTCTACCCGCGAGCGGTTCGCAGGATCCGAGAACAACAGAAGGTCGGTAACAACTGACGAAATTGTGTCGAAATTCTGAGGCTTAGCTGCGACGGCAAAACGAGGCATGTTCACCAGAACGAGATCCTAGAGAAAATTATTAACGTCATGACACATTGCGCGCCTGACTTGCCATGTGGTGAGCGATATGAGCCGGAATATCCTGCGAGGCGCTGGCGCGTGGTCGATTTCGATTGAACTTGTCATAATGGAATGTAGCCTCTGTTTGAGGGACGATGCGATCGAAATCATTGCTGTCGCATCTATAGTCGACAAGAACTTCCAGCGGGACATTGGGTGATAGCTTTCGGCCGCTTGAGGAATATGTACTGGAGTTCGGGGAGAAAACCTGCAGTCCATTGACAGCCGCGTGATTTCTGAAAGTAAGGTCAGTAACTGAAAACGCCTGCCTGGATGCCTACCGATGCATGATGTGTCCTGTTATAGGGTCATCCTGGTTGGGAAGGTCTATGATTCGGAAGTTCTGCGACGAAACGTCAGATGCTGCTACGACAATGCAAGCGTCCTCGCTGTTCTCGCTCTGCAAGACAAACTGTGGCTTGAACAGCACACAGTAATGGCCCTTGGCCACAGCGACACCTTCATGAAACCCCCGCAGTGGGTCATCGAGGTCAAATGGTTCCAAGACCTCCGCTGAGTGATCATCGCTGCTAGCCTCATAACTGGTCTTCTCCGAGACGAGAAAATGGCGGAAGGCTTCGACAGCAGCCTGGGCACCGTCAACCGCCTTCCACGGACGTTTGTTTTCGTCAACTAGGGTTCTTGACGCCTCTTCCGCCGCAATGTCGTGCAGGTACTTGACAGCTCGTGTAGCCAGGTGATACTCGAACCCACGACGCCTTCGTGATGCTTGATAATACGTGAATAATAACTGAATTAGGGCGTAAGAACCATCGTCGCGAAAGGGATGGATGCACGAACGTTACGGTTGGAATTATTAATGAAGATATTTGGGCTGTGTATATGATATACGTTGGCAAATTCTGCCCATGCAGATGCGTCAACACTGTCGGCGGGCATGTAGTAAATCTCGGAGCGAGATGCGGAAGCCGATCCCAGCTGTTGTATGTAGGCTTCGAGGAGCTCAATTTTCTTATTCAAGCTTTGTTCCGTGTCGATCGCGGAGCGGTTCTGGAGAGCCATGAGCAGATGGGCAGAGGACCGACCTGAAACTTACTGGGGTAGGAACATCATCATCGCTGTCGATACTGCTCGAAGAACGCGTCGAAGTAGGGCTGTCGGATTCAATCTTGGAGCTCGCAAACTGGTCGCGTTCGTTCATCAGCTCTTGAAGTCTCTGGGAGGCGAGGTCCAGTTGAATCTCCTTCGCAGCTACGAATATTATGATCGATAAAGCTTTGCTTAGACATTCTGCTGCACGTACATTGCTCTTTGCCGAGTAAACAGACGTGGGTATCCTCAGCGCCAAACTTGCTCACTGCCGACGACCCTGCGAGACCAGGCAGCTGAGACGGAGGAGACCACGGCTCGCGACAGGCACCATGCCGGGAGAACGTGAAGCGTGGGCAGGACGCGAGATGAGACAGATAGATGCGCGGCTTCTTGTCGGTCGCCGCCCACAGCAATTCGACGAAGTCGTCCATATCAACCCAGCTTGAGTGGCCATCATGCGGTTTCATGTCGTCCCACGGGCGCAATGACTCGCACGTAGCGCTTTTGACAGCGATCAACTGCTTATGCGGTTCGGCAAAGACAGCAGCGAGCGCACGCATCTCCACTCCTCCGATAACAACCTCCACGGCATTGAATTTCTTGTGCATGGTAACTGTGGCTGGCTTGCCCTCGCGTCGAGATAATATCTCTTGGTTACACTGGTGGAGGTCAGCGTGCAAAGACTGCATGAAGGCCTTCACGCCGATGAAGGGTGTCTCGCCCATGTTCCACGCATCGCGCGTCTCGTGTTTGTAGACGTGGGTGATGAATAGCCTCTCGAGGGAGAAACGGTATTTGATCGAAGCAATGAAACGGCCGAACTTCTTAGTTTCCTTGACGTTGTTCGGATATAGCTTGCCTTGTCGAATACGGATCGCCATTGAGTTGTCGAATAGCTCCCACCATTGCCAGAAATGTGAGAAGGCTCGCGGGCTCAGGTAGATGTTATTGCGCCGATCGGTTTGGTCTGACGGTGGCATCGTTGGCGTAGTCAGCGAGAACGACATGTGAATAAAGTCGGAGCGGAACCCTTGAAAGGAATCGTGAACCTGGGAGAAGATGAGCTGTGAGAGGAGGAAAAAAACTCTATCACGTACATGCTCAGAAGGGTGCGCTCGAAGTTGCACCTCATAATGTGGCTTGAAGGTGAAGAAGCGGCAACGGCGATGGAACGGGTCCTCCGGACAGTCCGCACATTTGGGGGCACATGTGCGCTCTAGGATGAAGCCAAGCCCCATGCGCACGCCGTTGGTGAATTTGGCGCAGGTCTTCTCCATTCCAGGCGTATTTGACTGCCCACTAGGGTCCACGTTGACCGAAGCACGTCTTCCTTCGAATAACGGCGCAAAGAACTGAAGGCTGAGACAGCGATTAGACACAGGTAAACGCGCATCTTGCACGTGAGGCACTAACTCTGGTATCATGAACTGCATGGTATCGCTGGTTACTTGCACCAATTCTTTATCCTTTTCGTTGTAACCAACGGTCAGGGTCGTCCCGCCTTGCCAGCACAGCGCGAATCCAGCACCAGATCCCACTATGTGATGCGGATCGCGAGAGCCTACAGAAGTTTCAGCAATAGAGTCACGTTTTGCTGACTAGTTCAGCTGCTGACCTTTGAAGATGAAGCGTACAGGGCCAGTAAAGTGCGCGGTGATCTGCCAGTGAAATACAAGTCGCAACTTGTCCCAGAAGCCAATAGGGTTGGCGTTGTCCTCCGGCGGGGTGGTTAACGTGTCGAGGAAGCGTAGCACCTCTTGCATAGCTGGAAGATAGGATACGCCCCAGCTGATATGCGTCATGTCCGATGTCGAAACACGAATAGCTGGCCGCGCGTATGTCTTCACTGGCATGGCGGTTTTCGGCACCGCGAACTGCATCGCAGATGCACCGGGAATGCCGGAGTTTGCAGGGACAACGAGACAATTGACCCATTTGACAGAGAAGTCGGGTCCCATCTCCTCGGCGACGACGAGGTCGGTAGAAAACTCGAACGCCGGAGACTCATCGCCCGGATGCTTGGGGATGAGCAGCAGTGGGAGTGGATAATCGCGCAGCTCGACACTTCCCCGAACGATAGATGCTTCAATGTGCAGAGGTACCAGAAGGCTGTACTGCGTGTAGTAAGGGATGCCGCTGCCGAGATCGTGCAGAAACGAAGGGAGTTCTTCCGCCTCGAAGTGTGGCGGAGATATGTCAAGACGAAGCTCGGAAAGGCGTATCCGGACCAACGGAGTGCTGCTGTCGACGGGCCGCCGCAAGATGGGATATGGGCGTTCGCTATACGAAGAAGCGTCCCGAACTGGTCTGGTCGCGGCCTCCTCGCGGCGCACCTGCTCCGTCTTAACCTGGAGGATACGGTGAAGCCATGTGCTCGAATGGGCCATATTCAACCTCTCGCGGGCGTCCGCGATGGACACAGTATGCTTCGGTGTGAACTTGTAACGAGCATTCGTTCCGACGTCCGATAGTGGATCCTGAGGTGTGTCGCGGCGAATCGCAGCACACTTGGCTTCGAACGCATATTCGCGCTCGAGACGCACGCGCTGAGCGTCGAATCCAGCTTGCCAGATGAGGTTGAGTTTGCGATCCAACGCCAAGTCCTCGGCATCAAGTAACACGACGCTGATATGCAGCTTGACATGCGGCACCCTTTTTGCAGCCTCTGCCTCAGGTGCAGCATGAGTGAAGAACTCCCCGGCCAGAACCAGACGGAATAGATGCTTGGCAGCCTTCACGGCCACAGTGACGTCCAGAATGAGGTCCGCGATCTTGAAGCCGGACGCCACGCGGAGTCGCAGAGACTCGGCTTTCAAATCGAAATGTCGGCCAAGCGTAACGGAGTCATTCAACGAGGCAGAGAAGCCTTTAATATGAAGGAGCTCGTCCCACTGGTTAGGCACCGATGTAGCTTCGCTGGAATCCGCGATGCAGGGTACGAAGGCCTTCACGAAGCGGCATCCGGCATGGGTATGCTTCGGCGAGTGCTCGAAAGCAAGTCCATCGGCGCGCATGAAGAGCCGCTGTCCCTGCGAAAACCCACAGAAAACATCGAACGCCTCGACCTTGGCCTTCAGCAGCAGCTGGAGCTGACTCTTGGGTCTAGACGTGACCTTCGGCCTACGAGGAACGAGACTCTGCAGGGTCCGGGCCGCCAGTAAAGCACAGTAAACGTTGAGCAGATTGAACGTTGCGCTGAGACTAGTGATGTCGATGACGGCGCTGCACGAGTCGGTATAGTGGTGGGAGTCAAAGAATGCGCGCTGATACTTCCGTTCCAAGGTGAAGCGTCCGACAATGACCGGGGTCGACAGTACGGCTGTCCCTGTGGGAGAATGTGGAACACCAAACGTGTCGGCGTCGCCTTCATGGTCTGCAGCGAGCTCGGTAGCGACGGCGACTCGACACGAGGTTCGCCAAATAAGCATGGAAAACAACGCTGCCATGTCTTCGGGCGAATGCGTCTTCGCTATCGCGACCGCCTGCACGACCAGGTCCTCTTGGAGGCCGAGGCGCTGTCGACGATTGCCGTTCCGCAATCTCTGAACCTTCGTGCGCTCGAAGTGCTGGACGGTGTGCATGAAGCAGTATGACACCGAAACGCTCGTCCGCAAGGCTAGGCCTCGATTGAGTTCGAGGTCGCATTGTGGATTGAGATCTTGCCCGGTCACCACGACCACCACGTCGCGGACTGAAACACGGGCATTGATGCCGGACGGCAATACGTCCAGTAGTGCGGTTGCCTGTTTCTGAGGCGCAGGCCGGACCGGAAACGAGGAGACCAGCTTGGCGAGAGCAGTAACGCGCGCAGGATCCCAGAGCTCCACTGAGATAGCATCGGTAACGCAGGCTATTTCGCTCATGACCGATGCGACGTTGAACACCGCGGTGTTGTCAGTTGGCAGAGCATGGGCGTCCCCCGACACAAACAGCTCAATCATGTCGATAGAAAAGAAAGGAGACTTGGCAACTTCCTGCAGATGCTCCGGGAGTCCTTCGATGGACATTCGGGTAAAGAGAGGATGCAGGATGGTCGTACATTGAAATTGCATTCTCGTCGGGCTGTGGTCTCCAGAAGTCGTGCCAGGCATGCCAAGAGGCTGCTGGAGGTAGCATGGTGAGAAGGCCGATTGGACATGCAGTTCGAAGCCGTCCGTGCGCGTGTGTAGACCTATCTCGCGATCAGAAACACTATCAGCAGTCCGCAACAGGTGCAGCTCGATGTTGTTGACAAGGACGTCGATGCATATCCGAGGCGCGTCGTGAACGAGCTTGGACTGCTTGGTACGCGGCGAAGTGACGGTTTGCTCGGCTTGCGACAAGCTCTCGTTAATGGCGTCGAGGCGCTCCGACATTTGCACATCGTCCACAACCAATTCGCAGGCGATGAAAGCCGAGTTGGGGTCACCAGTGAACAATTGTTTGCGGGTTTTGACTGCAAGGACTGCACCCGTAACCATGGTGCGCAAGTCAACGCGTTGAATAGACGCGAGAGGCATCCAGATGTCCGTAAGGCCAGGTTCGCCGGAGCGCTCCAGTGCAAGGGAGCGAAGGTCGCTGGTGATGCTGAAAACTACTCCCTCTAAACACTTCTTAGACTCCAGAGACCCGAGCCATTTCTGGTGTAAGCGATTATTCCGAGGGTTGCTGATGCAGGCTTGCATGGCGAGTGTGTCCAACGACAGTCTGTACAAGTATGGTGCTCGTCCAGAGGTGCGGAACGTCAAGTTGACAGACTGCAAGCCAAGCCGAAGGTTCTTCACAAACGGCGCAAGGCGCTGGGTAGTGGGTCAGACGAGCTCGGAGAGAGTAGGCAGAAATACTGACTCTGGCCGCAGAAGGCTTGCGGTTCTTCGGAACGACAAGGTCCGTGCCATCATTCCTGGACTGACAAAATCGTGAGGATGGAACGATATTGGAACGATTAATCTCACTATTTCCGACCAAGCACCCAATAATGGCGACGTTGGAGGCGAGAAAGACCTCGCGGGCTCAGAGGGCTCCGTGGGAGACGAAGCGGCTGAACGCTGGGCCTCCTCGACCAGGTCAACCAATGCTTGGAGTACATCCGCCATTATGTCTATCCCGGCCAGGTCCACCGAGCAGTCCAGCGAATGCGGCTCGACCTTCATACGTCTTGGATTGAACCGCAGAGCAGCGCGAAAATCAACGGGATAGCGAATTGCAAAGAACATCCCCGACCGTCCTGGAACGGTGTGCTGTGGCCTCCACGCGATGGGCGAGTCTGCCGCGACATCGGCCGCGAACGGCTGCGTAGACCCAACAACCTCAGAGACTTTGACGGCGATTGATGCAGCGCCGCGCGTATTGGCCCAGCCCCGGTCCCATAGCCGCCCCGCGCTTGCGCGCATGCGAGTGTTCAAACCGGCGAAGCTTGCAAATTTGAACGAGGTCGTCGAGCCCTCAATCGCAGACGCGCGCATGATCTGATCGAGCCCCTCGAACTGAACCTGAGTCGTGACAGTAATGCCCGCTACGCGTAGATGCGCGCCGCGTAGCACCTCGAAACTGACTACACCCGAGTCCATCTCAAATTCAAGCACCTGTGTGAGCGCTGGGAGAGAGCGGATGATCAGGCGGAATACTGCCACGAAGAGTGCACGGAGGAGGGGCCGGACGAATGGGTCGAGCACGTCCATCAATACTCGGACGAGCGTCAGCAGGCTCGAGCGCCAGTTTGGGTGCGAGACGACAGGCGTGCTGGTGTGGGGCTGCACGAACAGAGACGAAAGTCGCCTGTGGATAGCCGTCGCGCTCTCCCTGGCTGACGGCCCGCCGTTCTGCGCGAGCCCAGGGATGTGAAGCACGTTCAGGCGCAGTCCCTCCACTTGGATGGCAAAGCGACGCGGGCGCTCCTTTGTCGGACGGTGATAGGCAAGCCCAATGCGATCGACGTTCCAGGCGAGGTCGCCTTGCTTATAGTAGAGGCCGCGAATGGAGCGCAGGCTAATGCTGCGAACGCGAATGCGCGTCGAGACTTTGGCGAGGATGAAGGGCGCAATGAAACGCCGCGTCAGGAGTAGAAATAAGACGATCCTGAGCAGCTGGAGCGTCCATGCCACAACCCGCGACTGGTCCTGCGACGGCCCAAACGCGAAGAGACCGAGAATGTAGGCCGGGTAGCTGACCCAGACCTGCATGCTGGACAGCGTCCTTCGGACCGGAGTGTAAGGAGTGCAACGAGGTTCGCGCGCGCGGGCAAGCAGGCGAGCTTGAGGATGCGAGTGGAAGAGCGTATGTGTCCGGGATCAACCTGTCTGCTCCCACTGACGCTCAATTCTAAAAATGGGAACCAAAATACTACACTGAGTAATACAGGAACTGATCGACATTCTACATAAAACTACTCTTCGGCTGCTAGTTCACTGCCTGTGATTCAGACCCCGTTATCCAGATAAAGGCGACAATCAAAACGTACGAAGCTTCCGTTGTTATGTTGTGCGGGAAGTAGGTGGAAAACCCGAACGAGTTGCCCAAAAAACTGCCCGGATTGAAGACGTGGCAGCCTTCGTAGTTCTCTTCATATCGTTGGTACTTGTCAGCAAGGATGAGCTACAAGTAATGTGAGCCAAGACGACCAAGGGGACCGCAGTATGCTCACTGTCGTAGGAAGAGGATATAATCTGAACCCATGGTCAAACTCCGGTAAGATAGGCTGTACGTTCTGCGGTAACGGCGATAGATGGCATTGGTCTAGTAGTGTTTGGAAGAGCTGTGGAAACGTCAGCTTCTCCCAAAGGACAATATAATCTACGAACGTATTTCTTCAAGTCAGCGTCGGATACACCCTGTTTATGGGTGATGAGGTTGCGGAGCATCTTCGCCATCATATCCTCTCTGAAGATGACAATCTCCTGCGCGAAAACCTTGATTCTGCAAGGATTTGACATGAAATGGGCTTTCGGGACCCTGGCCTTTATTCGCGACACGCAAGACGGCAGAATCGGGGGCCGGGGGAAGACGGATGAACCGCAGAGATCAAGAGGGCCGGGGACAAAGACAAAGTGAGTCTCCCGGAAGTCAGGGAAGGACGAGATGATATCAGCGAGGTCATCGAAGCCATCTGCAGGGACTGTGAGAAGAGGACATTGTGTGGCAGAATGAGCTGACCTTGATACCGCTGCAAGTCCTTGCCGCTCCCTTGTACAGCTTTGCTAGTGAAATTTCCACAGAATATGAACACCTTTGGGAACCATGCAAGGGCAATACAGCGTTCGAACAGTTGTCGCATCGCAGCAAGTATTCGTGGCTCATCCAGCCAGAGATCAGAAATGACGAGGAACGCTACATGTTCAAATTCCTTCATGCGGCCGGCCCATTGTGTCTGGAAAAGTCTCAGCATTAGCCTCTCGAAACAACGTGTAACCAACATCTTCAAGTAGTGTGGTTGCACCCTTGCCAAGGAAATCGAAGTGGCCATCAATTTCCCTGCGAACTTTAGTACGAAACAGTGTGTCAACAGGGGACAGCTCACCGTGCTCGTCTGCGTTTTTCACAAGGAGGATGCCCGATGGCGTGGAGAACGAGTATTTCCTCGTCGGTATATGTACCTTCCACCATCACGATGCAGCCCTCCGTGTACAATCCTTCACTAGGTTCCTTCTCGCAGTGAGCTTGGGACTGTATGCCCACTCGTCACATACAACGTGCGACATGTCGAGTTCGACGCGACCATCAAGGTCTTCGAGACATAGCTTGCCGTCGGGCGAATATGCAAGCATGCCCAAGAGCATGAAGGGCTCATCGTCGCCTCCACGACCGAGCAAATCTTTAGTAGAACGCAGCTGGCAGAACTTGAGCGACCGTGAAATGAAGCAAATGCAGCAGGCGTACCTTCAATGGTGCAAGTTTGTCCCGTGTCTGGAACGCAGCAGGTGCAAAGTGCTCGTTCCTGAGGATGATACGCCGAATGATCTGCAGTCGATCACGGTACATGCGCGCTCGGCTTTCCGGTGAGCCAGATATCGTGGGTTTATGGGGCGCTCTATCATCAATGCACGCTTGAGGCTGCGCTACCAAGAAGGAAAAGCAAGTACACACCTCTCGAAGGTCTGGCGTTCTAACGAATACTGCCACCATGGCATCTCGAACGCGTCGATAAAGAACAGGTGATTATCTACGTCTGCTTCAGCGTCTATATCGTCGTCGCCTTGGTCTTGCATGGCTTCGTAGACTTTGACTAGGGCTGCTTTCGAGACGAAGCCACTTTGGTCTACGCGCGGGTCAGCGAACTGCAATTCAAAGCCGCCACCGAGCGTGCCATCTTGCAGGAGATAATTCTTGGCGACGAGCTCCATCGAGCTCTGGATGGCATCTTCCTCGATATCGTGCTCTGCGATGAGTTCCTCGAGAAATGCGAGCGCGTCTGGTCGGATAGTTTTCAGCCCATACTTGCTGAACGCCTGCCAATACGCGTCAGGAAACCGCAGCATCCGGTATACGGTACGCGCCTTGAGAATGTATGCGCGGTTGCGGGTTGCCTGAGCGCCGTTCATGGTCGCGTCTGGGTTTGTGAGCGCGTTTGGCGTTGTTGACGGTCCAAATACGGCGGCCTTGCTCTCAGCCACCGGCAACCACAGCGATGTATCAGCTACAACTAGACTTACAACCAGGCGTCGGCGCGGGCCCCTTCCAGCTGGGTCAGAGCGTGTGGCACGTGATCGATGTCCTACGCGAGGACCGCACTTCGTATCCCAAGGTCGACGTCCAGTGGGACATTGACTCGCCCGCCACGTCGCCTATCATCCTGCGCACGGCCCATATCGACCTGTTATTTTCGCCCCTACAGCAACGTCTGAGCATGATATCCATACACAAGTTGCGGTCGTCGCCAGCTCTCGCCCTGAGATACAAGGGCAATGTTATCTCCAGCTGGTCTCCCGGTCACGAAGGCGACGTTGTACTGCGTAAGCACGGAATTGGCAAGGTCTTTGGACCCACATATCAGGGCGATACCATGCGATATCCT
The DNA here is from genome assembly GCA_037042885.1 of Auricularia sp. M12. Classification (NCBI taxonomy): domain Eukaryota; kingdom Fungi; phylum Basidiomycota; class Agaricomycetes; order Auriculariales; family Auriculariaceae; genus Auricularia; species Auricularia sp. M12. The sequence continues at coordinate 1,410,848 of CM073212.1, forward strand.
GGAATATGGTTCGGGTTCGAAGAGGACGGCGAGCAAGGCAAGGCGTTCAAGCCGGTTGCAGCATCCAGTTCGCCCGTGTCTGGCGAGGACCGCATGCTCGAAGTCCGTCGCGTTGTGGTCATTCAGAAGGAAGAACAGGACGCTCTGGAAGAAGTCAATGAGTGTACGCCCATGCTCGGCGACATTGCCAGTGCAACCATACATGTACGCATGCGCTCAAACTCCAATAACTCTTCTCAATATCAGCTGGCAGATTCACGAAGGAGTTTCCCTTCAGTTTTACCCTCTCACCAATGCACCTGTCCGCATCACCTTGAACAAGACAACGGTCCAGGATCTCACAGTGGACATTGGGCCTCCATTACGCGTCTACTACAAAGAGGACGATCGCATGAGTATTCATGCAGCACCGCAATCGTCTGCTGACGCCGAAGAGACTGGTGATTGTGCGTGCCTCTGTTGCTTGTCCTCACATGCCTTTGATTTGGAGTTTCATAGACTTCTACAATTACATGCAACATGGAATCGACTTTCTGATATCAGGCAAGACGCATATCGTCAAGAAGATCGTTCTGCACTCCAACGTGCCTGGATCCCCCATGTTTCAGCGATATAAGCGATGTCCCTGGGAGTTTGCTTCGTCGCCTGACGTGGAACTAGACGTCGGCGCGTATTTTACCATATTCTATCTGTCGTCAATGACCAAAATCGCAGAAGCGGGACCCAGCTTTGTCGATAAGGTATATCTCTCGAATATCTCAGCGTTACCAGACTGACACGTCTTTTTCAGGTCGACAAGATTGTCGGTTTCCTCGCGCCCGATGCACGAGAACAGCCTGCGTCAATGCTGTACGATCGCTCCGAAGACGACGCCATAGCACTGCCGTCGACTACGCGTAAGTCACTCCTGCTCGACATCTTGAGATGCTTATGGCCTGAAGGCTTGATGGGATTCGACGGCGTGGTACTGGAGGTGGCCGAATCCGAGCATGTATTAACAGTAACGCTCTTCTAAGCAAGGACGCATCTGAAGAATGTACCCGTATCTTGGTGTTGTACAACAATATCTGTAGGCGCCTTGTATTAATTGAACACAAAGCTCCAGACGTCCCGGAGTTCCTCGAGCGACATGATAACCGCGTCGACTCCGTCGACGTTCTTCGGGTCCACCGGGGCAGAATCGTGCATGTGTGTACCAGCACGCCCGTTCTCGCAGAACCAGACGACGGAGTGCCACCCGAGCTTCTTTGCAGCGCGGCAATTTGGTAAGCTATCGTCTATGAAAAGACAGCGAGACGTGTCAGTCACTCCCGCGCGCTGCATTGCCTGCATTCACACGCCCACAGTTTAGTAAACGATGTCAGATGGAACGGGACGGCACATACATTGTGAAAGAACTCTGGTTCAGGTTTGCACGAGAACGTAGGGTCGGAATAGTCACAGTAGATAATGTCCTCGACTTGGTCTCGCAGATTGAGAATGTTCAGGACGCGAGTTGCATGCTGCAGACAGGTTAACACAGGCGTATTGATAGATGATGACTACGGACTGTGACGTATGCGTTGGTGAGCGCCAACACTCTTGCCCGTGAACGGTCGATGTCTTGAAGCAGTTTGCGGACGGCAGGGTCAGCTTTGAGAGCCTCCTCCAATGGTAGAGTCTGATCGCAGGCCTTGTCGAATTCAAGGCCATCTGTAAGGCAGTTCAAGATCGAGGTGGACGCTGCAAGCAGAATGGCATGCCTATATTGTGGTGTCGAGTCAGGCCACGCAGAGCAAGACCATATCTGTAGGGCATTTAGACGCGCCGTAACCAAGCAAATTCGTGCATACTCCTTGTAGTAGTGCATGTGCAATCGATGGGCTTCATCGTCGGGGAGGCCGAGTGAAACGAAGAACGCATGTATGCGTTCTGTCATAGCCTCTGCGATGCGCGTGCTGGATGGATAAAGCGTATTATCTGGAGATCGAGTGAGTGGGCCGCATGCAAGCAGCTGCATTCGATAGCACCTATGTCCAGCCACACGATCCACTTGTCGTCGCCAGATACGTTGGCCATGATGCTGGACTCGTGCAAAGGAGTTTAGTTCCAAGAGGGGAAAGAATCCGTACTTTTCCGTCTTCAGGGTGCTACACACACAGCATCGATGCCATAGACGCATGCAGCAGAGGGCAGGCTGACTAATTCTGGAGTGTCCGAGGGGAAAAGTCTTTGCTGCAGTGACCAGAACCGTCGCCGTTGTGTGGCTGGTGGTGTACGCAGTCCAGGGGGCCCGCATGATAAGGATTGTGAATATCGGGTGGGGTGGGTGGGTCGTGGGAAGATGTGCGCGCTAATCAAATCCATTCAGTTTTTTTGGATGTCTTTTGCGTACTGAGGACTCCGTTCTCTCCCAAAACCCCGGATTGGACGGCTTTCTCCCGAACCACAATGTTCGGTCTGCTACACCAGGCGAAAGCACACCCACGTCCCCCGCTGTCAGATGAATAAAGAACGCGCAGGCGCTGCCTGTGGAATATGACGTTTTTTCCTCCAAAAAAAGAGGAAATGTCTTTTACTACGAAAATGAAGCTCATGAGCACCGTAAAGACAAGAGCGAGCTCGGTCAACGCAATAGCGGCCAATGTAAATGCATAAACGACGCTCCACGCGCGGTGCAGAGCGTGAGCGCTGCCTACAAGTGCAGGCTCGAACAGCGGCGCAGCAGTATCCACGCGCGAGTAATGGCGCGGCGCGCATGAGCCGCCACGTCCACCAGCACCCGTCGCTCCAAGGGGCAGAAGGACAAGCCGGGCCTCAGAGCCTTGAAGCACACGAGTTTTTTCTTCCTTTTGAACAATTCGTGCGATTTTCTTAGGGCCTAGCGCCCTTTCCAAAGTGTACATCGAGTAAAATCAGCCGCAAGAAACGACACGCGCTCCAGTTCGTAGATTCCTACAGAGCAAGATAAGTAGAGCCTGGCACTGCAGATAGCGAGCGACGCGTACCGTGTTTTATTGAACAAAAAGCCTGCAACGCGTCAGCAAATCGAGGGCGAGCAGTAAGCGGGGATAACGCACCTAAGCAACGGCGGAGATTACGCAAGAAGCCGAGGCGCCGCCGGAAGACCCGCCGGAGCCGGCGCCGCCAGGCCCATGGGACGTGCAATGCAAGCAGGCGCACTCTGCGTCGTGGAAGATCGAGAGGACGTAGTCGAGCGCGCAGCCGCGGCAGAGGCCACCGAAGAGGAAGACGGCGACGAGACGCGCGTACTGGGCGCTGTCAACGACGACGAGCAGCAAACTGGAATAAAACGCACCTCTTTGCAGATCGCGCATGGGCAGTCGTCAGGCCGTGCTCCAGGCGTGGAGCAATGATCGGAGCCGCAGTCCTGGACGCGCTGGACGAGGCCGAGGCCGACGACGCGGCGCTGCAGGAGGTGAGCAACAGGCCTCGCGATGAACGCGTACACAGACGCACCTTGCAGAGGGAGCATAGGGACCTGCTGAGCAGGGGTGAGCAGAGAACGAGCGGGGCAGACGACAGACTTACTTGTCGTTGCCGCACATGCTGGGAGTGGGAAGAGAGAGTCTGGGGGAGGCCGGGAAAATCCGGCACGTCCACATCCAGTCGGGACCGTCTGCCTCCGGCCTCGACGCCCTTCACGCCTCGCCGTCGCGGATCGAGTCAGACCTGACACGTTGCCGCGCCTGTAGCTTGCAACCCAAAGTTCGGTGAAGTATAACCCAAAGTCGAGTGTGAAATATCTGCAAGTTTTGTCCATGTGGCCACGAAGGCGAGCAGACGCGCGTGGCTAGATAAGATAACGCCGATCATAGATTAAACACGGCGATCCCCCCCTGCACGACGTAAACAAACAAACCCGGCTAGCCAGAAGGCCACGAGACAGGCGGATCCTCCCGAAAAGGACCGATCGCAGACCCGTGACGTCAGAGCACGGAAATGATTATCGAAGTCCATGTGCGCAAGGAACTGCAGGAGCATCAGAAAGCGGAAGTGCCAGACATCGACTCCGGGAGGTCAAATTGAGCAGCCTTAGGCGAACCCCCTGAACGCCTGAGCGGTTCGGATACATGAGGCCCACGGCACAGATAACACAGCCATCTCGGGCAAGGGATCGGAACGACCAAGCATAGAGCTGAAACCCAGGAGCGCTGAATAGACCCAATGCACCTATGCAACGCAATTACACACACAAGGAACAGGAAGTCAGCACGAGTATCGGCGCAAGGCACGAATCTGGAGGCCTGCTGTCTGGAGACACAGCGACTCTCCCAAGTTGACACCGCTGTGCTAGCGCATGCGAAACTAGTCCGCAAGCAACGTAACAAAATTCAGCGCTCCCAATCGTCCAAGCAAGCGGAAATCGAGCGCCAGTACTGGATTGAGAAGTACGCAGCGATAGAGCTGTAGTGGAGAAAGCAGAACGCCGCGACTCTTCTGTCTGGAGCACGTCGCGCATCTGTGCACACGGAACACAGGCGGACCAGTGGACAAGACTCACAGGGCACTAGCTCTTCTGTCTGGAGTACGTTGCGCCCAGGAGTAATCAAGGGCGCAAAATTGAGCACCTAACGGGGGCCCTGCGCATCAATGTCGGATCAGTACGTGGCAAATATGAGCATCCAGATACCTGACCTAATGATCGTGACACTACGAGAATGACCGCGCCAGTGCGGAACAGACCGGAAATTCCTTTTCCCCCTTCTCTATAGTCTTAGATCACCTGAGCCCCCCAATGCTAGTCGGGAAGGATCAGCTGAACATACCAGCGCACCGGGAATAGGACACGCAGGCCAACGCTACATCCAGCACCCCGTTGCGGGCACAACGAAATGAGACATAGCGAAGGGCTGACGAAACCTGTGACCGGCGCGCCGGGAAAAGGCGAAAAATAACGCCCAGAGATCGTCGCGAAGCCAGTAGCTGTATAAGAGTGGCGTAGGCCTCAAGGACTGTCTTCCAACTCCCCCCACCAACCAGATGGGGTCCCTAGAAGTCCTCCCCCGCCCAGCGCCCGAGCTAAAATGGTGGTCGCCATCACCGCCCTCAGAAACTGAGGACATACAGACGCCGCCAAAACAGATGCCCATAGAGCAGGGCGGTCACAGCGCAGAGGAACCACGGACCCCACGCAAGCAGTGGACGAGCAGCGAGAGGATCGCAGCCGAAGGCCTGGCAGCCATGCGAAGGGCACCGGGAGGAGGTGAAGTGATTGAAACTCCGAACAGACTCCGATGCTAACTGAGGATGCGCCTCCCAACGAATCAACACAGATAACCGCAAGCCATTACTCAGTCAATGCACGCGAGAAATTATCCCAGAAAACGCGACCGCAGTTAAAAACGCGGATACTGCGCCGCAAACAGTAGAACGTCGAGACAAGGACTCCAAAGCGACCGGAAAGTCCGCAAAGAAGAAGATTCGCCGTGGTGGCCCGAGACCACGCTCGGAGAACCTCGATTTAGTCGCCACTGCGCCGGACGAGGTCCTCGAGAGAGCCAAGGTGTGGCTGAACATGGGCGGTCGTCAACAAAGATGCGAGTGCTTTGGCCCATGCCGGACGACATTCAGCAAACGAGACGCCAGAGAACGTCACTGGGCGCAATTCCCAGGATGTGAGGAGGAGCACGTCAAAGCCATCCAAGGAACGATATACGTGGCAGACTATCAGGAGATGCAGAGCATCAGAAGGAAGCGAAGAGCGAAAACTGAGGCCGGAAAAGGTCCACAATTCTTCAATATATTTGCACCTTGACCTGTGTCATGTAAAGCCAACGTCGAAATAATTCTAGCATCGGGCGTAGTACGCGAAGATCGGGATAAGAGCGATAATCACGAGCACGGAGCTGCCACGCAGGCTCGACCGGCAATAGCAGCCTGAGCACCTCGCCAACCTGATTGGAGGTCCTCAGGCATCCATGATGGCGCAGTTGTCAATGTGCACCGGTCTGTACAAGAACTAATAGGACCCCTTGGTAGGAACGCGCGTCCCTAAGTAACGTACGATGCAACAATCTAAAAACAGGAAGTATAAGTCACGTTTGATATAGATGGGGCGGCTTGCAAAGGGTCTATCAGCATCACCGGAACGCTGGGGGCCCTCAAGTGTGTGCGTGGGAGCGGCGGGCGCTGGGAAAGATCACCGTCAGCTGTCTATGGAACTCCGACGAGCACAGCTTCCACCACCCAGCGCCTTTACAAGACACTGGCCGATCACAACGAGGGCTGACAACCAGCTGAAGGCGCTCCAACGTGCGGCCAGGCCCAATAACGGCTCAGCGCGTGTAGTGCAAAGGCTGGCGCGGTATAGAAGCCCTGACTTCCCCTTGCTCCACGTACATGCCAGCTCCAGAACACATCGCCAAGGGCACGCCAGGGGCTCAGCACACTCAATGGTAGCAGTGACGCCCCTCACGAGCATAAGCCACAGCTCAGGTGAACAGGATCGTCGAAGGTGGTCACCTACTTAAAAAGAAGCGCAGAGGAGCTCTGTTTCAACGCACTCACCCCATCGCAACCTCCCTCGGTGACACGGCCGACAAATGGCCTTGGCTAGCACGCCCCTCGTCCCATACACAGAGGACGGCGACGACCCCATCGCCTCGTACTCACCAGTGGCCCCGTCGCTGGACCTGCTGGCGGCCCCGACGCTCACATCAGACGGTTTCGTTCGCGAATGCGAGGAATTGCAGACCACCTCAGGGATCCCCTTCCTCCCATTGTCGCCTGCCCTGGACCCAGACCAGCCTTTCACCGCGTCCCCGGCACGACCAGCGACCGTCCGAAAGGCGGACGACGCAGCGACCCCGAGCGATAGGCGCCGCGACCTGGCCACATCGGAGGACAGGCGCGCCCGCCGTCGGGCGTCGATGGAGGCTCTAGAGGACACAGAGTGGCCTCCGCTCCGCGCGCCCGGCACGCAGGGCCCGCAGAATCGAAGCACGGGCGCTGTGAATGAGAGCCACATGGAAGAGACTGTGGGCCTCAAGGCCCCCATCCAGCAACCGGTGTTCAAACGCACGGATCGTCCCACGAATGCTGGGCGTCGCCTAGCACCAGTGGGCGCGGGCACGACGACGGGCAACGCACAAAGCGCCCCAACAGCGGCGCGCCCCATGTCACATGCACCGGCGCAGCGATCAGCGGCCTCGGCCACTCCAGCGGGTCGGGCGCAGGAAAAGAGGACGCACGAAGACGCCACCAACAAGGTATGCACGAGCACTCTGGAGAAAGAACAGCCTGCTTACTTAGTCAGGCAACGGTGGAAGATGTCTTCAGCGTCAAGTTGGAGAAGGTGGACGTCCCCGCGACAGTCCTGAACAGGACGTACGAGCTCATGGACAACGACCAGCTCCGGGAGACAACGAGTGACCAGGCGCATAGCTCCCCGCGAGATGCAGTGTGGGCACGAGCGGCCGCAACTGCGAGGCGCCTGTCGGAACGAGAATCCGCGCTGCCCGCGGCAGGGAGATACGCGGTGCGCACCACAGAGGCCTCTCAAGTCCCGAGCGGCGTAGGAAATGGCGCACACGACGATGGGCCCGCAGCACAGCCCCAGGACGATGGGATGGATGTAGACGCATTCGACGACGAGGCCTATCACCGCTCCCTGAACCTCCCGTCAGCGCAGCACGTGCCGAGGTTCACGCTGGACCTGGACGACGAGCTAGAATACGCCAGCACGCACGAAGAGGCTCAGGAGGACGACGACGGGTCGCAAGAACTCCATGGCGCATTCGCAGAACGAACGGTCCACGTCGCGGCGAACCTCGACAACCACCCGCTGGATGGCATGGAGCAAAATGGGCACCTCGCGAACATGTTGCCGACCCAATTCCAGGCGTGGGATGCGCACGTTGGTTACAAGGCGGTCTTCATCTGCGACGACTTAGACGGCACTGACCCGGAGAACATGAACCCGGTGGCCGCCATAATGAAACTAACGCGTCAGTTCCAGGGCGCATGGCCTGGAAGCTCGCCAGAAGTCTCACGAGCGGAGCCGGACCCCAACAGCGCTGCGCGCGTTCGGAAGAACACCTTCCTGATCAAGAACATCTCGAGCGAGCAGGAGGAGGCACTAACACACCGTCGCCACTACATCATAGGCTGCGCCAAGATTACAACGTTCCCCTTCAAGCTGACGGTCTCTCCCTTCATGGGGACGGTCCCGGCGACGGTTCTTGACGGCGAGCAAGTACGACGACGGGTAGTAGAACGCTGGGCCGAAGAACCGTCGGTCATCACGATTTTCGATAAGTACGGCCCCACCCTGTCCCTCTTTCCCTGGCTGACAGACTCCAGGCACGTGCGCTACAAGTTCTCAACGGAACAGATGCGAGCGCGTTTCTTCAAGAAGCTGACAGTGGTGCCAATGGTGACCAAGACCTTCGGAGAAGCGGTCACGGAGTACAACATTTACGCCCCAGCGCCATTCCTATCCCCGGCGCTGCATCGGGAGCTTCGCGCAGCGCTTAAAAAGGTGCTCATAGTCGACAACTTCGCGGGGGTCATTGCCCTGCGTGATCCCGACTGGGGATGCACCGCGTGCCCAAGCCGCGGCCACCCGCGCGGCCTGTGCAAGACGCACGAAGTCGCTGGATGGCACCCGCCTGCACCACCGGTGCCCTCGCAGCAAACACAAGTCGCGACATCCTCCAGGAACCAGCCATACAACGCTGGTCGCGGAATGCGAGGCGGCCGAGGACGGGGCAGAGGACGCGGACGCGGACTCTGACCGCACGCGAGAAACGGCTGCTACGCCCACGCCCCTTACGCGCCATCTCCCACCCCAGCCCCCCAAAACGAACGCGCCAAAGTGCGAATATCCCCAATGCCGTCGCTTAAACTACTCTCGAGCAACTTCTTGACTAGACGCCCAAAGTAGAGTAACAATATCGTTCCCCTCGATGCACGTCGCCCAACTAGAGCTTCCTACAAAATAGATGAATATTCTTGACGTGATCAGAGTCAGCGGCATCTAACCGGAGATGCTGGAAAGGAGTGTAGCGCGGACCTTGGGAAAAAACCGCGTAAGCCGAAGGACCCTATATACTGACTGCACTTGTGGCGGGACAGGAAGGTTCTGAGGCTGGGTGGAAACGGCGGTCTATTTAGACCTCGGATGTGCCGTGCGGAGACGCTGAAGCCGAGGAGAAACTTTCAGGGTCCGGACCCTGATAGAAGTATCTGACAGCATAATCCGCCGCGTCGGCCGGATTGCCGACTATGCTACGCGGGTGCGCTGGCCCGCGGAAGCGAAGCACGCAGCGCAACCAAGCACAACCTCTAAAACTCTCTCAACGGTGACGACTGACTGGCAGGATTACACGCCCTCTGACGTTGGAGCCTGGCACGGTACGCCCGCCGACGCTGACGGCAAGGAATGCGCAGAGGTTTCGGGCGTTTCTCGAAGGGGCCCAGGGGAGGCCCCATGTACCAGAATACAGAGCACACCAGCTCGTCCCCAGCAGGCAGCGACGCCGACAACCAGCCCGATGACGCCACCATCATGGCGCTCGGTGCGACACACACCATCTAGCCTGCGCCCGACGGGCCCACAGACACCACTAAACCGCATCAATGGGCTGAGATCCCATACATCACCGCTATCGGGCCCAGTCTCTATGCAGGTATCGCCGCAACAGGCCAGCTCGCCAAGGATACCTGACAAGACGGAGGGCCAACGCGCGTCCAAAAAGAACACCAGAGCGTATATTAAACTCGCGTCCGAGAACATGCGGGGACGCGGGGCAGCATCTGTAGCTGGCAGCCTCAAGTGGAGAAAGCTAGCGGACGACATAAGGAGGTCAAAGATAGGGATTATGGCTGTCCAAGAGACACACCTTTCTGACGACCACCTGAACGAGATCAGCATCTTCTACGACCACCTGCACGTCAAGAACACGGCCTCCCCTGACAACCCAACGGGGGCGGGTGGGGTGGCAATCATCTTTAACAAGAATCTGACGAACCATAAGTCAGTGGAGTCGCATGTGCTCGTTCCCGGGCGCGCAATACTCACCACGATGGTATGGCATCGCGAGGAGCGCCTCACAGTCCTGGCAGTCTACGCGCCCACAAACCCGAAGGAGAACTACGATTTCTGGGGGATAGTTCGACGGCAGCTACGCCGCAGGCCCAGATCATTCCCAAAGCCAGACGCCTTGCTGGGGGATTTCAATTTCGTCGAAGACCCGGTAGACCGATTCCCAGCACGGACGTCAAAGATAGATGCACCGGGGTCTTTCGACACCCTCAGGGCGTACCTCGGCGTAGTGGACGGATGGCGAGACACCTTTCCCCAAAAAGTAGAGTGGACGTGGCGAAATTCCGCGCAGTCAGCGATGTCTCGCCTAGACCGTATATACCTGAGTCGGGCACTGCTGAAAGGAAGCAGAAACTGGGGAATCGACTTGTCCAACCTGACGGTTAATGACCACAGCAGAGTGAGGGTGGAGCTCACGAACCTGGACGCTCCCGAACTCGGTCCAGGCAGATGGACAATGAAAGACTCGCTAACAAGAGATGGCCTGTTTATGAATAGAGTGAACAAGCTGGGCAAACAGGCACAGATGGAGATAGGAGTACTCACGGAGAATGGCAGGTCCGCAGATAACAACCCCCAGGTCATCTGGGCGAATTTCAAAAACAGTGTTATCAAATGTGCACGCCAGCGCAGTCGGGAAATAGGCTGCATGCGAGACAATTTACGATCGAAGGCCCAAGCAAAACGAGAGCTCGCCGTGGAAGCCTTGACGTCCGCAACCTTACACGAGGAGGTCGAGGCCGCCAGAACACGCCTACGGGAGGCAGAGGAGGAGGTACACAGACTCCAGGATGAAGCACACGACCGCCTTTTCAAACATCGCGCGACGCGCGCGTGGGCAATCGGAGAAACCATGCACAAGGGCTGGTTCAACTGGGCGAAGGAGAGCCGGCAAAAGGATACAATCTCTCACCTGCAGAGACCGGATACCTTCCCGCCAGTGTACACCCACGACTCAAAAGGAATGGCGAAACTAGCGGGCGAATATCACGAAAGCGTACAAGCCAAAGATCTGGACGCACCCGAAATGGAGCGCGAAACCGCAATAAATCGAGTCCTGGGCTTTGTCCAGAGCGACCGGGATTCAATTATTGAGTCCGACCTCGACGACACGATAACAGAGACCGATGTCGAAGAATCCCTTCTCGCGTCCAAGAACGGCTCAGCGGCGGGCACAGATGGCCTCATATATGAGCTGTGGAAATCCCTACACAAATTCCACTGCATGACCAGGCAGCGGGACGAGCCATGGTTCAACATAGTGAGCGTGCTGACGGCAGTGTACCGGGACATAGAGGAATACGGCCTGACCCAAGGCTCGGCATTCACAGACGGGTGGCTCTGCCCACTCTACAAAAAGGGTGAGAGATGCAAAATAGAGAATTATCGGCCTATCACCTTGCTGAATACGGACTACAAAATCTACACCAAAGCCTTGGCCCTGAAACTTGCACGAATAGCCCCACGGCTCATCCATGTGTCGCAAGCCGGCTTTGTGAAGGGGCGAAGTATAGCAGACCATACCAAAATCTCGACGCTGATCCTGCACTACGCCGAAGTGATGGAAGAAGACGGCGCGATCATTGCGCTCGATCAGGAGAAGGCATACGATCGCATTCGACATGACTACTTACACAGAGTACTTGAAGCATTCGGCTTTCCCAACAAATTTGTGCGAGTGATCCGCACACTGTATGACAACGCATACACGTCGGTGATGTTGAACGGTTTCCTGAGCCCGAGGTACCGAGTAACGCGTGGAGTGCGCCAAGGAGACCCACTATCGTGCCTTCTCTTCAACCTGGCAATAGAGCCGTTGTCGGCAATGCTGAGAGAATCGCTGCTGCGAGGTTTTGCGATACCAGGCCTACAAAAGAAATTAATCGCAACACTATATGCGGACGATACAACGGTGTACCTGGGTAAATCAGACTCATACCGGGACCTACTCGATATCCTGGACTGTTGGTGCCTCGCCGCGGGAGCCCGCTTTAACATCTCCAAAACGGAAATCATTCCGCTTGGATCAGAAGGCTACAGGGCAAGCCTCATCGCGACCAGATGCCTGAATGAACATGATGAGCCAATCCCAGACGGTATACGAATCGCACGCGACGGTGAGCCAACACGCATCCTCGGAACATGGCCCGGGAACGGCGTCGAGAGCGCGAATGTCTGGTCAGTGACGATGGCGAAGATACAAGACCAACTGACCAGATGGGAAAGGAAGAACCCAACGCTGAACGGCAGGAGCTGTTACGGCTCATTCGCTTTTCGCTCCTATCGCCGTTGGGCTTATCGGACCTCACTCGCGCCGACGTCATGCGGACCGAGTCATCAGACCGAGACCCGCCGGCGCATGCGTGGCCCCGGCCTGCGGTCAGCGGTCCGGCCGGATCCGGACCCCCTTTATATACCATGTGTTGTCCGCTCTTTGTATGCTAGATTCGAGCTGGTTTGCCCACCGCCGATACATCTCGTCCTTTTTCCCCCACCCGCAGAGCGTCCGTTCGGCGAGTATCCTCGGTCACCGTAACATAAGCTCGAATCTACCCCTCCCTTACCGACGCTCCGCGTATCCCCCGTTCCTTCCCCCGCCTTCACCCCGCGCCCTCGGTCAAGCTGTCGCACACCACCCCCGACGTCCAGGCCGACGGCGAAGAACTCGCCTCCCATCTCCAGCGCCTTTCGCTTTCCCCCGACACCACCGTCAAGATGCCGATGACGACCGAGGAGTTCGCTACCTCCATCGAAACGTCGTTGGTCAACGCCATCAAATCGCTCGGACTCAAACCGGGCAACCCACCCACCAAAAACTACGTCCAGGCCCCGGAGGATTACGATGGGACCCGCGCCAACTACGAGACCTTCCGTCGGACCTTGGAGCTCCACGTCAAAGGAATCCCCGGCGACCGCAACAAGATACTCGCCGCGCTCGGCTTCCTGACCAAAGGTGACGCCGACGCTTGGGCACAGAACTGGGGTCAGCTCCACGACCTGGACTCGCCGGACCTCAAGTGGAGCGACTTCCTTCGCGACCTCGACGAGAAGTTCCTCGACCCGCGCATCGCCGAGCACGCCCGCGAAGCGATCTCCAAGCTCACTCAAGGCCGAGGCGACGCCGACACCTTCTTCCTCAAGTTCGACGAGCTCCGCATCAAGGCCGGATTTACCAACCCGGAGTATCACGACATCGTTCTCGTCGACTACCTTCGGCGCAACCTCAAGCCGGCGCTCGTCCTCGCCGTGATGCAGTCGCACGAAATCTTCCGGACCACCAGTCTCGCCACGGTCGAAGGACTTCGCAAGGCCGAGGTCGCCACCGAGGACAAGCTCGTCAAGATGGAGGCCGACGCCGAGAAACCGCTCGGATACTTTCAATTCCGCAAGTACGCCCTTGAGCAGGACCCGATTATCCGCCGCCACGGTGACCACGCCCCGGCCACCAACTCTACGCCGCGCCCGGCGGCCAAGCCCTTCGTTCACCATTACACCGAGAGGGTGACTCAACCGGTGATTGTACCTGCCGCGGCGCCCGCTCCGGCGATCACCGCCCCAGCCACCACCGGTCCTGCGCACGACCCGGACCCCATGGACGTGGACCGTCACCGCGCTCGGACCCTAGGACTCTGCTACCGCTGCAAGAAACCCGGCCATCTCGCTCGGGACTGCCAGGAGAGGAACTTCAAGGACGTCATCCGAGGCCTTTCCACCGAGGACATGGAGGAGATCGCTCGGATGGTCGAAGGAAAATCCACGCTCCTGGAGGAACACGCCGAGGAGACCGAGGACAAGGATTTTTCCGCCCCGCAGTGATTTCCGCGCGATCCCTGTGGGAAGGCGACGGTGTGCCCTCCGTACCGAATACAGATGAACGTCTTGTCGATACGCACACCGAGCGTGAACACCTAAGACTCGCCGAGGTCCGACCCTCGGCCCTAAGGCAAATGAACATACCTCTCACCCTCACCTCCCTCGACACCGGAGAACGGATCCCGGCCAAAGCTCTTTTGGATAGTGGATGCACGACCTCAAGTGTGGACCAGGCGTTTGTCAAACGCCGGCAGCTTACAACCCAAGCCGCAGCCGTCGTTCGGACCGTCTACAACGCCGACGGCTCGGTCAACGGATTTATCAAGGAGTACGTCGAACTCCTTGTGGTCGTGCGCGACGCACGCGGCCGCGAACACCGCGAACGGCGCGACTTTCCGGTAGCCAACCTTGGTGGAAAACACGACCTCTTCCTAGGATACGACTGGTTGGTGGAGCACAACCCGGAAATTGACTGGCCGAAGGGGGCGCTCACGTTCACCCGCTGCCCGCCTCGCTGTGGTATGCCGAACCCGGCGCCGAGCTCGGCCCGCTACCTCGCCGAGGACTTCGCCTCACTCGCCGACGCTTTGGAGTTCGCGGCCGACGACGAAGAAGAGTACGTTCGGGCTTTCGAGTCTATCTCAACCCGCATTGAGCAGGCCGCCAAACCCGCCGTCGTCGCCGACATCCCCGAATACTACCGCGAGTACGCCGACGTGTTCGAAAAGAAGGAATTCGACAAGCTACCCCCCATCGTCGGTGGGATCACGAAATCAACCTCCGGCCCGGATGGGAGAACGACCGCAAGCTCCGCGGAAAGGTTTACGCCTTGTCGCCGAAGGAGACACAGGCGATGAACGAGTTCTTGGACGAGAACCTCGCGACGGGTCGTATTCGGCCGTCCAACTCGCCCATTGCATCGCCGCTTTTCTTCGTCGGCAAGAAGGATGGAGGACTCCGACCGACTATGGATTACAGGAGGCTCAACGACCACACCGTGCGGGACTCCTACCCCCTCCCGCTGGTCGCCGACGTCATGACCAAGATCAAGGACGCCCGTTATTTCTCTAAGTTCGACGTCCGATGGGGGTACAACAACGTCCGAATCCGACCGGGAGACGAATTCAAGGCCGCGTTCATCACGAGCCGAGGTCTGTTCGAACCCACCGTCATGTTCTTCGGCATGACCAACAGCCCGGCCACCTTCCAACGCATGGTGGACGACATATTCGGCGACCTTATTCGGCGGATCGTCCTTATCGTCTATATGGACGACCTTTTGGTTTTTACCCGCACCTTGGAGGACCATCGGACCGCGGTTCGGGCCGTACTGGAACTGTGTCGGCAGACAGGCCTATACCTCAAACTGGAGAAATGCGAGTTCGAGCAAGCCCAAGTCAAGTTCCTCGGCCTGGTTGTAGGAAACGGGCAGGTATCCATGGACCCAGTCAAGGTGGAGGCCATACGCCGTTGGAACCCCCCGCGCAACCTGCGGGAGGTCCGGTCGTTCATGCAGTTCTGTAACTTCTACCGGAACTTCATCCCCCACTTCGCGCACATCACGAAACCCTTCAACCGTCTAACGGAAAAGGGGGTCGTATTCGAATGGGGCCCGGAGCAGCAGCAGGCTTTCGAGGACCTTCGCGACGCCGTGTGCAACGACGTTACTCTTCTTCTCCCCCAGGACCGGGCCCCGTTCAGGTTGGAGACCGACGCATCAGACTACGCGGCAGGAGGAGTCCTCCATCAGGTCATCGACGGGAAGCTACGCCCACTCGGGTTCTTTAGCAAGAGCTTCAGTCCCGCCGAGCGTAATTACGAGATCTACGACAAGGAGATGCTCGCGATGATGCTTTGCCTCGAACATTGGCGCCACTTCCTCAAAGGGGCCCCGCAGTTCCAGATATGGACCGACCATCGGAATCTGCAGTACTTCCGCGAGCCGCAAAGCTCAACCGTCGGCAAGCTCGTTGGCTCACCGAGCTCTCCGAGTATGATTTTACATTGCACCACCGGCCGGGCAAGACGAACGTCATCGCCGACGAGCTGAGCCGGAACATGCC
This sequence comes from Auricularia sp. M12, assembly GCA_037042885.1. NCBI lineage: Eukaryota > Fungi > Basidiomycota > Agaricomycetes > Auriculariales > Auriculariaceae > Auricularia > Auricularia sp. M12. The sequence goes on from CM073212.1 coordinate 1,426,772, forward strand.
TAATGAGGGGGCAGAAGACAACGCCGACGTTGTCCTCCTGCAACCGGACCGTTTTCGTCAACTCGCCGAGGAGCACAACGGACCGTTGGACGTGATCATTCGGCAACTAGGACTCCGAGACGAGGACCACATCCTGGCCGAGGTTCGCAAGTACGCCAACGAACACGACGAGGCAGTCAAGAAGGGCCTGCTTGCGTACCCGCAGGACTTTGTGGAGACGAACGGCGTCGTCGAGTACAAAGGCCGAGTCTACATCCCGCGTAACCGCCGACTACGTGAACGCATCGTCAGCGCATTTCACGACACACCGATAGCAGGACATCCGGGCAGGTACAAGACTTTGGAGCTCCTTAACCGGTACTACTGGTTCCCCGGCATGACCGCGTATGTTGCGCGTTACGTCCGCGCATGCGACGTCTGCCAACGCTCCAAACCGAGGCACGGACCCCTGGCAGGACCCCTACACCCCAACGAGGCGCCGAGTGCTCCGTGGGAGGTCGTTTCCGCCGACCTCATCGGGCCATTGCCCGAGTCGTTTGGCTTCAACGCGGTCTTCGTCGTGACCGACCGCCACAGCAAGATGGTCATCCTCTGCCCGACGCATGTTACGGTGACGTCGGAGGGTATAGCGCGCTTGTACCGCGACTTCGTCTTTAAACGGTTCGGCCTGTTCAAGAAGCTCATCAGCGACCGCGGCCCGCAGTTCGTGTCGGGATTCGCGAACGAGCTCTACAAGCTCCTCGGTATCGAGGCAAACCCGTCCACCGCGTATCACCCGCAGACCGACGGACAGACCGAGCGGGAGAACGCGGAGATCGAGAAGTACCTTCGCGCATGGACCAACGCCCGGCAGGATGACTGGGCCGACTGGCTCGCTATGGCCGAGTTTGCCATCAACAACCGCGCGTCCGAGGCGACGGGTACGTCTCCGTTCTTCCTCAATCACGGTCGCCACCCACGTATGGGCGTGGAACCGCGTCGAGCGGTCACCAACGAGTCGGCCGCCCAGTTCGCCCAGCGGATGGAAAGGACCTGGGAGGAGGCCAAATCCGCGCTCACCAAGGCCGCCGCGTCCATGAAGACACAGTACGACCGGCGCCGAGGTGCTTCGCGACAATACAAGGTCGGCGACAAAGTGTGGCTCGAAGCGACCAACCTCAAGCTTGCGGTCTCGTCCAAGAAACTGGCCGAACGGCGCTTCGGTCCTTTCAAGATCCTCGAAAGTGTGGGTCATTCCGCCTTCAAATTGGAGCTGCCGGAGGCGTGGAAAAACCTACACCCCGTCTTCCACGAAAGCCTCCTCTCGCCGTACGTTGCGCCGTACGCCCCGCACCAACGCCGCCCCGCCCCGCCGGCGCCGACCATCGTGGACGATCACGAGGAGTACGAAGTGGAGGAGATCCTGGATTCCAAGAAGCTCGGACGAGGCGTTGTCTACCTGGTCAAATGGGCCGGCTACGGGCGCGAGCACAACTCCTGGGTCCCCAAGGGAAATCTCGGCAACGCGATCGGCGCCGTCGAGGACTTCGTCCGCCGCAACCCGGGTAAACCCCAGAACATCCACTCCCTCGTCTTCGACCGTGCCATATTTCCCTCCAACTTCTTCGAGCGCCACCATACCACAGGGATCGACTTCAACATCCCCGACCCGGTCACCGCGGCCCGCAGGGCGCGGGCCCTCGGCACGACGCTCGTTCGGTCCTAGTAGGGGGGTTATGTTACGGCTCATTCGCTTTTCGCTCCTATCGCCGTTGGGCTTATCGGACCTCACTCGCGCCGACGTCATGCGGACCGAGTCATCAGACCGAGACCCGCCGGCGCATGCGTGGCCCCGGCCTGCGGTCAGCGGTCCGGCCGGATCCGGACCCCCTTTATATACCATGTGTTGTCCGCTCTTTGTATGCTAGATTCGAGCTGGTTTGCCCACCGCCGATACATCTCGTCCTTTTTCCCCCACCCGCAGAGCGTCCGTTCGGCGAGTATCCTCGGTCACCGTAACAGGAGCATCCTCTCACAAGTCATATGCGGCGGACACACGCAGTTCCTGACGGCGGCGCAAGGTATGCCACGTCAGATTGAGAAAAAGCTCGACAAAATGGTGCTCGGTTTCTTCTGGGGAGCCACGAGGAGACACCCGATAAACATGACCGCCCTGCGCAACCCCAAGAGCATTGGCGGGATGAGCCTCTTCCACGCCGAGAGCCGGAATGAAGCTCAATATATCTCCTGGCTGCGCGCATTTCTGTCACCGCATGCCACAAGACCGATCTGGTGTTTTATGGCTGACCAGATCTTCCGGAAAGCCATCTCAAGCAAAGATGCAAGGAGGATCCCACAGCCAGCGCGCATAGACCCCTTCCAACAAGACTGGCGCCCAAGCTCGAAGAAGCTACCATTCATGCTGCGTCAGCTGGTGCGGGTAGCAGACAAATACCAGCTGTGCATGGACGCACCGCAGGTGTCGGCCAATGTCAGAAATGGAGCGCCGATCTGGGGACACCCGGCCCTTATGAACGACTTGGCCCTGCGAGGTAAACGCCCGAGAATAAGGTGCCTAAAGACCGCGCACGCAGTGGTAACTGTGGAGGACCTGGAGGAGCTAGGCGAACAAGACGACCCAGAGCACGAAGAGAACTCGGCGTGCGGGTGTGAGAACTGTTCCGCAGACAGACAGGAAGGATGTGCCAAGCCGCACAGATGCCAGGCGCTGGCCAGAGACATAATAGCAGACCTTGCGCCGAAATGGAATCCGACGACGGCCTGCCTCGAGCCGGCCAGAGACCTCTGGAACGCCTTTGAGGACCAACGGCAAACGGCAATCGCAGACGGCGAACCCATCATCTTCGACGCATCATTGGACATGGGGGACGAGCCATCAACCTACTTTAGGATGTTCACAGGCTCAGTTGGCCTCGTGCCGAGACCCGCGGAGGTACTCAGACGCTACGAGGCTGCAGAGCGTGAGTACGGCACCCAGGACGACTCGCCGGTACAGGTAGCGTTGGGAGCGGCAATGTACAATGCGAACTCCCTCGACGCGCGAGGGGGCTGCACGGCGTACTTCCCCGACGGGGACGCCGTTGACTTCGCCGGTAGGGGATCAGGCGAATCACACTCGTATATGCGAAGCCTAGCCGTGGCGCTCTACATGGCAGTCCGCGTGGCACCAGCGCACAGACCGCTGCATGTAATCACAACGCACAAGCAGCTGGTCGAAGTGATGACAACGAGGCTGTCCTACCACGAAGACTGTGGATGGATGGACATGCCGGCAGAGGCGGATGCACTCCGCGCAGCGGCATCAGCTCTGCGTGAACGCTCCGCAGACAGCTCAGGCCTCCCTTCTATAGACCTAAGTAGGCGTATCCCTTCCGTGTATAAGTTGGTCCCTGCCGGTGGTGCAGGATACAGTCCTGACTAGCCGGGACTTTCTCCCCTCGTACCCTCGTTGCCTGTGGGTTTACCTCAGTCGCGACTGAGCTGGCGACTGCACCCTGGCCATGACGCACCAGTCTTGACTAGACCCCGATCAAGATCTCCATCCCTGGCTATAAGAGGCGCAACTCCGTAAACGTTGCCTATTTGAGCACAGCAGTCGTCTCCGTGTTCAAGAGCCATGCCTAGAGCCCGCAGTGACAGCCTAAGTCTCGTACCCGAGCGTGAGAGCAGTGACCTGATGCTTCTCTACTACTACTTGTGGTTTCGCGTACATCCCATTCGTGCGAACGGTGCGCTGATACAGACTTTGGTGGTCGTATTCCAATTCTCATAACCGGATTAATCAAGAGTCTGTTCAACAACACGCTGATAGGGCTATGACGGCATATACCTCGTTCGCGCAGGGGTTAACACCACAGCAGCACGAGCGGCTACACATGGTTTTCAGAGCACTGTATGAGCTGCTACAGCTGTGGTAATCTAGACCAGATCCCTCAGCCCCTTCGCAAAGTCGCGACTTCCATCAGAGTCCCCCAGCGCGGCCTACCTGGTAGTCACGACTTTCTCGGTTTCCGTCATATTATAACTGCAATTGGCCTACGCGGGCTTCCCAGCCTTCCTTTCTGACCGCACTCATGTCCTCCCCCCTCCAAGACGGAGGCCGTCCGTCCTCACCAGCCACCGAGATTCGCTGCCGCGGGACTCCACGGTCGACTCGCCCTCAGCTTGACGTGCTCGATCACGCACAACAGATGTTGTTTACTCGCCTCCGTCTCTTATCGATGTCTTCATCTCCCTAGGCTTGCGTTGTCTCAGTCTCTACATAAGCGCGCCTCGTCTGAACAACACCGTCGGTCGCAACTACACTGAAGCATTAGTCGTGACTGAATCCGCACATCAGTCGCGACTGAACTGCAGCCATAGTCGCGACTGAGCCGCACCACAGCCTGTACAAAGTCGTGACTGAGCCGCACCACAGCCTGTACAAAGTCGTGACTGGCTTTTATCGTGCTCGCGACGGTTGATTGGCTCAGTCACTTCAAGGCGAAAGTTATCTATTACACGAAACCGAGACTACAGCTCCGGGGACATAACTCCAGGCGGTACATCAGCGATTACAACAGCAGACGAGTCATCGGAGGATTCAGCCTCGACGTCGGTGGACGCGGCACGAGGTGCTACGGCCTTTACCAACCTGCGCAGCTCCCCACGGAGTTCGTTGATGCTCTCCTGGGTTTCCTTCTGCCCCTTCTCGAGTTTTGTCAGCTTGCGCCGAATGCTTTTCATTGCCTTCGTGACCGTCGCGTCCTTGCCCTCATTGTCGCCATCGGAATCGACGTGGTTTCCGCGACGAGTCGCGCGGGACGCCTTGGGCTTTGCTTTCCGCGCCCGGCGCGGTCGCTTCTGGGCGGATCGAGTGTTTGACGCGGGGCCCGACGCCGCCGGCCTCCGCCGCTTTGCTGACACGGTTGGCAGGTCAAGCTATGCAGTTCGTCAGCGGCAAATCCATGAGAAAGTTCTCAGACTCACCTCGGTTGCGCTGCCGTGCGCGGCACCGTCCGCGCCGCGGTCCGCGTCGCCGTCCGTGTCGCCGGCCGCGCTCATGGTTGCGTCCGAGTCGACTTCGGCGTCCGGGTCGAAGCAAATGCGAAACCGCCGACTCTGTATGTCACAGCCCAGGCAGCACCGGCGGTTCGAAAACACCATGCACACGCGTAGGATGCGGTTTTTGCGGGCCTTTCCCTTCGCGTTCGGGTCGTTATGGCAGTATATGCAAGCCTTGAACGCCGGCAGAGAGTTCGAGAGACCGTGCTGGTAGTAATCGAAGGCAACTTGGGCCTTCTCGAGTGGGACTCCGAGCGCAGCAGGCATGCGGGACGGATCATCGAGCATCTCCACGAAAGCAGCCCCAAGAGCCAGCGAGATGTTCCACAGCTTTGAGCCCTCGTCGATCACATGGTCAGCGAGCGCAGGCTCGATCAGTCTAGACGCGCGATCTGCCCAGTGCTTCTTGGAACGTATAATGACAGCCCTCGGGCGCCCTTTGAACGCTGATGTGACGAGTCTATACGTGAGGAAGATGCGAACGAGCAACTCGAACAGCCGCTTCATCCAGTCAGGTGAACGAGGCCCAGTGTTCAGCAGGTCGGCGGCGATGGGGGCGTACGCAGCCAGAAGATAGCAGCAGACGATACCGTCGCCGTTCACGAAGACTACCGGCTGTGGCGTGCGTTAGCATTGAACAGCGAACCAGGCTGCGGGCAGCTTACAAAGAGGTCACGAGGGTATCTCACAGGCTCACAGGCCTTCGGCAGGCGTCCAACGCAGTTGAGACACTCAGTGTTCTCCGACAGCAGTTCGTCGCGGTGGTCGTCGTTGCAACACACAAAGTCCTCTGGCAGGTCCGCCAGGGTGTCCACAGACTCGAGCACATAGCCGAACTGCGCGACCTCGTCGGCAGCGTTTGTCGGCATAACGTAGGCAGCGCGGACCATGGTGGGGATAATCAGACAAACACGGTCGACGCGCGCGAGGGCTCCCAGTATTTGACCCAACGCGCTTGTGGCAGTGCTCGGGGCCGTGCAAGCCTGTTTTGAACAGGTGGCTGTGCGCCTTCCATTCTTCACTTTCTATGGCGGCGCGCCTCCCGCGGCGGTTCGCCTCCAAACTTACTCTCTGCAGCTGCGAGCGCGCAGCCCCAGGATCCAGAAAGTCGTGACTGCCCGCGTCAGCCAAAGTCGCGGAGCAGCGCGCGAGCCAAAGTCGCGACTTTGGCTGACGCGGGCAGTCACGACTTTGGCGCGCGCCAGTCACGACTTTGGCGCGCGCCAACGACTTTAGCGCGCGCTAGTCACGACTTTGCTTTGCTCCGCACTTGATTAGTCGTGACTAGAGTCAATCATCTTGTCCTTTCTTTCGCGGTCCTATCATCCCATCCTTCCTCTTCCCCTCATCTCCCCGATGCTACCCACATCCGGAGCAGTTTCTAGGACCTACCGCGAGACTGCGCCGCGGACGGGCTTCAGACGCTGCACCGTGTTCAGCGCCTTCCTTGACCATTGGGTGCAGTCCAACCCGATTTCTGTGAACGGCACGTCTGCCGCATCCGCACAACGTATTTCGTTCATGAAATAAATACCCAGAGTCCCCCTCGGAATACCGGCGACGCGCTGGCGCTGCATACTACGAATGCAGGGCGGCTCTCTCGATCCGGCTGAGCCGCTGCACTGTCTACCACCTCTTCATTCACCGCTGGTATGCAGTCCACACCAGGCTAGATGGTGAGTCAAGGCTTGAATCCCTTCATTGGACTTCTCTGAGAGCCGCACAACACGTAGAGACGACCTCCAACTTCAGGCAGCGGGCCATTCGCGATTATCGCGCCGCCATCGCCGGCACATCTCGTGCTCAACGTCAGGTCATGCGCATCCAGCTGGCTGCGTGGTCAATTCATTACAGTACTTGTACTCGCGACATGGAGCGCGCTTGAAGTTGTCCTTAATGAAGTTGGTCTTGCTTATGTCTGCTCGGAGCGGATAGGCACGACTATGTGATCTCGTGCGGGAATTCTGCGTAGTCGTGACTAGCTGCAATTCACTGAACGGACAGTCACGACTATGGTTAGCCAGAGTCTTTCAGTCGTGACTCGTTCGCCACGATCCAATCTCAGTCCCGACTTTCTCGGAGATACCCATTTTGTTTTGTCTCTCGTGCTTTGCAGGTAGCATATCCACGACTACGGGTCTTGTCTGGAAATCCATCGTAGTCACGACTACACGCAGCGCACCTGAGAATCAGTCACGACTATGGCTGCCCAGTCGCTGTTTCAGTCGCGACTATCTCATGTTTATGCAGCCGGAGTGAACCAATACGACTGTCAATCAGTATACCACCTCACCCACGTACCTTTGCATTGCTTCTGTCGAGACGATGTGGCCGACGGTCGCACTGCGGCAAATCCCGGGATTCCTGTGAGTCGAGCAGTTATGACTATAAAGCACATCGCGTAAGGGCACCACACTCAGCAAATGGATCCTGAAAGGGCGCATAAGATCGATGAGCTCTTGCAAAGAATCCGTTCATTTTGCCCCTCTGCCTAGTCGCGACTGTTCTCTTGCAAAAAAGCACGACTATGATGATTTTGCAGTCGTGACTGTCTCATCGCCGGGTATCCTGCTAGCAGTGTCGCGCCTAGTCGTGACTACAGCCACAGGAGAGTGCTAGCATGCTATCAAAAGCCTATATTCGTTCAGCAGTTTATGTACGGACGCCTGCACCAATCTTCATCAAGCACGCCTAGTCAGATATCTCTATAACCTCGATCGCTACACCCGTCGCGGCACTGCGAGCCTTTTCACTGTCTATGACCCTGAGTGGACGCACCGCAGCAACCATACGTTCCCGCCAGTTCATCATGTCGCTCTGCGTCAATGAACTCGGAATATCCGCGGTCATCAGATTCACCGCATCGGCCGCCGCGAACGGACCGCAGTCCCAGCCGTTGGTCTGCCTGCTCTCACGCTGTAATGGTGTCATTCCCTCCCGGTCATATAGCAAAGCACGGATCGCGTACCTGTTCCCCATGCCACTGGAAGTCTTTGCCGCTGACGTCGTCACCAAAAACCTCGCCGCATATGTCCAAGAGCATGCGCGTCAGTTTTTCTAGACGGTTTGCGTACCCCCCGACGCGCGAGAAGCTGTCGTAGAAGTGGATCGCTCACTGCGGCCACCGGATTTCCAGAAGCGTCCAGTGTCCCGGGTTCGGTACATGGCCTAGCATCAACCATTTCCGAGCCCGAGACGGCGCAACGGCCTGCAAAGTCAACTTGGAGCCGCAATCATACGTGAATTGAATGTGCGAACCCTTTTGAGAGCCAGAACCACATGCTTCTTGCTGGTCTCGGCTCCCGCCACGTTGCCGTCCGTACTGAAATTTGCATACGACTCGATGTCGGCCAGAATGACCGAGTGCAAGACGCTGATGTTCTGCTGGCCTGATTGCTCCAGTGAGTGCTGCAAGAAAACCGTAAGGCCCGGTCCCGATAACCAGGCGGTACGCTGGGCCATACGGTCGACGTCTTCGTCCCAGCACCTGAAGTCGCCAGCCTGATATACCCAGCGGACCGCCCGCGTTCTCTTCGGTCGCGTCGCGTCGCGTATAGACTCAGGTTCAGAGTCCTCCATGACGTCCTGCTGCGTCAACGAGGTCTGTATCAGTAGCACCTTCCTCCAACTCGAAGTGCTCACCTGAGCGTCTGCCCGTATATCCGCAGCATCTTGCAGCTGCGACGCCATCGCGTTCACCTCCTCCCCCTCCCCCTCTCCATCTCCTTCATCCTTCAGCACCATCGCATCGAGGATATCCACGAGGAATGGGTCGTCATCTTCCTGGATATCGGAATATGCGTCTGACGCGTCATCCGAGTCGACCTCGCGCGGCGACGGCGGCGGCGACATTGAGAAACTCCGCGCTTCTTCTTCTCGGGCTGTTGTATCTGTAGCGGCTGCGAAGCGGAGCCCAAGCGCGCAGGACCTGAGATCGTGCTGCCAGACCTGCAGCATACGTCGGTGAGTCTCCAATCGACGCTCTATCGCGCCCAGAACACTGCTACCCCCTAATAGTGATGTCAGCGATGCTCTGGCAGCTATCACGCAGCGCGTACCCGAAGCCTCTGCGCAGAACGCGCGCATGGCACTGTCTTCTTCCTTCCACCACTGCGCCAACGCGGCTTGCTCGGCGTCGAGCCGCTCCATCTCCTCCAGACACCGATCTTCCTCCAGCAATGCGAGTATGCCACGCTTGACGTTGTCGTCGGCCTGCCAGCGCGGGATGTCGCCTTCGTCCTGTGGCCCGAGGCCTGGGTCTTCCTGCCAGATTTCGTCGTCTACGTCCAGCTTGAACAGCTTCTTCGCCTCCAACGTCTTGGGCAGTGGTGACCGCCCAGGAGGCTTTAGACCCTGCCGCGCGAGCCGTCTCATGTTGTCGACCAAGGCGTTGTACTTCTTGACCTGTGCCGTTAGGGTTTGCTCGCGACGCTGGATTGCGTCTTTCGTTTGGCTGTGCTCGCGGGCCTCTGGACCTGGCGTTAGGATGCGTGCCGGCCTATTGCACTGCAATGCAACTCACCGAGAACTTGGTGCCTGTACGCGCGTTCCACCTTGCGATGTTCGAACTTGTGCTTGACGAGATTAGCCCGAATGGCCGCACGCATAGCGCGTGCATTGACGCGCGCGCACACGTATGCATTGCCGCGCATCTCCTCCAGGCGGCGACAGCGCTCGGTGCCCAACGTCGCGTGTAATGCAACGACGCGCGACTCCGTCGTCTCGAGGTTTCGTCGCGCGGCTTCCAGCGCCGCGGTGGTCTTTTGCAACTGGCCAGCGGTGAGCGCGTGCGCCTTCCGTAGCTCCTTGCGCAGGTCGCGGATTTCGTCCTTGTAGTCCTGCACTGTCGCGAGGGCGACAAGGATCTCGTCGATCGCCTTGTCGCCCGCATTGGCCGAAAGTCCTGAAATGCGGTCAGCGTGTACATATGCTTCGGGTGCCGTGAAGTGAGCATACGAGTGTTTTTCGCCAGCTGTGCATCCACTTGCAGCTTCCACTGAGCGCGCAGCTCGACGCGCGGCACGCCCGTGCCCAACAGGATCGCCCGCGCCTCACCAAGACGCCTCTGGGCCTCGAGGTACTTCCGTCGCAACCACGTGCCTATTTTCCACAGCGCGCTCTTGCTCAGCGCATCCATCTGACGGTTCAGCACAAACAAGCGGCAGTAGAACTGCACGCGTCAGTTAATTTGCCTCATACTGTGCGGGATTGTACACGCACCCCAGAGACGCGAAGCCCGGATATCAGGTGTCGAATAGAGCTCCAGAACCGTTCACACCCTTCGCCGTCGCTCAAGCCAAAGCCTTCGCATTTGCGGGGGTGGAACACGACTTGGCATTCCCACTGATGCCCGTACGCGTGAAAGACCGAAACAGCGAACTCGAATCGATCCGCAAATTCTGGAAGATAACCCCACTGAATGTCCTGTTAGCGCACGTCATCTTCGGGAGAGCACAACTGTCACAGACCTTTTCTATGCCACGACTCAGCTGACACGCGATGTCGTAGAGCAAACCGACCCTCCAGTGCCGGGGGATCTCCTCGCCGAGCTTGCGCAGAAGCGTGAGCGCGTAGAACTGCCGCTCGCCCGGTGTGGATATACTGACGACCCAGAGGACGCGGTCGTGACGGCAGAGCAAGGCCATCAGGCCAGTGTCCGCAAAATAATTCTTAGAGGCCTTTGTGACCTTCTCCTGCGCGGCGATGAACGACTGCTCGCACTGGTCGAGGACCTCATCGTTCACGCGCGCGGCCTTGCCCTTCCTGCGCCGCCGGACTGGTCGTTTCTGCAAAGTCTCCATCTCGGCGGCCATCGAGGACGCCTCAGCCTCCGTCGCAAAGCGCGACGGAAGAAACTCGAGGGTGGGTCGCCATCCGCGCATTTGCGTCGCTTCTGCGCAAAATTGGCATCGAGACAGACTATGACGTGCGCTCTGTGCACAGCGTCAGCCCTGTACAAAATTGAGCGATACCGCGACGCACTTTGAATGCACAAGCGCAGGTCTTTCGCCGCCGAAGCATAACGCGCACTTCTGTCTCAGAGATGCGGACGGACGGCGCTGCGCAGTCGCCTCCACGCCGTCGCCGTCGCCGTCGCCGTCGCCGTCGCCGACGCCGACGCCGGCGGCGACTGCCTGCACCCCATCGCCCTCGCCGCGCACGACGGCGCGGCGATTGACAGCCGCGGCGTGCCCGTCGTCTTGCTGCGCGCGATCTGCTGCCCCGTCGTCGTCGCGCTCGGGCGGCACGCTGTTCCCGTGAGCTGGGCGATGTTCTGTAGCAGGGGAAATCACGCTGTCATCAGCTGTCGGCGGCGCACATTCCTCAAACGCAACCACGGTGCTCACTGTGCAGTTCCGACTCGACAAGAAGGTCCGCCTTGTTCAGAACGACCTGGTACCAGGTAAGCGCCATCCCTAGACGCTTGCGCAGCCGTCCCTGAAAGCAGCGGTCGATCCGTCAGTCGCTGGCGAAATGCGATCACGTTGCAAATACCGTAAGTTTTTCCTGCGGCGCGTCGCGCATCCAGAAAGTCTCGAGGGTCTCTGCCCAGGCCGTCACGTTCGGGGCAACGAGGAGGGAATGGATGGAGATGAAATGCAGGAGATCCAAGTGGAACGCCATGGACGGGCAGATCGGAGCGCAAGGGAAATATCCGCGCGCGATGAGCTGCTCTGCTGCGGGCGACAGTCGCAAATCGTTATGAATAAGCTGTGCGAGCCTGCAGCAGTTCAATTAGCATCTGCACGGACGACACGAACCGCACGGGTTTCAAGCACCTGCCCAGTCCGCACACATCACTTTCAGCGCCCTGCTTTTCCCGCAGCCGCACATCGCGATATCCTCGACGCCCTGCCCGTGCTTGAGGTCCAGGTACAGTCGAGGGAGCCGTTCAGCCGCCATTTCCCGCCAACGCAGGTTCTGCGCCACGCGTCGCCGACGGTGCCTCGATTTGTTCGACTCCTTCGGTATATGCACATGGAACCCGTGATCGCGGTCCCAGTCGTCGGAGTCGTCCTGGTCGACACCGAGCGCAGCGTCCACGTCGAACCATTCAGGGCGGGGGGCCTCCTGGCGAGCTGCGAAGAGCGCCGCTGTGGCCGATCGCCCCGGCACGGCAGATGGCGGGATCCCGGGTTTCTGGAACAGTTTCTTGCCGCCAGGGAGAGAGAGCGCGACGTCACGATGAATACCGCGCGGTAGCTTGGGTTCACCGGGCAATCGGCGGCGGCGCGGTAGTTGTGACTTGGTCACCAACTTGTAGTCGTCCAGGTTCACGGGCGGGGGCGGTCGGTCGGGATCCGCGAGCGCTGCATTAACGCGCTCCGCTGCGTCTGCACGCGCGCCCGCGCGCCGGCGCTTGGTCCCTGTGCCTGTGCGGAACGCGGCGCTCATCGTGACGGCGAATAGAACGACGGGTCGGAGTCTAGAAACGCGTCTCGGATGAACACATCGCCATCCAAATTAGTCGCGACTGAACTGTGTTTCTGTCCCGAAATGAGAAATGGTTTCTCTCCAGAAGCCTGAGCAGGTTTTTATCCCGAAGCCGGAAAGCGTTTCTTTTGGCCAGTGGTCTGCTGAAGTCCCCAAGACATTACAGTATGGCTGAATGAATGTACACCATCCCTCATAACATCGTGCAATTGCACTCCACATGCTACCTCTGAACCAGTTTCGAAATGCGCGCGAAGTGGCGCGTTTCGATCCAGAAGCCAAAAGCCGGATTTCGATCCAGAAGGTCTGGGATGTTCTCCTGTAGTCCGTCCCGCGCCCCTCAGCACGCGATAATGAAGGGAAACAAATCGAGTGTATATGCCCTTCAGTGTGCACTAATTTTCTGTTGCATATCTTCCAACAGTGCGGCTGGAGGCCATGCAGTTCATAGTTGCGGGAGAAAGCCGGCGACTCCTCTCTTCCATTCCATTCCATTCACACTTGTGAACTGACCGCTCGGGAATCGACTGTCAAGTGGTCTTTTAGGCTCTCCTTCAGCTCATGGGACGACCGCCGAAGTACCTCACCGAGGAGGAGCGCCAAGAGGCGCGCAGGCGCGCCCGCCGCAAGTACTACGCAAGGTGCGTCGTCCGGCGCTCCTGCTCGTGTTTCTCTCAGCCGAAGTCCTCGCAGCCATGCGGAGCAGGAGAGACTGTCAGCCTTGAAACGCTGGCACTCTCGCAAAGACACGCAGAAACAACGCAGGAGACAACGTCACGGAGAGCTGGATCCACTGCCATGCACTACATCGGTACGTTCTCGTTCGCTCCCTGCAGACCACCCATTGCCTAAATGCACCGATGTTTTGCAGCTACTTGGCAGTCCTGCAAAGATCCAGGATTCGACGCCCTTGCAAGCAGCGGCCGCGGCTCTCCGCGCCGACTTGGCGCGGTGGAAGGCCCACGACGTCGATGATGACGCCGCATGGACGGAATACACGACCCGCCTTCTCAAAACGATGCTCAACAGCAAGAAGCAGGCAAAAGTTCATTTGGAACTACGCAAAAAGGCCAATTTGGCCCAGCAGGTTCTCGACATAGCGCAGGCAGGCTGGCACGAAGCGTGGCGTCGGCGCATCAAGTCGGAGGAGAGCGAGCTGGACGAACTCGCGCAGCGTGCTCATGATATTGCTCACGGGCTCAGAGAGCTGCTCACGCTTCATGAGGCTGGGGAGTCCTTGCTTCAAGAAATGTACGACTCGGAAAAGTTGGCGTGGCAGTGTATTTAGCATCACGGTATACATGCCTTGGCTCCCATCTCCTCTCCCGTGCGCTGGTCGTCTGATTGGCAAAGTGTGAGGATGAGAAACGAGGATAGCACTTAATCACTCACCTCTCAGTCGCTCAGCTCGATGTCGCTCTCCGTGACCGGGCGTTCAGGACCAAAAACAGGACGGCTAGTCCCCTCCTCCTGCGCGGAGACGATCGGTCCGCGACCACGGGCGTTGCGGCCGAATGCTGCGGCGGACCAAAGATGAGACGAGGAGCATGCAAGTTGGGGAGCCGCGTCGAGCGCCAGACGGGAAGCGAAGGCCGGCGCGCGAGATACTCCGCGACGTGCGCCTGCAGGCTGGCGCCGCTGATGGTCTGCCAGAACGTGCTAGGAAAGTACGCGCCGTCGTGCTCGGCACAGTCGTCGCAGGGGTCCAGTCTGGTGCAAGTCCGCGGCTGCAGCCCAGCATTTCGGCGGCGAGTCGCGCAGTCCCGCTGGTGCAAGACAAACTCGAGGTAGGCGCGGTCCTCCTGGGGGTCGGGAAACTCGTCGTCCGGGGGCAACTCGCGGTCGCTGTCGCTGCCGTCGCTGTCGTGGTACCATTTCGCGTCGGTGCCACCGGGCGGGGGCGGGAGACCCCAGCCCCTGATGCGGCGGAATACAGGTTCGGGCCAGCCGGACCCATGCTGAACCTCGTCGGTCTGGTCGTCGTCCCATGTTGATGACCAACTGGAGACCGTCTGAGAGGCACCGTTAACCGGGCGCGTCTGAGCATCCGCCGTCGGCCGGAGTCTAATGCGCACGATGAGGAATACCCAATATAGAATGTGTGCCTACACACCTGTGGCTACCAACGTCGTCGGGAGGCTCCTGCACCGGTGCTTCAGAACTTCAGAGAGGTTTGTCAGTCATGAGAGTGCGGATGCGAGGACGAGCTCACGGAAGTTGAGGTGAGTGCGACATCTGCAGTGTGAACCAGCGAGAGAAAGAGGGCAGGTCTCTGAAATGCGCGCAGACCTCTAGGGTATGTAAGCGACGCGGGAAGGGTAAAGTCGCGACTAGACCACGCGCCGCACCGCTCAGTCGCGACTGAGTACTGCATGATGCAGAGCAACGCGTCGTCCGAGGAAGTCAATGATACTGCAGTCGCGACTGGGACATCATTGCAGAGCCAAAAGTCGTGACTAAGGTCGATTGGAGCGGGAGAAGTCGCGACTGAAATTTGACCGCATATGCGTAAGTCGCGACTGATATCTGATTGGAGATGGAATTCATGATCGTCCGCAGCAGTCCCATCGTAGTCGTGACTAGCTCGGCTAGATTGCATGCAAAATAGGGTGTGTGATGACCGTTCTGCGGGATTCGCCGGATCCCTCTTGCTCACCTCCCACGCGCGCGCAAGGCACCGTATCACGCCCGCGCTGGCGGCAGCCCAGCGCGGGCGTGTAGTCGCGACTACGATCGGGTGGCGCAGCTGCAGTCGTGACTTAAAAGGTCAGTCGCGCCCAGCATCAGTCGCGCCTTGTCCTGACTCTCCCGACGTCGTACTCACGCCATGCCTCTCACGCGCGCGCAGCTTAAGGATTCCACCGTCTCCGAGCCACGCAAAATTACGCCAGGACCCGAGGCTCCGGACAACGCGCCTTCAGTGCTCGCGGATGGTACGTCGTCTGCTTGAACATAATAACTTTCCGTTACTGACTCGCGACGTAGAAACACAATTGCAGGGACAACGGGGTACCTCTGTCATCGCGCGTGAAGCACAGGTAAGCCTCTTGTGATTGCGACTCATGGTGATGTCAGGCTTATGCGTCCACCAGCCGCCTTCGGTGGGCACGCATGCCGACCGCGAGGAGTCGAACCCCGTTGCACGGCCCGCGGTCTCTGACGTTATGCTCGCCACGGTATGTCATTGATTCAGTCTGTTATACATGGTGCTCACGATTCCTCACATTGCTTAGGAGTCGCGGTCTGCTCGTCCGAAAAGAAAGACGAGACAGGAACTTGAAGCGGAAAAAGAGGCAGAAAGGGTACGCGGTCAGCGTTTGCCTGAAGGTCGGCCGCATCTGACGAGCACCACCCGTTTGTGCAGGCCGCCCGCTGGGAGGCGCAAAATGCGGACGTCCTTCATCAGACGGTACCGCCGGACCCGCTCAAGCCGCCTGCGCAGAAGACAGCCGCGCAGGCGGCGTCAACGTCGACCGCGCAGGTGAAGGCGGGTGGACAGGCCTCGTCGACGAAGGCGAAGCCGCAGCCCACCTCCAACACGCGCGCCCCGCTGGTGCCAAAGTCGGCCAAGCAGGCAAAGTCCAACGCGCGCGCGCCCGACCAGGCGGAGTCAGACGACGGCGCTGCGACTCGTGCTCTCGGCGCGTCGAAGCACGACACGTCAGAGCGGCCATTGGATGGCGAGGAGGCGGATACGGAGGAGCACGGGGTCCTTGACGACGGCGCGCCTGCCTCGGCGCGCGGGCGTGGACGCGGTCGGGCTCGAGGTCGTGGTGCACGAGGCGGCGGACACCTTGTACCGTCCGAACCACTACAACCGGCTCCTAACGCCGCTGGCGACGAGGACAAGGTCACGGCGACCGCAGATGGCGCGCAGGTGCGTTTGCCCGCTATGTAGTTCATGAGTTAATACTGACTCAAGACCGCGGCGGCCGAATTGTAGGCCGCTACTTTTAGCGACATCAACGACGAGGACGATGGCCTCAGGTTCGACCCGAGGGCGGTGGAGGGCTACGAGAGCGAAGAAAGCGACGACGACAGCGACGGCGCTCATCGACCTGCGGGTGCATATAAGCCAGGTCCTCTCCCCAAGGCGTACGCGGACGAGTTCGATGCAGGCGGGAAGAAGTTCCTGAAGTGGGTCGAGGACAAGGCCAAGGAGTATGGTGTTTCGCCGCAGTCCCTCATCAAGCGGCTCGGCGTGGTGCTCCACGCGCTGCAGTCCAAGGGTCCGACGACATGGAACCTCTGGCAGACGAAGTTCTGGGCAGAAGTTCGCAAGGCGTTCGAAGCGAGTGAAGGTGAGCGGACCTGGTAATTCGCAGTGTCCTTGGACGCGACTAACAAACCCGCAGACCCCGACAAGAAAATTGTCTTCGCGAGAAGATGCCGCGAAGAATACGAGGCGGAAATGGCCAAACTGAAGACGCAGCCCGAACGCAACGCTTTCCACAAGAAGCTCCTGGTATGGAACAAGCGCCTGGATGCTGAGCTGGCGACGACAGAAGTGAGCCTGGGCAACACGGCGAAGGTCATGCGTCGCCTCACAAATCACATCGAGTCGGAAGTAAGCTCAATAGCTTGCTACTGCCCGACACTTGAACCTGTCTAACCTGGACTCGCAGATGGAGCCGTACTACTACAACTTCGGC
Source organism: Auricularia sp. M12 (assembly GCA_037042885.1). Classification (NCBI taxonomy): domain Eukaryota; kingdom Fungi; phylum Basidiomycota; class Agaricomycetes; order Auriculariales; family Auriculariaceae; genus Auricularia; species Auricularia sp. M12. The sequence goes on from CM073212.1 coordinate 1,443,901, forward strand.
ATCTCGGTCTTCGGGTGGATGATCTGCGTTCGCCCGGGGCAAACGCTGGCACAGCAGGCAAGTTGCTGCTTCGCGAACAATCGGATAGCGCGCAAGATGGCGGCCTCAAACGGAGTAGCCCTCGCGACGGCAGCCAACGAGCAGGTGCTCCTGCAAGGGTGCGTGTAACGGCGGCGCGAGCGTCGAGAACGTCGCTGACTTGACTGTGTATTGTTAATTAGCGCGCTCAATTTGAAGGAGCAGGCGTTTGAAGATTACAGCGAGGACATGCAGGCGAAATTGAAGCGCGAGAAAAAGGACCAGGGCATGGTTCGCAGTGCACTCCGCAAGGCACTCCAGAGGTGGCTCGGTATGGTTTTTCCATTCACGACGGCGATGAATGCTGATGCGCAGAAAGGTACCATCGACGCAGACGTTGCGGACAGCTCAAAGGGAACGTATGCGAAGTTCGGCACCAAGGTCCACGAAAACGATCACCACGTCGAGGGCTGGCCGGACGGCGTCAGGCTGCCGATGGACATCGTTCAGACTCACTACAGCCGGTCGGAAATGATCAAGCTCAACAGCGTCATCGGACTGCGCTTGGTGCCGTACACTGAAGGTTAGTGGATCACAGAGACCGCGCGACAAGTCGAAGCTGATGACACCCAGAGGAACGTCAGCTGCGCTATGAGCCAGGCTCGTATAGCGACTGGAAGAACCTGCCTTTCTGGACGACAGATCAAGGCACCGTGTTGCTGCGCATCGCCGATGTCATGAGAGCGCAGGACGCGGCAACCGGCAGCGGGCAGGTCGACAGCAAGTCTGGCGCAAAATCGTCCAAGGCGACAGGTGTCGCTAAGAAGGCGAAGGCGGATGACGAAGCCGACCAGGTCGACGACAAGCCTGGCGCGAGTTCGTCGAAGGCGAAGGCCGCGCGCGAAGAGCCGGCAAGGAAGCGCAAGAAGGCGACAGAGGAGACGGACGCGCCGCAGAAGAAGCGCCGCGCGGCACCGGCGGCGGGTCGCCAGGCGGAGCCGCGGAACACTCAGCGTGGAGGCGGCGGTGCGATCGAGGACGCGATGGAGGAGGAGGAGGAGGAGAGCGTGGCAACGGTACGCACAGAGCAACAGAAATACGTCACTCAGAACTGACGCGCACATGACCATAGAATGCAGAACTGTTGCGCGAACACAACCGTGAGCCCTCGGAGAGTATCTTCGACCAACTGGAGAGGGAAAACCCGGGGATATTTCCCAAGGGCGACAACGCTTGGCGCGCGCTAGACGGGACTGGAAAGGGGCCACTCTTTTTGGACTACGATGAGCATGAGGCACAGGCGTTCGATCTGCAGCAGCCGGTGCAAGGCGGATATGTCGACACGACGAACCTGCTGCTGACGCCGTCGGAACCCGGGACTATCGACCCCGCGAGCGTGTTCTCCGCCTCCGCCGCCACGCCGTCCGCAGGGCTCGCACCGTTTCCCGCTCAGTCTGTGCCTGCTGCGCAGGCAAACAGGGCGCCGATGGCTGGCCCCATCGGCGACCGCGCGCAGCCGCATCTCCAGTCATCCCTGCCAGTTCCCGACTCGCGTATTCCGGCCGTTACGCATTTTGACGCGGGGAGCGCATTGTTGCCATCCACTTCCGGTGCGGGGCAAGGCCAGCCACTCCCACCTTTGCCCCCTCCGACTGCGCCTGCCTCGCACCTTGCGCAAGAACCATGGGCGCCGATGGCTGCAGGAACAGTGGGCGCCACGCCGGTAGATCCTGAGCTCATGCGCAGATTTGAGCTGTTCCTCCAGTTCGAGAACTTTGCCAATGGGAGCGGGATGCGTCCGCTGTAGTGACTGCGTCCAACGTCGTGTCTTTGACAATATAATGCAGTGAATGTGCCAGTGCGGTAGTCCCGACTACTTATGACCACAGTAACGACTGCGAATAATCATAGTCACGACTCTCGCGAGATGCAACTAATGATAGTCACGACTCTCGCGAGATATGCTTCTCGTTAGTCGCGACTATCGCGGAAAATAATGGTCGGATTGAATCTTTGTGCCAGCGGCGAGACCGGCGCTAAAAATCGCGCGTCTCGCACAAACTCGCGCGGCTTTAGAACTAGTGCGACAACAGCATTTATTGCACGCGTCACACGGAGAACGACAAGCAGATGCGGGATTGAGAATGAGGTACATCCAAGGCGACAGGTTCGAACGCGAAGAGGTAAAGGAGGGTGATTCTACCGATGAAATACTATGAGTATGCGGCTGGCAGTATCGTCTCAAACTTTACCTGAAAGTGCAATCAGCGGCCGCCAGCGAGCGTGTTGAGCTCGTCAATGAGATCTCTGATGGTCACGTGCTGTGAGGCGAGGTGTGCGCGAACATCGTGAGCACTGAGGAAGGCCTGCGGCACCCCGTTCGGTGTGGGATGCTGGTTTTGCCGCGCAATTAGACAGCGCATTGAGGACATGGTGAGATGGAAAGAACATCTGGAACGGCGGGCGTGTTACTTATAAGAGGAGGCCGGAGTCGGACTTGGTCCACAGTAGAGTCGTGACTACAAGACTCAAGTTACGACTGGCACAGCTTACAGTCACGACTTGGCGCACTTCGCATGCCGCCAGTCGCGACTTCGACAGCTCTCAGAAGTCACGACTTGAGCGTTTTCCCCGTAGTGCTAGTCACGACTGCTGACCGATTTCCCCGTCTCTAGTCACGACTTGAGCTGTTTCACCGTCTCGATAGTCACGACTTGCCCGGCTTTTCCGCGATACTAGTCACGACTGCTGACCGATTTCCCCGTCTCTAGTCACGACTTGAGCTGTTTCACCGTCTCGATAGTCACGACTTGCCCGGCTTTTCCGCAATACTAGTCACGACTGCTGACCGATTTCCCGTCTCTAGTCACGACTTGAGCTGTTTCACTGTCTCGATAGTCACGACTTGCCCGACTTGTCCGCAATACTAGTCACGACTGCAGACGATGAGACTTGCCACTGACGCGCGCGCGACGGCGAACGGCACAGACTCAAAACCGAAGTGGCATTGTGCGGCGGGCTTAGCAGTGACAACTTGACCGGCAAGTTCAAGATGACCCGTTGGTCGTCTGGGCGTCATGACCTTGTCCAGAAAACGTAGCATCGTATGCATGCACCCGTGCGTAGAACGGAATAAAATCGCCGCGAGAATGGCCCTTGGTCAGCTGTCTCCGCGCGCATTCTATGTCGCGCCGACTACAGGAAATTGGTGAGACAAGGCCGGCCGAGTCAGAGCAAGTAGTCTACGCACCGAGATTCCTGTGCGGCCGCGAATGCACGCTGATGGTACTCGTCCTGTTCCAAGCACTGAGATGCGTCCGAAAGCTGTAGAACTGAACGAGATAGTAGACCATGCGCTCGCGAAATTGGAGTGAGGTGTCGTAGAGCAGGGTATACTCCTCGCGGAGCGACTTTTGCAATGCCTTAGCCTTGGCGAGATCCGCTTCAAGGACATCGCAGATGGACTTCAGGCGGGCGTTCTCCTGAGTAATCTGGTCCTTCTCGTACAGCAGGCCGAGGTGCGTGGTCCAGTCTAAATTCTGGCGGACTAAGTCGAGCTTGGACAGGGCAGCAAACAGCTGAGCCGTATCGCCCGCGGGGGGAGGAGGAGAAGGTGTCCGCGGGCCTCCGGAGTCGCAAGCGGGGTCGTAGAGAGGGCCACAGCGGTCGGGCACGGCACCGGACATGGGATAAACCTGAGGAGCACAGCGTAAGTGCTTGTATAAGAAAGGGTGGAACTGCACATGATTGGCGTCGATAGTCGCGACTTGTGCCTCTGTACAGGTTGTTCAGTCGCGACTTCTGAGGTTGTTCAGTCGCGACTATGCCGGCGAGAGAAGCAAGAGAGAAGTCGTGACTGTGGAAATGAGGTCGGCGCGCCAGCATCACCGACTCTGAGAAACCTTGTACTCTCCTTCGCCGCGTCGCACACCGCAATGCCCGAGCCCGCCTCAGAGACGACGGACATCCCTCCTCGCATTATCCGCCGTGTGCCCGCATCTCTATATCTCCTTCTCTTCGGGCAGATACGCTACGCCGTCCACACCGGCTTGGACTCTGACTTCAAGAAGTTGGACGAACAACTCCTGGATCTTCTGTCCTACCAGCAGCCCGAAACGAGTTCTGCAAGATGCAACGGACGTTCAATAACTGGACGAAGAGGCTCGAGGCCAAGGAAGCGCAGTTGGACGAGCTGATCACGAGGCTTATCGTCCGCTGCATCGAGCTCAACGTCGCGACGGACGCCGAGATCGCGGAGATCGAGGAGGTGCGCAGGCGCGGCAGCGCCGGACCGAGTCAGGCCGACAGTGCGACTTAGGGGTTGGTGAGTCTAGAGCGTTTGCGGCTGGTATTTCACAGGACTCATGGACGCTTCGCTGAAGATCTCACGAGCTCGATCCAGCCGCAGAAAGCAATGCGGACGCTTGAGAGATGCAATGTAATTGATGTTTTCTTTCGTTGTGTGTCTGCGTGCAACCTGGTATATTGGCTTTTGCGCAGATATTGTATGATGTCGAAAGGGAAATGCACATAAGAGACGGGCCTCGGACAAAACAATTGCGAGACTGAGAGCGGCGGTGAATGTGGTCTAGTAATCCACTAGCAGGACTAATTGCGCTATGAGATCGTATGCAGTCTTGGTTTCGTAGTCGCGGTTAAATGCGGGAAGGCTGGCGACGTCTTGCGGTGTTTGGTTGGGAGAGGTCATTGCGGAGAAGGAGTGTGCACGGCCGGGGCTTGTATGCACCACACAGCAACCTGCAATAGGCGCGACTTAGAGCAGGCATAGTCACGACTGACTCGGCATCACAGGGATTGCTTTGGATTGCTGAAAAGTCCTGGCTAGTCGCGACTGCGCCCAGGAAGGCCCTCGAGGTCCAACTTCAAATGAGTCGGGATGCGCCTTGTTGGGCCGGTTTGCGGCAACCTATGGTGCCGCAGAAACCTCGTTCACCTTCATCAGCAAGTCCCGGGCAAAAGGCTGGCCTCAACTAGTGGATGCCCGCAAAATGGCGGTAGTCGCAGCAGAACTCGGCCCGGACCACGAAATTGACCTAGCAGCATCCGTGGCATTTGACAAGCCGGGCATCGCACTGCACAGTCTGAACCAGCGCTTGGCACACAGAGCCATTCGGTATACGGTGGCCACGACATCGCCGAAAAGGCGAACCACCGTCGATAACATTCGCACAGTACAGCAGAGTGTGAAGCGGGAGTGTGGCTTCACACCCACGCCCGCGCAGATTTGGGACGGCCTGAAGTCCAGAGACCTATCCAGAGCAGCGCGAAACTTCCTGTGGAAGAGCCTACACGGGGCGCACAAAGTCGGTGCATACTTTGCTAAGATGCCTGAACCCTGGAGGAGCTACAGTATGTGCCCTAGCTGCAAGGTAGAAGAATCCTTGGAACACATCCTCTTTGCGTGCCCAGACTCCGGGCAACAGGTCGTGTGGCCGATGGTTAAGAAGCTCATGGAGCACAAGCGAGTAACGATTGCACTGGATATCGGCCTCGTCCTTGGCTGCGCAGTTGCGAGGTTCCCTGGCATAGGATCGGACCGCTGCAAACGGACGGAGAGGCTGTTCAGAATAATGGTGTCCGAATCGGCCTTCCTGATCTGGAAAGTAAGGTGTGAGACGCGTGTTGGCCACGCGGAGGATCCCGAATGGAAACTCCCCCTCGCAGACGTGATCAAGCGCTGGGACTGCATGCGTAAGCTGCGTGTATCACAAGACAGACTCATGTCGAACCGTAAGCGCTTCAAAGATGCATACATTAGCCGCTGGCTGGTCAAGGACACATGGTCCAACCTGCTGGACGAAAGGACATTCGCAATTGGGAGAAATACCCGGCGAACCGGAGTTTTAGTGGGTACGGGAGGTGCCAACCCTGCAGGCATTGGCTAGACCTCCAAGCCCCACACTGTCCCACCAGGGCGTGCTAACGGCTATTTCTCCGGTTGGAGCAATTTCCTTCTTTCTTCCCCCTCCCGACGGCACCTGCCGTCTGTCCAAGCTCCCACTTGTGGGATAGGCGATGATTTAGGTCACTATGTGATTGTGAACTCCCTAATGCTCCAAAAAAAAAAAAAAAAAAAAAAAAAAAAAAAAAAAAAAAAAAAAAAAAAAAAAAAAAAAAACCCCGGATTTTTTGCCAGTGAGCCGTACAAGGCAGACCACAGCGTTCTGGCAAAAAATCTGAGTCAAAAAAGCTCGATTCTCACTCGTTGAACATTTTGTGACGATTGTTTGGATGTAGCCTAAGGCATGACTTTCTGGGGAGATGCCCCTCACTATCCGGTGGCCCCTTCAGGTTGGAGCCTCACATGTGAGGGTACCCGAAACTGAGGGCCCCAAGTACAAGGGGTACCAAGTACTTGGGGGGCCCCAGATTCGCGCAACTCACCATCGTGAGGCCCCATTTCTGACTCACCATAACACTTAACAGGGCCGCTGTATGTAGCGTCGGCCAAAGTGATACCCTGCCCGCCCGCAAATTCTACTGAGAAAAACTCCTAAGTTACAGGCAATACGATGACTAGCAAAGCCTCATCAGAGGCTACAAGAATACCACTATGTGCGATTGGTGGGAAGATGTCGTATTGAGACCGGCGTCGGAGCGGGTGCGAGCAGGCGAGCGCACAGTGGGGCAACCGGGCGAGACGGCGAGACGAGAAGTGGCCTTATGGCGTGCCTGTCACCAGGTCGGTACATTGCGCACGCTTTTCTGGAGAAACGTAATATATTGCTGTTGCAGGCGGTCATGTGTGACTGAAACAACTTGGGCAACCTGAATAGCGAGGACGAGGAATTGCGGAAATGCCGGTCGGTAGACTAGAGCAGCGAAAGTGACGGGGAGCTGGAGCACAGCATGTTGTGTGTTGGACATGCGAGCTGGTATGCAACCGCAAGCACTCGAGCAATGGGGATGGCGACAAAGACAAGCCGCAGGTTACTGTGCGAGAAATCAAGCCTCCCACGGTCATGCGGGTGCTGCACTGAGACATCCCAAGTGCTCGATGCAAGCGAGCAACATGGTATTCATGGAGCGCCGGGGACAGCGTGCAGATGCGACTACGAGCGTGGCCGTGGAAGACTGGGTTCTGCAAGCATACCGATCACAGCGAGTACGAATCGCTTGACGTCCACTGTGGCGACCATTCTGCATGTTGAGCCGGACCGTGCGCGTAGAGACTAATGGCTTCGGGTGGCTCGGCGGCGTAGTAGTTAGGGGTGGTCTTATGCGCCGCAGACGATGCCCGCACATGACGCAGATTCCACATTGTAGGGAATGTGCGTGGTTGTCGAAGACGGCACCGGGACAATGTCGTGCCCGCGGCACCCGTAATGGCTGCCATAAAGCGCCGTAGGCCAAGAGACTACGCTACCCACATCATTGGTCGCGGCCAATGAAGGTTAGAGACAACGGTCGTGACGGTCGTGGGAATCGATTGAGCTACGCTGGGCCAAGCAGAGACGCATCAGGCCGTCCACAAAGTCCGAGAGACCAAAGCATCGCTGCAGCTTGTAGGGGCCTCTGGAATCCTAGGGCAGCATAAGTCCACACTCTCTAATGTGTTTGACATAGCGAGTGGCGGCTTACCATCTTCTGCCATACTGAAGCGTCCACTGGGTCGTCGCACATATGGTTTCCCTATCTGTAACACTTAATATTGAATCATATTCTCATGGCATTGCTGCACACCTTTCACTCGAGGTCAAGGAGGTTGGAGGGCACGAGCACGACAGATAACACAGAAGCATTCTGATGAAAACTACACTAATGATATGTATGACCACGTCTATAGGTATCTAATATGCGGCGGCAACGGCGGGCAGGGTAACTACGTCGAGACGATGCTCACGCCGCGACGTCCACCTGAAACCCGGCGCCACACGGTGACAATCGTCATAGCGCGCGACCCCCGAGTTCCAGTGCCCGCCGGTCACGATCGTGAAAGCGGCGGGCAGCGTAGACGCTGCGGTGTGGAGGTACCCGTCAGCACCTGCGAAAAAAATGAGTCGCAGGCGCGTGCATATTACGGCTGTCCGTGGCGGTCAGCGAGCGACGACGAGGGCGTACGGATCGGCCGACTTACCTCAGTAGGCGCTGTGCGGGTTCTTGCCTGAGGCCGTCCAAGATGACGTCGACGGCGAGGCCGACAGCGAGCACAACAAGGCGCGGGTGGCAGGCGGCGGGTGGTGGAGGAAAGGGAAAGAGGTTGAAGTATATTTCCAACCCTGCTCCGGCTGAAGTCCGCTCGGCTCCCGCCACAATTTTTGTCGGCCGACCCAAGACCGACCGGCCGAAATGCCAGAAACTACTGCTTGAGCGAGCCAAGCTTCAAGCGCTGTCGACGCGCGAAATTCCCGCTGGCGGCCTGCAGCCTTCTCGCCTTACTAGCGCTTGTCCTCACGGCCGCGGCCCTTGGCCAAGAGCGCTGTTGGCGTGCAATAAACCGCCGTGACACTGGGAACAACAGGCCGCACCCTCCGTACGCCACTGAGGCTGCCGAGGGTCTGTACATCACTCGTTAGAGCCTGCGCCAGTGGCTGACATTTTGCTTGTTTTTGCATGTAGGTCACACGCACATGAAGCAGGCCCGTGCCTGCTGTTGCGCGGCTCGTCCAGCAGAGCGCTCGCTGTCGCCCATTCTGCCCGTCAACGTAGCGAGCGCTCATACCCACGCCTACACCACGTCCCCACCGATAAGCAACCTGCAGCCGGTCCGCCCGCCACACATCTACTCGCTTTTGCTGCCTAATGCAGCACTGCCGAGCTCGCCGACCGAGATCGCTCTGGACGTCTCATACGTGGAGCTCCGACGGCCGTGCTGTCAACATGCCGCACTCGTTGGCGTCCTTTCTGGTGGGGCGCTCTCTGTCACCGCCGCGTCGTGCTCGCCCTTGCTCTCGCCGTTCGTCACAGAGCTGCTAGTTGCCCAACCGCGCTTCAAAAGTGCACCGCACTATGGCAGCTGCACGTCGCCACTGATCCGTTCGCGGCCCAACGCCATATACAACGTCAGTGAGGTCGATTTTTCTGACTATCGGAAATGTGCTACCCACTCTCTGCACCCTCGCGCACGTCCAGCGGCCGGAATCACGCGCTGCAATCGGTTTTGCCGTTGCTGAGTCTCTGAGTCGTCCGGGTCGGCCAAAGGCTGTATCACCCGAACCGCGGCGAACCGCGCGCCCTGCGTGTGATGTGCCGATGCACCATGATGGTGTTGATGCGCCCCGGCCGTCCGAACGTGCGATGTGCGTCTGCGGGATGGATATGAGCCCCGGCAGTCGACTGCGCAGTGCGGACAATCCAAATTCATACCTTCAAATCCGCGCTTCCGGCAGTCAGGGTTATGCATGGGATGTCCCTGAGTGGCTGAATGAGCGAGGAATGGCGAAATAAAGCGCGCACCGTCCGCGGTGCTGCTCGATGCTCGCGGAGCACACCATCCGAGTCGGCGCCTTCCACGCCGACTCGGGGCGTTAGTCCTTCACGGAGGGCATGCAGAATTAGCAGCCCTCAGTGAAAACTAGCTCGAATGCCGAGATTTTCGAGTGCGCGCGGCGGTGGAGTCGGCTGGCGTCCGAGCCCGAGCCAAAATTTTCGAGCTCGCAGAAATTTTGTGCACGCTGTGAAACTTGTTGAGCGTCATAAGATACATGCAGGCAGTGCTTGGCTCACGTTGATGAGCCGGAATTCTGTGCGGCTCTTGCGATCGCGACGGTTGACCGTTTTCGGGGTAACCAAAGACCCTTGCCATCGAACCGCGTATCCTCGTGCTATGAAACTTCTTGAGCGTCATCAGTCGATGAGCGCGTCCCAGAGCGAGCTCCATATGCTGATTGAATTTTATTTGCGAGCTCTAGATGAGATACGGTCAGAAACGACTTGCACAAAAATGTTTTCAGTTTTGAATGAAAAAGATACGCACGTGTAGCCCTCGTGCGCGCATAGGCTGATATATTTTGCGACATAGATCATTGAGCGGGTCGACGGCGGGAGGAGAGTCTTGCCCGGCCATCCTCAGTCAACAAGCAAAGCGACTTCGCGCCTGCGGACTCGATCTCGCAGCCTCCGAACGTCTGGAGGAGGTTGTATGTGTAGGACTCGATGTACAGCGCCGCGCGCTGGGCAGAAAAAGGTCAAGTTCACATTGATCGCGAGCACGTCTCGATTCACGACGTGCTCGCTGTCCAAAGCGACTATGCTGTCCTGCACGGTAGGCTCACTGCCGTCTGGCCCACCCACTTCGTCTATCTGACAATTCCCGACTTGCAGATTCCCAGCTCGACGTCCACAACGCCGAGCTCAAGTCCTTCGCACAACGTCTATCTCGATCCGCCACTCTCCAGATATATCAAAAGCAGGTACGTCTTTGCTTTCTCGACTCACAACGTTTTCGACGCGATCTCACAATGCCTGCCCACATTCGTGATTGGACCCTCACTGCATGCTCATTGTGCAGCACGACGAGAGGGTCAGGCCGGTGGTGGCACGGGGCTCGCTGCCGTCTCCCGCGACGGACTCGAGGCTCGGGAATGTGCAAAATAGGTAGATATTCTGCACTTACCTCACTGACGTCCAATAAACGCATTTTCCCTACATTTTCCGCAAGTGTCTGACAACTGGATGAGTATCGCGTGCAAAATGAGCACTTGAACTAACGCACCAAAGACAACAACATCCTCGGCAAGTTCGAGCTCTCCGCGGTGCTTACCTGTGCTCTAGGCATCTCGAATCGCATCCAGAGGCCGCGAGCTGCTGAGGCTGAGAAGTACATGAGTAAGTAGCGCACAAAGGACTTGCCACGAATTTCTTACTGAAGGCTGCGCAGAACGATCAGATCCTGCACCCACTGCAAGCTCCGCAAAACGTTTGGAGGACTCAACGGTACGGTCAGTCGCGACACTCTTCTCTCCGAATCATCCGCGACAAAAACTACATCATCGGCATGTTCGCGCGAAAGAGAGCTTCAAGGACGTACCCTTCATTTTGAATTCTGACAACGCGTCGTCAAAGTCGCAACGGGTCAGTACTTCCTCGAGGTCGTACTCGACACGTCATGCGACGTGCACGCGACGATAACGTCATCGATACACGATGTGTGTACTGCAGAGAGACGCCCGCCCCGCACCGCCTGAGCCCAGCGCGAGAACCAGCCGCGTCGACGCCCGCGCCGTCCCAGCCGCTCCCAGCGCCACAGCCGACGCCCGAGCCAGTTGCCGCGCTGAACGGCAAGAAGAAGAAAAAGATGAAGGACAAAGCCAAGGCCGGCGCGACCCAGATGGACCTGCCCGCGCCCGTCGACGACGACGAGCTGGACGACGAGGACCGCCTTTCCGTGCCATTATCGGCCTATGTTTTCTGCGTTAGTACCTAAAGTCCATGGTCCGTGGCCTGGTTGCTCATGATATGCTGAAGCGTCCCTTCATTGCGGGGTTTGCTGCGCACTTGCATTTGCATTTGCATCGGCACCGGCACCGGCGCTTGCATTTGCACCGGCGCGCCGCGCACTCGCCGGCATGCCGAACCCATCTGCCGACATGCCGCTAGCACTCCAGATCGGTCTCCAACTCAGCCTTAAAGCCCTGCTCTCACTGATATCTCTCACAAGTAGGGGGCCCTAGAGAGTGAGGGTACCCCCAGTGTGGGGGGTTTGCCCCAGAAACTACATCCTTAGGATATCCGATTGTTTGGGTCCCAACTCAATTGAGTTGCCATCAATCTTCCCACGACCCACCCACCCCCACCCGATATTCACAATCCTTATCATGCGGGCCCCCTGACGCAGTCTGCTCTTTGCAGCCCTCGCCCTCTTACATACTATACCGGACCGTGTAGCGCGCACTTTCGCCTGTCGCTTCCCTCACTTGCCCGATGACTCTCGGCTCATCTCAACAAGATTCTTAATCATATAATACAATAGAATTCGAGTGACTGAATTTCTTGGAGGGGACTCAACAGGAGAGCTAGGGATGCCGGCTGCAGACGGGGAAGCGCGCACTTTCGATGGGCGTGTGATGGGCCGCGTCCGAGTTCGGCCAGTACCTCGAATGCTCGATCCCTCGATGCACACATTATTTTGCCTCGGAACCAGCTCAAAAATTTCTTCTGAGAGAGATTCTTCGATAAAAGCAGAAATTTGGAAGAGTTGCCACTGTTAGTTTAATTTCATGTGAACTGTACTCGGAACTATTGTGCATCACCGACGACGGATCGAACCCGACCGAGGCAAGGCAATCCCCCCAAGTGCCCTACCTCCGACGGTTTCACTGTAGAGCAAAGACAACATCTCGGTAACGTGCATTATACGTCAATGACAGTGTAAAAACACACCTTGGAGAATGTAGGGTCTGAGGGGCTCTCCCACGGATGGGAATTAACTCTTTTGACACATGGGTGTGCAACTGGCCGAAATGTCTGAATTCTTGCCACTCTCTAAGTTGCCCATTCAAAGCCAGGCTCGGCATACAAAATATAAAGAACCTATAAAAGCGAATTACATCTTTTCTAAGGGCATTGCTCAACGGATACGACGGGAGGAAACGATTGCTGAAAGTGCGCGCTTCCTGGTCCGGTATAGTACTATGTACCCCTCCCAACTCTCTGAAAAAAAAATTCATGTGTATATCTGGAGGTGATTTTGTACGTACTCCCCGCCACGGAAAGTAACCGACGCTCCATGCCGGCACATTCCGATCCGATGAAACCTTTGTAGTTCATGATTTTACAATGCAACTTGATTAGATATTTACATGGCACAGCCATCCTTATGGCCGCAAACCTGAAGGCGGTACTCACATGGGACTGTATGCAAGCACCATCTCAAATGGTGATTGTTCAACTGTCATCGAGAGAACTGCGGGAAAATTGAGGTGTGTAAACGAGAAGGAAAAAACCATGTCTTTCTGGTGTCGTGGACCTGTTGTGCGTCGAACCCGGTTTACCGATACCCATGTGCTAGAGACCTTGGAGTTAGTATTGTCTCCATACATTATCTCCTTCATTCATTGTGCCACCTGATGTATATATACCTGCATCGGGCCCCAATGTCATCCTTGCCTCTTTTCCCACTTGGCCATGTTGCTTGCTGCTCCCCCTTGTCATTGCTGACACTTGGCAGGAACAGGAGACAGCCAGGTAGAACTTCCTGGAAAGGCAGACATAGTGTGTTGCCATTCGCGGCGGTGTCCTGCATCCACGCCTCTCTCGCGTTGAACAGCCAGGGAAGACTAAGACAATGAATACAGGAGTAGGGAGGAGCCGCAGATCAAAAGGGTGGGTGGGTGGAGTATACCCAACACACGAGAGAATAGATATAGAGGTAGAGGTGAAATGGGGATAGGGTCTCGAGTGTGTATGATCAAAACCCGAGTGAGGATCACGAAGACGAGGTAGAACCCGAATTCGTATCCGGAGAGCTAGAGACTACTCGTGTGGAGTCGTCTACGGGAAGAGGGTGCACGGGAGAGGAGGATTGTGAGACGGGAGTGCGTCTCTTCTTCGTCGCTGCACTGGCGAAGTCTATGACTGCGTGCGAACGCGACGAACAGAAGTAGCACGGTTCGGATGGAGAAGTTGTGGTAGGAGAAGAGGGAAGATGGTGTGCAATCACGGGAGTCGCGACTACGCACCGAGGGAGGGGAAAAACGGGACTTGAAGCCAACGGAGATGGCAGAGGGTGACTGAGACTTCGATTGCGTACGGACTAGAACGGAGGACGGGTGCGAGTACGAGAACTGAGCGCCGGAGTGCGTGATACTGAACTACTGGTGAGCCGGATGCTCGTGAGCCACTGTGCTAAGGGAAAACTACCTAACTACCTATCGCGTTTTATACAGGAGACTGCCAAGCCAATCAAGACCATATTCCGAGCTGTACCGATAATGCCCATGCGATAGGAAGAGTTCCCGATTGTCACATGCGGACTGCGCGCGCCTGCGGGTTGCGCAATCCGTTCTCAGGAGCCAATGAGAGGCCGATTCCATGAGCGTGTGATTCAGAGTTTGCTCCGAGGAAAGACTACCAATCGTCCACAAGTGTGCTGCGGCCTGCCATGCCGTTTGGATGACGCCATAGACCGTGGGAAAGTGCGCTGCGATCACGATGACGGGATTCCCCTAGTATGGGTTTCGTGTTCCGCATTTCCCCGGTTTCTCAGGGTGCACATGCTCAGGGACAGTAGAGAGGAAGGATGCCCTAGACCCTGGTCTGGATATGGTCCGAGGTCACAGCTGGTGACGTGTTCGCGAATGCGCAGGTGCCGATAACGATTTTGGGTGAATGAGTCAGGATCGTTCTCGGTTGCTGGTGATCCCTCGGAAACGGAGACAGCGGCGTTGAGAATATTCCTTCGCAGCCAGGGCGACTGCGCACCTCCGTGGTCGTGGTGTCTTTGCCGGAGTAGCACGCGGTCAGGTGCTGGGACACTTTCGGGAGGCGAACGCGGGACATGCTCGCCTGCTCTTTGAGACGGATCGTTCGTCCTTCGCGCATACTCTGGGAGTCTCGAAAGGCAAATCCGGGAGTCGTGCTTGAGGTCCAATAGAAGGGATTGTAGTTGCCGAGTCGTTGTCGCCAAGTTGTCCATGCTGGGGAGATGTCGGGTCTTGCCGGTGTGCGTCGCGTGTTCCATTTCGGGATGCTGTTCTTGTTGATTTGCGGTCTTCGTCGTTGTCGGGATGTGTTGTAGTACTGTATTCGAGTTTGTATTGTGTCTTGCTATGTCGCCTATATCTTGAAAGGGACGCGATTTTTCCGGCCTGTCGATTTCTGCCCGATCAGCGTCACCATTATCAACGCTCAGTCCGCATCCGCCGCCCTCTGTCACTGCACGCCGTGAAGACCACCTCGGTCCCATATGCTCCGGTGGTGCACCTCAGGCCCTTTGGCCTCTGTTCTACACTCGCCAACACCCTCGTTGACCTCCCTGCCACACTGGCCAGTCCTCCATTCACTATGGGAGGTCGTGTGCGTGCTCGGACTATGGTACACTCCTATTGGCCGTGTTCCCACGTTTGGTTGCGGTCTCAGTTTTGCCACATTGCGGGCTCCAGGCTCTGGGCTCTCAGTCTTCCCATGCCGCGGCGCGTGTACTCCCTGGTCTCAGTCTCTTCCAGATACCCGCACGATACCCCGATAGGCATGGACTCTAGTTTAGTATATTCCCTCCCACCTTTGATTCATTGCCGCTTTCAGTACTGTATTCACCCCATTCCTCGCTTCTCCGAGGTTCCCTTGCGTCGCCAATGCTCCCTCGGTCCCTCTTTTATTTTGTGTGTTTCCCTTTGGTCATCACCCCAGTGTTCACCCCTTCTATCCCCCATCTCAGTCCTGCCTGTATGGTGGTGTGGCTGTGCTCCCCTTGCTTCCGGTCACGCTATAGTTACCGGCTATCGCTGATCGGTGTACTCTAGGTTGGATCTTGACCATGCCCATAACATGCCTGGCCTCTCCTCCTCCTGAGTACCTTGTCTGGTCGGTCTTTTGGCGCACTCCGTGACAGCGCCTTGCTGTCCTCTGCACATGTTCCCTCCAAAAAAAAACTTCTAACCCCCCTTGTAATTCATGTATGGGAATACAACGCAAAAGTTTTGGAGGGAAGGAAAAGTGTTTGGGGCAAGATATCATAAAGTTTTTCACTTCCTCGTAACAGATGGTATTCCTGAATGGGATAATACAAAAATCAAACAGAAAAGGCAGCACATTGGCTGTGTAGTGTAGTGGTCATCACTGAGGATTCTGAAGGGTTGTAACCTGCAATGTATTCCTTCAACCCTGGTTCGAATCCAGGCATGGTCACTTTTTCAGCTTTTCTTCTTGAATCCCTGGCACCTGGAACCCTTGTTTGAGTCATGACAGGTATATCTAGTGCTTGGCTTGACCCCCTCCACCCCCACATGCACACCATCCATCCTGCAGTCACACACACCCATCCACTCACCCATCTACTCACCCATGCACACACTGCTGGCTGCACCAACAAACACCTTGCTTAGATTGTGTGTTCCAACCTCATGCCATGCCTGAACTTGCTGAGTATCTCTGTGCCACCTCTATGACTGCGACACCTTTGGTCCCGCATCAACACCGCTCATCGTACATGACTTGGAACATGAGCACCAAAGCTGGCTCCTTGTTTACATTGTTTACATTGCATTACCCACCTTCAGTCCTAGAGGACCTTCAAGCTGCGCCTCGATGGGTCTTAATTACATGAGCATACTATATCGAGCCAAAAGTCCGCCAAACTTGAACACGGCGGAGCAACTCAACTCAGGCAGGACTCGTGACCCATAGTCACCGGCAACTGGTCAAGCGCAGGAAGGCTAAAACCCATCTCAAAGCGAGAAGGGTATAAGGGGATGAGCGAAAGCTCGCGAGGGTAGAACGAATGCACGTTGAGGATGGGTGTGCAACGCTGGAGGGGCCGGCGGTGTTGGCGGACTCCTCGTTGCAGAAATGAAAATTGTCGACGGTGGCCGGGGATGTCGTCGTCGAAGGAGTGAGCGCGAAGCGCATCGGCCGCGGCAGATCAGGCGGCTGCGCAGCTCCATGGCAACGGCGAGTGGGGCGGCTGGGACGAACGGGGCGCGCAGGTCAGCGTCTGGTTCGTCCATGTCCTCCTCGGTGTAGTCGAGCAGCGCGGTAGAAGTAGTAGATGAATCAGAAGAGCGCGTTGCCGAGAGCGAAATTGTAATGTCGTGTAAGTCGTAGATGAGCTGAGCGAGAGCAGCTTCGTTCGCGACCATGGCTGCCTGAAGATGCGCTATCTGGGCATGTAGCACGTCCATGGCGTCCTGCACAAGCCACTCAAGCTTGAGGAGGGCGTTGCGCCTGCCTGCAATCCATGCTGCGTGACGCCTTGCCGCCGCTATGAAGGATTTGTCGAATCAGTGGATGCTGGAAGCGACCAGACGTAGCCAATGTTGCTCGTGCGCATCGAGCCACCGTTGGAGGTCCCGGACCTGGGCCAGGCACAGGGTATACGGTGTAGCAAACGCGGCGAGCGTTGTGAGCGACATCAGCGGAACGGCCCGACGAAAATTTTTCTTGAGCGTGTTGGTGACGAGTACGATGTGTTAAAGAGTGATATGCGAGAGAAGGCGACGTGTGCGCGCAAGGCGCGAGCTACACGACACTGTCCTGTACGGGCGCTTAACGAGATGTTGGTGGTTGATGATGTTGTTGTTGTTGTTGTTGTGGTTGTCACGGCTGTTGCTCGCTCTGTCTGTTTGCCCGCAGATTTTATGCCGCTTTGCCGAGTGTTCAACTGACATAGCATACAGTCAGCATGCTGTTTACCCTCAGACTGAAACTCGGCCAGGGTTATGTGCCTCAGGCTGTTCGGCTCAGGATATGACCTATGCGCTACTCTCTACCCACCTAGGGGTGAGACGACCTCAGTGGATATCCCAATCCAGCTCAGTGGAGGTTCCCTACCTCAGACCATGGTTCTACAGCTCCCGCAGCACCGTACAGACGGTGTACCGATGTTGTCGTTCTCAGGATGTACTATGTATGGGACCCTCCTCAGACCTCAGGTAGCCTTAGCTGATGTCATAGGCAGCCTCAGAGGCTTGGAGACGCTCTTATTGGACTTCCTGCTGGCTCAAAACCCTTTGGATGGATCGTAGGAGGACCTTGGTTGCATGGTACAAGCTCAGCTACATCCTCAGACCCTTGGCCCATGTTTGCCGCACCTTGGTGGCATCCTTTCGCCCTCAGGCATCGTCCCTCCCCTCGGTTTTCACCTTTGGGATGTGTAGTGTACCTTGGCACTATCTCCCCGTCTCAAACCGTATTCGTTGGGGGTCCTGTAGGGTGTCAGTGGGATGGGGGGATGATGGTGGAAGCATCCCTGAGCTCTGGGATCACTCAGGACCGGATCAGGGGTCCTTGGGGAGGGGTATATAGGTTGTGGGTCGTAGATGCATGTGCCCTAGGTTTGGTCTGGTCAATTGTACTGCTTATCTGTTTTCCTCGTCCCTTTCTCCTCTCTTGAGTGTTGGTCTCAGCAAGTGACGAGCGCTCTGCCATGACATTTTGACTGCCATTTCACAATTTTTGTTATTACCCACTCCCAGCAATTCAGACTGCTTTCCCATTACTCCCCCCACGGAGAAAAAACCACCGTTCAGAGACAGCCGCCCTCTTGAGACACACCTTTCTTTCTAGGATCTGCATACAAAAATAAGGTGTAATAGTAAAGGTTGTAGGGCACTCCCTTGGGTACATATTTCACCTCCGAGATTTTGAAACGGGTGCTATACAACTCGACTATGATGTCATCTTTGAGGGGGACCAATATTAATACTATCTCCACAACCAGGGAGCATCGAGCTTCCCCCTGACATAAAACCCAAGTTGATTTTGTATGGATATTACGTTGCAGAAGCAGCGAAGGTGTACACGCAATGTTCGCTTTTATATGAGCTCAAACTTGTCCTCCGGTTCACCGGCAGACTTGCTCTCCTGAATCACTGGATGAGGGAATCCTCAAAACAAGTTTACAATTGAATAGTATCAAGCCTAAGCATAATGCATAAATATAAGTTTCAGGTCGAGTGTATCAAAATTGCGGCAGAAATTGAGAATTTCCCAACGGCGGTTATTTTCCGTGGCGGGGAGTAGGCAAAACCATCATTGAGGTGCCGGAGTGTTCCAGTGCACTTCCATAGTGTAAAATGAAATATGACTGTTAGCCAAATTTCCACCAGAGGTATGTAACAAAACTCGAGCATTTGTCCTGATCCTTGGTTCCAGATTGGTGCTCAAAAACTTTCTTCCTTGAATCCCAGGTTCCTGGAACCTTTGTTGGGTCCAGGTGTAGTTGGTATTTGAGCACTCAAACATTTGTCCTAATCCCGCAATTTGGCATGCTTTTTGAGCGCTTGAGTAAAGAATTATTCGTCCTAAATAAGAACTTGCTGAAAACCCTGGTTCGTATCCAGGCATGGTCAGTTTGTATTAGTCCGATCATCCCCGCTGTAGGTGGTTTCCCATAATTCTGAGCTACAAAAACATGTCAGGCTTTGCAGACAATATGCATGAAGTGGCTTCATTGAGAGAATAGGATGCTCGCACCACCAATGTGGACTGTTTCGGAGGACACGTCCCAATGAGCAATCCCTGGGTAAGCGCGTAGCTTAGGCTAATATTTTGCAGTTTTCCCTCCTAAATGTCAGGGTATCAAGTTTCGCGGGCGAAACTACAGGTCCAGAATCTGAAACCATTAGTTGAGCTCGAAGCTTGAGGCTCACGGTTTTACTAGCGACGGTCGGCGAATTTCACTTCAGTCAAAGAATACATGACATGGCGAAGCATCCCTTGGCAGTATGGCGAAGAAGACAGGCTGGTGTTGCCGCAAATATCAGAATGTTCTGATCCAAGACCTCCCCGGCCAGGAATTCTAGACAGTTAATTAGCATTTGTAAGTAGCAGCGGTCGTGTAAGAGTCATATTAGATCAAGAGAAAATCACGATGAACCCAGGAGAAACTGGTCTCCATTTTCGGAAGGTTCCTTCTACCACTTTGTATAATCATGGGGATATGATCATGGGAGCGCGACTCACTTAAACCTTTCGACCGATGCGCAATGGCGGCACAGGAAGAGAAATCGGGTGCCGACGTCTCGCCCACCATTGGAATCCCCATGCTTGTAATAAGCCGAACGTCGAGGACGTGAGCCAATACACCATCACGGACTGTAGCGAATTAGCCACCCCTCCAAGCTTCACACGCAAGCGGAACGTACTCCAGGCATGAGCATGCCGATGACAATGCGCGCAATGGCCATTTGCCGCGCAGCGGTTGTCGCAATTTTGCCGAAGTTGAGTTGCAGCCTCGTCTTACGCGAGCGCTCCAAGCTGACTTGGTCGCGGCGCTCGAGCTCGCGTGACCGGTCCGGCGAGATGAACCACCGTGAGGCGTCCGCGGTCGCCATGCTGATGAGGCCAAGCACGACAGGCGTGACATAGTCCATATCGGGATGCGTGAGCGTCGTGAATGTGAGGAAAGCCTCGGAGTCCAGCGGTGTGGGTGGCATCGACATGAGGCTGAAAACAAGTGTCATGGGTAGAAACACCGCCAGTTGAGACAGGGCTGGAATCGCCATGATTTTAACCGGGCTGCATCCTAAAGCTTTGAAGAGTTCCCGCTGGCGAGCTTGCATCTGAATCGACAGGCTCTAAGCGCAACTGCCAACATGGACCCGATACCAGACGCACCATCTCAGAGAATTTCTTCTGTGCCAACTGCCCTCGTTCCTCGCGAGCTTCCGGTGTAGTGACTTCACCTACTGCAAGCTTGACGTCGCGCGCAGCACGCTGTTTGATTTCAGCTGCGTTGCGTTTCAGCTCGGGGAAGACGACATCTTCCACGATGAACTGTTTCCGTTTACCCTGAAACACGGTTCAAAAGAACACCATGAATAGGGCAGAAGGCTACGTACCCATATCGATATGGGAAGTACAGCTGCACGGCTCAGAAGGGCGAGCAAGATTATAGTGCTAGCATACGGAGGCCACATTGGTGGCCATGGCAGCGCCGTCGACAGTTCAACGATTTGGTCTGCCACGGGCGCAAGGGCAGTTCGAATGAAGGTACGCCGTTGCAGCGAATGCGGTGCCCTCAAGACATGCCGTCTCGTCGCTGCGCGGAAAACATGTCGAGCAAGCATCGCGTGATGAAACTCCGACCCTCCTCGTCATGACCGCTACCGAAGCTTCGTTCGACTTGTACTTGCAAAGTATTCCTCGAGCAGCTGTCTGAGTCGCATAGCATTCGTGCTCTCTCTCTCGGCGCGGGTCCCCGCAAGGCGCAATGATCTCATTTACCGTCAACTTCAGCACACCAAACTCGCTATTGCGCATCTGCTGGCGAGCCTACTAGCAGTATTGATGATTGCATGTCTGCAATTCGCGTTTGCTTTCTACGCATAGCAGCGCCAGTGGTGCTTCTTCACGACGGGTCCGAGAACTGGACAGCCTCATCCTCATTCGTTGATTAATCGCTCTTCGCGTGCAAGTCGTCATGGTCTCTGCGTTAATCATGTCGGCTTCGATGGGCGATAAAAGCTCGAGGCTACGTCGACCGGCACCGTACACTTCTGCTTTGTTTCCTTTTCACTTTCTTCAACCTTCAACTTCGCTGCAGAGTTTTCTTCCTCGCCTGTTCATTTTTTCGATATGGGTTTCAGCTTCATGGCTGCGTCTGCAGTCGCAGCAGCGCTTCTCGGAGGAGTGACCTCTGCCCAGACTGACAAGGCCGTCTACGCACACTTTATGGTCCGTCATCGGCTACGCGACCGCGATGGGACTTGTCCTGAAGCGAGATTCCTAGGTCGGCATTGTTAGGGACTACACCGTAGAAGACTGGAAAGCCGACATGCTGCAAGCGAAGGAAATCGGCATCGATGGCTTTGCGCTGAACTGCGCGCCTCCACGCGTGGACTCGTACACGCCGAAGCAGCTGGCGAATGCATACGAGGCCGCTCAGCAGACCAACTTTACGGTCTTCGTCTCGTTCGACTTTGCGTACTGGCAGAACGACGACACCGAATTGATTACGGGCATCCTCGCCAACTACAGCTCGCACCCTGCGCAGGCCAAGTACGACGGCGGACAAATTGCCAGCACGTTCGTCGGCGACTCGTTCGATTGGGGCCCCGTGAAATCAGCGCTCGGGAGCAAGCTCGTTGCGCTACCGCACCTGCAAGACCCGATCGAGGCGCAGAACAACCAGAAGAGCATCGACGGCGCGCTCAGCTGGTATGCATGGCCAACCGACGGCGGTAACTCCATTAAGCCTGGCCCAATCTCGACTATCTGGGACGAGGGCTACTTCAAATACCTCGAAGACAAAGTCTACCTCGCGCCCGTCTCGCCCTGGTTCTCGACGCATTTCAACAGCAAGAACTGGGTCTTCATTTGCGAGCAGCTTATTACCGACCGCTGGGAGCAGATGCTTGCGCTCAAGCCAGGCCTCATAGAGATCATCACGTACGCGGAGGAATCTATTAGCAGGCCCTCAAGCTCACGTGTTGAACTTGTAGATGGAATGACTTTGGCGAGAGCCACTACATTTCTGGGCCAGAGCCGAACCACGACGACGACGGCTCGTCGGAATGGGCGGATGGATTCCCTCATGACGGGTATGCAGAAGCTCACGGGTCGTATATGTGGCTAATGCGCGAGCAGCTGGCGCGCAATCATGAAGCCATACATCGCTGCGTACAAGGCTGGCGCAGATAAGCCGACCGTTGAACAAGATCAACTGGTTTACTGGTAATATGTGTTCCGCGATACCATTTTCCGAGGCTCATTGCCCCCTGCGACTCAGGTACCGCCCGACGCCCAAGGATGTGCAATGCTCGAACGACACACTCCCGGCGCCGCAGGGGAGGGAGTACCTTCAGGACCTCGTCTTCGTCACGACGCTGCTGACCGCACCTGCGACTCTGACGGTCACCAGTGGCACGCAGGCGCCTGTCAGCGTCGAAGTCGGTGCGGGCATTGTCACGAGCAACTTCACCATGGGTGTCGGGAAGCAGACCTTTGCGCTTGCGCGCGACGGCGCGGCTATCCTTGGAGGAGACGGCGGCCTCGACATCCAGGATTCGTGCGACAAGTACAACTTCAACGCGTACGTGGGTTCGTTCGGCGAGTCTGGCGGAGCGCCGGACGTCCCTGTGACGACGACCCCTCCGGTTGACACGACGACTTCTGCGCCAACCACAACGTCGGGAAGTGAAGGTGCAACCACGAGCTCCGAGCCGGCGCCTACCACAAGCACTGAGTCTGCGTCAACCACAAGCACCGAGCCATCGTCGACTACGAGCACCGAGACGTCGTCGGCTTCAGCTACTCCATCGTGCAATCTCTGGAGCGCGTCGCCGTCTGAGTCGGTGAAGAAGCGGCGCATCTTCACGATTGGCCGCTTCCACATCGACGTGGATGACAACTAAAGCTGAAGACTTGAAACCCATATTTGTACCCTTTTAGTGTATTTATCTATACCTTCAGTGACGACGGCAACCCAATCATCCTCCCCGTCATGTTGTAGCTCTTCAGGAATCGAACAATCCACGAACAAAACAAATTCATCGAGTTGCAACTATTTCGCTCACGACATGTAGTCCAGGCATGCAGCGGACTGCACGTTGATAACAACGAAAGCATGTTTTTTTCTTGGCCAAGAGGGATGGAACTTGCGCACAGCGTTCCGCTCGATGACTTCCAGTGCTCAGCGTACATGACATGCAGCGCGATTCGCAGCGGAGCAAAGCATATATCCTCTGGAGCATACAGGGCATGTCATAACCTAAGGTCGTCGCGCCAGCAATGCACCCCCGTCTAGAAGACCAGCTGCGAAAGATGGTTAGAATGTAGAAATGGTGAATGGGATTACTCGGTATTTACCTGGTGCGGGAACTGGCCCTTCGACAGGCCCCAGCTCGCCTTGAGGTATTTTTCGAGGTTGGCGGTCTTCTTGATGCCCGCAAGGACGGCAGCGTCGACGGCCTTTTGCTCCGAGGTCTTGGCCTCCGGAAGAGCCTCCTTCTCCTTGGGCTTGCCGTCGGCAAAGAACTCCTCCTCAGCAGACGCGGCAGACTTCTTGCCCTCCTTGGCGAAGAATGCGTCGTTAATCTTGTCGGAGATCTGCTATGGGTTAAGGACGGGCGACTACGTTTTAGTGCTCGACGCACTGTCAAGTCCGAGATGTCGACGCGGGTGGAGGTGGCAATGACATAGGCCTGGTTGACCCTGCGGAGCGGGACACCGTTGACCTTGTAGGGGCCGGTGACGAGGAGCAGGCCAGAGTCGAGCTGCTTGAGGAACACGACGCGCTTTCCACGGAAGCGGCCGGCGAGCAGGATGAGGACGGTGCCGGGCGTGATCGTCTGCCGGAGCTTGGTGGGCTTTGGCGTCTTGCGCGACACCTTGGGCTTGCGGACGTCTTCGGCGGGGTAGAAGCGCGGCGCCTTGACCGTGGGCACCCGTCGTGTCGCGCCGTTCTTGTCGCCCTTCACCTCGACCTCCTTGAACGCCGGCGCCTCCTCCGCGGCCTTGGGCGCGGACGTCTTGCGGCCCTTGTAGAGCTGGCGCTTCGAGTACGCGGCGGAGCGCGACAAACGGCCGACACCGGGCACCAGTTCCTTGGCCATCTGCGGCTCAGCGTCAGTATCGACGCCAAATTTCCGCGAATTTTCGCGCGGCAAACGCAGCGCAGCGCGCCATCGCCAGCAGAGCGGCGGAGCGCGTGGACGCAGGGGGCGGCGTTGCGGGTGGCGGCGGACTCACTATTTGTTGAGTGGGTCTTGAGGAGAAGCTGAAATAAGGTTCACGTTAGCTCCCGGCTGATTGCTACACATCAAACCAAGGTCCAATGCTACTCCTCTCATTCTCTGAAAAATATCCTGGTAAGCTCCAGATATATGATTTCATTTCGAGATACCGTGTGGATCACACTTGGGTCACGATATGTAAATCACTTCGTCGAGGCATGGGGATCGGATATGCCTCCGAAGACTGCCACCTTCACGGTAGCGATTCGAGCGAGTATTACCTGGATGCATCGATCACCTATCGTGGATGTACCAAGACTTTCGTTATATGACGAAGAAGTATCAGCAGGAAAGGCGTACTGCAACGAGTCCATCTAGAATTCAAACCAACTCTATGACAGCTGCAATTGACTAGCGACAGCGCAAAGATACATAATACAAACCAGAACGTTCACCGAGACCGAATTTAGATTTGCATGATAACAGGTCGTCCTCCACGAAATGTTCATCCTCCATGCACCACAGGGTCACTCGCTATACACCCAGTCTGCAACGCAGGAAATGGCAACTCAGCACAGCACATGCAGGCCGCACAGAGGAGGCCAACATACCTCCGCTTAGCATTCTCGTAGACGACATACGAGATAGAGACGGCGGGGACGACTTTGGCGAGGGTGGGCACGAGGCCACGGTAGAACCCCTTCCAACCGTCGAGCGCATACGTCCGCTGCACGACGTCCCAGATGCCGGTGTAGCGCTGAGGGTGGCCGGGCGAGCCGGACGCCTGGAGGCGCGTGCGAACGAGGTTGAGCGGGTACACCGACGTCGCGCCCACGCTGCCCGAGATGCTGCCATACGCGAGCAGCGCGAGCACGCCAGGCTCCGGCTCGCCCGTCGACCGAATATGCGCGAGCTTGAGCGCCTCGAACGTTGACATGTCGATCGCGCTGTAGGGGAACACGCCTACGAGACCGATCTACGGACGCCTCAGGTTCGATCAGCAAGGACAGAAATTGGTATTGCGCACTGTGAGCCCAGTGTAGAATGCTCGTATTCCGCCCAAGGCCCATAATCGTCGCATGGAAGGCAACAAGTTACCAGCGCCAGCCGTGGAGCTCATCATTTGCGTCTGAAATCTTCGTCAACACTATCTTCTCCGGTTGTAAGATAATGCCTCGCCTTAACGGTCTCTATGGGGTATATGGACCTGAAGAAACCACGATGAGCAACTTTCCGATTCAAGGCCATCTGCACACATACAATTGCGACGTCAGTCCGCCCACACCGCCAGACAGAAAGCGACTTGTGCCACTGATCTGGGATGGGTCGTCGACTTTGTCCCAATGCTGTTGCAAATCTTAGCATCGCGTCCGTATACAGCATTCCATTGCGCGCCTTAGCGAAAAATCGTTTCTACGATGCATGCTCAGCACATAAGCAAAGGTAAGGTGCGGCTAATACGCACTGACGATTCGTACGAGAAGAACTTGATAGCAGATTCCTGCGATAGACAGGTCAAACGAGGGCGGCCCACACAGAGAACGACGTACAGGGAAAATCTTGATCACGTTCAGGCCGTTTCCGACCCAGAAGCCTCGCACACCAGCCTCTGCGAATATTTGACGCACGGCGCCGACGATGGCCCTCGCGCCTTGCGAGCTAACCTCGGTGACCGTGGTACCGCCCAAGGCTGGCGGGCGCGTGATCAGGAAGACCTTGAGACGGTCAAACGGCGCCGTAGCCGAGCGCGAGACTGGCGATGGCTGTCAGTCCGCTGAGCCGCGATAACACTGGCGACACCAACGCACCCGCGCCAGCGATGCCGCCAGCAAGGAGGAACTTGAGCGCCATGTTGGCGCCGACGTCGTTCGCATGACCATGCTCCGCCTCATCGAACTCGTCGAACTCTTCGTCGTCGTCGTCTCCCGGGAACTTGGGCGGAGGCGGGGGCCGGTCTTCCGCGCTCAGGCTCACATCGCCTGTTGCGGCCATGCTTAGCGATCGGTTGCAGATGACAAGCGTGGGTGAGCGCACCCTCCATATTTACGCGCGCTGCGCCACGGCCGTCGTCGCCCATGTACTTGCGCACCTCGTAGTAACGAAATATCTCGTCTGGGCGTGCTTGCCGCGGCATCAGGAGTAAAAAGTCCCTGAACTCGGGGAAACTGAGGGCGTGCGAGTGCGGGGACGACGTGAGGAAGGTCATGAAGTCCGAGATGGTGCTGGGCGAGAGCTTGATGCCCGCCTTGGAGAGCGCGATGCGGAGCTCGGTCGCGTCGAGGTGGCCGTTGCCGTCGAGGTCGAGCTCGTCGTGGAAGATATGCCAGAGCTCACGCTCCTTCTCGTTCGCGTAGCTCAAAAGTCCTCGAACTCGATGCCGCCGTCGCCGCCGCGCGTCTTGCGCTTGACGAGCTTGAGCAGCTCGCGGTCGTACACGTGCTTGAGCGTGCGCGCGCGCTCGGGTGTCAACGCGTCCGCTCCCGCAGCCTCTCGCTCGCGCTCCTGCTCGCCGGCATCGGGCGCGCGCAGGCCGCGCGGGAGCTGCTCCCAGACGGCGCGCAGACGCGCTTCACGCCGCGCCTCGCCCTCGTCGGTGCGCCACTCCTGCAGCGTCCGCGCGCGCACGTACGGCATCTCAAATATCGCGGGCGGCGGGTCGCCGCGCAGCCGCGGTAAGAACGGCGGCGCGTAGGTCCCAGACAGCACGGCGTCGTAGTAATCCCGTCGCGTCGCACGCATGGCGTAGGGACGCCGGGTGATCTCGTCATTAAATTGTGAATTATTAGGCTGTTGCGGGGTTGGCGTCGAAGCCCCGGAGTCAGTCGCTGTTGGAGCCATGGTTGGGCGCGCGAGTGTATGGGTGTCCTGGGTAGAGGCTCGGATGGCCTCAGAGTTGCATTGCGATCGACGACCGCTCTGTGTCCAATGGCGTCAGGGTCAAGAAGACGGTGCCGTCAGCGACAGAGAAGAGGCCGGCAGAAGAGGGCTGGCTGTGTCGGCAGACCGAGCAGAGCAGAAAGACAGCGCCAACGTTGGCACTCCGGCGCGTCATATCTGCGCTCAAACCTTGGCACAGGCACGTGCATCCCGGTCCACAAATAAAATGAATTACAGCGGGTACCACGATCTTGTACGTATACACCTACTATACAGTTTCGAACTGCAGACAGTCGCAAAGCAGTAACAGGAGACTGAAATGGGAGCATACGATAATACCGGCCACGGGAATAATGGACGCGGGGGCGAATACAAAATACGGAGGCTCGCAAAGCGAGTCCCGACGAGAAAATAAATGGGAGCAAGCGTAGACATGATGAGATAGATGCTAAAGGCGATGGGTTTTGCAGGTTATGCGAGAGAAAGGGATGAAGCAATAGACAGCAACAGACAAATGAGATCGGGAGCAGAGTTCGCAGAGCAGGATGGAGGGGAGAGTGAAGATGACGCACAGACGGATGCTGAGATGGAGTTGTCGCAATGATACTTGAGATGATACGAGACGGGGCCGGGAAGTCGTGAGGAGACAGGAGCTGGACGGGGGCGGGTGACTCAGAGCGCGTTGTCGACGACGTCCATCTCGTCGACCTCAAGCTCGAGCTCGCGACGGCCGCGCTTGCGCTGGACGTCGGTGGGCTGGTGGTCGA
This sequence comes from Auricularia sp. M12, assembly GCA_037042885.1. NCBI lineage: Eukaryota > Fungi > Basidiomycota > Agaricomycetes > Auriculariales > Auriculariaceae > Auricularia > Auricularia sp. M12. The sequence continues at coordinate 1,471,856 of CM073212.1, forward strand.
GGCTGAGCGCGGCGTCGTCGCCGGGCACGGCGAAGAGCGCAACACCGTGGATGCGGGGGCGTTCGCTACCGGTGCCGGGGAGAGACCTGCGCGGGGAGAACGCGGGCGGGGCCGCCAGCGAGGCAGCCGGGCTGGACACGCGGGGGCGGAGGACGCGCGACTGGTCGGGCGGCGTCTTCCTGTTCTTCCTGATGATGCGCAGCGGGCGAATATTCTCCTTGTTCTCCTCGACGTAGTCGGAGCCGTAGCCGTCGGGGATGGCGTTCTCCTGCGTGGCTTCCGGCGTCGGGTACGCGTTCTCGTCGTTCTCATTGTTCTCGGCGTCGTCGTCGTCGTCTTCGGTGCTGGCGTCACGCGCGCTGCCCTGGATGTCGGGGCTGGGCACGAGCTTGGGCGGCGGGCGCTCGGCGGTCGGAGTGTGCACGGGGCTGTCGGAGACGAACGGGTTGTCGGGCGCGTCGAGCACGGACTTGCGCGGCGTGGCGGGCGAGCGCGGGGCCACCATCGCGCTGAAGTCGAGGCGCCTGGCGGGACCCGCGGGGCTGAGCAGCTGGGCCGGGCGGGCGGACGCGGAGGCGCTCTTGCCGGGCGAGAGCTTGCCCTCGACCTCCATCATGCGCCGCTTGTGCGGGCTGAGCAGGCCGGAGTGCAGCGCCCTTTTCTGGCCGACCTCGTCCAAGGCGTCCAGCGACTGGAGTATGTACTTCTCCAGCGGCAGGTCGCCCAGAATCGGCTTCCGGTCACTGGGTGGAGGACTTGTTTCTTTGGCGGCATCGGGCTAGGGCTGGGGAGCGGGGGGAATGGGGCAAAGGGGGGTGCTCGGACGTGGTGGTGCGGGTCAGACTAATATACGCGGAGTTTGAAGCGGAGTCGACCGCGTTTCTCTTCCGATGCCCCGCCCCACACCCGCCACGTCGGCGCTCGTGGTCGCGCTCCTGCTGCCCGCGCTCGTCGCCGGCCAGTTCGGCGACTTCTTCCAGCACATGTTCCACGGCGGCCAGCAGCAGCACCACCAGCAGCAGCGCCCGTCCGCGTCCCAGCAGTACCTCGCCTTCGTCGACCAGGGTGCGCACCCCGTCACACCAGTACTCACACGCCCCGACCACGTGCCTTATCCTGCCGACAGTGCCTTGCTCCGCCTATCTCTGCCCGCAGACAATGGACTGCGTCAAGGTGCGCTGTCAAACCTTCATTGTCCCGCCGCCTCCTTGTCGCAAATCCCTGATCCATCCACAGAACCCCGCAGAGTGCCCGTGCCCCAACCCTGCCGAGGACATCAAATGTCTCATCCCAGACTCCAACGACAAGAACCAGGCCACAGTCGTCTGCACGCGTGGCGTCAACGGCTGCGCGGACGTCGAGCGTCTCATGAACCGGTAGCCCATCCAACAGACTCGAGCAGCTGTCCTTCCCCGCAATCGCTCTGTCTCCCTCGCGACTGTCAGCTTTCGTCGGCCGTCAAAACCAACATTGTTTGCTCGTTGCATTGTTTGCTCGTTCATTGCAGGCGATCGGGAGGCGTTTTGCTGGATCCTCACGCTTCAATTTAATCTGCATTGTACTGTGATCCTGTCGGCATTGTTTCAGCAATCCGAACAACATTCTTCGAGTGCTTTGCGACGGCCGCTGCTCCTGGACTTGATTGTCGACGCATTCTGTGCCCTGGCCCGGTTGCTCAACAAACTCTCTCGATATCGAATCATTCGCGTTGCTTCACTCCTGGCGGCAATGCGAAAGTCCCAGAAGACCAGTCAGTCGTTCCATGTTGACCATATTCTAAAAGTGGTCGCATTGCCTCTCGAGAATATACGGACTATCTCCTCATCAACTGCAATACCGCGGTGCAAGTGGATGTGTCCTGAGGATCTGTGGTCATTTTCGGAATGATTTGGAGCTGTCCCCTGAGGTGCACAGTCAAGCTGTTTGCCACCGACCGAAGCGAGCTTCTATAGTATTCCATCAGTTACTGTGGTCATCGCGCACAGCGTACTTGTTGGCTTTGGTTCTCAAAAATCGCATCCGCTGGTCTTGTAACGCATGCGAGTCCTCGACAAGTCGACTTTAGGCTGGCATCGTCCGACCATTGTCGAATCAAGTAGGACAGTGCTATACTCTCATCTTCAAGGACAATCTCCCGGATGCTCGATGACCGTTGACATCACCGACTGAGTGAGTTGGCAAAAAGTGATCACGCCCAGGCCCCATGCCCAGTCGTCCCAAATGTCGCCACCCGGCCGCAGAAGAACGTAAACTTCAATACAGCTGCTCGGTACAGTAAACATAATCCATATCATCATGGAAATGGTTGGTAAATATTAAATTCGATCTATGCGACGCAGTCGTGTGCCATTCCTCAGCGTTACCTGCGCTCACGATTCTCTAGACTTTATTTTCGGCCTCCCCAACGCCCTCTTTCGGGTCAACGCCAGCCATGTTGTTCGTGAGGTCGTTGGATTGCGTGCTCCCCGAGGCCCCAGCGACGGATGCTGGAGCAGCAACGGCAGGCTTCCACCAGAACACGGGGTAACGACGCTGTTTTGCCGGTGTCATGAGAAGTCGAAGCATTGCGCGTAGCGGTTGCCTACCTGGACGTTGTTGACGACGAGCGCGACACACAGCACGAGCACGCTGCTGAGAAGGACGACCGGTATGTAGTACCACCCGAGGCGGATTATCGCGGCGTCCGTCGACGCGAGCAGCGCGGTGGCCCCCGCGGGCGGGTGCGTCGTTGCCGTAACGGCCATCGCCACGAGCGCTACCGCGCACGCCAGCGATGCCGAGACCCAGCGGATGTCGTCCAGGCTCGAGGAGAGCGCGAAAGCTTGTAGATGGAGACGCCGATGACCGACGCGATGATGTGCCCGCCGAGGAGAGCACGCGGCTGCGCGAGCGGCGCCTCGATGGCGCCGTAGCATAGGATTGCCGAGGCCGCCTGGAAACGCACGGTGAGACGACGACGCGACGAGGGAAGGGGCGTCGCACAAAGGATCCGACTATGGGGGGCACGTCTCTTGCTCGGAAGACCGCGGAGTGCGTGAAGACGGCTTGCAGAAGGGCCATAGCGGAAAACGCGCCTGCATGCCACTGAGCACTTGAGAGACATGCGAATGACATGAAGAAAGACCTATGAAGGACCATATCCAGACGATATACTGCGACAGAAAGGTTGAACAAGTGTCACAAGAGATTGCGGTCCGCACTCACATTCGGCGGATTTCTGGGAGGTGAGGCACGGAAGCCAACCCAGCGCGAGATGTACCACGGCCACCGTGACAACGGCTTAACGGGGATGCATGTCGAGTAGTGTGTCTCTGCCATGCCGTGTCAAGCAGGGAATCCAATCTGGCGTGCGTGGAGGAGCAAGGGCGTTTAGGCCGCCCGGAGTTATGTAACGGAAGTCTAAAGTTGGGAATCCCGTGATGTCGGACGTCCGTCACGCGGTGCTTCCCGGCCTTCCGCGGTTGACGCAATCATTCGAGGTACCGCGACTCGGACGATGGAATGGATTCCCCGTCATCCACAGCCCTTTACATGGGCCGAGCTAGTAGCGCTCTCTGTGCCTGAGATCGCCCAAGGTCTGTGCACCTGCGCGGCCTACATCAGGCTTTGACATAAAGTAGAAATCGCGCGTTTGCAGCACTCGCTCGTTCAGCTCCGTCGGACTCAAGACGAACTCAAGGAACACGTTGAGGCATCACCAGACGCTGAAATATCAGACGCCATAAAGGAAAATGAAGATGTTATGTGAGTGTACACAATATCTTCTGACCTGCGTTAACCTTGCGACGACCAGTGCATCCCAAACGGAGCGCATTCAAATGATGCGCCTTGCACTACAAGCCAAAGGTTTCACCCAGGCATCGAATCCACACTACGATATTGTCCCGCAAGAGCGCTCAGCGGAGATGAACGCAAATGAAGTCGCGCCAGCAGCGGCGGGCCCTACATCGGACTCCTCGGAGGACGCTGGTGTGTATTTGTAGTAGACGCATAGATAGATTATTGCGAACAGAGCAAAGACAATTACATGTGCTAGAATCGTCGACCGCCTCGCTTGATGGGTTGCCGCACGCCTCCAGCTCGAGCAGCAGGTCTCCGAGGAGGCGATGAATCGCTATCCGAATCTGTCGACGGTTTTGCCTTCTTTGCAACAGGTGAAGAGTCCGTTTCGGAGTCGGGCACGGTGTTCTTCTTAGTCTTCTTCGTGGGTTTCGCGGGTTCGATGTCAGAGGTGTCCATCGCGTCGTTGTTCACAGTCGAAGTCGGCTTGGAAACGACTGCAGGCTTTGCTGGAGAGCCATCCTCCGACTCGGTCTCTGTCTCCGAGCTGGCTGGAGCGGCAGGCTTGGTGGGTTTTGTCGTTGTGTGAGCTGGAGGTGGACTAGAAATCCGAGAAGGCTTCTGCTGTCGGCCAAGTGTCACTTCGATAGCTCTGCATGGGAACGGCATCGCGCTTACCGGTGTCTTTGGTTTTGGCGAAGCCTTTCGCGGAGCTGACATCACTGGCTCGTCAGGCTCTGGCATTTCGGGACCCGTGTCATCGATATCGACCTTAATCGCAGCTACGCAGTGTCAGATCACGCAGTGCATGGAGTCCAACATACGAGGGTCGGGTTGCATCCCAAATATCGCGTCTATGCGACTGAGCGACGTAGCCAGCTTTGGTTCTGTCAAGACCTTCTTGAATTGAGCGTCCACACTCCGTCTATAAACACGTCCGTTCTTATCAATGAGCTTCAACGTCGCGACAATGAGCAATACGTCGCACGCAAAGACGGGCACATACTTTCTCGAGTTCCTCTGCAGGCATCTGTTGCAACGGTTGAGTGGAAGTGAAGGCGACATGACTGAACGACAGTAAAGGCAGAATAAGATGCTTAGATAGCAGCTCAGAGGACGTTCGGTATCCCAGCGCATTAGTGTGCCATTGCCATGTGTAATCTTCGCATCCTATCTCGCAGGCCAAATCCTGAACAGGTTACACAAAGCCCACCTGACAGCAGTGGCCGACGTACTGCGTGAAGCGACTGCACAATGCTGAAGGTAGCAAGGGACATGTTTCGAAGTGTGTGAATGGCGCCTAACGCTGCGAGTGCGCGCCGTTGGGCTTCCTTGACACCAGCGGCAGAGTCGTCAGTCGACGACGGTGATTGGGGATTGAGCGCGTGCCATCGACGCAGAAGCTGTTTCCCTCGAAGAACTGTGACATGGCTTCAGTAGGCTGCACCGTAAGTCAGTTTTGGCTTGCCTTCCGCCCATACTCTCTTCGTGTCAGAAATGATAATACAACACGTGAGGTTATCAGATGATGTTGCGACTTTCTTTAAAAAGCCGGTCAGAGCCCACAAGAGATGCAAGATCGAATGTACGGACGAACAAATATGGTATCATTGCCGTTCCACCGTCGCTGGCTGACTGTGGGTCTTCGTAAGTCCAGTTTTCAAGATGCAGCTCTGGTTGGCGCGACCTTAACAAGCCAGTCTTTCCCGAGCATCTGGGCAGAATGATCCTTGAAGGAGAAACACGTTAAAAACGATTACTACTCCATGAGTTTGTTGAACGTGCCTCCGTAAAGTCATCCATTGCGTGGTTTGAGGGCCAAGGAGTATTCAGTCGGAGCTCAATCACGCGTTGCGAGCAGTCCCGCTGAAATGCAATAAAATATGCACTAACCGAGAATCGAACTCGGCTCTAACGCTATCTCAGGTGGGAAGCGTCAATCATAACCACTAGACCATTAGTGCTTGATGTCTCATTTATGTATGTTGTATATATTACATTAAATAATGATACTTAGCTCTGTGTATCTATTATCGTCGGATCATCTCGCACTGTGCCCAACCTGTTGCCACCACCGCATTCAATGATTCGTGACGACCGACCGCGCCTGAAGGTCCGATACCTGAGCAGTCGTCTGGCACAACGCAGAGTCAGGATGGCGTTCAAGACAATGTCACTAAGTGACTAGCTTCTATCACATTTAGTCCTGGCTTTCAAGGTCCCGTTAAATCCTAACTGGCTTCTTCGCCTGCTCCATGGCCATTGTGGGAAGGGAAGGCTCTAGGTGCGCTCGGACATGTATTTGGATGCAAGGCTGCTCGACTTGACGCCCCGACCAAGGTCGCTGCTCACGCTGTCACGGTTCTGCTGGATCGGTGTTTTCTTCTTCGCGTCCTCGTTGCTCGGCCTCGGCTTCTACTCGCTCTCGCAGCCTTTGCAATGGCTGGAGCCCATAGCTCGCCCGAAATTGGCGCTGGATCGTGGCAACCAACTCTCCTCACCACCTTCGGCGTCCAAGTTCGCGCATTTATTCCCCTTTCTCGAGACGCAAGACCACACTTTTTGGCCGAACGAGAACAGCTATGCCATGCGCCGGCTTATAGAATGTATGGCGACCGAATCCTGCGGCGTTAATCAAACGAAAGTTGTGCTTTTGGTCTCCTGGGACTTCACATTGGCCCTCGAAGGTCAGGTTTCAGGTGAAAACATCTGGTCAGTGTACAGACGTTGCCGTGAATCTGCGCTCACTTTGTGAGCAGGGCTAACAGTATTGTGAACCACCTCTCCTCGTCATTTGATTTGCTTAACGGCTCGTTCTCAGATTTATTCGCTCTTTGAGCTCGGTTACACTTTCCTATTCGCCGAGGACCATCGCCAGCTTGCCGAACAATACCGCATGTTCCCTTCCTTGGTGACGGTCATCATTGCCCAGTCCGGCGTTATACACGACTGTCTTTTGGCCGAGGAGTGCATCAAGTCGTCGCGAAATCCCAATGGTGTCCCGTTATGGAAGATGTTTGGTTTCGAATTCTGGAAGGATTCCTACTTGCCTCATCCGCTCGGGAACGCATGGACGCTTGCACCTACCGAGTACGGCAATGGACACATATTCATTGGCTACAGTGTCAACCATACCTGCAGTCTCCAGCCCTTGCTTCCTCACGGCCAGCGCAAACACCAAGCGTTCGTTCTCGCAAAGCGGCTGTCCTACTTCTTCAAGGATACCTATGCCTGGCCAGGGCTGGACTACTCGCATCCACCTTCCGCTCTGCATGATCTCTCCTTCGTTGGTGCAATATGGAACGATACCAAGGAGGAGCATGTGACGCAACCCGCGCCTCAGATTCCGGCTGGCATACAGAATCTTGATGGCAGCACGCTCCCTACAGACGAATTTTATGCGGCGCTTTCCTCGTCCAAGGTTCTAGTTGGCGTTGGTCAGCCATTCCTCTCTCCGTCCCCGTACGACGCTCTTTGCTTGGGCGTGCCCTTCATCAACCCAGTGTATCAATGGGACCACCGAAATCCACAGAACCGCAGCGCTTGGGCAGCCCAGCACGATGGCTTGCGATACGTTGAGGAGCCATTCGTCTATCACCCGTTGAGGGTGCCTGACCTATCCGAACGAACGCACTTGTTTTGGGATACCATCGCGCGCGCAGTTAACACACCTATAAATCGGTGAGCTACGCGTGGCCTTCACTACGCAGCTAACATCGGCTAGGTTCATTCCAGAAGACATGACCCCGGAAGCCGTCACGGCTCGCCTTTCGCACTTCGTGGAGACAGATTGGCGAAGCCGTGCAGAGCAACTGAAGGCAGCACAGAGCTCAGGAGGGAGGAAGCTCGTCGTGAGTGTCTCTGTGTCACTGAATATTAGTTGCTCATTACTTTAACTAGAATTTTACTCTTTGACGCAACTCTAACGATGTTTTTTCTCAATTACTCAACGCTAGCGGTAGACGTGACGACGAATATAGACTCACTTCCTTGGCTTATCTATCGAGAGCACAAAATGGGTTGTGCATGCGCTACACAACCAATGACCATGACACAGACAACTAGGCAAACCCGCTGTTAGAAATCGGGCACATGCTTCCCAGCCCTTTCGAGCTGTATACAGACCAGACTGGAGTCTATCTACTATTTGCGTGTGAAGACCGGGGCGAAGGTGGTAGAAGGAAGCGATTACAGTAGTATTATCACGGTCCTTCAGGGGGGACGGATTTCAAAGTCCGGCGACACCTCTTCGACTTCCCACGCCTGAGACACGACCTTGTAGTAGGTCTACGCCGACGGATATCAGTACTTGTAGGCCTCGTTCTATCTACCTCCGACTTGCTGGCGGCTCTGCTTCGGGGATTAGGCGTTTACTCGCCAATCTTCGGACGGCTGCATGCACGATTCTCCTGCTACATTGGTGTCTCAGGCTCGCACGTACGCTTATGGACTAGAGGACATAGACAACCCAAGCGTCTGTCCTGACTGTCTCGGCATATTTCTCACCGACATCGGCAATGACGACTCCATCACATTGCTGGGCACCCGATGCCGGTCGTTCTGGGATGCCTTAATACGATTCTTGGCTATCGACAGGACTTCTGACAACCGTGCTTCTGCAAACGCGGCATTGCAGCACAATCGCTTGCGCTGCATCAATTGCAAACCTCCCGGTTTGCGACAGGGACCCGCTGACAAGGACTTGCTTCATTGCCTTGCTGCGATGATGTCGCAACGTCTCTACGGGTGTCTGAAGATGTCCTATATACAACATCGAACCGAGAAGAAACTCAGCAGGAAACGTCGAATGTGGCCTCTAGAGACAGAGCAGATCTTCCCCCACGGTGTTGCCAAGGCCGTGGCGGGTATGGTCCAATGGTACCAGCTGCTCCCGACAGAATGCTGGATCATCGTGGCTATCGTCTCTCAGTATCGCACAATTGTGATGTCGGAACTTGTCTCTCATCGTGTGGTCGTTCTCGAGACGATGATACACATCCTCAACGACACTGCGGCACACGCGGATAAAGCCATGCGTCATGTCATGCTGCAGTATGGCGACGCCGTCCCACACGCCCGGCTGAGGGAGGCACTGCATCCATGGCTGGATCGAGCGGGATGCACAAGTGAGCTGCTCTGCTCCCTGGTCAATGGACCCAATCGCGACGAGGGCGACACGGCGGCATTTCTTCAGGGATACGAACGCCCGCTCTATGATGCTATATACAGCATCCTCCCTTACCTCGACAACGGTCGCCTCCTGGGCAACGACATGGCCATGCTTGGTGCCATCATCCACGCGCTGATGGGGCTTCCAGACGCAGACCTCCCGAGCGAGATGCAGCAAGCTTTGACGCACAAAATAGACGAGCTCACGGACCCGTACATCATGCTGTGCGTCTTATTGCCCATCGTCGCGAGGCACGCAGCCTGCTTTACGTGCGGAGTGGTGCGTGCGCCAGACGCGCGTCCGTTCCCGCGCTGTGCACGCTGCCAACTCGCGCAATACTGCTCTCGTGACTGCCAGCGCTTGGACTGGAATCGCGGACACAAGCCCATTTGCAACATCCTGCACGAGATATCGCTCTTCGTCGACTGGAAGGTCTGCCCGCCCGACAGGTTCACGGCCGCATGTCGTGACCACCACTTGCCCGCCGCCGACGCCCAGCGCGTGGTCCAGTGGGCGACGGGGATTGACCCAGAGCTTCTTCGCGAATACGTTGATACCGGAGGTGGGTATTCTTCCACGACGTGAGCATTTCTTCATCATCTCCGTAGGTGGAGGAGACACAGTGCGCGGTAGCTTCTTGAGGTCCATCGGCGAACGCGGCAGCACATTCAGGATCGTATAGTGGCTACTTGGCGCCTCCGGATAACGCACGAAATGGCCGAGGCACATACGGTCATTTCGACGAGGATGACAGGGGCACCGACCGTACACGAGGAGAGAATCTGGTAAGTACGGTATGTCGAACTCGGCGCGCTCGACCGATGCGCTGTATCAAAGGCCGGCTGGTGCGCTTGATTCTCGTGCTGACAACCAACCAGCTAGGGATATGCGCTGAGCAATGGCGTCTCGTTTAGCGCCTCGTCGACACACCCCGCCCCATCGCGAGTGCCAGTTCGATGTGCAGCCATGCATGGCTCAAGCCAAACTTACTTGGCGTCGCGCGCCAACTCCCAGGCTGATGTCGAAAAACCAACGGACGCCCTACCTCTTGTGCTTTAGAAATCTGTACCGATAGAACGCTTGTGCGTCCGTGTAGGTCTATTGTAATCCATGCATGCAGCAATTAGAATGGCAGGGGCTTCGTCATCCACAGATATTACTTTAAGTTGTTGCCATGCGTCGTCCAGTTCACAAATTTACAAATACATATGTCGCGGGTTACATGGCAGATCATGACTTTGGTGGGGAAAGCACTCAAATAAGAACCAGTGGCACACCGGCCGGGCACGGCACCTTGTTCTGCAAGATGTTTTACACCGCAACCGCGGCAAGCTTCGCTTGCCCTCCCAATGATCGTTCAGACGTTCCTCTGAGCTTCACGCCATGTCTTCGTTAACGACGTCTTCGATTTCGTCCACACTCAATGCCAGTGCTTTGCCAGTCACAACGGCCTCGTCCAGGACTTCGAGCAGCGCTGCTAATGCAACCACCTCGCATACTTACCCACATCATACCCCACCTTATTACGGAGGTCCACCAGACAAGCCTAAGCAGACCCAGCCCAACTTGATATTCGGATTTGTGGTCGCATGTGCGTATGGTCGAGGTTGCGCCATCCCTCTGCGGCGCTGAATTATTCGTGCATGGCTTAGTTCTGCTCATATTCATCATCGTCATGGGCGGAGGCATGGCTGCACGCGTATACAGCGAACGACAACGACGCTCCGCGGCGGCGGCTGACGAGGCTCGCGACCGCAGCGCAGGACGCGGTGACGACGCGCCATCTCCGCCGACCTACGAGGTCTGGCTCGAGAATGCAACTGCCGCGAACTCGAAGCTGCCACCTTCGCATCCCTGGGGGTCCATGCGCGTACGATCACTCATACTACCCTCTCAGCTAGACCGGCACGAACTGACTCCTTCGCAGCCTGTTGCGGCTTCCCTTGTCCCAAAGCAGGCCCCGGCTGCAGAGCCCCATACCGCATCCACTACTTCTGCCCCTGGCTCTCCCAGCGAGCTGTACCCCGGTCGGGTGATCGGTCATGGGGGCGGCTTACCGTTATTACCGTCGCAATTGAGTTCGAGCACGAGGCGAAGCAAGGATGCAGCGGTCGATGAAGCAGTCCTGAGCATCGCTGTACTCGTCCGCATGCCAGACCCCAACACACGCATACACCCTGGAGGTGGGCAACAAATTGAATCACAACCGGCACTGCCAGCCAAGCAGCTTGCGGCTCTGGAAATCGGGATGTGCGAGGTCCCATGGCAAGGTGGCGTTCAATGAATGTTTTGGCTGACTACTTTGCTCTTGTACTCGTAGTAGGCATGCAATCCAGGTCGCATGGGAAAACACGCCGCTGTGCACAGCAAGAGAAGATAAATTATCCACCCAAAGGTGTACATGGTCTACACTAGTGTCCAATCCGAGGGCACAGCTCAGGAAAATGCGCTGGATCGCTTCGAACCCGAGCGCCCGCGTTGCGCAATTTTGCTCCGCGTCGCCTCGCTGACAAGCTCTCCGATGAGACCATTGTAAGTCTCGGAGTCCTGCTGCAACGCATCCTTGGTCTGAAGCAGATGCGTGAGTTGCGCGGACGCATCTGCCGTGAGCGATCGTAGTGTTGCGAGATGCTTCTGCAACACAGATAATGGCAGCAGCGACAGTGAATCTACATATATTCAGCATGCAAAGTGAACGACGAAGCTTGGACTGACCTGTCTCAAGCGCAAGCAGCTCGGAGACCTTGTCCTTGTCCAACACGGGCTTTGGTCCCAGTCCGAGATTCTGAGCGGCAGACGCTGGTCCAGGCCGTGCAGATGGCGGCGCTGACGGCTGCGGCGTGCCCGATCTGGATGGATAACTGGACGCTGGAATATTGCGGGCAGTGGATGTCCGCTTCCCCAATTCTCCTGGCGGTGTCGACGCAGGTCCGAGTAGAGATCTGCAGCTCAGGCATGGGTTTTCCATTTGCTTGCGGTAGGACTTCATCGAGGTTGATAGGGATGCCGAGTGAGATGAGGTGCTGCCTGCGTATGCGCGAGCGTATCCAGTCAGGCGGTCGCGTTGCAGGCGGATAGGTTGCGAATATTGTCTGGAACAAGTTGCGGCTGCAATGAAGCTAATCAGCGGCCGCGTGAGGACAGACGTAAGGATGCGTCGACATACCTTTCTGGCGTGACAAGTGTCTGGTTGAGGCCCTCAGCTTGCCGTATATTCTCGTCCGTCAGCCATTGCGACAACTCGGAGCTGTCGTATATTGGCGCAAGCAGTTCTTCGACGCGCTCGGCGAGTTCGTTCGGTGGCGGAAACGGCTCGAGTCGCAGTGGATGCCATGCCTCACCCCAAGTGCTCTCTGGCTCGTCTACAAGTGGAGGCGGCGCTGCAGCAATAGGTTCATCGAAACCCGTGGCACTGAACGGCTCTTGCGCATCGCCAAAGTCGCCGAAGTCGTCGCCAAAATCATCGTCCGTCGCCGCCGTCGGTTCATTGAAATCGTCAAAGTCGTCGAACGAGGCGTCAGCTACAACAGCCGGCGCTGGTTCATCATCGTCATCGGCCAGAGGTTTTGGACTGGGATCTGACGGCGTGGAAGTAGACGCCCAGACAGAAGGGCCACCAAAGAGGTCGTCGTCCATGATGAGCGTGAGTGGAGAGATGGCGGAGTCCGATCACCGCGTTACTTGGGTATGCCACCGTCCTTCACCTTCGAAAGCGAACATGTGCCCCGCAAGTCCTATACGGCGCGGAAGGTACACATACGCCGGCTGCTCGATCTGGTAGAGCTCTCTGTGCAGCGAGGAGACCTGGTCAGCGCTAGGCGAGGCTGGGCCATCCTGGCGCGTTGCAAGGAAGTGCAGTGGCGACATCTCTGGCGACTGGGGCTTCTCATGATCTCTGACCAGCGTGAAGACTCGGCGTCTCTTGACTACCTGCGTGCAATGATGTTTCAGCATCCAGAGCAGGCCAGTGGACCAACAGCGTTCCAGTTGACTCTCATGTGCTCATTGTCTGGACTCAGAAAGAGGCTATTCTGCAGGAGATCGCACAGCTCATGATCACACAGGAGGACTACAGGGGAGCTCTTGCTGAACTACAACTGCTAGTGTTATACTCGCTGTGCCTTCACTACGCAAGACTCATCCGTCGACAGTTACCTACCATCCTTGCCCTACCAAGATAACCCCGTGCTTCACACTTATGCTGGGATGCTCTCGCTATACCTTGCCCAGCCATCTATTAGTACGGCTAGCCAACCGATGTCACAGTACTCGCAGTCTATGGGTGTGCATCCATGTCAGTCAGCTAGCGGCTTGCTCATCGGCATCCACTTCATAGGATTCAACCAGGGTTTGATGCGCGATGTCGAGACGCACTTCAACAAAGCCCTTTCCATTGATCCAGGCAACCTCGTTGCTGCGGACATGCTGAAAAAGGTCAGCTTGCATATTTGCTCTTCCCCATCTAACCAGTCGCGTCAGTCTCGAGAAATACTTCAGGACGGTACTCAACGACAGCAAACGCTCGTGGCTGACAGCGACACAGAGATGGAAAGCGAAGATCTGCCGCCCACACCACCTCACAAGCGTCTGAAAGCCGACTAGTCTAATGCCAGATACCCACAAACGCAATGCATACAGATACAAATGGTGCAAAATCCTTACAAATAATACATCAATCCTCATCGTCCGAAATAACTATCCTTGTGGCACGGCGAGGCTGGATCTGCGTAAGCGGTTCGTCGTCGTCTGAGTCCGGTTGAAAGAGAGGCGCTTTCTTCGCCACAGGAGCAAGAAGCAGGCACGTCCTCGTCCTCATCGTCAATTTCCAAATACTGCGGCTTTGTCTTGGGTTTCTTTGCGGCTGTCTCGGCTGGCGGACTGGATGGCGGCGTAGACGTGGCCCGGCGCGAGATTTCGGTGGTCGTGGCCCGAGTCTCGCTCTCATCGCTGCTCCGAACTGCCGTCTTTTCCTGTTGATCCGCCAACTTTCGCCGTTTCTGAGCCCCGCCTGCCTGGCTCTCGCTCGCCCTCTTCTTTTTCTTGGTCCCTCCCCGCGGCTCTGCAGCACCAGCAGCAGAAGCCGCAGCTTTGAGCTCGTACCGCGCCCGCTGTTCTCGTTCCCTCGCGAGGAACGCCTCCTCGTCTCCCGCCTCTGCATCGCTATCCTCGATGAGCGCTGCAGACTTGTACAGCTGCTCTTCCTTCTTCTTCTTGACGCGTTTGGCCTTGCGCTTGCGCTCGCCCTCGCCATCCGCGTCCGAGAAGTTGGCGTCGCCCTCGCTGCCAGAAGCGCTGGCGCTGCGGGCGCGCCGCCGGCGCTTCCTCTTCGCGATTTGCCTAGGTCGCTTGCCATCGAGATCTATGGGATCTTCCAGATAGATGTCGATCGTCTTCAGGCTTGTCTGGAGTGCATCGGGGAATAGCTCCCGCGGCACATACCATTCCAGTTCATCGCCCACTACACCACAGTTTAGCAATGAGCCCGTCGGTACAAGCAAGAGACGCACTCTGCTCGCGAGTCTCAAACTTCAACAGCTTCCAGAGTAATTTGAGATACGAGTTCATGGTCGCCGACTTTGCTTTCTCGTTCGTGGGGTACGGGATGGCTAAGAAGTGGATTAGCCCGGCAAAGACATTCAAAATGGGCACACACGGTAATCCTTGAACTTGGCCAGTGCAGAGGCTGGCTGCGTACGGCTGTCACTCTTCCGCTTGTCTTGACCCAAATCATCATCACTGCCGTTGTGGGAGGCGGCATCGGGGTGCGAGTTGTCAGGCTCGTCGTCCTCCATGTCGCGTGTTCGCAGACCAACGACGAAGGTCAGAATCTGCACTGCAATGTCAGCCTAATCACCCACAGGCTCTTTCAAGGCTTGCCTCCTTCGTCCAGTCGACAAGATCTCGCTTGTCCGCGTCGACCAGGCAACCGACCGCGATGCCGACTTGCTGACTCCATGTGAAGGTCTTTGGTATGGAGAGCTCCTCGCCGGTCTCATCCTGATGACTCTTCGTCAGTAATCTGGGCGGTCATAGGTGCACGAAATTCGCACCTCTTTCGCGCCGCCGCGTTTGCGCTTCTCCTTCACTTCGGGCTCCCAGCTGGAGAACTGTTTCCAGGACCCTCGATTCTTCGGGAAGAAGGCCTGTGTAACGGTTCAGTTCATCAGATGTCGTGTATGGAAGGTAGTCCGACCTCTATGACAAGGAATTGATCCTCAGCTACAGCCTTGAAGAACTTTCGCAGCAGGAAATTGATCAAGTTCAGCAGGTCCTTATATGGCTGGTCCTTCGGCAGAGTCCTCTGTTCGGCGAGGATACGTCGGAAGAGAGAAAGAGTTGAAACCTGTGCTTCATAGTCAGATCATAACCAGAGATCGGAGGACATGGCAGACCTTGAAGAAGAGACCCTCCGCTTTGACGCGGACAGCCTGCCGATGAAGAAGTGTGACGACGCGCTTCATGCAGTCAGGAGAATCAAAGCTCTGGTATTGCGCGAGATAGGTGAGGAGCGTGTGCGCAATATTCTCGTCCGCGAATTTCTTGTCGCCGCAAATCAGCATCGCCCCTTGCTCGAAACAAAGCGACGAGGACTTACTGCTTCGTACTTCTCGAACGTCATGAGGGATTCATTGAGCATTTCTGCCCCTCCGGTAACGTCGTCCTCGACAGCATCCACGACGGCATCCACAACACCAGCCTCCTCTAGGGCGTTATTGAGCACATGAATAATCTATGAAAAGTGCCGGAGACGCACCATTATCATTGCCCTTTGCCTTCGGCTTCTTCTTCTTCCGTGCTTTGCGTTGCACATACATCTCGCCTTTCGTCTTGCCCCACGCCTCAAGCATTCTGAGAAGCACGTATCCTAGGTGCACCGTTGCGTGGAGGTAGCTATCTCGGAAAGTCAGTTAGTCTAGAGCTCACTCCAGAGACGGGGGAACTTGCGCAATGGATTGTTCCTTGTACGTCCTGAGAGACTCGAAACAAAGATCCAGGATCTCGCCGTTATAGTAGAGTTGGTGCTGTAGGGCCTGTGCAGCCTCAACTAGCTCATCGTCGGCGGAGCTGCCCATAGCGTCAACGAGCAGCAATAGATGTGTGACGCATTCCAGCCCGGCTTGGAGCTCTGTCCATTGTTTCGGCTATCATAGCAGAGTTAGTCCCTTTTCTCCTGGATGAGAAGTGGGGCAAGGTGAAAACATACCTTTCCTCGAGTGCATTGCGCATGCGCTTGAGCATCCAGCTAATCCAAGAACGCTCCACAATATCAGCCACATGGTCGAACGTCCACCGTTCGACCGGCTTGCCCTTCTTCGCAGCCTTCTCCTTGTTGTGCAAGGCGAGGAAGTATTCCATGAACCATTTCGTAACGAATAGGAGTCGAAGGTTGTCTTTCTCAGTGACTTTTGTGCGTTCCGCCCGAATGTCCTTCAGCAGACTCGTGAGGAAGGCTGCAGGTCGTTAGGCTCAAGACGCTAGAACGAAGGAGAAACGCACGGTTAAAGCAAGCCTCGACGAACGTGTCCGCTGCTTGTTGCAGAGCAATGCGGGCTTCAAATGACAGTGCCTCGAAAGTGGACAGCTCATCCTGTCCGGATGTCAGTTACATGACGATGGGTAATTTGACAGCGACTTTACCTGAAGCTTTCCTCTCTGCCGTTGCTTCTTCTTGGTCAAGTCCAACAATCCGCCAGCTTCCGCGGTGATAGCTTTTTGGCGGTTAAGAATCCATTGTTCGTTGCCCTATCCACCTATGAGCACGTTGTAGAGAACGAGATGAACGAAGCTCACAGCTCTGAACGCGATGCTCGTTCCAAATCGACTGTGGCGAGTGGAAGCATGTCGTTTGACCTCAGTTCGATAATTATCCTCGATTGCGAGCAACGAGGCGAGGCCTTTGCTAGTGGTAGAGGCCTGGTCGGCGACAAGACCTGACGGCTTCACGGTGCGAAAGAGGAGATAGAACGTTTCCAGGAGAAGCGTGTTCAGCGAGTTGAAAAGTGGATCGTCTGCGGCGTTAGAGGCGAGCGTGAGGAGCAACTCAAGAATATTGCAGCGTTGCAAGGACTGGACGAGCTTGCTCTGTAGCACTGTGTAAGTCCATTGATAGACTCAGGTGTCCAGAAGACTCGCCTGAAGCTGAGAAAGTTCGTCGTGGTCCGAGCTAGCATCTATACGTTGTGGTGGGTCCTTGATGAACGCGAGGTTGCGGATGAGAAACAGCGCGACGTTGATAATCTGCCCGTCCCTATCCGTGCGGTCCTTCGGCTCCTTTGAAAGGCACGGCAATATGATGCCCACGACGGCCTCAAGTACTCCAGGCCCCAGGATGGCGGCCTTGTAGTGCAAATGACTGAGCAGCAACGTGGTGTAATCGGCCTTCTTGTCATCTTCCTCGAGCTCGTCGAGCTCCATAAGCTCGGAGGCCATATCAATGGGCCAAGTCATGGCCGTGATGAGGTCGAGACACGCGATAGCGCACTTGTGCTCGACCTGGCCATTGCCGGCCGTCTGCAGCAAGATGGGCAGCAGGTCGTTGAACAGCACGCGCGTGTCCCAGAATATGCGCGCGACGGTTCGGTCGTCGTCCGTATCGTCCTTGCGCCAAAACTTCTTCAGGTCCTTTAGGCACCCGTACGCCTCGTCGCCCAGCACGTAGACATCGTCCTCGAACCCGCCGAGCGCAGCAATCACGCTCTGGATTGCGGGATATAGGATGTCGCGACGCGTCAGAGGCACTGGCTCTGGCGAAGCTGATCGCGACGATGACGACGATATTTCTATGGCTTCCTCGTCCATGGTGGTAGGGAGTGATCGGAGAACGAAAGACGCGTCGGAGTCGCGACTGTCACGCCGCGATGTCACACTTGATGTTACACATCATCCGCTACCCACCAACATGTAATTCCTCGTATATACGATACTACTTTTATCCAAGACCAGTCCTTCATTCGTCCTCAGAGTCCGAGCGCATGTCTATGGTGGGCATCTCCTCGTCCTCATCATCGTCGGACCCCGTAGCTGCAGGCGCAACACTCGTCACAGTCGCCGCCATACTCGGCTTGGCTGGTGCGACCGCTCCCTTGACCACATTCTCCGTCGGCCGGGCAAGCCATGACGGTTGTGCAGGTTCAACGACCGCAGCTTTAATGCGATAGGCGTCGCCTTTGTTATCGCAGGGGCTGACGCGGCGGCTGGAAGCGCAGGGACGGCCTTCACAGGTACTTGGTCTGAGCTGGTGCAGTCTGCGCTGGCACGTCTACAGCCATCGCTTCATCGTGCCCACTTGGGGTTTCGGATATGACAGGAAGCGTTAGTCCCACTGCACTCGCGACGGCCTGTTCATGCGCGCGTTCTGAAGCACTCAGAACGTCCGATTCTAAGCTCGCTCTCGAGCGCGGTATAGGCGGGAATCGCGGCCGCAGCAATAAGTCAAGATCTCGGCCCGCTTGCTGCGGATATCCAGTTAGCAAGAAAGGGAGCGTAAGGACATGGAAAACACGACGAACGGATGAAGAGGCTGCATCGGTGAAAGCACGCACGACCATGGAAATGCTCTGGCTCATCGTCGCGCGGCGTCCTGCTACTTCCCGAGATATGTCCAGAACGCGAGCGAGCACATGGCCGTGCAGTGCTTCGTCAACGGAGAAGGCAGTTGCAGAAATGCTGGGCAATTCTATCGAAAGCGTCAACAACAATCGCGAGGCGAGGCTTTGCAGATGCGCGGGCAATGCAGGGTTTCGTAAGCTCCAGCGCAGGACTGCTTTCGATTAGTTGATTAGTTCAGGGGAAAGGGCGCGAAACTACCTTCTAATACCAGCAGAAATGCTTCGCCATCTTCGACCGCACCAAATAACACTTCACCGCCGACGGTGAAGAGCTCCTCGCCCTCGTACGCTTTCCGCTTTTTGCCCTTCTTCTCTCCATCGATTTTAACGTCGGGCGTTGCAGTGGATTTCGCTGTGACGATACGAGAGAGTATGGGGAGGAGGGACATCACAGTACGCGAGAGGAGGATTGCGTCGTCTGTAGGGTAGCAGAACTCGCTCAAATGGACGAAGGCGCGGAGGAAGGGCGTCTTGTGCGATCTGCATACAATGAGAATCTGAGAAAGAATGCAGAATCGGCGACGCACAGAGGTGACTGTCGCTCCAGCTGAGCGATTATGCATGGCAGCAGTTGCGAGAGGGAGGATGATAGATGGCGCCCAATACTGTAAGATAATTCAGCTCAAGTTGAATGCGTAAAAATGAAGGTCACCTCTCGGCCGCCTGACAGATGAGCGTGCTACCGAGCTCCCACAATGCCGGGACGGCAGCAGCCTCCATAGCGCGACGGGCCTTCTCATAGGAATGCTCGAGCTATATGGTATGTTAAAATGATGCGGATAGCAATGTGGAAGACGCCCACCGAATCGTCTTGCGTGGCCTGAAGAAGGTCGCTGCATAACTGCGCGATGCCTCCTATGGGGACTGGAAGCGGGCGAGTGCTCGGTGATCTACATGGCGTTAATATTCATGATAGAATATTATGATTGTGTCTCGCCTGAGGAGGTGACAAATCAGCGTCACCCCGTCGCGCGAGCAGCGTCGAGTGCGTGGGGAATCGTGACAGCTGGGTCGCTGGAAGCTTCTGTTGTCCTTCGCTGACCTGAGAAATAAATCTTTAAACAGAAGGACTCGAGCTACAGGTGCAAACGCACCATCCCCAAAGGTAGAACGCAGCTCCCGGAGATGTGAATGTGCACTTGCAATTGCGTCGTCCACGCTTTTTTCCACAAGTTGGCGCCGCCAACTTTGCCGCCAGTGAGATGCAACACAGAGTGCAGTTGGGCCGCAGCATTGACAAGCTGTACTGATTGCGGGCATGGATATCGGCCTTGCAGGAAGCGGAGGGACAACGCCGAGGCCTGAGAATGCAGCGGGCGGACGAGTGTGGGAAAAGTAGCAATCAACCGCGCCAGAGTCGTCAGAACAATTATCTAGAAAATATAAAGAATAAATAATCAATCGTGTGAGATAGAGTAGCAACGCGCCTGAAGTTCCTCGTCGCCCTTGTCCGCGAGAGCGAGCAAAGCAAGGCCGAACTTGGAGGCATTGGGATTCGTGACCTGACGCTGGAACTCGGACAGCTGTGCAGTGGTCACGAAGATAATATCAAGCAATGCTATGGCTGCTTTCCAGAGCGCGACTGGCTCTTTACGCTGCTCGCACCGAGGTATGAGCAAGGACGCGTCGAGATAGAAAAACACAACGCACCGACAGCAAAGGCAAGACGACGGTGACCCAGCCATGGGCGTGATCCAGCATGGCGTCCTTATTCAGGACAAAGCAATGGGTTGCAATGACAATGCCAGCCCATCTGGGCGCGGGCTCCTTGGAGTGTATGAGCGCGTGCAGACGCGTGCAGAATTTTCGTAGATGAGGCGAGCGGGCATATTGGGGCGAGGTAAGAGACTGGAGCGTAGATGGCAGCTGAACGACAGCGGCGGTGTCGTTTGCAAGATGGACTTGGAGAATATGCTCGAGCGTGTCGGGAAGAGCAGCAGACATTGAGCAGCCGGCGAATGCAGCCGCAAAGTCCGACCACGCGACTCCACCATGGCCATCCCACTCTACGCGCTCGACCCGGCCGTCGAGGAACACCTGAAGCTCGAAACGTTTGAGGTCGGTATGGCGTGCTGACAGCATACTCTGTTACTGACTGTTCGACAGGAAAAGTTCGACGTCAAGGACTTCGTAACCTCGATCTCCGAGAAACTCATTGCACAGTCCAAGGCAGATGCTGGCCGTGCGTCCGTGACGAATATTCATGCCATAATATACTCAAGATACATCCACCAGCATATGACCCGAAACCATTCATACGGACGTTCGAGCTGGCGGTTGACAAGCTCATCGCCGTGCGCAAGGAGCTGCAGAAGCAGACAGAGTCAGCAGAGAGCAGCGTGCACGCAGCAGAACGGGACTACTCCAAACGCATGGGCGAGATAAATGGTGGCTTCGACTCCGTTACCAAGTCGTTCTCGAGCATGGAAAGCAAGATTAACGAGGTCGGCCGCACCGCCATTCGCGTCGGTGCGTCCGCTTTGACATCGTCACTACCAGTTCTATTTCTTCTGACTACGAACAAAGGCGAGCAACTCGAGTCTGTTCATGTGTCGCGACAACGCGCTCAGGCTGCGTACGACCTCGTGGACTACTACAATCAGTTCTCGCGCGGAGACACGTCGAAGTTGGATGCACTCCGCAAGGAAGGCGGCCGTGAAGGGCGCGCGCAGACAGCAATCATCCTGCGCCGACTGAATATTGTGGCGAAGGAGGTTGATCTGCCAGGTGCAGAGAAGGTATGCATGTCGTTCCCGTTCATCTGCATTGGATACTAAGCTGGGGATCAGACTCTTGAAGCCATCGACAAATATTGCGAGAAATTCGAGAAGGATATGCTCGACTATTCGACAAGTGCTATCGCAAGTCTGACCCAAAGATGATGGCTGTATGTAATTTCCCCATTCCGACCTGTGCTGGAGTTAATACTGTAACGCCAGCACTGCGCGCAAACACTGCTGGACTTCAACGGCGGCGCCTCCTGCGTCCGAATCTATGTAAATCAGCACGACTTCTTCATCTCCAAGAACAGAGTAGTGGACTCGAACAGCGTCGAGAGCAACCAGCTGTGCGTGCATTTCACATCCGATGAGACCATGGTTGCTTACCACGTCGCGAAGCTGGGAAACATTACCTGATCCCGACGTCAGCCCGCCTAAGACAGAACCCGGACTGTCGGCTCTTTTCAAGGACATCCGCGAGACGATGAAGATGGAGTCGCAAATTGTGCAGGTTGTGTTCCCTAATCCTCCTGCAGTCATGCAGGTATTTCTGCAGCGTGTCTTCGGTCAACCCGTATGCCTTCCGTCTATTGTATATCGTATACTGACGCGCTGTGTTTAGATTCAACAGTACATCGAGCAACTGCTGAATAAAGCAGCCCTCATCTCGAACCTGGCCTTCCTCCGCATGCTGCACCTGGCACATGTGCAAACATCCGCTTTAGTCGAGTACCTCAAGACGTTCGAACTCACAGCAATTTCTCGGCCGTCAAGTTCTGTATCGGAGAGGTTATCCATGATTGGCCAGACCGCAGCAAGTGGCACTGGCAGTGTTGCTGTTGGAAATATTCTCGATTCTGCCATGGAGGAGCTCTTCTCGCGCGAAATCAGCCAATATCTGGAACGCGAAAGCAAGAGCTTGGGCGAGCTGTACTCAGCATTCCTCAGTCGGTTCACGAAGTACCATGTCCGTCATTCTTGCACGCCTTGGACAGCGATTACGTTCTGACCCAGTATGCTTTTAGGAAGTTGCTTCCAAGACGAAAGCTGCTGGCCTGTTCGACCGCGTTGTGAATCAACTAGGCGCCAACACCACGCTCTCGTCGGGTATTTCATCTAGCAGCGGCTCGTCGACGACAGCGAAAGCCACAGCGGCCTTCATGAAATTCAGCGGCATTTCGTCGTCGAGCGCAGCGCCAGCACAAGCGCAGCAGAATGCAGACGGCAAGCCGGCGGAGGACCCCATCCGTGAGGTTGACGGCGAGCTGAGCATTGAAGTGGCCGAGAAGATGCTGAAGTGGCATGCGGAGGCCGTGGGCCGCTGCGTCGAGTTTGGCGCCAACTCAGAGGTGCCGAAGCAGGCGTTCGCGCTGTTACGCGTGCTGGCGGAGGCGCTTGGTCGGTCCTATGTCGAGGCCGCCTTGGATACGTGGGTCTCAACAGTTGTTTAGGTCTTTGGGAGGGTGTACTGATTGTCTGAACGTAGCGCGCTGGCAAGACTAGATGCTAGGGATGCAAAACTCGAGCCAAGTCTTGCGCCACTCGCGACGCTCAGGTCTGTCGACTTGATCTGTACGCTGTGGCAGCAGTACACCAATATTGCCCTTCTCCCGCTTGCGAGCTCGTCGGTGACTGTGCGGCGCGAGATGGTCATCTACAACAACCAGACGATCGGCCGCATCGAGTCGTCCGTCAACAGCGTCATTGTGAAGGTCGTGGACGCAGTCATATCCTGGCTCACGGCACAGTTGGCCAAGCAGAAGAAGAACGACTTTAAGCCTAAGAACGACGATCTGTCCTTTGCGCGTGTCAACACAGAGCCGTGCCAGGCGTGCTGCGAGATGCTGGAGAAGGTCCGCGACGCAGCGATGGAGAACCTCACAGGGAAGAATCGCGAGGTATTCCTGACTGAAATAGGTGTTGCCTTCCATGGGTATGTTCTATCCTGTTTCCCCGCATCTCCTTACCAATCATTACGCTTGCAGTTTACTCCTCGACCATCTGAGGAAGTTCCCCGTGAGCGCTACAGGCGGTCTGATGCTTGCCAAGGACCTCAAGTCGTACCAAGATACTGTATCGTCGTTCGGTCTACCTGCGTTGCAGGAGCGCTTCGAATTCATACGACAGCTGGGCAACGTCTTCCTCGTCCGGCCCGAGATCCTCAAAGGCTATATCACGGAAGGCTACCTGGGCCGCATCGACGCGCAGCTGCTTCGCCCATATCTCGCACAGCGTGTGGACTGGGGCACATTCGAGCGCGGCTTCGATGTCGGCGATGAGCCGCTCAGCGCGGGACCGACGAGCGCCTCAGCTGAGCAGAGTGAAGCTGCTGCCAAGTCTATGCGCGAGAGGTTTGGCGTGGGCCGCTTGGCCAGCATGATGCGCGAGCTCGAGGGCTTGAAGCTCGGATTCGACGACCTGCCCAATGTAAGCGCGTACAGACCCACGGGTTTTACTATGCCCAGCGTCTCGCTCGCAGGACTGGGGCTACAGGTACCGTCTAACCATCTTGCTCCGCCTGCGCCATAGATGCTATACGCTTTGCTTTGATTATAACTTATTGCAGCTTTGCTTCGCTTTCCATGTTGTACAACAGTAGATATACAATGCAAGCGGGGGTTTGGTTAGCATCATTCTCCCTTGAATATTGGCGGACGTTTTTCCTTGAATGCCTCGAGTGCTTCATTGCGATCCTTCGATGTCAGGAGAGGTTGGTAGCAAGCCCGCTCGAAGTCCAGGCCGGATTCCAGGGAGAGCTCCGGGGCACGTGAGATGGCGAGCTTTGCTGCCCGCAATGCGAGAGGGGCTGCTCGATGTCATAAGCACACGCAAAGCGCAAAGACTGCAAGGGAGCGTACCGCTACCAGACATATCGCGCGCAAGCTGCAGCGCACGGTCGAAGGCGGATTGAGGAGCCTCGGCAACATAATCGACGATGCCTGATAGGAAAGCGCGTCAACGAGGAGTGAACATGGTGTTCTAACCACTGCCTACCCCATTCCTTGGCTTCAATGCTGTTCAACATGCGGCCTGTAAATATAAGGTCCTTCGCTTTTGATACCCCTAGCAGTCGAGCAGCTCGCTGTGTCCCCCAGCACCAGGAATTATTCCAAGCTTGACCTCGGGCAAACCAATCTTATTCGCAGAGGGACCTATGTGGTAACTCAGTATTCAGAAACCCTGGACTTCACGGGACTGAGACATGCCTGCCACACGAAGGTCACATGCAAGCGCAAGTTCTAAACCGCCACCAAGTGCCGGGCCATCAATGGCAGCGATCGTGGGTACGGGGAGGGCTTCAAGCGAGGTCATGGCCCGTCGAAGGCCAATGAGGAAGGCAGAAACTTGCGCCTGGGTCATCGTGCGCCGCTCAGCGAGGTCGGCGCCGGCGCAGAAGCTACCCGGCTCGATGGACCGGATTATGAGCGTTCGTGCGCTGCTTCGGTGTGAATATGCTGTTTATGACTACAGTATGTGAACTCGATACGAACGACGCATCCAAGTTGATTGTGTCCAGGCATTGCTGAAGCTCCTGGGAGAATGTCAGTGGTGACCATTTAGGATTGACGCGTTGCATGCCGTGAGTAACCGGACGGATATCGCGTTCTTTGCGTGCGGACGGTTGAGCACGAGTGAGTAAGCGCCCGCATGCTCTGTGGGCTCAAGGAAGGCCTCCGGCTTGCCACCATGTCCAGTGGATATGTTTCTACGCAGGCTATACAGCCTGGGTAGCTGAATTGTAGTTCTGCGCGCGACGAGCAGCATGAGCGGCTGAGCAAGGAGTGACGCGACAGCAGCTCCGACACCGAGCCGCTCACTCTGATGCATGAGCGTGCGGCCACCCAAACCCAGCCGCGCCGTCGCAGGTCGCCTCAAGGCTCTAACTAGACAGCGCCTATCCAAACCCCAGGATGGTTCACAATACAATGCGCCGCCCAGGAAACGCGCTAGATGGCTCGAGGTGCCGCGCGTGTCGCAGCCGCCAGACTTCCAGCCTGGGGAACGCTCGATGCTGCTTGACCCGTTGAATCCTATCCAGCATCCGAGGTCGTTCGAACATACGAAGCAGCCCGTGTCGCGCGTGCATAATAAGCTGGAGTCGCGTAGGATGGACGAAAACGAGCGCCATATTTATGCGAACCCATATTGTGAGGGAGGATGCTGCTCAAATGACGTGCCTTGAACTAAAGGATGTGCAGTGAGGATGATCGCATCGCCAGTACGCCTGTGCGCACTTTCAGGTCGCCAGTTGCCTGCATGTGAGTTTATCCAGTCAATAACAGGGTTGCAGCTAATAGCTCGGAAAGCTTTTATGCTTCGAATGTCCATTCAGAAAATACCTTTAGAGCCAGAAGAACGAGCCAAGCAGCAAGCTGTGGGCAAAAAGGAGAGATTTCACACGGATGGACAGGGCAACATTATCGCACTCCTTCCAGACAACTCCCCTACGACTCAATCTAGGGTCAGCGGGCACGGCATCTGGGTTGTATGCAACCGGGCCTTATTTAATGCAATACCGTACAAAGGTTCGTTTATTTTCTGTGCAGTTTCTCAGCCTTGCTCATAAGCGTTGAAGGTCTCCGCTCAACGGACAAACGCATTGAGCTGCATCCCCAACTACTCAACTTGATCAGTGCACAACTGCGCCAACGCGTTCTTGATGAGCTTGACGTACTTATGCCACAACTGGGAGTCGGCCCACTCGCCCTTGCATCCCAGACAATCGTACGGCGGCTGACATGGGACGAATGGCACTCCGCGCAGGCCTCTGGTGTACTACAGGACGCGCCGGACGCGCATGCGGTGCTCTTATTCCGTATTGGCGCCGTACGACGACGCAAAAAGACGGATCCACCAGGGCAGGAGAGCGACCCCGACCCCACGAGGATACGCTTGCCACCGCCGCCTGCGCCGACCCTCGCCTTCCTCAAGCGCGGCTCTGATGACTCTTCCGGGAAGGCGCCGCTGTATGATGCGACGACATACTTCCCCGACGATAAGCAGCGCGAGGAGTTGCGCAAGAAAATCCATGCGCTTCTCAACATCGAGTTCATTGGACGCCGGCGTGCCCAAATGAAAGGGTTGCTCGCGGCCGATGGGGGCCTTTGAAGGATGCAACGCTGCAGAGCCGCGAGACGCACAGCAGTTCAGAGCGTGCTCCTCCCCTTAGCAATGCCTATGTGTTATCCTCGAATGCGGATACGGTTCTGCGTGCCGATACTGCCCCGTTGTTCATCGCGCTCTGGAGATTGCGGATGTGGGACGATTTCCACAAGGATTTTCATGGGAACTCATGGGAACTCTCGAAAAATACCATCGATGTATTGTAGCCATAGAATTTCATTAGCATGATGGTCCTCGACTCGCGCTTTACATAAGCGACGCGTCTTTCCTCCGTCCGTCCATGTCAGATGTTAAAATTACGGTCCCTCATACATGTTACCGGCAGGTACGGGCTTATAGCTAGCAAGGTGCGCAATGTGTATATGCTTATCGACTGCTGTCATTGAAGTGATACTTGTAGCTCATGGCATTCACATGGATGTTCACCGAATGCATTGGAGGACCTGTCGTCGTGCGTCGCTAGCTTTCAGGCGGGCTCACACTCACACATGGATACTCAGAGCGAAGGCGCGTCAATGTATCCAACACTGCCTGTCGGCGCCACACTCTACATTCAAGACCGATTCACGCACAAGCTCAAGGCGTTTCCGCTGAGGCGCGGGGACATCGTCACAGCACACAAGCCCACCGAGGATATGCTGATTGCAAAAAGGCTGATAGGGCTACCAGGCGACGTTATCTGCTACGACCCTACGGATTTGCGAGGGAGACACCGATACATCGTCGTGCCGAAGGGTCATGTATGGCTCTCGGGCGACAACACGAGCAACTCGACCGACTCGCGTCATTATGGCCCTGTCCCGATTGCACTTTTGCGAGGGAGGCTTGTTATGCAGGTCCGTCTTTGCCTCCTGGAATCGTTGCTCGACGCTCTTACGCATACGAATAGATTACTGGCGGCTTCAAGCTTCTCCGTAACTCTACCATGCCAGTCTTGGAGGTTGAATAATACGGGCGCGAGCGCTAAAGCAGGCGGGCATCTTCGTGCTGACCGGGCTGAAGTCATTGAATAACGCGTCCACATGTTGTCCACCTGCAATGGCTCACTGGCGACGTATGTCGGTTCCCTCTGCGGATCGAAATACACACCGCACAGCTGCAGAAAGCGATTATCAGGGAGACTTGTCCCACACGGGGCGAGAACATGTCCCTCACGGACACATTCACCTTGCGCATGCAAGCTCTCTCGACAGCTATCGGCGAACCCATCACCGCTCCTTTTGCTGTACTGCTTAACGAACATCCATACATAGAGTTTTGAAGTATTCTAGTTTGATGCTGTTTTTCTTCCAGACGTTTATTTGCCAATGCAAAAGTCCTTGAACAGCGCATCGAGCACATCTTCTACACCGACTACACCCACCACACGCCCCAGCTCAGTGGCAGCGTATCTCAGCTCCTCGGCAGCTAGAACAACTTCCTCCGGTGCTGCTGTAACATAAGTAAAATACGGCATTGGGGACTCGACGACGCACGCAAGGTGAGGAACCCGTCGATGCAGTCCAGGGCAGCCTGCAAGTGGTGTCGATGTCGAGCATGGGTAATCACTGGTTCTTCCGTATCCCGAACATCGAATCTGCATGCATGAGAATGTGTACGGGCGGAGAGATACAACATCTACCATACCGGTCTTTGAGGATTCGAGTCAGCCCCGCTAGGAACGCATCCATGCCAGCGCCAGTCTGCACACTGGCATACCACCTGGTGTCTGAATTTTCAACGTCTTTTGGGTGGGCAATATCCAGTTTGTTATGTAGGATGAGGGTGGAAGGAGTAGTTAGAGGGGCCAGCTCTGGGGGTGGCATAATCCCGTCTTCCAGCGAGAGAACGCAGAGCGAAAGATCTGCATCCTCAATCCTATATGACTCTTTCAGGAAGACAAAGAGTGAGGGGAAGACAAGACGTACGCAGTTCTGGCTCGCTCAATGCCCATTTGCTCAACGACGTCCTCAGTTGGTTCGCAGACCAGCAGTGTCCACAAGGATAACCGGCATTCCCGCAATGTCGAGACTGAGCTCGAGAACGTCTCGCGTTGTACCTGGCAGTGGTGTTACAAGTGCAGCTTCTCGTTGCGCTGAGGTTCGACGCAGTGCTCAATACGCGCCAGTTGAACGAAGGGACGGGGAACATACCGAAGAAGTTGAAGAGACTACTCTTCCCAGCATTCGGTGGTCCGAAAATTGCCACTCGTATTCCCGCACGCAGGATCTCACCACGTCTTCCATCATCCAGATATCCCTGTATAGTTGCTCGCAACGTACGAACACGCTCTACAGCTATATTTCCGCGTCAGTGACCAGAATCAGACGGAAGAGGATCGCGCATACCATCATCCCAAGTCCCCTCCTCGATGTCCTCTCCCTCTCCGAAATCAATCAGAGCCTCGACTCTGGAGAGCGCCGCAATGATCCCTGCACGAATAGTCTCCATGGTCTGCCTCGTCTTCCCACCAGCCACGGCTCTTGCAACGCGTCGCTGCGCATCCGTCTCAGCGTCGAGCAGATCGCGCAATCCCTCAGCCTGCGTTAGGTCCATTTTCCCGTTGTGCATCGCAGCGCGCGTGAACTCTCCCGGAAGCGCAGGACGACACCCGGGCACGCGCGCAAGCGCGTCGAGCACCGCGGCGCAGAGCGCACGTCCGGAGTGTAGGTGCAGTTCAAGAGTGTCGAGTCCTGTATAGCTTCGAGGACCGGCGAAGAAAACGGCGAGGCCATCATCTAAGGCGCTATCGCTGTCGGGGTCCACGACGGTGCAGCGGTGCAGCTTCCATGCTTGCGGTACCGTATGGGATGCGATGGTCTGTCTGGGACGAACGATTGCGCGGTACGCTGTTAAGGCATCTGGTCCTGATATGCGGTAGACTGCGACGCCAGCTTTGCCTGGCGGGGATGCAAGAGCAAAGAACGTCTGGCGCGTTTGACGTGTCGCGGTCGAAAATGAGCGGCGGAGCATGCGCGAGCTCAGTCTCCGCCGCCCACCACAGTTTTTTACATCACTATTGGTATCTTTCATTTTTGTGTATTCGAGAAAGAAAACATCAAGCCGTATACTCAAGTCTCAACGTCAATGGGGACGGCCTCAACGCCGGTAAAGCTCGAGACCAGTGCCTTCTTGGACGTGACGGTTGGCAGCACCTCCTTGCCTTCCCAGAACCGCGGCAGCTGGTCTCCCGGAACGAACAAGCGCTCGACACCATCCTCCGTGATGATGCACATGCGGATGACGCCGCCCGAAGAGCCGTCGCGCGACATGGCCAATGCCAATGCTGTAAGTACCGTCAGAAATGCATTCGCTGCGAAGGTGAGAGAGTTTCGCGCACTATTTTTGACGAATTGCACGGTCTCTTCCTGGGTCATGTTGTCGCGGTATGTCGCGTCACAGTAACCGTAAACATATGTCGAGCCAGAGCCTGCAAAGTCGAGCACGCCGATGAGTGAAATCGGACTGGTCTATACCGGCAAAAATGCGCACCGCCGATGGCCCATGGCTGACGAAAAAGTCCACCGCCGACGGGGATGTTGTACACGCTGGCGCCGACCTCCTTGTCCCAGCCTGCAACGATGATTCCAGCAAGGAGGTTGTCCTTGTTCTCGTAGCACATCTTGTTGAACAACGTAGCGGCCACATGCACCGACGGAGGCTCGCCTGCCTGTTGTCTTTGATATGCTCAGCAAAAGTCGCGTCGGCGGGAGAGTCACGGTACGCACGCGAACATCTGCAGGTAGTAGTGGACGATGTCTGCTACTGCCTACGACATCGTCATGGTCAGAAGAATTTGATAATTCAAAGTACGCAGATTACGCGCCTGTGTGTCCGCAGCAGAACCAGAGCGACAGCAGTAAATGCGCTCGTGGACGTGGGTGAGCTTGTCCGTGACGCGGTTGGCCTGCGCGTCAGCCACACCGTCAGCGTTTCCAGCTCAGCTCAACACTGGGTCAAGCGCACGATGTAGGAACCCGTTGTTGTGCGACTGTCTGCGCCAATAACGACGCCGCCGTTGAATTGAACGGCCATAATCGAGGTCTACGCGTTCCAACGGCCGACCATTAGAGGTAATTCTCTGAGTTCAGGCAACAAATCACGCACTCCGAGGTTGACCTCGCCCTTCTTGAGCTGCTGCATGTCAATAGAATGCGAATGGCCGTCCATGATTATCCTTCGGCGCGTTGAAAGCGAGGTCAAGGACAAGTGAAGCTGACGCGTCGCTGCAACTCCGACTCGTTCTCTCCTCGCCGACTACGCAAGCATTCGCAATGGCTGTCCGGCAAATGTACCAGGACCTCAAGCGGGCCTTTGATGCACGCCCCACAGACCTGAAAAAGTGCGGCTCGCTGCTGAGCAAGCTCAAGGTGCGTTAATGCCACACCGTGCGCGACGACGCGCGGCTCATTCGCGTGTTGTCCAGCTGGCGGTCATCGAGAACGGACTGTACCCCCTCCTCAGATGCGAGTCTCGATGACCTGGTGGTAACGCGTAAGTTCACCCCGAGCTCATTGTCGCTGCACAATACCAATGGCTCGCGACAGGCGATATTCTCGAGATTGGCGCGTTCTGGAGCATCAGGTCGCAAGACGTGCCCTCCTTCGATCGCTACTTTGCCCAGCTCCAGACGTTCTACACCGACTACAGGCATGTTGGCATTACCGTCGTGCAACGACTACGGCGCCTCACCGTTACTCCCTTACAGCACTGTTCTTCCGCCTTCTCAACGGGAGTACCCACTGCGTGGCCTCAACCTCATCCGCCTTCTGACCCAGAACCGCATTGCCGACTTCCACACCATCCTCGAGTCCCTGCCCGCAGATGCCTTGCATGAGAACATCTACATCAAGCACCCGGTCAACCTCGAGCGCTGGCTTATGGAAGGCTCCTATTCAAAGGTGTGGAGTGCACGCGAGGAGGCGCCGGCCGAGGAGTACAAGTTCTTCGTAGACAGTCTCATCGGCACCATTCGGTGCGTCTTCACGCGTTCGACTATGGTCATCGTGCTGACTATGTCCGTAGGAATGAGATAGCAAGCTGCGAAGAGGCAGCCTACGACAGCATCCCTCTCAAAGATGCCGCCACCTTGCTCTTCTTCACGAGCCGGTCCGACCTCATCCAATTCGCTCAGAAGGTGCGTGCACCTGTCGCTGCCTTGCAATGGTTGTCGTCTGACATTCCCGGCTATAGCGCGGGTGGCAAATCGACCTCATGGGCGAGAAGATATTGTTCTCGCGGAAAGGCGAGGAGAAGATCGAGATACCGAAGCAGAAGCTCATCCTTGCGAACCTGTCGTACGCGCGTGAGCTCGAGCAGATTGTATAGACAACTATTTTTTGGTCCTTGCTAAACATCGCCTAATTTTCCGACCTTCGCGTGATCCACCGCGGCGAAATGTCAGTGCAATGTCGACGTTTCAATCCAATATTTTCGCGCACCGGATACGAGGCAGGTCGTACTACTACAGATATATTCATCTACTGACTCCCCGACAAGAATAGGTGCACACGGTCTTGTCCATCCCGATTCTTTGTTTCGACAAAGCAGCGCAACGCGGCCGAGGCGCGACGTGCTGCTATCTGAGTATCACCCTGCCTCCGTGCAATTCTGGCAGAATGCAAGAGAAGGTTCCCCGAACGGAGTTTCCACTGGAAGCGCTGCAGGGGAAGCATGAGAGCACCGATGAGAGCAGTTGCCGTCGCATCGTCCACAACCTCAGCAAGCGAGCAAAGGGGCACGACAATGTCCGAAAAGTCGAACATGCGTTTCACGATGGCGCAAGTGACAAAGCAGTTGCGTGCACTCGCACAACGACCCTCAGAGGCCTCAACTTCCCCACGCAGTTGCAAATTGGCTGCTTCGTAAGGCAGAAGATCTTCTCGGTCGATTTCTCCATCCTGTTGGCGGGCCAAGGCTGTAGCAGCATCCAATAGACCGCGAGCCTCATTTGCGTCTCCGCGGAAGAGTGCGACGCGGCTCGTGCACGGAGCACCGTGGAATATCGGTAGGGATCGTCCTTATCAATGAGTGGTGCGACAGTGTCGATGGCTGCTTGCGCCCCCGTCACATTGCCACCCATGAGATGCGCACGGGCCAGCCGCGCAAAACAAGCTGCATTGAACCTGAAGTCGGCAGCGCCGTTGTGAATAGCGAGCTGGCAGTGCTCGATCGCCTCGGTCCAGTGCCCTTGGTCGAGGAGAGCGTCGCCGAGCTGGAAGTACACAACACAAACGCCGAAGGTATTTTCGGCGGACTGAAGGAGCGGTAAGGCCTCGCGACACTTCTTGATGCCCTCCACAAAGTCTCCAAGATCGAAAAGACATCCTGCGATTTGATAGAGACCGTAGCCGATAACGCGATGTGCGGCAGGTTCTTGTTCGAGGGGGCGCATGGTTTCGATGGCCTGTTCGTGCCAAATGCGCGCCTCCGAATGTTTGCCTAGACGGGTGTATGCCTCGGCGACCTTCTGACTGCATTTGGCAGAGCGCCAGGGGTCGCCACGAGACTCTGCAAGCTTGCGCAATTCCTTGACTTTCTCGACAGCAGCTTGGGGACTATCGAAAGGAGAGAGGTTCGTGGCTGCGTCGATAATGCCGTCGATGTTTCCGATGCGTTCGTAGATACTGAGCGCCTCGCGATACAGGTCGACCGGTTCGCCGGGAACAGCAGCATTATATGACATCGACCCCCACCACAGGAGTAGATGCGCAGTGAGTTCCTCCAGGCCCAACTGTCGGGCCTTGGACAGCGCAGGCGCCGCGAGTTCTGGCCCCGGACCATAGTTCGTGGTGCTGTACAGCTTGCATAATGATACGGCTGCGCTTATTGCAGGGCTCGGGTCGCTACAATTTTCGATTGCATGGCGAATGAGGAAGCCAGCATTCTCCAACTCAGGTGCAAGAGCGGCGATAGTCTTCGCACGTGTCACTGGACGACCAGAGGAGACAAGGGCGTCTGCGAGTCCATAGAAATAGTCATACAATGGACGAGCGAGATCTTCCGAGGGAGGATGACGAGCGAGCATGTAACTGCGGATTGGAGCTAAGACCTGGATTCGTTGCTCGTCTGTGCGAAAAGCCAATGCCGTCTGGAGCAGAGTCGGCAGTATCCGCGGAGGGTAGTCCGTCGCCCAGATACGCATGTCAGTATCAATCATACCGCGAGGAAGAAGCGACAACAGGGCAAGGAGAGATACACTGTCCGGAACGGCCAGCATACGAGGCGATCGCAGCGATAGGGAGATGGAGACATCTAGACATGTCTGCCTCCGGGAGCCGTCGCTTCGCCGCAGAATGGCGGTCTTCTGTTGGTCCCACAGTTCGAGTAGGACGCGTGGAGACTCTGACTGAGCCAAGCTCGCCATCAGGACAATGCACAGAGGGACATTCTCGACGTGACGGAGGAGCGCCTTCCCATGAGCATCGATATCATCAGCCCCAGATATCGACATGAACGCCTGGATGGCAGCATCATCGTCGAGCGGCACAAGAGGCGGAAGGAATGGTCTGTTCCACGCAACGCCCTGTGGTCGCTCCGAGCCGCGCAGGGTGACAAGCACTGAGACTCCATCGAGCGACGACAAAAAGTGGAGAACCTCCTCCGCGGCTGCCCTATTTGTTGTCTCTTCCCATGCAGATTCGAAGTTGTCCAAAACGACAAGCGACGGGCCGCTCGTTAGCAATGTTGTCAGCTTCTTCCGGATAGTCTTCGCGTTCGAACCACCAATTCCGAGTGCGGCGCCTACAATAGTAAGGCAGCTGGGCTGACCTTCGCTACCGTCGCAAGACACGAAGTACCTCCTGCCTCCAAACCGAGCAACCACCTCATGCTGGTGAGCAGCTGAGAGAGCCAAGGCTGTTTTCCCGAGGCCAGGACCCCCAAGCACGACAACATGCCCAGCAGGCTCCTCAGTGATGGCTACCACGATGGTGCGCGTTTCGTTCGCGCGACCAAAGAACTGTTGTGGTTGACTAGGCAGCTGGGCTGGAGCCTTTGATTCGGAGGACAGCGCGCGATGCTCATCATCCAGTTGCTGCAAGGCGGCAG
The DNA here is from genome assembly GCA_037042885.1 of Auricularia sp. M12. NCBI lineage: Eukaryota > Fungi > Basidiomycota > Agaricomycetes > Auriculariales > Auriculariaceae > Auricularia > Auricularia sp. M12. The sequence goes on from CM073212.1 coordinate 1,506,286, forward strand.
ACATCTCGAGTGGAGTGGTCATATTCCGCGAGAGCTCGTTCATGGACAGTTGAATTTGTAGCTGAAATGAAGATGTAAGATATTGCAGGCAGGCATAGGAATATACATACCTTGAGAATGTCAAAAGCTTGCCTGATCCGCTCAGCCAAGGCATTGACCCTTTCCTTGTCCCGATCCTGGTGTAGGACTTGTGATAGGTAAGTGCGCCGTCCTTGCTCCTCAAGTGTGCTTTGAATTTCAACCAGGATCCTATGAGAAAGTAAAGCATTAGGTGCTGGATACAAGTTACCGTGCGACACCTACTTCTCAAAACCTTGAAAGTCTATCTTCGTCTGCCAATCGAGGGCAGATGTCCCGGGTTGCGTTCGTTCCAGCTCGAGTGTAATGACCGTCACAAGCTCGTTCACTCTGCGAGAAAGCGTGAGCGCGGCGTCCTTGTTGGCTCTGACGTTCTGAAAGTCAAACAGAGCGTGAGTCGACGCTGGTATTGGTAGTCTCCGTAAAAACTGTGGCGCACAGCAGCAGATGCAGCGATCAACTGAGCTACTCCAAAGAGCGTGCGAGATACGCTCTCTCCAGCTGTTTCGGAGACCTGAGCAGCAACGGCGAGCAATGTTGGGAGCGCCATGAAGGTAGTGGTGGGCGAGAGGGAAGCCACGGGCTTATCTCCCTCATATTCCCCATCGGACAGCTGTATTAATGCTGTCGTTATCCTGTGGCAGATTCATAGAGTAGCAGTCAAACCGCCCAGGCACGGAGAACCAAGGCCGCTGTTTGCTGTCTGTAACTGTGTCACTGTGCATCATGGGGACGCCAAGAGGAAATAAGGGAAGCTTGATAGCTTCCGAGCCGGTCATTATCGTTGCAAGGCTCACGTTGAGAATCATGTTCTGTAGTAGAGCAGTTGTGACAGCAATGAAAACCGCACGAAAGCCATATAATGTGATATAACGTGGCTGAGACAAGAATATCGACTCTACTTGAAGAACTTCCCAAAGTCGTATGCCTGCCCGTTCGCAGCTGCAGCCTTTTTCGCCGCGCCGTGGCCGGCGTTAGCGACCCGAGTCGGTATGGCCTTGACCTTTTTGTACGACGCGACAGACGCAAAGGCGACTTTCTTTTTCGGCTTCGCAGCCTGTGTCTTGCGCTTGGCTTTCTTGCTCGCAGGTCTGAGCTCGTCGTTGTTGTCCGACTCGTATCCGGACTTGTCATCGTCGTCTTCGGCCTCATCACCTTCATCATCTTCGTCCTCATCGTCAGACGCTCCATCCGTCAACTCCGCATCGTCCTCGTCCTCGTCTTCCACGGATATCTTTGCCCGCTTCGGCGCCCGCACGCGTACCTCGGACTCGCCGTGCTCGAGCGCCGCAGACGCCAGGACGGCGTGCGTATCGATTTCCGCGTGTCGGGCATACCGGGTGTCAGACGGACGAGTGTGCCCTTGGCGCGCCGGAGCTCCTTGCGCGGGAGGCACGCGTCGAGCACGGCAGCGTCTTCCGGCGCCGGAGCAGCAGAGGCGAAGATGCTGGGTGGGTGTACCATGCAAACGCGCCAGTGTTCCAGTCACGCAGCACGATGCGCGCCGCCGTAACGTGGTCCGCCGTACCATCCTGTAATTCCAAGTGTAAGTACAGGGCGGAAGGCGTGGAGTAAAGGAGAAGCCCACTTTGCTTAGGCAATTTCGTGCGCGTGCCACGGCGGTGAGGAATGCGGATGTAGACCCGCTGGCAAAGGCGGGAAGGTTGTACTGCAGCATCAGATCTTCGACCGCCGCGCGCGGGACGAGCGCGTTCACTGTGACGCGGAATGTTAGCCTGTGTCAAAACGCCACGCACGCGGTGGAGACTTACCGGCTGGCAGAGGGTCTTTGACTCGGTCTATCCGACCGCGCGAGCGTAAGAGAATATCTCTTGCGCGCTCAGCGTCCTCGGTTTCCGCGTCCGGATAAAGCGGAGAATATCCCGCAGTGTCAAGAAGAGTCAACTCGCCGACGGAGACAGACACAGGGCGGCCTGTTGTGCTGGGACCCGGTATCGACGAGGAAAGCTCGTATATTGGCGATATAGACTTGCGGGCGAGGGAGTTGACCAGCGCGGACTTGCCCACCTAGTTGGTGACGAGGCATGAGTCGTCGTACAGTTCGAGAAGGCAAAGACATACGTTGGACGGGCCCACAACTGCCACCGTTTTCGCGCCTAACGACGAAAGAGAGTTCAGCAGCACATCCACGCCCAGAGCGTCCGTCTCGGAGGTCTGCGTGGCTTTTTGCTTGCCCTTGGATTGCACGGCAGCGGGCGCAGGCAGGAAAGCAGAGGCAGCACGGAAAAGAACAACAGGAACAGAAATAGCTTCGCGCAATGAAGCAGCCCAGGCAGCAACGCTTTCACGCGGCGCGAGGTCTGAAGCGGGCGTCAATGCAGCCCGCGAGTTCGAAATTTGCTCACTCACCAGTCTTGGTCAAGACAAACACCTTCTTCTTGTCGAGCGCCTCCATCGTCGTACTTCTATGAGGCAGCGGGTCTCTTGCATCGAGCACCATGACGAGCGTGTCCGCACGGTTAACGGCAGCTGCAAGGTCTACCAGCGTCGGATCGGACAGCAAAGCGCACCTCGTCCTCGTCGTCCACGTCCATAGCCTCGGCGCCACGCTTCGCTTTCTTGGTCTTGAGCGCCCTGCTGCCATTCCCAACAGTGAGAATGCCGGTCTCGCCCTGGTCCTCGGTCGTCGGCGCGTCGTCGTTGTCCGAGTCGACGTCGTCCTCGTCCACAGCCGCAGCGTTGACGCCCGCTTTTGCCTTTTTGGCCTGCTCCTTACGCAGCTGTTTCTCTTCGGCAGCCTGCCACGACGTTAGGCCACCGTTATCAGACATAGTTGTAGATGCGCACCTTGCGCCGCGCCTCAGCCACCTCGGCCAGCACCTGGTCCTTGAACGGGAAATTGTTTGGAATTCCGGGGTCCTTCTTCTGCTCTGCGTGCCCAAGACACGTGAGCTCGGAGTAGGCAGCAACAGCAAGGGCACGCACTCGATTTCCATTGCGGGTTCTTTTTTGCAAGCTTTTTCTTCTTCTTGCGGCCCTCCGCGACCTTGTGCTTGAACTTTTCACGCTGGTGCGTGGTCGTGCGCTTGCTGGTCTCTGTGACAATAAGAACCCGACGAGTATGAGCGGTGAAGACGGCGCCGCTTACTCTTGCGGATGCGCGGCATGGCGGAAAAGTCGAAAGCAGGCTCGTGTCAAGTCCGCTTCAGCACGCGACTCCGGGAGCGCCTGCCCGCTGCACCCACGACTCCGGCATCTCAGTTCAAAGTTACTGCAATGGAAACATCATTAGGGGGTTTCACGATGGCGGTTTTTGAGCCGTTTTCCGGCCGTTTTCGAGTCTGTTTTCGAGTTGTTTTTGCATCCAAAACATCTCAAAAGTTCAAAGTGTTTTACTATCGTGAAACCCCCTGGAAAACCGATCAGTGAGCGTTTGCTCCGTAGACTAAGGATCGACACTCATGAAAACACTGGAATAAACGAAAGGGAAAACGAAAACGGGACGAAAAGCAGCCTACTGCTGATGCATTTTCGCTGAATCCGCGTTTTTCCCAACGGTTTCGGGGTCCTGTTTTTGGCAAAAACATGTTTGAAAACTCGAAAACGGCCGGAAAACGGCTAAAACGCCCATCGAAACCCCTATTGTTTTTATCACACTCAGACACTGGGATATACTGCGATGCATGCACTGCACGTTCTCGGTACGGAGTTTTTTATACGTAGCAGCCATACGCGACATAGAAGGACAGCAAGCGCCCCGTGCATAAAAGTGCAGCCATGCATACGCGCCCTTCTCTCCTCCCCGCTCGAACGGTCGTTTTTCGCACGAGTCGTGCCAAGGCATTGCTTATACCTTGAAGCCACGAGACTTCCTGCGGCCACGAGCGCGCTCGAACTTGCGGCCCTTCGACGCGACGTACGGCTTCTTGTTCTTGTGCGGGCCTGCAGAATGCTAAGTTTCATCGACTCGTCAAGATTATAGCAAAGCATACCCATGCCAAAGTGCCTGTAGGCCTCGCGCGCAGTGCGCTTTCCGCGGAGCAGGATCGTGTTCGAGCCGGTCGGGGCGCGGACGGCGAGCTGGTCGAGGGTGAGAGCCTCGCCGCCAGCCTTGACGATGTGCTCGCGCGCAGCGCGGGTGAAGCGGAGGGCGGCAATCGAGAGCTTGGGGAGGTGCTCAAGACGGACGTCGTCGGTGACGGTGCCAACGGTGACGACAATCTTGCCCTCGTAGCCCGGCGACGCGGTGGCCTCCTTGGTGATGCGCGAGAGCGAGACGGGCGGGCGGTTGGTGCGCGACTGGAACAGGCGCTTCAGGATGACCTTTGGGTGTGTATGAGCATTATTGGCGGGCCTCTGGGCAGCATACACGCGCCTTGTTGAACGCCGAGTCTGTGCGGCGGGCGAGGAAGCGGTAGAGCTGGACGGGATATGAGGGACGGACGCTGGGCAGCGGCAGAGACGGGGCACCTTGACGAGGAGCAGCAGGTACGGGTCCTCGCTCGCGGGCGCCGTGCGGTGGCCCTTTTTGACATGATGACGCTTGATGTCAATGCCCTGCGCGTGGCCGTCAGCGTCGGGCGCGGCGGCGGGCAGCGGCGGCGAGACTTGCCATGGCTGCAAAGTAGTTAGTGTCGTGAAGTAGAAAAGCCCGGTTGCCTCCGGTGTACTGGCCGCCCCAACAAGGTTCGACGCCGCAGCTGCCTCCGGCCAACTCCGCTCCCGTGAGTTGGACCGTTTCGCGACCGAAAATGGTGCGCCTCCCGACAGCCGCCATGTCCGACCCGCTGACCGCGTCCGACGGCCAGTACGAAGCCGCGCAGGCCCCAGACCCGTATTCGGAGGCATACTCGCTGCCGGCCACTGGCAGCCAGGAGAACGCGCCCGCCCCGCCGCCGGCGCCCGAGAGCGTGCGCGGCGACACCAACGGCCGCGGCCGCTCGCGCTCGCGCAGCCCGCGCTACCGCAGCCGCAGCCCGCCGCGCGACGACAAGTACCGTCGTCGCAGCCCGCCGCCCGCGCGTCGCCCGACCGGCGCCCCCATCGTGCGTCGCGCAAGGTTGTCACAACCCACGTGTTCGCGAGCCTAATGCCAGCCCAAGAACCCAAACCCGTCCAACGTGCTCGGCGTTTTCGGCCTCAGCATCCGCTCCACCGAGCGCGACCTCGAGGCCGAGTTCTCTCGCCATGGTACCGTCGAAAAGGTCACCATCGTCTACGACCAGCGTGTACGTCAACCGGACACCGCCTCCGTTCGTCCGACTCACCCACCAGCTGGACAACAGTCCGACCGTTCTCGCGGCTTTGGCTTCATCAGAATGGCCACCATCGAAGATGCGCAGCGCTGCATTGATGCGCTGAATGGACAGGTGGGGTCTCACTTATTTTTTTTGCTCTTGTGTTTCACAGAATTAACAACATTCCAGGAGCTCAACGGTCGCCGCATTCGCGTCGACTTTTCTGTCACCGAGCGCGCGCATGCTCCTACACCGGGCGAGTATATGGGTCATCGTCGTCCGCTGAGGGAGGATCGTTACTTTGACAGAGACAGGGACCGTGGCCGCGACTTCCGTGATCGTGACCGAGACCGCGACCGCGACTACAGAGGCGGATACGACAGGGATAGGGACCGCCGCGACAGACGCGACGACTTTGGAAGGGATAGCGACCGCCGCGACAACTGGAGGGACCGTGACCGGGACCGGGACCGCGACCGTCGTAGCCCGCCGCCCCGCCGCCACTCGAGGAGCCCGCCTCCACGTCGCCGCAGCTACTCCCGCTCGCCGCCGCCTCGCGACCGTGACCGCAGCCCTCGCAAAGACCACGGGAATGGCGATTCGAGATGGTGAAGACCAAGATGAAGAACGTGGTCAATTCCCAAGCTCGAGCAAGTTCTGCCTCACTTCCTTACTACAAGCTCAAATGTCGTCCCTGTCCAATCTTGTCCTCATCTCTCCCGCCCGCCGTCGAACTATGCTCTACAAGTCCTTCGTGAAGATTGGTTCAAGTACTACGAAACCCATTACAACTCCATGTCGTCCCTTTGCAAAATGAAGTTATCGAAGGCGTATCGCGCGATTCTGTCAATGCAAGGCCTGGTCCCTCGTTCGCGCTGCCGAGGCAAGCTGCAGTTGCGTCTCACGGTCAACAGTTGTCTGCGCGGGTGAGTGTTTATGTGAATCCATCTTGCAGCCTGGAGAATGGGATTCAGGAGGTGAGCCTGTAATTTCTTGTGTGCAGGGGCCGTTCGTGTACGTAATTTGCCCAACACGCAGCCGGTGGCGCCGATCGTGTCGGTCCGCCGTGATATCCAAACCCTAACCCGCCTCAAAACTCGCGTTTCGGCATTCTCCTACGCCCATCTCTCTCTTTTCCTCTCGTGTCTATCTGCCTGGTCGGCTGGTCTGCCAGAACTCTCACTTTGTCCACAGTCTCTGCACAATCCCATCGAAACATGCAAGGTCAATCGCAGCGCGTACACTTTGACATGTCCGACCTCTCCGAGACGTCGAGCTCGTCGGGCGAGTCGTCCAGCTCCTCCACCATCTCACGCATCGCGTCCGTGTTCTCGCCGCAGACGGGCAAGCACGAGCGCATGCTTGCCACGAACTCGCCACTGCCTACTCACTGGACGCCAGCGCCCCTGACAGGTGCTCCCGCGCGCCCACTCGCGTCCCTGCGCCCGCCCGCGATGCGTCAGATGGACAACGAGCGTCTCACCCCGCGCGTGGAGCTGTCGCTCGGCGCGCACTCGTCGCACGGCGAAATCGTCGACGGCCCCTCTTCGCAGCCGCCGGCGTCGCCCATCGCCCCGTCCCAGTCGCACTGGAGCACCCTGGCGCTCGACAGCCCTGTCCAGCCGCCCGCCGTCTACGGCTCGCCCTTCATGCCACCGTACGCGCCGTCCCCGCGGTCCCCGCGAATGCCGCAGCCGCGGTACGTCGAGCCTGGCCCGTTCACGCGGCGCGCGCGCCGCCAGCCTGCCCTGGGGCGGGACGACGGCGACCAGACGGACGACGAAGACGCCGAGTCTGCCTATGCCGACTCGTCCCGCAAGCCCGGCGCATTCGCGGGCATTATGACGATTTATGGCACTGGCCGACAGGACCGAGGCAGGGGCAATGGCGACATCCATAGGAGCGACTCCCTCGAATCTATTCATTATCTCGGCTTCGATGTCCCACGCGACCGACCGCGTTCATTGACGATGCACTCGGAGCTCATCGACGAGGACGATCCTCGCCTCACGGGGAAGGAGGCGAACCGTCTTGACGATGAGAAACGCGCTATGGAGTCGCTCCGATCGTCTATCAGCAGTGATGGCACCCAGGTCAGTAAGGGCAGTGGCGGCAGCGGTGGTGGAGGGAATGGCAAGGGCCGGCGAGATCAAGGAAGAGGACGACTGTGAGTGCTCCCGGCTCGGGCCTTGACGGACCAACTAACAAACTCTTGTAGCATACGTTCAGCGTGTTACCTTTCTTCTCCGTCTCGCCAAGGCCCTCATGCGCTACGGCGCTCCCAGCCATCGTCTCGAGTCGCAGCTCGCTGCCGCTGCACGTATCCTGGAGGTAGATGCGCAGTTCATGCACATGCCGTCAGTCGTCATTGCCAACTTTGGCGACGGCGACGAACGGTGCTCGGAGACGCACTTCATCAAGGCGCCGCAGGGTCTCTCGCTCGGGAAGCTGCACCACGTACACACCATCTACCGCCAGGTCATGCACCACGAGATTGGCGCGGTCGAGGGAACGCAACTCCTGGATCGGACGCTCAAGTCGCCGCCGATTTACGGGCTGAGACTCCGCATCTTCATCGCGTTCATGCTCACGTTCCTCATCTGCCCGCTGGCGTTCCACGGGTCTATCGTGGATGCGCTAGTGAGCGGAGCGGGGGTGCGGTGCTGTGTTGGTTGCAGTTGCATGTGGCGCAGAGCAACCACTTATACGCGAATGTCTTCGAGTGAGTTTCTTCGGGATGGTTCCCAGTTGTTGGTCTTCTGAGCTCATGCGCCCCGTTCCAGAATCTCGGTCGCGATTTTGATGGCGTTTGTGGCACGTGGCCTGTCGAGCATCCGGTCCCAGATGTTCTGCTACGAGGCCATTTCATCTGCTGGAGTTGTGCTTATCCTTCCAGGATACATCATCTGTGAGCCACAGCTGGAAATTCTCGTGACAACTTCTGATGTCGGCGTAGTGTGCAGCGCTCTCGAACTGGCATCGAAGAACATCATCTGCGGTAGTGTGCGCATGGTCTATGCTATTATCTACTCGCTGTTCATCGTGAGTTGGTTGCCTTGTGTATGTTCGTGAGTAGGCTGACCACGATCCCAGGGTTTTGGTCTCACAATCGGGAGCGACCTGTACCTTCTCCTGGATTCCAATGCTCGTCATAATCGCGAGATAGCAGCACAGAGCTACGCGACCATGGTGGACATTCATGGCATCTTCACGCCCGACAATTCCTCAACGACTCCGTTCTCGGGAGCCTTTGTTTTCAGCAATTCGTCCCTGCCCGCAGTGGCTGCCATCGCGGAAGGCTGTTTCCGCGACCCTGACTGGCCCTGGTATCTTCAGGAATTCCCGTGGTGGACGCTGTTCATCCTCGTCCCGGTGTTCAGCTTCGTCTCCAGCCTGGGGAGCATGCAGCCGCTCAAGAGTAAGGAGCTCCCGATCATGGTGTTCATCAGCTGCGTGAGCTTTGCGGCCAACACTGCGGCCAACAACTACATCTTTGACAGGTCAGACTGGCTGGCCTTTCTCTATGAGCGCAGCGATGGCTGACTGGAGTTCTGCAGGAGCGATGTCGTCAGTGCTATCGGCGCTTTCGTTGTGGGTGTCTTGGGCAACTTGTACTCCCGCGTCTTCCGAGGCACGGCCTTCACGGCCATGGTCACCGGCGTGTTGTTCCTTGTCCCCGTGAGTGCACGCGTTCACTGTGGCTTCATGCGGACGCTGAGATTATTTATAGTCCGGACTGTCTGCTGCGGGAGGACTGTCGCAGAACTATCGCGGTCAAGATGTTGATCAGTTTTCTAATGGACTGCAGATTGGTGTACGGATGGTGCAGGTCTCCATTGGTATCACTGTCGGACTGTTTGGCAGCGGGCTGCTCGTGTACTCGTTTGGACGTAGGAAGAGTGGCGGCACGTTTGCCTTCTAGATGAAGTGCATTGAATAGAGAGAGCTGGACACTCGGCGGGCCGCGTTGACGCAAGTGGGGTAGTAGTTTGGTAGTTTTAGAGTGCATGACGACTCGGCGCTGCGAGTAGGCTGCGATCCGGGCGTTGCTTCCGAAGGCGCAAACTCAGCCCGATCGAACCTCTCTGTCATCGTTGTGGTAATCCCGGCGGCGCAGTGCGCAATTCGCACGATGGCTGGCCCGACGCTGCTCCAGACGCTGCTGAACCGGCCGTCGACGACATACAGCAAGCGGCGAGGCGCGGCACCAGCGGGCGATGCGGCGGAGGCGCGTGTGGCTGCCGATGCACGTCATTCTGCGCAAAGTCGTAGGCCGGCTGCCGATAGATATGCGGTAGCCCAGTCGCTTCCTCCGCTCCCTTATCACCCTCCAAGCCCACAGCCCGCCAGAGCGCTGCGCAAGACGGCCAGAGCGCACAAGACAGCGCCGGCAACGCTCCCTGCCATTGCCGTCGTCGACAAGGACGCCGACAAGGACGACAAGGACGACGACGACACGTTCTACACCCCGAACGCGTCGCCCACGCCGTCCCCGGACTCGAGCGTGAGGATGCCGCACGCGGTGCCCAGCGCCTCGACCGTCGAGCAGGCGCCCGTCGCAACGAACAAGCGCCCCGTCACCGATCTCGTCCTGCTCTTCCTCGTCCTCGTCAGCCGCGGATCTGTTCGACGAGTACTCGTGGGCGCGCTCGACGTCGTCTGCCACGTCCCAGCCGAGCGACAGCCACGCCGAGAACACGGGTCGCGTGAAGATGGACTTTCCCTCGGCCAAGCGCCAGCCCCCGACCCCGGCGTGGGCAAAGGACGTCCGCTGGCTCGTCCCTCCGACTGCTGGGCCCCTCCCCGCGTACGCACGCGGCACCCTGCCTGGCCCGAAGCCCGTCGCAGCACGGCAACGACAGCGGACGATGCCTAAGCCCAGGAACCGCGTGCGCATGAGCGCCCTCATCGAGGAAGACGACGAGGACACGCACAGTCACGACTCGCACCATGACGGCAGCGCTGTGCTGCGCAAGCGTAGCCTCTCGTCCCCGGCAACGCGCTCCACCACATCGTCATCCATGCGCACGGTCGACCTATTGGCCACGCCCACGACCTCTGCCGGTGGCAGTTCACAGAACGGCTATACCTCCCTCGTTCTCCCGCTGGCGGCCTACACGCCGGCAAAGAACCCAGCGCAGTCATTGGCCTCCAACAAGGTCGACCTGCCGCGTAGCGGCATTGCGCAACCACGATGTCCACCATCGCCATCACCCAGCACGGCGCGTCCGTAGCCTCGAAGCACAAGCGTGTATCGCTACTAGGCCTGTTTGGAAACTCGTCCGCACCATCGTTATCTGCGACGCCGTCACATTTACGCGCATCCGCACCATCCCCCCTGGGCTTTTCGTCTCGCATACCCCCGCCATCAAAGTTTGGCTCGTCGCAGGTTTTGGTGCAAGTCTGGGCGGTTGCTGTGGATCGTCTGGACGCGTTGATCGTCTCTGAACGGGCAGACAAAGCCGATGGGTCCGGCTATGGCTTCGTGCCCGGCCGCGGCTTCGTCGGCCGCGTTGTGGAGAGCGGCATAGACGTTAGCAACATATCCCGAGGAGAATGGATCTATGGCATTCTCGAAGTCAAGAAGGTACTTTCGCACGCCAGAACACTATGAATTGTCGCGCTGACATGATGACCTTTAGTGCGGCGCCCTCGCAGAATTTATTGCGGTGGATCGGCGGCGCGTCTACCATATCCCCCAAATCTTGCAACCACCAACACAGGCTCGCCAACGACGCGGAAAGATCATACCGGCGTCTCCACCTCCGTTGACCCTGGAGCAGGTCGCATTTCTTGCGTTAGCGGGCGTCCCTGCGCATCGTGCTGTGCGTACACTAGCCCCGACCATTGCCGCTGCAGAGTACGAGCGCGAGCCAGACGGTAGCAAACGGCCGGTTCAGGCCCTTGTCCTTCAAGCGCATGATGGTGTCGGATTTTTAGCGGCCCAAGAGTTGGCGTCGCAGAAGGTCCACATTGTTGCTCAGGTACCTGGCCCGCGGCCAGGGACGCAGGACGAGGAGTACGATCACGTCGCCGTGGCCAAAGCTGCCGGTGCATCACACGTCTTCGTGGGCGACCCCGAGGATGTGTTAGAAGAGCTTCGCGACATGCTCGCCTCAGGGCTCTCCTGGAATGACGCCGGCCCGGGTCTCGGTGAATTCGACTGCGTAGTGGATACTGTCGGCGGCAAAGGCATGTGGGAGCGCGCAGTCAGTGTTATGCGCGAAGGAGGCCAGGTGAGCTATTTCCAGCGCATTGCATGCGCCATGCGTCGTACGCTGACGCACATGCTCGTAGTTCGTCACCACCGTGGGCGACTCCAGAAATGGGGCGGGTTCGTCATTGACCGCGGGCGCACACTTTCGGCACAACATCCGCTCGCTTGCAACGTGCGTTTACGCAAACTACGACGACCGCATCGCCGAATCACTCCGGCGCGCGCACTCCGGTGTCCATGTCGAGTGGTACCAGCTCGCGTAGGAACAGCGGCAGCGCACGGAATACCCCTAGCCCAACGTTCTCGAGTGTCTTCCCGCAGGAATCAGGTCCGTCGCTTGATGTGCCGCCAATGAACTTCAAAGGCAGCAAACCGAAGAAGGTTCGCAAACGTCTGGGCTACCAGTGGATTAGCCCCGCCGCCGATGTTAACGCCGACGGGGAGGACGTTCCGCGACACACTCTCGGAAGTCGCGCGATTGGCTCAGGCGGGTATCCTTCGACCGTCGCTACTTGCGGGATGGCAGCCCGCGGGCTCACGGTCGCGGCAGAGCTCACTAAGTACAGACGACTCCGGCCTGGGGCTCCCTCGTGCAGTCGTCGACGGGGTACGAGCCGGCGCGTTCAAGGTCGTGCCGTTTGAGCGAACACCCGATGCCCTCCGCATTGCGTTCGGCGACCATGCGCCACCGATTGATTTGGACACTGGTGGCGTCGCCGTCGTGCGCGTCATGGGATAGCGCGCGGTCTCCCGCTGCTGTCCCCTGCTCTATCTTATTGTCGCTGTCGCTTCCGCTGCACTCCGCCTAGTTACGACCCTATCACGCTGCTTCATCCTCATGAGGACATTAGTTTTCCTACCCGCTACATGCACGCTTTCCCCCACACACACCAGCACGCATTTTATCGCATCACATCGCAACCTCATCGCCTCCGTGCACCTCTCGCTCTCACCGGGACTTAGAGCTGGATGGCTGCTGATCATATTTGTATTCGTAGCTTGTAATACACGCAACCGCACACCGCGCGATGCACACGAGCATCTAGGTCACACAATATGTCATCCGGCGCGAGGAAATGTTGGTTTCAGGGAAGCACCTTGCTCACGTTGGTGTTGCATATCGTGACACACCGACCACCTCCTGCTAATACTGTACCTCAGTATGTACTGAGAGCATTGACATACCGCAAACACTCGTCTTGGCTTTGTATTACAGTGCAACATCACGTCTCCCCGAGCACAGTCTAGTTGCCCCAACATGTTCCAGCAGAATACAGACCCAGTTTATTGATAGATGTTGCATGCATACTGTACAGTAATACAAAAGGCCGGAGAATGGAGCAGCGCGACAAGTCTACAGGGTGCATATGATAGCAATACGAAAAATGCGTGGTCGGGTTCCGTACGATGCGAGACGTCTAGAAGTCCTCGTCGAGCGAGAACGTCTTGACGTTGGACGACTCCGACTTGGCGGGGCCGCCTGCGGAGCCCTGCGCGGCGGAGACGTTGACGCCGGCCTTCGCGTAGTCGGAGACGCGCTTCTCGAAGAAGTTCGTCTTGCCCTGCAGCGAGATCATGTCCATGAAGTCGAAGGGGTTCGACGAGTTGTAGTGCTTCTCGTTGCCGAGCGCGACGAGCAGGCGGTCGGCGACGAACTCGATGTACTGGTTCATCAGTTTCGAGTTCATGCCGATGAGCGAGACGGGGAGCGCGTCGGTGAGGAACTCCTGCTCGATCTTCACGGCCTCGGTGATGATCGTGCGGACGGTGTCGGGGTGCGGGCGTTTGCGGAGATGCGAGAAGAGCAAGCAGGCGAAGTCGGTGTGCATGCCTTCGTCGCGCGAGATGAGCTCGTTGGAGAAGGTGAGGCCCGGCATCAGGCCGCGCTTCTTGAGCCAGAAGATGGACGCGAAGGAGCCGCTGAAGAAAATGCCCTCGACGGCGGCGAAGGCGATGAGGCGCTCGCCGAAAGTCGAGTCCTTGTCGGATATCCAGCGCAGCGCCCACTCGGCCTTGCGCTTGATGCACGGGATGGTCTCGATGGCATCGAAGAGGTGCTCGCGGCGCGCCGGGTCCTTGATGTAGGTGTCGATGAGCAAAGAGTATGTCTCGGAGTGGATATTCTCCCTGCACGCGACACGCGAACCGGATCAGCCGCCATTCAACGCGCGCGCACCCGTTTCGGCCAACTCACATCATGATTTGGAAGCCGTAGAAACAGCGCGCCTCTGCGCACTGAACCTCGTTCGAGAAACGCTCGACGAGGTTCTCGTTGACGATGCCGTCGGACGCGGCGAAGAACGCGAGGATGTGGGAGATGAAATGGCGCTCGTTGTCGTTAAGTTTGTTCTCCCAGTCGTGCGCGTCCTTGGACAGGTCCATCTCTTCCGCGGTCCAGAATGAAGCCTCGGCTGCAAACGCGTCGACGCGTCAACACCGACGCGTGACAAATTGGCATAACGCGACGCGTCCACTCACCCTTCTTATACATTTGCCAAATCTGAGTTGGAACACGCGTCAGTCGCGTCGACACGCGTCGGGGCCCAGCAAACGGACCTCGTGGTACTGGATGGGGAAAAGAACGAAGCGGCGGCGCGACTCGGTCAGGAGCGGCTCGTCCTTCTCGTCCAGGTCGACGTCGCCGACAAACTTGCGGCCGTTCCCAAGCCGCGAGACAGGCGCGTCTTTGGGCGCGACGGGCTTCGAGTCTTCGTCGTCCGAGGCGAGGTCGAACTTGAGTTTGTTGCCCTTGATGGGCGTGTTGATGGATAAATCCTTGAGCGCAGCGGCCGCCTTCTTGGAAGGGGTCTCGGTCGGCAGGATAGAGGGGAGGACGGTGGCGGCCATGGAGGATGCGTGTGCGGTTGGGAGATGAGCGTCGGAGCTTCAAAGCGTGGAGTTTTAAGCTGAGGAATCGGCAAAAGCCAAGATCCGGCTACTTTTGGGACTCAGCTGCATGGCCCGTGCGCGCGAACATGATCGGACGTTTTTGTGCACCAAATGCACGGAAACATCGCCAAACTCAAATCTCACCCCATGGAAGGAACTTCTAGAGTCCCCCTGTGCTCCTGAGCATGTTATTACTCTAGCCGGTTCCGCGGTTGGGTAGTGAATGTGTGGCTATTGCCAAGGACCCCTCGATTAGGACAGTCAAAGTCTGTCAGCCCGTCCAACATGAAGCATATCTCAGCTCAAATTTCTACCATTGTCAATGAGTCCGGCCCGTGCGCAAGCCCAAACGCGTCCGGGCCGGAAATACCGGTGCTGTTGCGACGCTCGTTCTTCTCCAAGTTCTTATCTATGGGCTAGCCAGATCACACATTCCAGCTATGTTCAAAACGATAGACCCCACGGCCGATTTCTGCGTTTTGACGCGGCGAGGTGGCGCCTACCATACGAGGTATCCTAAGCGAGCAGCCAGCCAATCCGGTGGCGAGTTGGCTCGCTTAGGACGTCCGGATCAGCTGTTCCGACGTAGTTCACTTTTTTCGGAAGGGGTCTATCGTTATGAACATAGCTGTCAATGAGCAGGGGCTCGCTCTGCAGCGCGGCAGGCAGAGCCAGACCTGTGCGGCAGACGCTGAGCGTCATGGGCTGCGGCGAGCGGCTGCCGTTGTGATGGGCACCGGTGGCAGGCGCAAAAGAGAAGCCGCGATGGCTGGAAAGCAGCGTCGGGCCGGGAAGGCGGACACAAGCGAGAGCGGCTGTTTGGCTTTATACGCTCATTACTCTTTGCTCTCGCCCACCGCCTCTCGCTTGCCCACTCTCCTTTCCCCATGACTGCCATGGCCGCTGCCCAGCTCGACATCGACGACCTCGTCAAGGCCTTTGCCTCGAACCACATCGGCCAGCAGCACATCGACATTGCGACCATAAGGGTGAGCCCGGCCTCTTACGTCTATGCCGTGCCACCCGCTTAGCACGCTTCGCCCTCTGCTGCAGGACCAGCTCGCGCAGCTGCTGTACTCGCAGTCCGCTACCGCCGCCTCCTTCCACCACCAGCAGCAGCAGCAGCCACAGGCGCAATCACAGGCCGACGAGCCGCGCAAGAGATGCACAAGCCTGGCATCGCTGGACGTCGCGATGGACATGGACTGCGACGAGCCGCAGACGCAGTCGCAGCCGCTGGCGCAGTTCGCCCCGCCCAACTCGCCCCAGCGCATGCATCCGGCGGAGCACCCGTTCGCTGCCGCGGCCTCGGCTGCGCACAATCTGCACATTATGCCGCCGTCTGGGCTCCCGGCCGAGCCCGTCCCGCCGCCGTCCTCGCCGGTCCAGCCCGCGCCGTTCTTCGACTCGCGCGCCCAGCGCCAGCCCGTCAACATCGCCGCGCCCTTCTGAACGCCCATCCTCCCTTCGTCGTATAAAACTTTTTTTTTTTTCTTTTTCTTTTTTTACTACAAATCTGCTCTACTCGCCGCTCCCCAGTCTGTACTCATAGATGCTCCCTCCGCCTGCTCGCTATCTGTACGACCACTTCCCTCGTGCTCCTCTCGTAATCCCTCGCCACCTATTTGCTGTTTCGCCCATTGCCCACTCACTCCCCCTTTCTTTCGTTCGCCGGCGCCCGTTACATAAAATCCCATATGCCCTGCCCCTGCCCTGCTATCTTTCCCCGGTCCCCTGCCTATACTGTACCAGTTTGATTCCCCTCGCGGACTGCCTGTCGAGATACCTCCCTCGCTCCATACATAGAACGCGTAGGCGTGCGCCCACTGGCTGCACTCGGAAATGCCAGCCTGCGGCAGTGTGGGATGCACTGCTGCCGATCTGCGCCTCACTGCAAACCTCGCATCTCCCATCTCCAATCTTGTTTCGCCTGAGACGTTCGGTCCCGCGAGAATGAAGCCTGAAGGGGCTCCAGCGACCGCAGTCTGTGCCCGACGCACTGCCTTGCCTCGACTCGGAGCGCCTCGGCGCTGGACGTTATGTACAGACTGCCGAGGGGTGCACTGTCCGTGTGTGGCACCGATTGGGATAATGCAGCAGACGTGGTGGGAAGCGCAGCCTGACGTATGCCAGTGGGCGCGGTCCGGCAACGCCAGCTTCAAGCTTGCATTGCAGCACAGTCAGGCTCGACTCGAGGTCCCGCGCCCCTCGACCCTCCGAGTCAGAATTTGGCGCGTGATTGGAAGCTGGGAAGCTCTGGGTCCAGTGTCCCAGGGCTGGGCGCAGCGGCGCCTCATCCGACTCCATCTCAATCGCGAAGCAACGCCCACCATGCCCGGCCCGGGCACTCACTGTGTAACCAGATGTACCAAAGGAGAGCTTCACTGACTTGCGACGCGGGGTTCCCTTTCCAGAAGCATATTAGCTGTGACTTACAGGGCAAGGTCGCCACAGGAACCCCCTTTCAGTTCCAGTTGAGTGACAGCCTGCGCCGTGTATGGACTGGCGACAGCGCACGCCGGGCCGTGCTGTCCACTGTCCAGCCTTGCTTGCTTGCTCGATCGGTCGGCGGTCGAACCGCTGAGATGCATCGCTGCGATGAGGGTGCGCATCGGTGCCAGCGCGGTGGCATGCCGAATACGTTTGACGTTCGCGACTCTGAGCAGAGAGAACCCCCATCTTCCAGTGTTTTCGGTGCACATCTCCATAGAAATCTTTAAGCGGTGCAGAGTACGCGATGCACAGAGCAGCTTGTTTAGTTTGGTCGTCTCGGGGAAAGCTTGCGCGCAATCTTGCCAGTGCGACCCTGCGAGTCTGCTCCGCATGCACCGTCGTCGCTCATTATGTACCAGGCCTCCGAGTCCAGCCCCTTCGCCATTCAGTCAGTGACGGTCAGATAACTGGAGAGCCTGGAGCGAAAGAAACGGGTAAAAGACACGAGACGGAAACCAAACAACAGAGAGCAGCGGCGGCGTTGTACAGTACGTGCAAGCGTGGACGGCGGGGGCAGCGGGGCGTGAGAACGGGCGGGCGGGCGTCAGGGCGTAACTACGGGCAGAAAAGACACGAGACGGTCCTAGAGCGACGCCGGGGCCGCGTCAGAACAGCTCCTCGAGCGTCATCTGCTTGATGATGTCCTGCAGGAGCGGCGGCGGCGGCGTGTCAGCGCAGTACAAAAGGCCCGGGAGATCGACGCACCGTATTGGACACCATCTGCGCGAACTCCTCAAAGCTCAGCTTGCCGTCCCTGGACGAGATGCGGTGCGTCAGCTCCCCGGAACTCGCGGTGCTCGAGTGCGTAGTGCGTACCCGTCCTTGTCCGCTTCCAATATTGTCTTGTCGACGATTTGCTGCAATGCTTGGTCCTAGGCGGGAATGTCAGCCCGATGCGCGCGCCAGCGGACGGAAATGCGCAGCGGGCGCTCCGGTGGGTGCAGGGGACCGACCTTCAGGTTGTTGCCCACCATCATCTTCAGGACGAGGAAGAGCTCGCCGTTCGAGATGAAGCCGTCGCGGTCCATGTCGTATACCTTGAACGCAACTGGCGCACACGGTCAGGCAAGCAAGCGGAACGCGGGCAAATTGACAAGGACGCACATCGCAATTTGGCTTCGCGTCCGCCCCGCCCGCTGAACGCGCTAAGGCCCGCTACGAACTCCTGGAAGTCGACAGTACCTCCGCCGCTGTGCCGCCGGATGAGTCAGCTTGGGGCATCCGCGATGGAGGAGAAGAGGACGTACTCGTCGTCGAAGATAGCGATCATGCGCGACGCAAGCGGGTTGTTGGCGATCTGCGGATCTGGAGAAACTCGTCCCGGTCTATGGAGCCTGATGCGTCCCTGCGTGCGGGCGTCGGTGCGTGATTCGGGCGCGACGAGAGGGCACGGGCGGGCACGCACGAGTCGAGCTTCATGAACCGCTTCTTGAGCCGTTCCAACTCCTTCGCCGTGACTGCACAAGGTCAGCATTGCGCGGAAGAGCGTGCACTGGGACGGACGGACAGTTGACTTTTTCTCCATGTCCTCCATAAATTGGGATTCTGCAGCGCGTCCATGCGGATTGGGATGCACGTCACGGTGGAGCAGGGCGGGCAAGACGGGTCAAGCGTCGGGTAATGGGCGCGGCGTAAGAGACGGGTGCGCACGTGTCTGTCCCATGGCTGCAACGGTACGGACGGGAGAGCGACGCTGTGTGGGACGGGGAAGAGGACCGAAGAGAGGACGCGGCTCTTCCCGCCGGTCTGTGGCGCTCGCTCTGAAATCCCTGACGGCCCGTGCGTGCTGGGCTGCACAGCAGAACGAAGGGGCCAGGCGGGCAGATATCCCGGGTGTGTCTTTGCGAAATTGTATTTGGCACCAACTTGTGTGCCATAGCTTGCACATGAGTGCATATAAATTCTCATCTATCATATTCAGACTCTGAGAGCAGTTATGTACGCATTCCGTATGTAGTGACAGTGCAATCGTCCTTGCTCACTGCTGTGGCGAGTCGATTGAAGTCACGACGGTGCCGCCGGAAGTTTGCGGCACAGGCTCCGCAGGTTGTTCGTGAACGGCTACGATGTCGCTCAGAATCCGTCCTCCCCCGTCGCGCAGCGCCTCGGACTCGGACTCGTCGTTCCGCAAGCCCGCAGTGCCGGCGCGCGCGAACGGCAGCAGCCTCAAGCGCGCCTTTTCGGGGCACGACTCGGACTCGGACGGCGACTCTGACTCAGACCGCCGCGAGCTCGTCGACACCTTCGACCAGCGCGAGGCCGAACGGCGGTGCGTACCGGCTTTTTTCTCTTTGGGCAGCGTCGGCAACTCACCCAGGCTGTGCGCTGCAGCCGCACGAAGAAGGACGCGCCGCTCGTCATCGCGCCGCTGCCGAACCGCGACTGGCGCGCCGTCGCCAATGCGCGCAAGGTCATGCGCGAGCAGACGGGCGCTCCGGCGTCCCCGAGCACCGCTGCCACGCGCGACACGCTCAACGGCGGGCCCGTCCGGGCGGGGCTCATCAAGCGCGAACCACGCGACGTAGCGCTGCCTCCGCCGTCTTCGCCCCAGGAGCAGCAAGATGAAGCTGCCGTTGCCCCAGCTGAAGACGAGGATGAGGATGCTCGCGCACGTAGACTGCTCATAGAGTCGCTCACGTCCGACGGGACCGAAGAGCGGCCTACCATCGGCGCCATTGCCAGCTCTGGAAACGACTGGATGCTCTCGCGCACGCCCCAGAACGAGACCGAGGCCTACAGAATCGACGTCGAGACCCGTCCGGACGTCGCGTCGCTCGATGACTACGAGCGCGTGCCCATCGAGCAGTTCGGCGCCGCCATGCTCCGCGGCATGGGCTGGTCCGCCAACTCCGCGAACAATGTCCAACCGTACCTGCCTCAGCAGCGGCCCTCGTTGTTAGGTATTGGCGCCAAAGAGCGCGCACCCGAAGACATCCCAACCAAGCCGGGTGTCAAAGTGCGCAAGGGAAAGCCGGACATGAAGTACATGCCGCTCGTCAAGAAAGAGGTACGCTGCGGCGGTGTGCCAGCCGCTCGATGCGAGACTGCTGACGCGAGTGCATGCCTTGCAGCGCGAGTCTGGTTCGACTTCGAGTTCCAGAGTCGCCTCCCGTTCTTCCTCGCCGACGCGTGCGACATCTCGCAGGTCGCCTTCGCCTCACTCTAGGAGACGCGATGACGGGACTGACAGTGACAGTCGGCGCGATCGTGACCGCGACCGTCGCAAAGACAATAAAAGAGATTATGACGACCGCCGCGACCGCGGTCGGGACGATGACCGTGTACGGAAGAGCGAGAAGGACGACTATGACTGGGACCGAAGACGACGGGATGACCGGAATACGACAGGTCGCGAGACCGGGATCGCGAACGGTCGTCGCGCCGCTAGGTTCACTCATTTCACTGAAGGCTCTCGATCTCAACGTCAATATGTACTACTGTTACAAGACTCTGTTACTGTTGCACAAGCAGGATAAAATACATGTGTAGCCTTGTTGCCCTCTAAAAGTCGGTGTAGTCGCCGGTTCCCCATCCATTGGTCAATTTGGGAACTTGCGGCGGCGGAGCGTATGTGGTCTCGTCCATGGTGTCCATCTCCTTGCGCGTGAACTCTTGGCGGAAGCGCTCCTTGAGGACACTAGGCAACGTGAGACAAGAAGCGGATGGACGAAACGGACGCACTTGAGGGTCTGGATGAGCTCCTGACAAGCTGCTTGCACCACTTCCGACGGCGTGCGCGTGCCGTCCGTCTGGACCTTGAGGATGAAGTACGGCTCGAGCGGGTGCGGGACTTTGTAGCCCGCGAAAAGGACGCCGGGCATTGCCAGGAGCTGGCTGCACGCAGACGGGCTCAGTCTCAGACACCCGTTGCTCGCTCGCTGTGCTCGGGACTCACGCGCGAATCATGTTGGCCATGGTGTGGTCTTGCTTGACGATCTTAATCGCCGCGGCATTGGGGATCTTGGTGTCCGGGATGATTTCAAGACTATGTACAGGTTGACAATGAGCACCGGGGCCGCTGGGCAGACAAAAACGCGTCGCTTACGGCTTCTCGCCGTCCTGAAGAATGAACAGCTCAAACCGGTTCGGCGCGTTCATGTCCTGGAGGAAAATCTTTGAGTCAGCGCTGAGTCGAGCAGATGCGGGACACGGGCTGAAGGGATCAGAAGTTGACATGTAGATAATGGAGTCTCCAGAGGGTAGTCAGAGGATTGACAGATATGAATATGGAGTCTCATCACAGAGAGGCAGAAGGGGACGGTGCGACTTACTGCGACAGGATGGTCGTGGCTTGAGACCAAGCGCGAGCAAATTTTTCCTGCTCCGACTCGCTCGCGTTCACTCTTCCTCCTCCCTCCGAGCCCGCCCGTATATTATAGACCGCAGATGGCACCCGCACTTGTCGTCAAGGGAAAGGACTCGGGCACGGCGCGCGTGCTCGGCTCCGGCGCGTCTGGTGCGGGCCAATCCCCAAGCGTGCATATAGTCCTGCTGAGCCTCTGCTGCCAGGCGTCGCTGAGCTGCTCGTCTTCCATCCTGTCGACACGATCACCAAGCGGCTTATGAGCAACAAAAACAAGGTACACAGTGCCGCGACCGGCGGATAGCAGTTTTTGGCTGACCTGGCCCGCTTTGCGCGTCGCTTGCAGGTCTCGCTCTCGACCCTCTCGTCGATTATCTTCCGCGACTACGCGACAGCGCCGCTGCATACGCGGCTGCTCTCGCTCTTCCCGGGGCTGGGGTACGCGGCGGGGTACAAGGTCGCGCAGCGCATCTACAAGTTCGGCGGCCAGCCGTACTTCACGGATGTCATCTCGTCCAACTACAAGTCCTCGTTCACCAACACCTTCGGCGAGCGCAAGGGCAAGCTGATGATCCAGGCCACCGCGGGCAGGTGCGCACCCTGACTGCACTTTCCCTTCGGCCGACGCGCACGCTCACACACGCGTCTCATCGGCAGCCTGACGGGCATCGGCGAGGTCGTCCTGCTCCCGCTCGACGTGCTCAAGATCAAGCGGCAGGTGAACCCCGAGGCGTTCCGCGGCCGCGGCGTCTTCCGCATATTCGCGGAGGAGGGCACGAACCTGTACCGCGGCTGGGGCTGGACGATGGCGCGCAACGCGCCGGGGTCTTTTGCGGTCCGTTATCTCTCCCTCCGACTCTCACGCGTCTTTTCCCGGTGCTGATATGTACCCTGGATAGCTGTTCGGCGCGTCGGCGTGGACGAAGGACGTTTTGTTCGGGATCACGGACTACTCGCAGGCGACATGGGGCCAGAACTTCGTCGCGTCCGTGGCCGGCGCCGTCGCGTCCATTACGATCGCCGCGCCGCTCGACACGATCAAGACGCGCATCCAAAATGCCAACTTTGAGCAGAAAACATCGGGCGTGACGGTGCTGAAGGACCTGGTCAAGAACGAGGGCCCGACGGCGTTCTTCAAGGGCTTGACGCCTAAGGTCTGTGCCGCTCGGTCGCTATGGCTGCCTCTGACTGAAATCTGCATAGATCCTCGTCGTCGGCCCGAAGATTGTGTTCAGCTACACGCTGGCGCAGTCGCTCATCCTTGGTTCTCCAAGTACGTCTAAGGCTTGGGTGATGCCTCCAGTATGAAAGTATGCTATGCATCTGCCCGCCATGGCGCTAGGCTGCGGCGGCGCACTGTAATGTTCAACCGGGATACATCTAGACACACTCCTACACGTACCTACACTCGCATTTTCTGCATTCTTAGAATGTCTACGCAACCACCGCTCGTGCAATGCATCCGCTTCGCTCCTCCCTCTTCTCTCTTCTGCGTGCTGGCGACACCTGGCCAGGCCTGCTCGAGTTTCCTTGCGCCGCCACGTTCAGACTCTGCTGCGTCGCCCGGGGAAACGGCTCCTGTACAATGTGCTCGGAGAATTGGCTCACTCGTTCAGGCTGTCACTGGGACACTGCAAATATCCCACGCTTCTTCTGTCTCTGCTGGCCCGGGCCTATCTCGTCCACGACTTTATAAACGGTCCAGCAGTTGTGAGCTGGGCTGAGCGGAGGCACACTCCATCCACGCCCGCATGGGGGACGCCAAATCCCGCACTGATGATGTCGAGCGCGGAGACCTGGACGTCGAGGACTCTGAGCAGCTACACCAAACCTGGCGCGGCGTCGCACTGTTGGGGCTCGCGAGCGTGTTCCTCATTTCCTGCGCGGTGTACTGCGCCATGAATAGCTCTATTGGGTGTTGGCTGCCTATGGTGCGTCTTTGTCGGGGTGGGAGACCTGTTTTATGGGGCTGACTGCGTGCGAAGCTCGGTCGCGGTAGCGGAGAGCGGCCGCCTCCGGCTACGCTCGACTTTGCGTGAATCCCGGGCACGATTCCACGCTCCCTGTGGCGCGAGGTTGGTGTATCCTGCGCCACCGCCAGAGCCCAATGGTCCCCTGCACGCGCGCAATTGCGTTTTCGAGTCGGTCTCAGCGCTTGCCACGGCGCAGCCAGGTGGTCTGGGAATGGAAGAGAACCTTTCTCTGCGATCCAAGTGGATATCCGGCACAATATCAAACGCAGCTTATATTGCGAGCTTCGCATGTATCTTTCTGGCCCCGTTATCCAAGATGAGAGGATCATTCTTTGTTCCTGAACTGTCTCATGCCTCGACTCATCGTAAAGAGCAGGTTGTGTGGGAGCTTTAGTATCCCTGAGTCGGCTCCCCGCGTTGTACCTACACATGCAATGCCCCAGACACGGCTGGATGGATCAACTGGCTTATCTTGCGGACACGCCCGTCATGCCGGATTAGAAACGTCATGCTTGTGGTCTCAGGATACGACGGCACCTGCCCAGGCGCCGCGTCTCATTCCTATTCCTTATCACCATCATGAGCGCGCGAGCATGGACTGCAAACCCGCCCCGCGAGAAATGGCCTGGAAAGAAGATAGCTGCCAGTGCTGACTCGGATTCCATTGACGGGACAGACGAGGCGGCGCTGCGTGCGTGTGGATACGAGCAAGAGTTCAAGAGGTTCGTCCGCCTGTTGTCGACAGCATCTTGGTCTCATTGTGCCGCAGGGAATTATCGTTATTCTCTACTTTCAGCGTGTCGTTCTCCGTGCTGGGCATCCTCCCGAGCATTGCAGCGACATTAACGTGTGGGTCTTAAACGTGTCCATTGCCTCTCCGACTCTCCACGGCGCTAACTCACGGCCGTGTTTCCCCAGTTAGTTTGGGGTGTACGAGAGCACTCTTCACGGAGAAAGCGCCGCGCTGACGCAAACGATCTGCACAAGATTCTGGCACAGCTGGGTTGACATGGTGAGAGACTTGAACCCCAGTTGACGAATGTTGACTTGTCCCAGGGGATGGATAATTGTACGCTCAATCCTGTCTTTAAGTTTATTTCTGAAAGTAGGGCTGTCTCAAGGCGTGTACTGGCATACAATGTGTTGCTGCATCAATGGCAGAACTCGCAAGTTCAATGCCCACAAGCGGCGGTTGTGAGTCTTTCCCCAGTACCATTACATATCTCTCACGGTCTTTATTCCAAAGTATATTACACAGTGGGAGTACTCGTGAGTCCACACTCAGGGCTTTTCTGTCCTCAGTTGTTTACCGACAGCAGGCGCCTCCCGGGTGGGGACCCTTTCTGGCGTATCTAACAGGCTGGTGCGTTAACAACGGGGCCCTGGTAAGACTCCTAAGCACTGTTCAAGGTCAAACTGGTTGGGATCATCGAGCGGTACCTGATTCAAAACCGGTCGTTGAACGTTGCCACCTGCTAACGCCGCTTTCTCTAGGAAATCCATCAGTCAACTACGGTGCAGTGACTCTCAGCGCAAGTTCTCCCCGACCTCATCTCGCATAGGCAATGCTTCAATGATTGTTGCTCTGATCAAACTGAACAATCCCGATTTTCAAGTTACCAACGCCAAAACTTTGTGGGCTGCAGATGGCTCCAGGGGTGATATTTCGCTGAGCATTGTCTTGTAGCGGCATCACCTTATCACTTACATTCCTATGCTTTCTCTGTGCCACGCTTCCAACGCGGTGGATTGCACGACTCAACAGTGCAATGACATGGTTTCAAACGGCAGGATTGATCATCGTACTCATCGGGCTCCCTGTGGCAGCGACGACACGTCCAAGTACGTCCATTCTATCCTATTTTGCCTCTATTCTCAGCCATGTTCAAGGGTTTAGACCTAGTAGTGAGGTCTGGGGAACGTGCGTATTTTTGACAAGGGTTCACCAGGGCCTTGGGCTAAGCAACTGGCACTCCAGTGTTTCCAATGGGACCGTATGAAGAATATCCTTAAGCCTGAGACGTCATTGACTCAATTCTTCTTAAAGGATTGGCCTGATGGCATCGGTAAGCTGGAGTAAATTCGCACGCGTTTCTGCACATTTTGACCATACCCAGCGATTCTGCTATCGTTCCTCACAGCCATTTGGTAACGTCTGCGTCACCTACAAGGGGTGGCAAAATTCTGAACTATATATATATATGTGAAGGACTTTGAGTGGGTATGATGCGGCCTTCCACTTGTCTGAGGAGTGCAGCAATTCCCAAATTGCTACACCTCGTGCGATCGTGGCCACCGCAGCTTTCGGGGGAATCTTTGGATGGTGATGTTACCACGTTTTATCCTTCGTGTGTGCTCAATCCAAAGACTTCAACAGGTTCTTGGTGCTTGTTTTGGTGAGCTTTGGGTCACTCTGCTCTGTGGGAGCACGTGACACTCATCGAGGCGTCGTACTTACTTGCAGGCGTATTTGGTGCGCCGCTGCAACAGACATTCCTTCTCAAAAGGCTCAGCCTGGGTTTGATGATTTAGATCGCAGACATCTCAGCCATCAATGCCTCACCACTGGGCCAACCATTCATCGCAGTTCTTGCCCAGGTAGCCACATAGCCGAAATTTGGTGTCTGAGAGGATGTCCCGTATTGATAAGTCACAGGTGACTTCGCGCAACACTGCAACGGCATTCGGAATCATCACCGGTCAGAGAGCATATATAATAAAGGTTCTCAATTTCACTTCTCACTCGACTTGCGCAGTCATCTGCGGGGTTTTCTGCGCTCAAGGATGCGCCATCTCGTGCTCCCGTCTGGCGTTTGCTTATGCGCGCGACGGTCTGCTTCCAGCCAGTAGGGTTGTCTCTACCGTGAATCCTCTCGTAAGTCGCCCGCGAAACGTGAACTCCTGAAACATGACCTGGAGATCGCGCACCAGACACACACCCCCGTCAACGCCTGCATTTTCAACTTTATCATCAACACCGCGATGCTCTGCCTCATCTTCGCAGGGCCCATTGCCATCAACGCGATATTCTCAGTGGCCGCGGTTGGGGCGTAGTGTGTTTCGCGTCTCCCTTCAAGAGGTGCTCCCAGTCTGACTGAACTCCCAGTTTTGCGTTTACCATGCCCATCGTTCTGGTGAGCTATGCGTCTGAGGAGGGGGACGGCTGACTCAACATGTACTCATAGCGCTGTTTTTGTGCGGGGGATCGTTGGCGACCTGGACCATGGAATCTAGGACGATGGGGCAAACCTGTCGGGATGTATGCGTGCGCATATGTGGCGCTCATGTTGCCCTTGTTGTGCTTCCCTGCTGCACGTGGAGCAAACCTCACTGCGAAGAATATGAACTGGTGCGAAGGTTTTGGTTTGTCATCGGAGAGACGAAGAGCTGAAGCTGCACAAGGGCGGTGGCTGTCTGGGGCGGTCCGCTTGCGCTGGCTGCAATCTTTTTCGGCTTACACGCGAGGAAGACGTACAAGGGTCCACAGGTAAGGCGCAATGAGCTTGGTCCCAATGATGCTGATACATCGCGCAGCTGTCGATTGAGCACTTGAGGTGAGAGCATCTAGTCTTGAACGCCAGATCTCCCAACGTGGATAATGCAGCGCGGTAAATGCACGAAAACAGGCCGAGGACAAAGAATCCCGAAGGAGTCGAAGCATATCGTCCAAGCCGCGCATGTTGAAGATGTAACCGACTAGAGGGAGAATACTGGAAAGGAAACTTGTCTCGATCAAAGCACCAATTCATCTCCGCAGGTTTTATGGTTTGGTTCGATGTTGTACAGTCACGGTCGGCTGCCCTAAGGGATCGCAGAAGAGTCGGCGCCATACGTTGCGGCCACCAACAGCGGGAAGACCAATGTGGCGTCCGCAAAGACCTATGACCAAGGTCGAAAACGTTCAGAACTGATGATCCAGAGGCGTAGAACATACCTTGACGGCTTCAGCCCCTGCGCGAATCTTGCCCCATGATACGGCTTCGTCTGGGCGGGCACCCGAATCTGAGCCATCAAACTCCTGTCCTGTATTCTATGATCGTTTCCCATGAGGTGTGGAACGACGCGCTGGCATAACGCGACTCACGATATAGACTGAATAATCTGCGCCATTGCGCTGTTGCAAGTTAGATGGCGTGAATATACTGTGGTTGACTCGCCATGAGCATTGCATTGGCTATCTGGTGCTTGCAGACGCCACCGCCCAGGATAATCATGCCAGCCTTCTTCGAGTTGAGGGCAATGTCGTTCAGCGCACGAATGTCGCGGACAATGTCAATGATGAGCCCCGGGTTGCGGAAGGAATGAAAATAAATCATGTCTCCCAGCGAGCCATCTGTCAGCGCAGGACAGAATACAGGAATGTTGTTCTGCATCACCGGTCAGTGGAGAAGTTCGGAAGATGAGAAAGGAGGCATACCTTATATGCCCAATAATACACCGATTCCTCGTTGTTGATCTCCTGGCCGAGACGGCGAATGACAGAACTTGGTGTCCAAACGGTGCCCTGGGCGGTCTGTTCCTCGAGCATTTTGTCTAGGATGGGGATCACCCAGTCTTCGAATTTACAGTAATTATCGTTGGGCACGAGTAGGTTGCCGATACGATTGAGGCCTTTTCTACGCAGCGATGCGCCATCGAGGCTGAAGTCGGCAAGATAGGTCTTGCCGAGGCACTTGATGAAATCCTCCTCGATCCCGCCAGCCGTCGTGACCAGAGCAGAGACGTGATTGTGCTTGACGAGATGCAGAATGACCTCTCTCAAGCCCGAGGAAATCAGATTGGACGTGTAGCCCAGCATGACGGTGCAACGCGTCTGAGCGCGTACTTGAGGATCGTTGTAAGGCTCAGGCTCGTCTGGATCGAGCGCCTCGTCAGTCAGACGCCATTTACGCTGCGCTTTCGCATCGTTATATATGCAGATGGAGGACGGGTCTGGCGATGCACACCATTTTGTTCACGATGTCGATCGCACGTCCGAGGCTGGTGGCTTGGAACCCGATGCGCTCGTAGCTGCGCAAAAATTCCTGCAGCCCGAGCGGCGCATCAAAGTTGGGCCCTTGGACAGTGACCGCGTCGTCCGGCAAGGGCTCGGACTGCACAAGGACGGCCGCGGACGCGGCGGCGGGCACTGCTGAAGACATTTTTGGTGCCAAGTTATAACGTGTTTGCTCCCGTTTCACTTTCCCATCCACCCGTGTCATGGCCGACACTGGTTCAGCTCCAGCGTCGCCTCTGGCCCAGGGCCCACCGCCAGAGTACCACGAGGCCCCTGCGCCGGCCCAAGATACGAACGAAGAGCCCGCAGAACGCGAGGACCAGCCTCAGACTGCGGCTCAACCTGAGCCCGACAATGCTCCAGCACCGCCCGCGTTCGAGCGCACAGAGTCGGGCAAGCCTCGTATAGGGCCATCTATATCCATATCCGTACCCACAGACGCCGCCGAGCAAACCCGGGATGACGCGCCAGTGCAGCCCAACGCGTCGACACCCAGCGAGCAGGTGGTGTCTACTAATGGAACAGCGAACGGCCACCACGCTACTCCACAGTCACCACAGCTGCCTCCCCTACCCAGGAAATCAACGACCAGTCCCCCAGCCACTCCAAAGCTGCAGGCCACCCACCCCGGTCCCCAGCATGCTCAGCATCGTTCTGTCGCGCTTGCGCACGGCCACTCAGTCTCTGTGGTCCTCATTTCGACCGCACTGGAAACTATTGCTGCATCAAAGGAGGCACGTCGCTCCGCGCCCTTGCGTGACAGCTGCCAGCGCGCCCTCGATATGATCAAGGCGGGTCTGGGAGGCGACAAACCGCGCGAGATATTCGAGCCCCTCCGACTTGCCTGCGAGACGCGGAATGAGAAACTCATGATCGCCAGTCTGGACTGCATATCGAAACTCATTTCCTACTCGTTCCTCGTTGAAGACGGCGCTGCGCGAGAAGACTACCACTCTCCGCCAGCCTCTCCCACGACATCGAGCGCGCCCGCACAACCCGCGACTCTACCCCTCGTCGACCTGGTCACGCATACTATCACTTCTTGTTATACGGAGTCTACCCCGGACGCGGTCTCGCTACAGATCGTCAAGGCGCTCCTCGCACTGGTGCTTTCGCCAGTCATGCACGTGCATCATTCGTCATTGCTCAAGGCCGTCCGCACCGTCTACAACGTCTTCCTTCTCAGTCAGGACCCTGTCAACCAGGTAGTGGCACAAGGAGGCTTGACGCAAATTGTCAACCACGTCTTCGCTCGATGTAACGCGGGCACAGCGAATGGTGCACCAGAGTCTGCGGTCCCAGGGGGTTCAGGTGCATCTGGACCGGACGGTCTTCCTAGGACATCTGTATCGTCTCGTGCGACTTCCCCGTATCCCGAGTCGGCGCGACCATCATCGTCCCTGAGACGCACCTCTACGACATCTACTGCTGTGGACACGATCAACGACACATTGGTTGAACCGGATACGCCCATGGTCTCCGAACCTGTATCAACCGAGGATGGTACTACCGAGGTCGACAAGACGTCCGTGGCGAATGGTTCTGCTGCGAATGGGTTAGCTCACGCAAACGGCTCCGCCGTGGACCTGAAGCAAGTCCACCGGAGAGTGCGACCTCTCCCCATCCGCCTGTCATATCACTGTAGGCTTTTCTATCGTGCTGCGCGAATTTCGTCTAACCACTTGCATAGCGACACCTTCGAGAAACCAAACCCGAATGATGAAGTGCCCGAGCACGAGCCGGAGGAGCCGCGTGCCATTTCCGACCACGATCTCTTCTTGAAGGATGCATTCTTGGTATTCCGTGCATTGTGCAAGTTGACGATGAAGCCCCTCAATACCGAGAGGTATGTTGCTATGCTTCACAAGAGCGGATCGTCTTCTAATGGTTCCATTAGCGAGCGGGACTTGAAGTCGCACGCGATGCGCTCCAAGCTTTTGTCGCTGCACCTCGTGCAGACTATCTTGAACACCCACATGAACATCTTCGTCAGCCCTTCGTCGTACATTTACTCTTCGTCCTCGCGCGAAAGCACACCGTTTATTCAGGCGACGAAGCAGTACTTATGTCTCGCCTTGAGTCGCAACGCCGTCAGCCCAGTGCCGCAGGTGTTTGAAATCAGCGTAGAGATCTTCTGGCGCGTTCTGTCGGGCATGCGCAAACAACTCAAGGTGCGCCGTAACCCCAAGCCGCTTCAGAAAGCATATGCTAATAATCTATGTGCAGCGCGAAATTGAGGTGCTACTCAATGAGATTTTCATCCCAATTTTGGAAATGCGCAATGCGACGGCTAAACAGAAGGGCGTGCTTCTCAACATGCTCTCGCGGCTGTGCCAGGATCCGCAAGCACTTGTCGAGATTTATCTCAACTATGATTGCGACAAGGATGCCATCGACAACATCTACGAACGGTAGAGCATCGCCTATTATTCACGTTTGGTGTTCTAAGTCATTTTACAGGCTCATGAATGTCATCTCAAAGATTGGCACGCATACGCCAGTTCAGCACAAAGGCGGACCGGATCCCGCCAGTCCTGTGGCAGCTACGCATTCGCATGCGAAGAATTCGGCTGTGCCTCCAAGTCTGAGCACTACGGCGATGGGACACCAACCAGAAGCGAAGGACGGCGCTTATCAGAACGAAGCGAACCTGCGACGACTGAGCCTCGAATGCCTCGTCTTCGTTCTGCGATCACTCGTTGCGTGGGGCACAACCGCCGGTCGCACCGTTACCGACCCGTCCGTCGACCCGCAAACACAAACGCGCTCGCGACCCAGCTTCGATGCGTCTGTGAGCGAGCCGAACCTGGCGGACCGCATGTCTATGTCGGACTCGCTTGCTCGTGTATCGACGCCTGATCTCATCGACGACCCTGGCAAGTTCGAGAGCGCAAAGCAAATGAAGACGACGCTCAACGAAGGCATTAAGAAGTTTAACTTCAAGCCGAAGAAGGTATGTTCAGTTGGATGCTGGCCTGTCTAGAGATATTAACTCAGTTTCTAGGGCATCGAATTCTTCTTGGCCACAGGCTTCATCCCGAGTAATACTCCGCATGATATTGCAAAGTTCCTTTTGGAGACGGAGGGTCTCAAGCAAGGCAGCCATCGGCGAATATATGGGCGAAGCGTGAGTCTTGGCAGTGCATAAAACTACTGTATCATTAATGGTCGCAGAGACGACCTGAATGTCGCCGTCATGCACGCATTCATCGACAT
The DNA here is from genome assembly GCA_037042885.1 of Auricularia sp. M12. Taxonomy (NCBI): domain Eukaryota; kingdom Fungi; phylum Basidiomycota; class Agaricomycetes; order Auriculariales; family Auriculariaceae; genus Auricularia; species Auricularia sp. M12. The sequence continues at coordinate 1,537,649 of CM073212.1, forward strand.
GCTGGATTTCACAGAGCTCAATTTTTGGAGTCTTTGCGCTTATTGTTGCAATCTTTCCGACTTCCCGGCGAGGCGCAGAAAATCGATCGCTACGTATTGAAATTCGCCGCGCGCTTTATGGAATGCAAGACAACCACTCCATTCAAGAATGCTGGTGAGTTCGACAGCACCGCAGCGAAACATGTGGCTTATGACATGTGGTAGACGCGGCCTATGTTCTTTCATATTCGGTTATATTGCTCAACACGGATGCGCACAATCCACAAGTCAAGAAGCGCATGACCAAGACCGATTTCTTGAAGAATAACAGGGGTATCAACGATGGCACCGACCTTCCAGAGGACTTCCTGAACGAAATCTACGATGATATCGTCCACAATGAGATCCGCATGAAGGATGAGGTCGAGGCAATGACCGGCAAGGTTGTGCCTGGTGCCGGTCTCGGCGCTCTTTCACTGGGACGCGACTTGCAGAAGGAGGCCTATGCATTGCAATCAAGTGGCATGGCTAACAAGACAGAGGTCCGCTTTCAGCGACTCACCCTGAGTTGTAACTCACGATCTTGCGAATTAGCAACTCTTCCGCACCATGATGCGCGCCCAGAAGAAAGGCTCGAAGAGCGACCAGTACTTCAGCGCTTCGCACTTCGTACACGTCAAGCCGATGTTCGAGGTTGCTTGGATGCCCGTACTCGCCGGCATATCCGGACCCCTTCAAGACACAGACGACCTCGAGATTGTTGAGCTCTGCCTCGACGGCTTCAAGAACGCCATCCGCATCGTATGCTTCTTCGATCTCGAGCTGGAGCGCAACGCTTTCGTCACGACTCTTGCTAAATTCACGTTCTTGAACAACTTGGGAGAGATGAAGTCGAAGAACATGGAGGCCATCAAGACGCTCTTGGATATCGCAGTCACCGATGGCAACCAACTGAAGGGCTCGTGGCACGAAGTTCTTACCTGTGTCAGCCAGCTGGAGCGCATGCAGCTCATTAGCAGCGGTGTTGACGTAGGCGACTCAGCTCGCAAAGTGTATGTCCTATCCACAATCCCTCACAAAAGATACTCATGTGTACTTTCAGCCCGTCTCGCAAGCAGCTCAAAGAGGAGCTCGCCAACGAAAGTCGGTCAACACATATTACTGTTGCCGCGGATATGGTGTTTTCGCTCAGCCATTATCTCTCCGGGGTAAGGAACTCTACGCGGTGCGCTTCATCAATGCTCACGTTTTTGCAGACAGCGATCGTGGACTTCGTGCAAGCATTAAGCGACGTCTCTTGGGAGGAGATCCAGTCATCGGGGATGTCTCAACAACCACGCATGTTCAGCTTGCAGAAGCTTGTCGAAATTTCGTATTACAACATGAACCGCATTCGCCTGGAATGGTCGAATATGTGGGTCATTCTTGGGGAGCATTTCAACCAGGTTCGTGGTTTCGCAATGATGACCACCTTACTCATGCATGCTTCAGGTATGCACGCATTCCAACGTGCATGTCGCCTTCTTCGCATTAGATGCCTTGAGACAACTGGCTATGCGATTTTTGGAGAAGGAGGAATTGCCGCACTTCAAGTTCCAGAAAGACTTCCTGAAGCCTTTCGAGTATACGATGATCAACAACGCAAATCCAGACGTCCGTGATATGGTATGAATGTGCGGGACCTTCGAAGCAATTAGCTAAAGACGTCGCCCCAGGTCTTGCAATGTCTACACCAGATGATACAGTCGCGCGTACATAATATGCGATCTGGTTGGAGGACGATGTTCGGTGTATTTTCCGCATCCGCGAAGGTCGTGACAGGTGCGCGTCCTCGAAATCTCATCATTTCAACTTCTAATGCAGAACTAAGAGCGAATCCCGACGTCTGCGTTCGAAATTGTGACGCGCTTATACCATGAACACTTCTCCGACGTTGTGCGGCACGGTTCTTTTGCAGACTTGACGGTCTGCATGGGAGAATTCTGCAAAGCCAGCAAATTCCAGAAGATCAGCTTATCTGCCATGAACATGCTGAGGACCGTCGTTCCGACTATGCTCGCCTCGCCAGAGTGCGCCATTAGCGCAGCACAGGAACCGAATGGTAGCGATGATCCTATGATCAAATTCTGGTTCCCCATTTTATTCGCTTTTTACGATATCATCATGAACGGCGAAGATATAGAAGTTCGGAGACTGTGGGTCACATTTGCCATACTTCTTCACAAATGCTGAATACCGTGCAGCGCGCTGGACTCCTTGTTCAGCACCTTGAAGGAACACGGTCCGACCTTCCCCGTCGAATTCTGGGACAGTATCTGCCGCGAAATTCTATTCCCTATCTTCGCCGTATTGAAGTCGAAAAAAGACTTCTCGCGCTTCAGCACCGAGGGCGATATGAGCGTTTGGTTATCCACGACCATGATTCAAGCGCTCCGTGATTTGATAGACCTCTATACTTTCTTCTTCGACACCATGGAACGCTTCTTGGATGGTCTTCTGGACCTCTTGAGCACTTGCATATTGCAAGGTCCGTCCCCGCATGTCCACCCGCGAGCTGTCGTACTCACTTATCGCAGAGAACGATACCCTAGCGCGCATAGGGACGTCTTGTTTACAGCAACTTCTGGAAAAGAATGCTGCGAAACTCAGCGACGAAAAGTGGGAGCGCGTCATCAAGACTCTCATCGGCCTGTTCAAGTTGACCACACCTCATCAACTCTACGATGAAAAACTCCGTGCGGACATATCAGAGCCTGAACAGGCGGAAAGCGGTACGACAGCCAATAATATTCCTTGCCTTGTTTGACTGTCGCGTGCAGAGCAACAGTATCCTATGATCCTGCCTGCGCCATTGTCGCCCATCACGATGGATGAGACCCCCGAGGGTGGCGCTATCACCAACCGGAAGAGAATTTTCAAGCAGATCATCGTAAAATGCGTCCTGCAACTCCTGCTCATCGAGACAGTCCGCGATCTGCTCCAGAATCATGATGTCTACCGCAACATCCCACCGCAACTATTGCTGCGCCTCCTCTCTGTTCTTGAACATTCTTACCAATTTGCGCGGGCGTTCAACGATGATAAGGAGCTCCGCACAGGGCTTTGGAAAGTTGGTCAGTAATCGGGCTATCGGTCTCTTTTCATTGGATCTGACCAGAGAATAGGATTCATGAAGCATTTGCCCAATCTTCTCAAGCAGGAGTCGAGTAGCGCCGCGACTCTCGTGACAATATATCTGCGGATGTACAACGATACGCGGCCAGACTACGTATCCTTGCGGCAACCTGTTGCAGATCGCTTGCTACCGTGCGTGCATCCTTGCATATTCGAGTGCCACTCACCCATGCATCGCAGACTTGGGCAAGGCGTTATCCAGGACTTCAACAAGCTCAAAATCGACTCGCAGGGGAAGAACATTGCCGCCTGGTCGCCCGTGGTTGCAGAGTTATTACGTGGCTTCAACGATTTCGATGACCAAACGGTGAGCCGTCTCGCCTACAACGCGGCGTTTCTGATCGTATGGGATAGTTTACGCGTTACCTCCCTGCAATCTATCCCCTCGCCACGGACCTGATGGCGAGGGATATGACGAAGGACATCCGGGAGTCGTTGAGATCTGTGTTTACCCGGGTCGGTGTTGCGAAAGGTATTGCTGTCGCTTAGATTTGTTGCTTTTGGCATTGTACACATATATATTGAGTGTAAAGCTAAGCCATTAATCGGAGAAGGCAAGGAACGGGTGGAATCCAAGAATGTCCCTAATGAGTGTTCTCAACCGCGCTCAACATCAACGTTGCTGGAAGCCATAAGTCTGGAAGCCATTGGTCTGATACCCGTTCACTGGATATCCAGTTGGCTGTGCGGTCATACCCATGGGCTGTCGCAGCGCATCGTAGTCTACAGAGCGAGTTAACGAAAAGAAATGTTTCTTGAGCAAAATCCACGAACCGGCAGTTTGCGACCCGTTGTCCTCAGATGCGAATGTGCCCGCTTTCATGGCCGCAAAGATGTTGGCAGGGGCAGCATTGGCGGGCGATACGGACGTTGGGAGCGGGGGGACTGGAGGTGGGGCGGAGAACCCGGTATTGAAGGACGGATTAAAGCCCGTCGGGTCTTTGCAATGTCAGTGGCAGTGGGGGGAATAAGTGGCCGACATACTGGTCTGGACACCACCCGCGAACGGCGAGCCGAAGGATGATGTAGACCCAAAGCTGTTGAGTCCACTTGGAGGCATACCAGTCTGCTGGAACTGCATCGGGCTTGCACTCATATAACCCGTTGCTTGCGGCAGGAGCGGTTGCGAGTTGAATCCCGACGGATTCTGGAACGGACTCGTCTGGAACGGCGACTGCGACTGGAAAGGCGACGACGACTGGAATGAAGGAGGTGGGTTGCTTGCAGGCCGCGCAGGAACGAAGCCATTGAAACCCGTTGTCGTTGGCACGAGCGGCTGCAACAAACCCTGGTTTTGGGGAACGGGCGCGAGAGGCCCTCGTGGGCTGACACTGGGCAAGAAGCCGGTCTGCTGCTGCTGCAAATGTTGACCGATGGGCACCGGTGACGAACCCATGCCCAAGCCAGATTGATAGCTGACCGGGGGTGTGAGGATGGATGGGGGCGGAGATGTCGCCAATGGCTGAGTCGTCGCAGGTGTAGGCGCAGAAGGAGGACGATAAGAATCGATCTTGGCAAGTAGGCGCATAGTGATCTCATCTTGAGAAGACCCTGTAGGATTCGTAGAAGCAGGTCGCTGCGCAGGAGCAGGAGCAGAGAGTGTAGAAGGCGCGGGCGGCGCCGGAGCCGGAGGAGCGGGAGGAGGCGTGGGCGCTGGTGGGGCAGCCGGAGCTTGCGGTTGAGCAGCAGGTGGCGCGGGCGACTTTGACGGGCGCACAGTCCAAGCGTCGTCGTCGAAGCCGCCAACGGTCTTGGGAGGTACCACGGGAGAAGGGGAAGTCGTGATGCGCGGAGGGGGCGAAAGCGCGGGTGAGGGCGAAGGTTCAGGCGCGTTGCCATTGCCGATCGCTGCGACATCAACACTCGACGGCGGAGCAGTCTTGCTGGTAGGCGGCCTTCCACGACGCGCTGCCTTCAGCACGCCGTCGGGGCCAGCAAACAGATTTGGAGCCGGGCTGGTCGTGTTGCTTCGCTTCGCAACCACGGCGGACGCCGCAATCCCAGCATCCTCTTCCGCCTGTAAATGGCGAGCGAGCTCTTCATCGCTGCGCAACTGTTGCGCAACCTCGGGCTTGGTAGTCTGACGGTTCTGCGCCCGTCGCTGCTCGATGACCTTGGTCACTCGGATGATATCGCCTTCACGCAGACCAAGTGAGCGCAGGGTCGACTCCTTGATGTCCGGCAAAATCGCCTCGTCAATCTTGTCACGCTCGAATGAGGCTGCATAGCGAGTGCAATCATCGATGTCGCAGCCCGCATTGAGGAAGAATTCGAACCAATCCGTTGATGGCCCCTTCTTCGGTTGTGGAAGAGATTTGGACTGCGCTGGCGCGGGCTTCGGTTTCCCCTGAGCGGCCGGGAGGGCACCCAGCGGAAGGTCGTCATCATCTTTGGCCTGCTGTGCAGCAGCAGCAGCAGCTTTGCGACGTTGCCGATCGATAAACTGCATGTCCTCCGCAGACATCTTGTCCGAAGGAACTTCGATGATGACGCCGTTAGTCTTATGAAGTCGCAACAGGCCGTTGTTGAATCCAAGGAACTCTGCGTCGACCTGGAACTGTCCAGTACGGTCGTGCCATGTCCGCACTTTGGAAGGCGACGGTTCTGCTGAACATCAGGATTTGCCATCCGGAAGAAAAAAAAAGACTTGCTTCTGCGCTTCTCCTCGGAGGGCCTCGATTGACGCTTCGAAGAGCCTGCGCTGCTTGTTGACGGCCGCGACTCCGGGACAGGAGCCTTCTTTGCGGCGGCGGCGGCAGCCGCGCGCCGTGCTCGTTCCTCTCGTTCCTCTCTTTCTTCTCGTTCTTCTGCTTCCTGTCTGTGTTTTGTCAGTGCCCATAAAAAAGCCATTGCAACCATGACAGCTCACTCGTCTCGCCGTGCCTTGGCCTGCGCCTCACGACGAGCCTTCTCTTGACGAGCCTTCTCCTCCTCTGCCTTCCGTTGGCGCTCTGCCGCCGCTGCCGCCGCTGCTGCTTTGGCTTTGCGCTCGGCTTCCTCTTTCCTCTTCCGCTCCTTTTCTTGACGCTCTTGCTCGGCGCGTTCTTCTGCCTCGCGAGCGGCCTGCGCCTCTGCCTCTGCTTCTGCTGCATGTTGAGCTTCGTCGTCCTCGTCCTCCGCACGCACTGCCGCCGCAGAACTCTCGCCGGCCTCCAACTAGCATCCGGGTCAGCGCAAGAAATAATGCCAGAACAGCGGCACCAACCTCAATATACGATGCAGGCACCACACCTTCTGCTCCGTAGACGTTGCGGCATTTCCACCACTCCTCGTTCGTGCGATCCAAGACGCGCAGCTTTTCGCCCTCACGGACGCTCAGTTCGTCCTCGCCATCGGCAGCAAAGTCGTATAAAGCGGAGGCGGCCTCGCCCTCTTCGTCTTGGTCACCACCGGCATCGCTGCCTTCAAGTGTATCCTCGGGTGGGGGGATAATGGAATTCGGGGAATCTTTGAAGTGCACGATCTTTGGCTTCTGCTCGGGTATATCGACTGCCAGTGGTGGGGGTAGTGAGCGTACAACGGCAGGACGTTCAACTGTCGGACTCGTAGGAGGAGAGAGCGTGATAGACAGAGCTTTAGACAACTCTAACTTCTTCACGATCGCATCGGCGTCCTTAGAAGAAGAGGCGTGGAAATGAAGAGACGCGGCCTTGTCGCCCTCGATCTCGATGTGAATATGTTTCGACTTTTCGGTCTTCACAGATCTTATATCCTTCGTGTCCCACTTCTGGACGGGAGTCTGATGTGCGTTGTCGGTGACTCGAGCATACAACCAACCGCACGGTAAGACGTTACCTTGTCGCTCTCGCTCGCGAAGAAAACAGATCCTTTGGCAACACCGAGAGTGCCTTTCTTCTTCTTGTTCTTCGCATCGACCTCTGAGACGGTCCAGGTCTGGACGTCATCGCCTTTGCCCTTCGCCGGGGAAGTTGCAGCAACCAATGCCTCTGGAGCGACATAGTTGCTGACGGGTCGAGGAGGCTATGGTCGCCGTCAACATCATCACAGCTACAGCATGTGGTGATGCGCACCGTGGAAGGCTCGTCCTCTTCGTCGTCTTGCGCTTGGCCTGATGCGCCTGGCTGGAATATACAATGAGAATGCATAGCGAAGAATGGACAGCAAACACATACCTCGTCGCAGTAGTTCGCGGGGACATAGCCCACTTTATCTTGCGTCTTCTTCTTGACAAGGATCCATTCGTCCTCCTTCTCGTACACTAGCAGTTCCTCGTCCTCCTGAATAGCAAGCTCTCCGGGAGCCGCTGCCTCGTAGTCGTATAAGGCTTTGACGGTGGAGATAGGCGTTGCCTGTGCACGGCTGAGCACTGGGATCACGCGCAACGTGCACACGTACGTCCTCCAGATAGCTAGCAGGGACGAGCCCAATGGGGCCCTTGTCCTCCAATCCATCCTGTTTGACCTTGACCTTCCACCATCTACAATCCATTAGACAGAGCGCGCAATGTGCTGTGCCAGCCGCCTTACTCGTCGTCCGTTCTCTCTACGAGGAAGACGATCTGGTCCTCCTTGATAGCGACTTCATCCTCGGACTGAGGCTCGTAGTCGTACGACGCTTTGAGCACAGCGAGGTACTCGGTGGTCGCGGTCATCGTCAGGCAGAGGTCGAAGGTCGGCGTCACACGAAATACATCCGCAAACAGACTGTCCGCGCGAACATTGATGGCACATGTGCCTGGTCCCTCCTAGCTCTGCACGATGGGAAAATAATACATACACCTAGCGCTAAACGACTCCATACTGGTTATTTCTAGTTATACACACAAGTATCCTAAGTTCCTTCTTTCCAGAAATCGCGTGAGGACATCCATTGCGGACAAAAATAGGCACCAGCTCTTGCAGCGGCCTGGAGTTTGTTTGAGCTCACGCTCGCAACCGCTTCCAGTTGCAGCCGCGACACGTGGACTTCCCGCACGCGTAGCAGAATTCAGTACGACATCCGGGGACTTTGCAGGTGATGTGGTTGCATCCAGATATTTTCTCTGCACATTCGTTGAGTCTCATGAAAGAAGGAGAGAAACCCATGCATACCGCAGGGAGTCTGACACCCAGGGCAGAATTGGTAACCCTTACTGCTCATGAGCTTCTGCAGCTCCGCCTGTCCGCAAGTATGGTCTACACCAGGCACGACCTTTGGCACAGACCGTATGAGCTCGAGCATCGAAAGGGCAGTCGTACAACACACCTTGCGCAAACAGCGTTTGCACCACGTATACTGACACTTGCGCATAGGACAGGTGATGACGTTCATCGCCATGTAGTCGTCCCTGTCGACATTCATTGACTTCTTGCATCTGCGACACAATTGAATGAACGAAAAAAGAGCGGCAAACATAAAAGACCTACTTCGCGCATTTCATCTCAATGCTCACTTCCGCCATCTGCAGATCCGTCCACACTTTGAGCTGCTTCGCGCTGAGCCCGGCCAGCTCGACATCCAACTCCGAGACGACTGCACCAGCACCAATCAGCCGCTTGTAAGCAGTCACGGCGTGAAAGGAACACCCACCTGAAGGCTCGCGGACATTTCTGTCGGCTGCGCAGATGGCGCACACGATCGGGTACTTGCGCTGCTCGAGCGAAGAGACAATGTGGCCGCGCATACAATCCCGGCAGACTTTATGCGTGCAAGTCTGCATGGCACAAACAGCATCATATGGGCATGTTTCCAAGCAAATGCCGCAGTCGAACGGACGATTATCGATCTCGACGGGGCGCTGGCCGTTGGGTGTCGCAAGTGTGCCGTCCTCGACCCAGCTTTTGATGACGTCCGGGTCGAGATTGTCTTCAACATAATCGACACCCTCGGAATCAAGAGACTGCATAAGCAGCGCAAGCTGGAGGTCTTGGTCTTCCTGTGCACGTCGTTTCCGTGCATTTTCCGCAGAGTCCAGTGCGATCGGCGAAGAAGTTGAAGAGGACGCGATGGGTGACCCGGCTTTCCCGAAGCGCGAGGCCATCTTGGTAAAGAGCTTCTTTGGTGTGACTTTCCTCAACTTGGATCCAGACGGGACAGGCCCATCTGTGGGAGAGAAGGTCCCTGAGAATCTCGAAGTTCGTGACAGTGTCGGCACGGGATCGTCGTCGTCTTCAAATGAGCTCACTTCCCGTATTTCCCGTCCCTTCCCCTTACGAGACGATGATGGGCGTTCAAGGGACGATGCAAAACGAAAATCTGTGGCTGAAATTTATTAAAAATTGAGGTCTAGTGGTGTTTCTAGCGCCTCACCATCAGGCATTGCTTCTCCTGAGAGCGCACCATGGTGTTCGTATGGTTCATTACGGGCAGGTTTGGAGACTGTTTCTGTTGGCGCCGGAGTGGAGCGGTTCGCGGAGGGTCGCTTGGAGGAGGTTCCAGAGGTAGCTTGATCTACGAGCCACCCACCGAGCAGAGTATCGTAGCTGCCCAATCTTTCGCGGCCGTTCTTCTGAGAGGTACCAAAGCCATCCTGATCTACCAGCCATTCACCGAGCAGTGTATCATAGCTTCCCAAGCGTCTCTGTGAATCCTGCAGAAGGACCTCAGTCGGACACTAGTAAAGCAGACGCACAAACGGGACAGACCTCAGGCCAAGCGCCAATCATGCGGCGTTCATGCTCGTCGTGCAGAACCTGGGGATCGGGCAGCAGTTCTGCGCGTTCACCCACCACGGGCGTCGGGGGAGACGGGCCCACAACATGGCGCGGTATGTAGCCTATACCGCCGCGAAGACTGGCGCGGCGAGCCAGCCACCAGCCGTCCACTTCCACATCGAATAAATAGAGGGCCTCGCCCCGCTTGACGGTCAGCTCTGTCGCGTGGAAGCTGTCAAAGTCGACCTGGGCATACACTGTGGCTGACGGTGCGACCTAGAGACTATCGTTAGCAGTGTCGAGGTCGCCCACGAGGCACAGGCACGCACCTCTTCGACAAAGGAAGCCGGCACGAGTCCGACCTCGTCCTGATCGCCGTTGTTGACCTTGACCGTCCACCATGGGCTGTACGACGCGCGTAAACGACAAACGATCGGCCGGCGGCATAGCGACACTACATGCGTACTTTCCGTCCTCGCGTTCGAGCAGGAAGAGGATCTGGCCCTCGTGCAAGTGGACCTCAGTGCTCGTCTCCGGCTGGAAGTCCCAGAGCGCGCGCAGGACGGCGATGGCCAGCGTCGCCATATGTACTTGTCGCAGCGCAGGCGGTGGTGGTGGGCCGGGAAGAACAAGGGCCTTCGTGGTGTTTAATATTGACGCCTGTCACTTCGGCGCTCTTTAGTAGGCATGGTGGCAGCCGGCTCGACGACAGGGCTGTGGCACGGGAAAAGCGATTGCACGGCAAGGTGATAGTGCGCATACATACAACCAGTGCTCATAGCAGCGGGATTTCGGCGCGTCCTGGCGGAACTGGGACAAGTCGTGAACGTCATGTGAGCCAAAACTTGGGCGCGCAAAGACTCCGCCGGCTGCCAAGCTCCTTCCGCCTCTGCGACCACCCAACGCGCCTCTGGTATCTCTAGGCATCCAGAGGAGCTGCCTGTCTGCGTGTGCATTCAACCGAAATATCGACCGGACTTGCGTCATTTTCCCCGGATTGCCGGCTAGTATCCCGATGGCTTCATTGAGCTCAACAGCATTGCGACGCGCCAGCCAGCGCGTGCTTGCTTCCTCGCTTGCATCAGCAAGAGCACGAAGCATACACTCGCTGGGGAGTCTGCCGCACACGGGCTTGCCACTCACTCCGAAGCTCGAATTCTTCAACTCCGTGGCATCTGGTCCTATCCCAACGTTCCGCGTTCTGGATGGAGAGGGGCGCGTCATTGACGGCGCAGAAGCGCCAGAGGTGCGCTCCCCTGTGCCCTGCCGCCAGCATGCGATCTCACAGCTATGTCCGGTGTTGAGATCGACAGGGACTTTGGACGCAGATTGTGCGTTGTATCCTGCTCATTCGCTGTCTGCTGAAGGGTTTTGCAGATACGAGAAGATGATGCTCCTTCCTGCCCTGGACAACCTACTGTACAACGTGCAACGGCAGGGCAAGATATCTTTCTATGTCAGTACCCTATATGTCCTCGTGTCGGCTGTGGCTCATCCCTTTAGATGACATCGGTGAGGTTATGCATCCTTGCGAAGGTTTCGCAGTCTCATTTCGCGTAGCATGGCGAAGAGGCATCCATAATAGGATCGGCTGCAGCGTTGGATGGGGCCGACGAGTAAGTCTCCAGTCGTATGGTTCCTCGGACATCCGTTCAGTCAAATCTAGGGTGCTTGGCCAGTACCGCGAAGTCGGTGTCCTTCTCTGGCGCGACTTTACGCTCGAGTCGGTGATGGCACAGTGCCTGGGAAATATTGAAGATACCTCGACGAAAGGTCGACAGATGCCCGTGGTACGCAGACATGTTCTTCCCACCTCTCCGTCCCATATGAACTCTCCGCGTTAGCACTTTGGTTCTCCAGCCCACCACTTCATGACGATCTCCTCCCCGCTGGCCACGCAAATCCCACAAGCAGCGGGGGTAGGCTACGCGCTCAAACGCGCGGCGACGCGGCGCGACAACCCGCTCCCACCGCAGGTCGCCGTGTGCTACTTCGGCGAGGGCGCGGCGTCCGAGGGCGACTTCCACGCGGGGCTGCTGCTCGCGTCGACGATCCCGTCCCCGACGCTCTTCTTCGCGCGCAACAACGGCTTCGCGATCTCGACGCCGCCGCGGAGCAGTACCACGGCGACGGCATTGCGAGTCGCGGCCCGGCTACGGCATCGACACCATCCGCGTCGACGGGAACGACGTCCTCGCGGTGTATGCTGCCGTCAAGGAGGCGCGGCGGCGCTGTCTCGAGCAGGGCCGCGCGGTACTCGTCGAGGCCATGACGTACCGGTCAGTCTGCCTCTCCCTCTATATGCACTCGTACTGACGCGCTGCAAGCGTGGGTCATCACTCAACGTCGGACGACTCGTTCGCGTACCGCTCGCGCGCGGAGGTCGAGGACAGGAAGAAGATCGACAACCCGCACGTGCGCCTGCGCATGTTCCTGCAAGAGCGCGGCTGGTGGACGGCCGAGGAGGACGAGGAGCTCAAGTCGCGCCTGAAGCAGGACGTCCTCAACGCGTTCAAGCGCGCCGAGAAGATCAAGCGGTACCCCTGCGCGAGCTCTTTGGCGACCTCTATGCCGGCGAGGAGCCGTGGAATATCGTGCGTTGCATGGACGAATGCTGCTCTACATTGCTGACGCACGCGCAGAAGGAGCAGAGGGCAGAACTCTCGCGGTTGTTGAAGAAATACGGCAATTCTTGGGAGCCGTGGAAGAACGAGCTGGCCAAATTCGAGAACGGCGGGAAGGAATTCACAGAGTGATCAAATGCTTTACAGTGCTTCTTCCAATTTAATTGTAACACCGCGTGCTGGATGTCATGTCCTGAAACCTTGTTCACGTTCGGAGTGATCACGGAAGCGGAACCAACGCTTGACATCCTGATTTTCTTTTTTCGCAGTCTTCATCGCAGACGGTGACCGACGTTGCCCACAACCTACTCGTCGGGCCTTGGCAAGCTCTATGTGCCGGCGCTCGCCCTCGAGAGCCCCTAAGTTCCTAAGTCGTGTGAGTTTTTTTTCGCGCTTTATGTTTTAGCACTCCCGCTCCTGCGATCGCGTGTCGCATTCTCTCAGCGCCCATGTCAAATTCCGTCTGCGTGCATACCCTTTCCTACATGCAGACGAGCCGAAGTGGCGCTCATAGCGACGGGAGGTCTTAATGCCCAGTTTTTTTCTCTTCGCCTTTCGCACGAAGAGCGACGGGCTGGTGCTCCCGACACATACACACACACACACACACCCTCATTTTTAACCTTTCTAGTCTGCCCGTTGCGTCTGGACCTGTGCTGACGCTAAAGCTCAGCCTCGCGACTTAGCGTCGTGGTCGTCGTGCAAATTGCATTAAGCGCGCTTGGGCGTCAAACTGGGCTGGCACGTCATGGCGACAAAGTGTGTGTGAGCGATGCCAAAGGCAGGCTGGCCGGCGGTCGTCGATTACATCGAGCAGCGGGCATGAATTACATCGTGGGCAGTACAGTACGTGACTCGGACAACATTATCGAGGGCGACATGGTATGGGTGTAAGCTTCAAACGGTGAGGGGCCGGAATATCGTGACGTCTTGTGCTCTGCAGGACGCGGGTCAGGCGGCATTCAAGGCGCGCTGGGCGGGGCCGAGGGACGCACAGTGGCTACACAGCGGGGCTCGTGAGTGCATTTAGTCCTCGTTGGACTTGGCGTCGTCGTCGGAGCCGAAGGCTGCGCCAAAGTCGACGGCGGTGGCGTGGCAGGGGCAGGGCCCGTTCTCGCGCTGGCCCTCGCGCGTGGGGACGCACTTGACGGAGCCTGTGCGGATGTGGGTGCGCTGGGCGGGCGTCGGGTACGGTGTGTGGGCGGGGTGCGAGAGGCGGCGGCCGGCGTTGCACTGGGCGAACTCGGTGTTGCGCTCGCAGCCGCAGGAGAAGCGGACGAAGTGCTGGATGCACATTGGGGAAGGGGTCGTCGAACGGGTCGTGCGTGGGCGGTCGGGCCTTTTTTTATTACAGGGGGCGTGGCTGGCTCGCGGGACGGGTACATATACCGCCTCGCCTGCGCCCGGCCAGTCGCCAGCCTCCCGATCCGGCCAAGCTTCTCGGACTCCGTGCCGATCCCGCCGCCCGCACAGTCGCCCTGGCCCACCGCGTTTCGGGTAAGCGCCGGCTGCTTTCGCCTGCTCGCTGCTGCTCTGCGCTCTGCATGTACGTATAATGGGGCCCCCCTACGAGCCCTGCATAGCCGCCCGTAATCCATTCATTCGTCCCAATCCGGACCATTGCTGTTAGTGGCGGAGGATCTGGAACGAGGCACTGGAATGCGGGACGCAGCGCCAAATGTGACTGTCCCGCCCCGTGCAGCGCAGTCCAGCCCGGCCAGCGGCCTTGGTGGTAAACCTGGCGGGACTTCGGCAGGACAAAATGCTGACTCGAGATCGGGAACAAACCGCGAGTGTTGTCTGTCTACTGAGTGCTGTTCGCCATGGCCGCCCTGCTCGCCGCCCGCAGCCTGTGTGCGCGCGTCCGCGTCGCACTGCTCGCGCCGGACGTTCTTTTCGTTCCCGGACCTGGCCTCGTTTCACCAACCGGAGAGCGAGAGCCAGACGTTCCATGAGCGCAAGATATTACCGTGCGCACGCTCTCATAACAATCCATGCTGGCCTGACACGCGCGTTGCAGGTACTCGCAGCGGCAGATGTACGACGTCGTGGCGAACGTGGACGACTATCATCGCTTCCTGCCGTTCTGCACCGCGTCGCGCGTCCTGACCCGGCTGCCGCGCGCAAGCGACGCCGACGCGCAGCGGCTGGAGGCAGAGCTGAGCGTCGGCTTCATGGGCCTGTCCGAGAGCTACGTGAGCACGGTCGTCTGCAAGCCGTACGAGTCCGTCCAGGTGCGTGTCCGTGAGGTGGCGATTGGACCCGGACACTGATCTTGCCACCTGCAGGCCACCGCCGCTTCCTCGACGCCGCTGTTCGACACGCTCGTCACGACCTGGCGCTTCCAGCCAGCATCCAGCTCATCGCCGCACCCGACGGCGGGCGGCCTCCCACAGGCCGGGCGGCCGCCAGACGCGCTTGGGCCGACGCTGGTGTCCATAGATCTGACCTACGCCTTCGCGCATCCGCTGCACGCGCAGGTCTCCGCCGCATTCTTCGGCCAGGTCTCCAAGCTGATGATACGCGCCTTCGAGGAGCGCTGTCAGCAGCTGTACGGGCCCGGGCGCAGATAGATGACTCTGAGGATCTATATAGCGCGTGTGTAATACTAGACTCGGAGTCCGCACATACACTTGCACTTGTCTCCCGCTTCCATTCATCGGCGTCCGTCATGAACCCGCAAAAGCTCAACGTCAACGCGTTCGAGTTTGTGCCCCGTTTCGGCCTGCCAGCAGCAGCCGCCCAGCCGCCACCGCCGCGTCCAGCAGACGACGCGCCGGCGCCGCCGCCAGCACCGTCAATCTCGCTCAACATTGGCGGCGCGCGACCACCTGCACCAGCCCCAGCCCCCGCACCCGCACCCCCCCACCCCGGCGCACCCGCCACAGCCCAAGGCCGCGCCGGCCATCGTGCAGGCCCAAAAGCAGTCGCGGCCCGCGTCACCAGCCCCCGACGGGGCTGCAACCCCATCGCGAGCGCCCAAACGGACGCCTTCACGCTGGAGCGGGCCGCGCTGGACGCCGAGGCCATTGCGCGCGAGGCGCAGGCCGTCGCGGACCAGGAGACGCTCGAGGAGCTGTACGGCAAGGAGGAGCCCGAGGACGAAAACGGTGCGCACGCTGCAAGCTGATCGCCCGCGATCTGCCTGCGTCTTACTCACCGCGCGCGCGCAGTCAAGCAGCACCTCAACATTGTCTTCATCGGCCACGTCGACGCCGGCAAGTCCACCATGGGCGGCAACATTCTTTATCTAAGCGGCATGGTCGACAAGCGCACGATGGAGAAGTACGAGAAGGAGGCCAAGGAGGCCGGCCGCGACAGCTGGTATCTCTCTTGGGCACTGGACTCGACGCCCCAGGAGCGCGCCAAGGTCCGTCCGTCGTCCGCGCGCGCTCGTTGAGGCCTTAACCGGATCGCTCATTGTCATCCAGGGCAAAACGGTCGAGGTCGGGCGCGCATACTTCGAGACGGAGAAGCGACGCTACACCATCCTCGACGCGCCGGGCCACAAACGTACGTGCCGTCGATGATCTCCGGCGCGGCGCAGGCGGACGTCGCCGTGCTCGTCATCTCCGCGCGCAAGGGCGAGTTCGAGACCGGCTTCGAGCGCGGCGGCCAGACGCGCGAGCACATCATGCTCGTCAAGACCGCCGGCGTCTCCAAGCTCGTCGTCGCCATCAACAAGATGGACGACGCGACCGTCGACTGGGGCAAGGACCGCTACGACGAGATTATCGGCAAGCTCACACCGTTCATCAAGTCCGCCGGCTTCAACCCCAAGACGGACGTCACGTTCCTTCCTTTGTCTGCGTATGCAGGCCAGAACCTCAAGGAGCGTGTCAGCAAGGATATTGCACCATGGTGGAGGTATGTGATTCTCGGTTCCTGCTCATTGGCGAAGTCTTCGGAATGGATTGTGCATCGTCGAGCACAATCCACCTTCACGGCGGACTGCATCGGTCCACTCGCCACTCGATTCGCCTGCAAGCATTCTGGTTCTCATTTCTATTTCAGTGGTCCGTCGCTGCTTGAGCACCTCGACAACATGCCCATGGTCGACCGCAAGATCCGCGCGCCGTTGATGATCCCTGTGTCCGAAAAGTACAAAGACATGGGCACCATCGTCGTGGGCAAGATCGAGTCCGGCCGCCTGCGCAAGAACGACACGCTGCTGCTCATGCCGAACCGGACGTCGGTCGAGGTCGCGGCGATCTACAACGAGCTGGAGGAGGAGGTGTCGAGCGCGGTGTGCGGCGACAACGTGCGCATACGGCTGCGCGGCGTCGACGACGAGGACATCAGCCCCGGCTTCGTGCTGACGAGTCCAAACCGGCCCGTGCACGCCGTGCGCCAGTTCGAGGCGCAGCTCGCCATCCTCGAGCACAAGAACATCATCTGCGCAGGGTACCAGGCCGTCATGCACGTCCACACGCTCGCCGAGGAGGTCACGCTCTCCGCGCTGCTGCACTACTTTGACAAGAAGACGAACCGCAAGTCCAAGAAGCCGCCGCAGTTCGCGAAGCGCGGCCAGCGCATCGTCGCGCTCATCGAGGCCGCCCAGCCCATCTGCGTCGAGCGCTTCAGCGACTACGCGCAGTTGGGGCGGTTCACGCTGCGCGACGAGGGCAAGACGATTGCTATCGGACGAGTAGGTCGCGCCCTTTTCCCCTTGAGAGTCCTGGCTGACTTTCGGGGTAGGTCACCAAGCTCATCGAGACGTCGACGATAGACGAGGTGGCGGAGGGTGTGGCGAACGTATCTGTAGCCGCACCTGCAGCTTAAATGTGTTTGTATCATCTAGTGTAACCTCATGTCTTTGACGAGTAAGACGATTCATCCTTCGCCAGCAGGCTTCCCCAGCATCTCACTCTTCCGCCATGTCAGGAATTGTGCAAGCTAGAAAAATTACTATTGCGATTCGTGTGTCAAAGGCTTTGACAAGATGTCAAACGCTACATGTTCATGCGAAATCACTTTCCAGACTTGATGAGGGCGGCGCGCGGCTTCTTCAGGCTATCCGCAATACCGATGAACGTTTCGGCGAGGCGGACCTTTCGTGGCTCGAAAATGAGTCGAACAGGTCTATAATGGACATGAAAAGGCGTACCGTATCGAGTGCACTGGTGAACGTGCACTGAGCGTCAGCGTTGCCGCCTGCACCGGGTGCGTTGCGGTAGACGTCGCGAGCGAGCGTGGCCATGCGGTTGAGGTTACCCGCGTATGCGTCTGTACCAAAAGATACGGCGTGGAACGCAAGCGGTTTCCTATGCAAGTTAGCAGTGCCCTGCAACAGATTTAACAGAAGATAGCATACCCGAGCACCGTCGCGCGACGACAAAGGTCGATGACAAAGTTGTCCGTGATACCGCATTCGCCGTCCGACAGGAAAATGATCACCGGGGACCTGGCATACAGTATAATAGTCTTAAGATGAGCGAAACGGGTCCATTTGAATACCTCCGTACCGGTCATTGCTCCAGTGTGTTTCCATGAGTGTTCGCGCGTGCTCCAATGCGAGGTCAAAATTCGTCCCTCCTGAAATACGAGCTGGAACGATAGTGTTGAGAAGAGCTTCGGGCGTGCTTGTCAGGTCATTCGCAACGTATGTAGTCGCATAGTGGTCGAACAAAATAACGGAATATGCGTCGCGACGCAGCGCATTGCCAGTGCCCTGTCGCGCCATCCATAACCCATGAACTGCAGAAAAAACCGCCCCGAGGCGATTGGGGGCGTGTCGCATGATGAGATTCGTTACAGGTGTACCAGCCACTGGCATTTTGTCGGTATAACTCATGGACCCTGATTTATCGCCAACGAAGATACTGTCCATGATGCTCAGTGAATGTCGTGCAAACGCCAGACATTGGACTCACATGTGGTAAGCCTGGTTGGTGACAGCAGGATTCGCGCACAGAAATGCATGACCATCGTTAGAAATGTAACCATTGGCAGGCGCCGGCACGAGAGGTTGGGGTGCATGGAAAATCGGCAAAGTGCAGAAGGATGGTTGCGCGGCATTGGCGTCTGAAGCCTGGTGCTCTGGTGCTATCATTGTGAATTAAATGGATGAGACTAATGAGACCAGGGAAGTGTGTGTAAGCAAAAGTACTTGCCAGCACACATAGCGTCGCACTGTGCGAATGCGGCCTGTTCCTCCCTCGAATAAGGATCTAATGATGTGATCATTACAGCCATCTAAACGCCAACGCTGCGACAATACCTTTGAAGCCTACAAGGGATTGATGTGAGATCGTGTTTCAACAGCTACAAGTTGGCTCACCCGATCGCCTCCAGAATAGTGCATGCGTGATGTAATCCTTTGCTTTCTGTGGCTGGAGCGGCATTAGACAAGTGCGATAGATCAGCGATTAGCAACATACATAAGGATTCAAGCGTCCGGGTATGTGCTCGTATTCCTGGCCAGCGCAATACGCATCCGCTGATGTCTTGCAATAATCGATATGCGCATGACGCCCAAGCGCGCTGCAATAAACGGAGCAAAGCATGGGGGCCCCGCTGTCTCTTGAACCAAAGCGATGTCCTGATAAAGGATCGTATATATATCCCCTAGCATAAACTACGGCGACTAACTCACCTGCGACTTCAAATGCTGCGTCTGGATCTTCGACCGCTACATGGACTCATTCAGCATAACAAGTAGTGAATAAACTTCCTCAACGGACCCCATTCTGTATTGCTCATTGAGCCGTGCGCTGTTTCATGTTCCCTTTGCGTATGGCCTTTGCAATCGTTATCAGTGACCGCTCCCAATATTGAGATGCATATGTACCATATGGAAGGTGGCAAACATAACCACATGAGGGGCACCTAGAAGGCCGTCAGTACGGCACACGTATAATCCACTATTCTGGTCAGACCTAGACTGGCAATAATGGAATGGCTTGGCAGAGACGTCGTGCACGTGCGGTCCGCGATGCGCCTTCTTCCCAGCGGGTATGGGTACTGCGCAAATGTGCTTCTTCACGCTTTGAGAATACTTAAGCACACAGGCGTCAAAAAACTAACGACAGACACCCGTAAATTGAGCAAACCTTGGTGAATTGAAATGTGTCGTGGCGACCGGTAAAGGTAGTTTCGACTGCGATGGGATCGGTGGTGATCTGCTTGCACTGAGAATTTCGAGCTTCGGAGAGTCGCATGATGACATACCTCGCACCATCCGTCGGACGAGCAGGTTTGATTGCATGGATGTTCTTGCCTAAATCATCGACGCCGTCAGCGAGCCGATAGCTACAATCCGGAATCCTTACCCGCAGAGATGGAGGACTGTTTGACCATGTCCGTGAAAATGGTCCGAGGACGAGCAGAGCCTTTTGCATAGCTCGCACGCATGCGGGCATCCCTTCGATTTGCAATCATGGACAGAATGGGTTCATCGCTTTTTTTTACTATCAGCAGTTGCATTGGTGGCACATATTTTTCTGCCCACCATGGTACCGCGCAACGCTCTGAACAGCCGTTACCAGCAAGGGCGCACAGCTCACCGCAGCCGTGTATACGCGCGGAGCATGCGTGGCCATCGTCAGCATGATCAGCAGCCTGGAAAAATCAGTCGTAGTGCGTAGCATATGGCGTACTGACTAACCTTCATGCACGCTCCGAGGCAACCAGGCTTTCCCTCTAGCGCGCAGGTTTTGCCGCAAAGGTGTCTGCCAACTTCGCACCTAGAACGTAGAGAACTCAGACAGTGTCATATGCACTTGATAGATGCACACATATGATTTCCCGCATGTCCCGCCCTGCAGTGTGTAAGCGCTTTTTGTAATGTGTCGCTTTCGAAGCTCGCGTACGATAGTCCACAGGCAATCAAGTCTGCACCATGCTCTTCAGCGAATGAGCATGTGTGCTTGCAGATATGGGCCGTGTTGCAGCTATGTGAACCTAGGTGCCGCTTGCTCGCTGTACACAGCAGTTGGCACTCGCCGCACTTAGCGCCACAGATAGCAATGCCGTCCCTCAGTTCGACAGCGCCAACATCGAGTATCCGAGTAAACTGTTGTATATCAGCGTGCCCCTCGAAGCGTGCGGTGTTGACAGCGGCCCAATCGCGGACATGGGCTATCCGCGCATCGACCAGGTTCTCCAGATGTGTGCGCACAAGAGCAAGCCATTCGAGATCCGGTAGATCCTGGCGAGATGAATGCAGACCGGTAGCTGCACAGAGTTCTGAAAGGGTGGCTTCACGTAAATCCGGATTTTCGGCGAGATCGAAAGCAGGGCTAGCCAAGTAGAAAACTGCCAAGGTGTCGCCATGGGGTACGGAGATTCCACTATCGAGATCCTATGCCACAATGAATGAAAGCCAAAAGACACAAAAAGGGCGTTACCTTCAGCGGTTCACCACTTTCATCTGTGCCAGTGATCAGGGCGTTGCGCAAGGAGGCGCGCACTTGGTCAGCTCTATGGGCAGCCAGATTTTCTGCGGTGCGATTTATTATGCACGTCCGCATCGAAACGTAGTACTTACGGTCAAGAGCACCCCAGTCGCAAGCCTTCGACAGTGAATAGTGTACTTAATTAAGCCGAGTAATGTCATACCTTGATCTTTGCCATCAGAGTCTTCATCGTGTGGAGGAATGCGCCGGCACGTTGGTGCGAGATTGGTTGGCTGAGACTCTTTGAGTGGCAAAAGCATCTGTTACGCTATTCACATACTTGAATAACTCATGCTTCAACCGGTTGTACGCCGTGTAGTACTTCTTAGACTCGATGACGGGCCAAGGAACAATTCTGAGTTGTCCCCGGTGCAGTTTTGTTAGGAAGTTTGCCTCCTAAGATATGTAGTTAGAGGTGCGCTGGGTAAGCAGTATGTTCCTTACCTGTTCGTCGGCCACTATACGCTGGAATTTGTCCTCAAATCTGATCTAGCGTCAATGTCCATTTGTGCGATGCAGTCAACACGGACTCTTGTACAATCCCGTCGGTGTCCGCATCGACGACATCCTGTTATGACGAGTCAGAAAAAGACCGTTGAAGTTGAAAAATCTGAGCGCGATTCGCCTTGATGATGATCACCAAACATGATTGGAATAAAGTTGGGTTCGCCTCAGGATCGAACAAACTGGATGAAGATTGGAAACTCTGAACAATAGTTAGCATGCTGCAACTGTCAAACGTGCAAAACGCACTGTAAACATGCCCGCGATATTGCGAGAGATTGCGAAGTTGTTGCGGAAGAGGATCTGAGGACTATGTTAGCTCTGTCTATACGATGGCTTCATCGCACCCATACCATGTTCGATATCGCAGCATTGAAAAGCACCAACAATGCGTCTTCTTGCACACTGCGCTCGAGGGAGTGCACACCTATGGTAGCGCTTAATGTTGTACAACATCGAACATAATAACCGACCCTCAAAATCCAGGGCCACAAAGAGCGTATCCTTGGTGGGCGTGACACACATCCAGACACCTGATGTTGTATTCGATTAGATCGGATTCGGATATAAGCGGGATGCTGACCCTCGGTGCAGCGCATTGCAGAGCCTGTTTGTCTTAAGTTAAGGAACATCGAGAACTTTGTGCCACGTACCAGCAAAGCTCGTATCCGCAAGGTGTGCCAACATGAACGATTTACCTGCAGGAGATTAGCTGCTCGCAGAAAATTGTGCTCGAAAGTTACCAGTTGACTGTTCGCCTATCATGAAATTGAGTTCCTGCGTATAGGCACCAATAGCGAAAGCTTACCCATCGAGGACACAACTTTGACGGGCTTATTCGATGCATGAGCTTCCCGGCATCAATATTCAGTAGATATGATATAAAGTACCTTGTCATAATGAGTGAAGATTGATTCATACCAGCCTACCAAAAATCAAGACGTGCATGGAATGTTGAGGTAAATTACGCACCAAACGTGATATTGTTAGCAACCTGCATGACAGACGATCCGAGGGTTTGCTGTTCAAGAGAGGATGACCATAAGCCATCCTTCAAAGGAAGAAACCCTGCAATGGCATGATATATTAATTTGAAAGGACGGCGTAAGGGTATGCTTACTGTTATCGCGCGCAATTGCGATCTGCAAAGGCACCAGACAAATACTCTGAATCATCCATTCGCCCGCACGCACAGAAGACACGGGCCACGTGATGCCAACGGAAATCAGCGTGTCGAAATTGGTAGCGTCAATGGATATCTTGTCAAGCACCCGTTGGGTCGGCTTGCGAGTGGTTCTCTCGAACTTGCGAACCATTGCACCAAAGTGAGCCTGGAATCGGTCCTGATGATGCTCCGACACGTATACAATGCGCGATTGGGCGTGGCCAATTGATAGAGCGTCTTGTCCAATCGCCGGAACGACCGGAAAGCGTGTCCAAACCTCTGACAAGCATTCCACAAGGCAGTTGTGTTCGCCGAGGACTGGTGTGCTCGTAGTGCGCGTCGTTTTCTCCTTCCTCAGATGGAACTCTGATGCTCTCCTTTGAATCCGGAGACGATTAGATATTAGTGCGTTGTGCGCCAGATCAACCGTCACAAAATGAACGCAAGTACGCGTGACGAGGGAGGTAAGCACCGCCGGTTGAAAGCGCACAATATCTGGGAGTTCAAGAGCGAAGCCTTCCGATGACCCAAATCTATCCCAATGATATGCCACGGCAGTACCGTCGGAATAAATCGCAAGGAAGCACGAACCGTCAGGTGCTGAAAGGACTCGAACAGGAACGGAGGGCAATTGCATAATCGCTGGCCTGTTGAGTGTCATTAGCTGTTTATGGCCAGCGTGATTAGATGATGGACCGACCGGCACTGCTCGGTCACGAGAGAAAATATGCGCGTCCTTCCCGAGGTTTCAATGATACAGATTTCTTCCTGCGCAGAACAAGAGACGAAGCAGATATGAGCGATAGACGGCGTGGTCTCAAACCAGCGGAAGATGTCCACAGGACTTCCACGCGCTCGGATAGAACAGTCCTTGTCATCAACCACATAGGCGTGCAGGAGGCAGCGGTCCTGCTCTGGTAAGTTAAACACCTAATAGTTGAAGTGGAAACGCACTGGTTCGGCGGATAGAACGACCAGTAGGTGGCTGGTCTCGTCATACGAAACCAAAGCTTCAGGATTGAGCTTTTCCCGTCTAAAAGTCTTCTTCGGGCGATGTAGCTCGACTGCGCTGCGCAGGGTCATGCGCTTCTCCACGAAAATCGACATCTGGACGGCATCCTCGGTGATTAAGATGACTTTGTCGTCCGTAAGCTGGATGTGTCTGCAACAATCGTCGGAATAAATATTCCGTCATGAAAGATGGCGCACTTGATTTTCGTCTTGAGAGGTAACTCAAAGCTATTGGTGCCCCCAGGTACCAGGCGTGGCGAAGGCGTGAACGCGTTGTCACTTCTTATCGATGCCTGGTCGTAAGGCGTGAGGGCTACATAGTGAAGAGTATACTCGACGGTCGGCTCGCGAGGTATTTCTATCTGAGCTTCGACTTCGAGCCGGTCGGAGGAATGCCCATAGACCCTGCCAGATGCCGTATCTTTGACTCGATACAGTACCAGGCATCTATAGGCTGATCAGAATGCAGCCAACATGTTAATGGGTTGTTACTCACTGCCCATTCTCGTTGGGAACATGTGGTTCAATTTCCCGCAGGAAAGTGCGACGGGCGTGGTCGAGACGACGCTCGGCTGAGATATCTACTTCACGCTTGACCTGCTCGATCCTGCCACGCTCAGCTGAGGACGACGCTCTGTGAGAAAGCATTTTGACGCGATCTGTGATGATCTGAGCCCAGATCTTTGCACATTCATCCAGTGCGGCGGTGGCGACGGGCTCCAACCAGTCGGCACGAGAAGCGCTTTCGTTGACGAACGCAATGAAGTCGGCACCTGACATATCCTTCGGGTCGGCTTTCACGTCGAGGCTGAACAAATTCTTCACAGTGCTTTTGAAGAGGCCCCAGACACCTTTGCGTTCATCGTACTTTGCGCCAAGCTTCGGGCCTTTGCCAGTGGTGATCATCGAAGCGAGCACGACCTTATCCGAGTCGTCTAAATCCTCAGTAGTTGCTGCATAAGCGACACCAGCGGTAAATCGAGCTTTGAGATCCGAGTACGCGGATTTCCGCCGCAGAAGATCCTCCCAGTCAGAGTTGCGAAGCTCGCGCATGAAGCTTTGGAGGTCCGGGAGGAGATCGACCAACTCGTCCCAATTTGCTTGGGTCGCGTTAGTTAGGAGAACATCTAACAAGGACCATTAACTCACCGGAAACGATCTTCCTCTCTTTCTCGAATGACAAAGGCGCCGAGGTAGACGCCATGTCCTCCAGAGGCGCCGTTTCCTTTGTAGCCGTCCCAGAGATTTCAGTGTCCGAAACATGAACTCGGTCAGCCACGACCGATGCGAAGCTAGGGGACGGCTTCTTCTTGCCCGTCTTCTCGGCCAACTTCTTGTTCAGCTGTTCGAAGACCAGAGCGGATAAATTTGCGCTTCAAGAGCATAAGCATCCGCCTTTATAAGAATTCTGCAACCTACTCGTGATGTTTCCTCAGAAACTCAACAGCCTCGATCTGCAGCGCAGCTACAATGCGCAAACGAAATTCTTCGCTTCGACCGCGTTCATGTTTGGTCCTTTCGGAAACCTCCTTGTTGCGCGAGTCGTTGATCTCCTTCGTCGCGGTCTCCCAACGGCCAGAAGCGTCTGGCGCGATGCTGCGAAGGCCACAGCGAAGCAGCGCGCGGATACCGTCGTCGTCGATGGTGTCATTAATTTTGAGACGACGCGCGGACCTGGTTTAGGGGATACGATCAATCACAGAGTATGCGGCGCGAACAAGTACGTGACAAACTTGATTTCCGAAGCAAGGCGGATTGCATTCCAGACTTCCTTCTGGATCGAGCGCCTTATCACGGTTCCCGGTATAAATCGCGCAGTCATGACTGCCTGCTGCATTTCGCCCGCGACGACCTTGGGATCGTAGTTTCCAGCGAGATCATTGACGTGGGTAGGCATTTGTGCGCTTTGTAGAACTGTGTCACGGAACTACGAAGCTTTTCAGCCGGCGCGCATGACAGAGAACGCGATGTCCACCTTAAAGCCTGAAAGTGCCTCCACGCTGTCTTCTTGCTCAGACGTCTTCTTCACTTGGAACGAGAAGACTCGACTATTATCTTCGATGTCTTCCATCTCGTCGTCGTTCTCGTCGTCAGAGTCGTCGGTCCACACCAACCTGGAGCCATGCTCAGACGATATGAATGCGATAAGTTGGGCGCAAAGCTTTGTGAGGTAGCTGGAATATGTGATGTATTAGATGAGTCTAGGAAATCGCTGTCCTAAGGACGAACCGCATAAACGTCACTCTGTTGCGCTTCACAGTGGGTCCCGCATTGTCGTCCCAGGTTGTATCCTCTGGCCAATAGATCACGTAGATGAGAGTGCCCTCTGGCCCACTTGCAGTCGAATTGACGACGTAAAGACCGGAACGAAGCACAGACTGGTCTATGCCATCGTCGGAATGGTCCTTGAGAAGCAAAGCCGTGCTGCATGATATCAGTACCTACACGAATGAGAGACAGCACTGCACGCACGTCGCTTCGTCAATCTTCCCGCCAGCTTTCAAGAATCGGACAATTTCGTCCTTGCTACCGTAGACTCCAACGGGATGTAAAGGGACTGTGTCAAGGGCCCGGAAGTCTACGCGGTTCATCGACTTGTAGGCGCCAGGATAGAGCGTCTCCATGAAATTCTTCAGTCCCTCGGCGTCCATGGTCACCTTCTCCACGAGTCCCGTCGAACCTTCCTCGGAGATGAGATCGAGAAGCCTATACATGCCTTCAATCTTGTGAACAAGGTCTTGCGTCGCTTTGTGGTTCGAGATCGTATCCGTCGGTGGCGTTGAGTCAACGCTGTCGTACTTGTCGACGTCCATCCTTGACTGACGACCAGAGGCAGGCTCTTCGGCGCCAGAATCGTAGAAATTGACTGATCGGATGATGAGGGGTAAGCGGGGTCGTCGAGAGATAGGAAAGATTTACATTTGCCCTTCGGGGTTTCATAACCGTGGGCATCGGACTCGTCGTCGGAGATGTCGATTACCATAGACGCTTCCGATTCCTGATCAGGACTTGAGTGTTGGCTGAATCTGAGCCTCCTGCGGCATTGCATGAGCTCTCAGGACGAAACGTTGAAGCGTGTGACACTTACTCCTTTGTCCGGTGGCTGTCTTCGCTGCAGGCGCATCGGCCTTGTCGACAAGAGCAACGTCTGAACTTGGTTGCTCAGCTGGTATCTTGGACGTGGCTTCATCGTCTAACTGCATGGTGTCTGTGACTTCGGGAGGCGATGTCGAAGTCGAATCTGAATGACTGGGTCAACGACCAGATATTGCAAAAAATCGGTCAGATATCACCTTTGAAGTTTTCCGCGTTTTCGGGCTTGCTACCAGCGGTGGTTTCAGCGGGAACCTGTGAGTCGCCTTTGTTCTTCTGGTCGCCTAGGTCGAACCGCACGGTCAGCAATGGTTCGCATGAAGAAAGTAATACGAACCTTGGGCAGTGTCAGGAAGAACGTCCATATGGTCATCCACGGAATCCTGTGCCTCCATGGGATTGAAGGTGCAAGGAATGGCAAAGTGGGGATGTGGCGGCAGGACAAAGATAGGTCGGAGAATATATACGCGTAGATCATGTTCCCGTGTCGCGCTCTCATCTCAGCTTCAGAAGGACGCGTTGATAGCAAAAGGATCCACCATGCATGCAAGCTGTATGCAGGGCGCGGAAGCGCTCGGGTCCTGTGCTGAGCATGGGCAACAAACGTCGCCGGAGGGCCCGTCTATTCTTCAACCATGAGCGAGGCGACGATGAAGCAGACGTTTGCGCACACCGCGATATCAATCGTGGTGTTCGTGATACCTCCTGGCAAGTTCACGGTCTCGAACGGCTCCTGCAGCCACTCACTGAGCAGGACACAGTGGTCGTCGCGCTGGTCTTCCTTTGCAACACTGCTATACGCGCACGATACCATCGGCAGCTGCGCGCAAGCAATCGGATGCGTGCGCAAGAGCTGCCAGAGGAGGCTGCCAGCTTGACACTGCGACCCGAACTCAGCGAAGCGCGCCTCGAGGACGGTGTCAAGTCCTGGTCCTGGTCAACCCTGCAGGTTCGCATAGAATGGGGCAGTCGAACGACAGTCATGCTCATTGAAATCCGTACCAATAGCCTATAGCAGTAACAGTCCGCAGGTGGATGGTGGACGGAGAGCAAGAGCGCGCATCAACCCGCGCCGCAGACAGTCACAGCACTGCGACGGACAACCGAGCCGAAACGTCCGCGCCTAGATTCAGACTATGGCGCCGCAACGCGACGAGCTCGAATATCATACCAACCACAACTAACGACGCCTTCAATAATGCGGAAACAGTTTTGGTCGCAACATTTATCTTACTACCCAAGGCACCGAACACTGCAAGAATAACCGGGGCACGAACCGAACTTGCTCTTGGAGTTGCACATGCTATTATCAAACCGGAGACTACATGTACACAAGCACCCTAAATTATGCATATTAGGGTTTAAGATTTGTATAATTTGACCTGGACCACTGTCCCCGAGCCCTCGATGACGAGTCGCAGTGAGCAGTATCGTACTCTGCGTTTCTCACCGTTCAAGTCGGATCGGTCTTGCAGTCGCCCAGTTGGTGAATGAAAATTTCGAGAGGGGTCTCCATACGTATGTACTATGCGCGCGCAGTCTGGAAACGGTTTCATTCCGGGTGTGTACTCTCGTGGCAATCGTGTTCAGTGGCGGACAGGAATGTCGTGCGGCCATTCGATCGAAGGTGGGGCATATCGTGCAGGCTCGTGCATGGTGGCCAACACAGTCCAACGATGAGAGGTCCGCGGGACCGCGATGCGTGAGACATGGAATATTGGAAACAGAACTACAGTCCCGTCATTGTTCAGTTCATGTCGTCGTGCAGCAGGCAGCGGGAGCAACGTGGACAACATTGCAGGGGCATTGAACACTCGCAAGGAGCGTCCGCGACAGGACCAGTCGGAAGTTGAAGACCAGGCTGACACAAAGGATGATAAACAGCGGGATGCTGCTCCGTCTCCGAACCGGCCGAGGATCTGTAAATATAACGACAACTTGTGCCGCGCTTCGCAGCGATGACCCGGGGCCCATGTCTCCCAGAACCACCATGCACGCTCCGATGGCGCCCAGAGCGGACCCCAGCGCCGGTGGGGGCTCGTCACCCGACTCTGGCACGTTCCTGGGCATAGCGACGTTCATCCTCCCCGCCGGTGCGCTCTGCTGTTGCTGTTGCTTTCGCCATATATGACAAAGGCTGATTCGCCGCTCTCGTATGCCAGTCGGGCTGGTATTCCTGTTCTTGATAGCGTCCATTATGATACGATGCTTTGGACCTAGCCTGCGATTACGACGGCATGGCGCCGACCTCACACCAAGCGCGCCGGCGCACGAGGTGGTCGACGTCAAGCGCCCAGAGATGCATGAGGCCTGGATATCGCCCAGTGCGTGGACAGCGCCCTACTGGGACGGTATCCTTGTACGTTGCCGCACCATAGCACCTTCTAGCACGTTCTAACGCCTCGCTCAGCCGCTTAGCGTGCAGTTAGACGACGATGAGTCAGATGCTTCAAGTCGTCCCGCATTGCTGCCCAACGCCCCACCCCGCCCACCATTTATACATCGTGCATTTCGTAGGACGGTGCGGATGCAGGAGCCGGCTGCAGCGCCGACAGCAGTTCAACCGGGCAGCTCAGTTAGCGTCGCTGTTCTCATCGCGCTGCCTTCGCCACCCCGGATATCGTCTCCTGGCTCTGCCCACAGCGCGACGCCAGCATCTGCCGCTAATGAAGATTACAATCTTGCACTAGGAATCGCAGACGTGGCCTGGTCCCGCGAGGAAGTTGATGCTCTGCAATGTCAATAGGAACTTTGAGTTTGACTTGTGTATATGTATCCACACGAATATCTGTGTAACCGTTGCAAATTGCTGTAATGTAAAATGAAGCTAACTAACTATATTCCAACAAACCTCAAAGAACCAACATCAATCCTTCGAATAGACGCGTTACTTCGTTAACTCGCATCTGAACGGAACTTAGATTCTTGAAGTTAATAGAAAAAGATATCCTCCGAACCTGGCTCGAACAGGTGACCCCGAGATATGAGATTAACGTTACAGTCTCGTGCTCTTCCAGCTGAGCTATCGGAGGTGTTGAAGGGGTTTCAACGTTAGCGTATACATACCATACGTTATCATTTCCTCTTGAAAGCAAAATTTACGGTTGGTTCCGCATGACGCGCGACTTGTCACTCTCACTCTCAGACCCGGGCCATTTCTGTATTACACTTTGTATCGCCGTCTAGCCCGTTGCGGGTGCACGCACTCTCCGAGACCTATTAGTCGATCGCGTTCAGCTGGGTATTGCATCGCGAAGGGTCCCTGGCCGCTGGAGTACTGCACATGGTTCCTGCGTCTTCGAGGTTGACGGTACATTGCGAGCCCGGGTGAATGAGCTGCCTCATTTCGGGGAGATCTGCTTTGGATCTTCTGCATGCCTATAGAACGCGTGACGTCCTGTGCCTCGGGGAGCGCTACGTACCGACGTCTACCCCTGAGCTCGCTGCTTTGCGCGTCCCGCACGTGCTGTCCCGGCACTGCATCTGGAGGCTTCTTGACCGCACAACCTCAGTACCTAGTACCTACTGGCTGGGCTGGCTGGGCACTCCCGACGGCGGTGTATGCGATTTCTGGCTATCTTCGGGTCCGATACGGTTCTGGGCTAGGGATCCGCGACGCGTAAAGTACGTCATTTTAGTACCCAAGGCCGTCCGGAAGGAAATGGCCAGCCTATTTACACGCCAGACCTGGCCCCTCGACCGCCAGCAGCCCCATCTTTCCCACCATGGCCACCACCGGGCAAGACACCACCGTCGCCAACACGGGCACGTTTGTCTCCGCCCTCATCACCGGTCTCGTCATCGGCGGCGTCTACGTGACCCTGTTCTACGCGCTGCACGCCAGAGACCAGAAGGTTTTCCAGCCCAGGACCTATCTCGGCGCCCCAGAGTACGCGGGTCCCCTATCTCCTCGTCCGACGACACTGACTCGCAGACAGGAAACGCGTCCGCGCTCTTCCGACCAGCTTTTTCGGCTGGTTCGCGGGCATCGTCCGAGAACCAGACATCCGCGTCGCAGAGGTCAACGGCGTCGATGCCTACTTCTTCGTGCGCTTCATCCGCGCCATGGTCTTCCTGCTGCTCCCGACCTGGCTCCTGAGTTGGGCTG
This sequence comes from Auricularia sp. M12, assembly GCA_037042885.1. NCBI lineage: Eukaryota > Fungi > Basidiomycota > Agaricomycetes > Auriculariales > Auriculariaceae > Auricularia > Auricularia sp. M12. Next base: position 1,568,296 of record CM073212.1, read on the forward strand.
TTCTCATGCCCGTGGCCGCCGTTCCACCAACGACTGCGGGTACAAATGGCCTCGACATTTTCACCATCGGCAACGTCGCCATCGAGAAGCGGCTCGTCGCGCATTTGCTGGTCGCCATCACGCTTATCCTCTGGACGCTGTTCGTGTTGTGGCGCGAGTTCAACCACTTCGCGCGCGTCCGTCTTGGCTACCTGTCCAGCGCCGCCTACGCAGCGGATCCGCGCTCCCGCTCCGTCATGGTCACCAATCTTCCGAAGGACTGGGAGACAGAAGACAGCATTCGCCAGGCCGCGGGCTTCGTCGCATCCCCTGTCGAGCACGTCTGGTTCGTACGCAAGGTCAAGGCGCTCGAAAAGCTCTTCGACAACCGTGAAAAGGCCGTCTACAAGCTCGAGGGCGCCGAGGCCAAGGTGCAGACTCTCGCTGCGAAGAACGTCAAGAAGGGGACCACGCCTCCCGGTGCCGATCGCGAGAGCGCCGACGTCATTTCGCGCTATGTCCCCGTCAAAAAGCGCCCTACGCATCGTCTCGGGCCACTTGGTCTTCTCGGAAAGAAGGTCGACACGCTCGAGTACACCCCCGATCTCATCCAGAAGAATTCCGAGGAACTTGCTCGCGAGCGTAGCAACCTTTCCAAGTACCCACTGGCCAATTCCGCGTTCCTGCGTTTCCCTCAGCACACTGACGCACACGCGTTTGCCAGTGGCGTTCGTGGCCACTCAGGCAAACGCACCGTCAGCGTGACCACCGATGTCGTAGCTGAGGATGTCATCTGGCACAACCTCGCCATGTCGCCAGCGGAGCGAATGATTCGCACAGCCATTAGCTGGGCGGGTACGATTGGTCTCATCATCGTTTGGGCGCCGCTGGTCGCATTCGTCGGTGTCGTCAGCAATATCTCGACCGTCTGCTCCTCCGTCTCGTTCCTCAACTGGATATGCAAGCTTCCTACTGCAGTCGTGGGCATCATCCAAGGTATTCTCCCGCCGGCGCTACTTGCGTGCTTTTCATGGTGTTGCCCATCTACCTTCGGATTCTCGTCAAGCTCCAGGGCGAGCCGCGCCATAGCATCGTCGAACGCAAGCTCTGGAGCCGCTTCTGGCTTTTCCAGATCATCCACGGTTTCCTCATCATTGCCCTTGCGAGCGGTATTCTTCCCGCCCTCAAAAATATCGACAAGGAGGCTGGTCAATTGCCCAAGATGCTCGCCACTAAGCTCCCCAAGTCGAGCATCTTCTGTGCGTTCCCCATCAATTGTTGTCGGTTCTGGCTGACATTGAGTTTCAGTCTTGACATTCATCTTGACCACCACACTTGGCGGTGCGACCAAGACATTCTCGCGTGCGGTTCCCTTCGTCATGACAAAGCTCGCGTTTATTCTTCGCAACAACGCACCACGCAAGGCATTCAAGTACGATTATGGCATGACTGCCATTCCTCTCGCGACGACATGGCCTCCCGTTGCTCTGCTGGCGGTTATCGCAATTGTATACACCGTTGCGCAGCCGGTCGGTTGTGGGCTTCGCCTGCGTTGGATTTTTCTTGTATGCGGTCTTGATATCTGTCGTCATTTGAAGTACTAACGGCGGACAGGCTTTACCTGACGTACAAGTACATGCTCCTCTGGGTGTGCGAGCAGCCGATTCACCTCGAGACGAATGGGTTTACTACCCTTACGCTCTTGGCGCTGTCTTCGCGGGTCTGTACGTCGAGGAGATTTTCCTCGCCGCACTCTTCATCCTCCGCAAAACTGCTATTGGCTACGCTTTTGGCGGCATCATGGTCAGTATCCCTGCATTCCCTACCTTAACGTTGCTGACTCGTTTGACGCAGATCGCCATGCTTGTTCTCACCGCCGTCTTCCAGTTCTGGATTGACCGCCGCACGCGTCGGACTGCTACGTTCCTCGGCGCCGGCTCTGGCGCTATTGCCGGCGAGAGCACCGAGAATCTGAACCCGCCACCGCCTCGCCCGCTGTCTGCGGACGCTGGCGTGCACGCGTTCGATAATCCTGCTGCATGGCGCGATGCACCTGTCGTATGGATTGCGGACGATGCCCTCGGTATCGGACGCGCGGAGGCAGCGCGCATCAGCGGTATGGGCGTGGCCACGAGCACCCAGGGAGCAGCAATGGGTGAAGACGGCAAGACAGTAGTCAACCGTGGTCCGCCTGATGAGGTATGCCTCTATGTTCTCGCTCAGTATACGGAATTTGACCTCTGCGATAGCCGTGGTACGACGAAAAGGCTGCTCCTGCACCCGTCAAGGAGCAGGCATAAGGACATTTTATGCAGTTGCCCTCTACTTCACGGACGCAGTTTTCTGAAAGGCTGCTTGTCCATCGCCTTTTCAGATCGAACACAGTTAGTTAGGTACATAGTAATCGCATCATGTATGTAGTATGATAAACTCTCGTAATAGCAGTACATTTACACAGAATGATCTGTACTTCTGGGACGGCTTCAACGTCATGGGATGAACCGTCAGAGAACGTGGCTGGATAAGCAGTGTTGCATGCAAGTTGCTCCTACTGCCTGCGTCCGTCAAGCTTTGATAGCAGGGGCTAGAGCCTTGCGCAAGGTCAGTCCCAGGACGATGAAGAAGATGCATGAACTCACCTTCTTCGTAACCTCGTACAGTCTGGCAGACAGGTCAGCACCTAAAGTAGAATTTGTGACCAAACACACCTGCGTTGGCTCGCAAAGAGAATAGCAGCCGTGAGCACGGACTGCAGCAGCTTGGAGGCAACGCCTTTGTAGAGCCCCGCAACGCCCTCCTCCTTGAGGACGGTCAAAAGACCGTCAATCGAAGACTTGTACTTGAGAGCCGACGCTTGACCGGCCTGCATGCGGCTCTTGATCACACTGCATAGAAATTAACTACAGCTCTCAAGACGCCACGCACGTACATGTACGGATAAGTAGAGGACGTAGCTACGAGCTTCGAGAGAGCGCCGAGCAGGAAGTAGTCGAGATCGGATAGGCTCGCTGCTGCTGCCGATCCAGACGTCATGCGAGCGGCGCGTCTCCTCACGACCAAGTTCTTCAGCTGCTCGAACACTGTGTACTGCAAGTTCGGGTCAGAATGACTTGGCATCATTCATCGTAGACCGCTCACTTGAATAATGGGATTGACGACCAGTGCAAGGGCAGGACCAATGCCGCGCCAGAACGCGCCAATCCCGTCCTTGCGGACGATATGCTGGATAGTCTCCACCACAGAGAGATGCTTTGGCGGCGTTGCATCTGCAGCGTCGCCCGTCGTGGACACGCCTCGGACTGCCTGCGTGGTTTGCACAACCCAGATGGGGTTGCTAATTATCGTTGTCGCGCTTCCTGAGGTAGAGTTAATACATTTTCTACGGAAACTGCAAAAAGGCTTTCCAGCAATGAGGCCCGTGAGGATGGACTCCAGTGTACTCAAAGCCTTGCTGCCTCCAGCCCTGAGTCGAATTCAGCCTGACTGCCCTGGCATTATGCAACATGTAACGAACCGTGTTGAGAGATCCCAGCGCGTGTACGCTCATAGAAGTAGTAGTACACGCTGGATATAACATTGAGCAGGGTTAATCTTGATAGGCGCAACCACTCACCCATTGGTAACCGCGATTCCCAAGAGCGACGAGTTAACGCCACCATAAAGGCCAGCAATTCCCTCGCGCTTAACGATGTCCAGCACGACTTCCTTGATGGAGCGCTCATCGTTGCGCGTCTCGACAGCCGCACGCGTCGAGAGTGTGACTAGCGGGCTGGTACCGCGTTCAGCGCGAACGCGTTCGCCGACGCAGGTATACGACCCACTAGGTTATGGTCATAGCAAGCATCCCACCGCCAGCACCGGCGACAGCGTGAATGAGAGAGTCAGACGACATGATGTATGCGCTTCAACGTCGTTGAGGAGATTCCAGCCGAGTGTCAAGTTCGTATTGTGGCCCGACGCGCTATATGTACATGCCCGGTCAATCACATGCGCTAGATACCGACGCTCACTGCGCGTCACTATGCAACGAAAAATGAGCGGATTATCATTCCAGTACTAGGTTAGGTACAAACAGCCAACCGATCTTGTATTTTAACACAGGCTCAGAGGGCCGCAATCAGTTTCTTCAACTCGGCCACGTCCTTCAAAAACTGCGAGTTTGACCCGCCGACATTGCTCGCACCCGGGGCAGCGCCGCCGCCGTCGCTAATGGTAGGCTTCCCATCGTCCATCTCAACCCACTTGTCCAATTGTTGCAGGATGCTTTTGGCCTTGAGGCGGAAATGCGTGCGAATGACGTCCGCGAAGACGTCGGGAGGGTTTTTCAACTGGCCGAGCATCGCCGTGTTGACCACCATCCGTCGTACGTTCGCCGAGTCTAAAAAAGTCAGGAAATGCGCAATATCAATCACGAGCGAGTTGGAACTCACAGGCAGCAGACGCAGGAGTACCAGACTGGGAAGCCCATCCTGGTTCATTCAAGTATGGCTCCTCACACAAGATCATGCTTTGTATTGAGATCAGCACCTGCGACTGTTTTAGCTTACTACCGATGCCGATATATTGAGCAAACCTGAAGCAGGGTGCTCTTGCCCGCAATCCAACCGGGGCCGGACCAGGTTCCCAATAATGATAGGCAAACTTTCCCATCCTGACGGCAAAATGAGAAAGAGAAATTTTGTATTCATATCCACGCACAGCATAGAGGTTTGGATTGAACCTGTATTTGCCGTTGTTGGTCTACGAACGCATCAGCGAGCGAGGTTCAGGCGGTAGGAGAGTTGGCTTACAGTCATGTACTTCACTTGCGGCGGCGTTTGGTTGTACGAGGAGCCAAGGAAAATGTCGAAGCAATAACTGATATGGGCATCAGTGACGTTCATAGCCAGATGCAAGCCGCACCATCCATTGTAATAGGGCGTGCCTTCGGGGCCGGTGATCAAGGCCTTGATGACGTCCACTCTCGTCTCGTCGACCCGCAGGAACACTGATGAATCCCATGCAACGGGAAGATTTGTTGTCAGGACCGCAAGCTTCAAAGGAGTTAGTTTGAAGCCGCGAGGATCTGGCATACCGCTGACCTCCTTTGCAATCGCAAGTGACCGCTTGGGCAAATCCGCGTTGGCCAGCATACGCGCTTCGCCATTGTACGCATGCTTGAAGGTCAGTGTTTCACTTGTTGCGCCCTCGAGCGTAAGATCGCAGTATTCGAAGCGGACGCGAGTAGCCCAATCGATGTAGGCGCGTCGCACCTCCTCCTCGCTCGCGTTTCCGACGGGTGCAGCCTTTTCTTCCAGAGACGAGGAAGGTATACGGGGCAGACTAGCATGCAAACGTTGAACGAAGGCGTCCCCCTTCGTCTGACGGAGCGAGCGATCAATGGCAGCCGCTGTGGCAAGGATGCGTTCACTGAAAATGGTGTTATCACGATTACGAAATGCACGTAGTAAAGACGATACCAGAACTTCAGCAACTTGCTGTTCTCCTCCGACTGGAGGTCAGTCTCCTTCAGCTTGCCCTTGATATCCTCGACGTTCATGCGCTTCTCCTCTTCAGTCATCTCATCGGGCCCCTTTTCGGGTTCCTTGAACCCTTCCAGACCCTTGATGGCCGCTTGCGCCTGGATGACGACGGCTTCCAGCAGCTCACGCGGGCCAGAGCTGCCCTCGTATGTGACAATTCGCTCCCGAGTGCTCGGTTTGCCTCGCGCAGGCTTCTTGACCGGCTTTACGGACGTTACGACCATGCAAGGCATCGCCATCATGGATGCCAAAGACTGCAAGATGTTAAGCCAACAGTCGCTTTACTTTGAGAAAATCGTGCTCACCTCGTGATTAGAGATCGTCTAAACGGGACGAATGACGTTAGAAACAGAGCCGTGTACTCAGTAGCAGGAACAAACCTCGAGCCACTCGAACAACTCAAAATACAGAACCGAGCGATCAGACATGTCGGACAACGAGTCGTTCCGCAGCAGTGCACTACTGACATGATTGAATCGTCGTCGCAGGTGAGCCAGCGCTGTGGGATGCGGGAGGTAGTCACTCGTTTGTCCTCCACCTGGCCGGCGCAATGATGGCAGATAAACGCGGATCTCTTTTAGCATGCCGCCAATCTTCTGATCCTTAATCTTCTGCGCGGCGAGTGCTTCCAAGTGACCGCTCATCTGAAGCCCGTCAGCGAACAGCTCGTCCCGAGCGAGGTGACTTACATCCTCCTTCACAGCACCAGCATAACCAATGCCGCCCTTTGGCTTCTTTCCCTTGGGACCGCTGCCATAGTAATCCTCCTCGTCTTCAGCGTCCGGCGTGCCTTCGTTCTCAATTTTGCGCTTCTTCTTTGCACGTTCTTTCCCTTCTTTGGCCTCGGAGTTCGACACGTTAACAACGTGTGACTCCGCGTAGGAGTGCTCGAGCATTGATAATCCAACTCCGAGAATTACTCCTTGCAAATTGGAGCAATGAAATAAGGGATTGTTGTCGTTGGCGGCGGACGGGCGGTGAACTTTGTCCCGAGTGACTGGATCGCCGCAGGCAAGGCAGAACTCGGTCGCGCATGTAGGACATCTGTGTGTCACTGTCTTGCGCAGCGCATCGATATAGCTCGCAAAATCCGGCTATACAGAGTGATTCAGTCGATTGACGAAGCAAGCGAAGTGAAATAAACGTACGTAGATGGTGAAAAAGTCGCTCTTCTTGCGTTGAACAGAATAACCGCAACCTTGCGGACAAGCGCCTTTCTCGTTGCTGAGAAAGTTGTAGAGGCTGAAGAGAAAGGACTGCTCGCCGCCTTCGGGGCAACCTTTCATCCATTCGCCTTGACTCATGATTGGGAGTGACTGTCCAAGCGACGAAATCCAGACTTGCTCTGGTTCATCTTCGACGACCTCGATGACTTCTTCCTTACGGTCCTTGGAAAAGAAGATGCCTTTGCGAGATGACGAAGTCAGTCTTCCTTAAGTTGCCACAGCAGGTTGGGAGCAATGGACCCGCACCTGCGTATGGGTCTGCATTGCTAGCACCCTGCCTAGCGGTCTCTTGACGCGTCTCGTAATCCGAATCATAGTCAACATACGCATCCTCTGTGGCAAGCTCGTTCAATGGCGAGCATTTGAAAGGACATGACACGGCCTACCGTCATCGTCGTCCTCCATCATGGCACCGTCGTCGTCGTCGTCATCCGCAACCTCAGGATCTTCTTCTTCCGGGGTCTACAAGACTGTTAGCCATGGAATTGAGCCTAGGCAAACGCACGCACAACCATTCGCGCGGCCTTGCGACCCGAGGCTGCCGACGTAGAAGCCTCAGCCATAGGCTCGTCTTCCACGCCGTCCAGCGCGCCGGAGAAAACGAGTTCTGCAGCATCCGCGAAGTCCCTGCAGCGGCGCAACGCAATGCGAGCCTGGGCCGCGGTGGCGCCCTGAGATCGAGCGCGATTTAGCAGAGCAATATACAGCAGCAAGTACGAGGTTGCACACCATCTCTACGAGCTGCCGTACTTCGTCCTCGCTGACCATTCTTCTATCGAATTGAACCCTGGATGCGAAAAGCTGGTCAAGCCCGAGTTCGGACAATTCCGCGGAGTCCGCTCCGGCTCTGCCTGCAACTGCGAGCTCCTCGCAACCATGACTTTTCCTATACCCGTGCACTATGACGCTCGTGGCATCGGTTCTCTTGCTTACTGCCTGTTCAGCGGATGCGCTGGTATTCGACGAATACAATCTTCCTGTTATTCTCTGGCGTGGGAACTCTGGGGGTCTCTAGCCGACTGGTCACTGCAAACCCGATGGACTTGGGATATGAACATATGGAGCCCCACACGACAGCAGTGGCGCTTCGCAATCTGAAAATCGACTTTGCGAACGAACCGGTGTGGGCAGGCACCCAGGTCAACCTCCAGGTCTTCTTCAAAGTTTCAAGTTGACTCTTGGTCGTCAGAGTTCGTCTCGGGTATCTAGGCAGTATTTATGGGTCTCGCGCTATAGCTGGGCGCCATTCTTTTCCGGCCGTTTTCATCGCCAGTCGCTTGCTACGCACACAGTTGAAATTTGTCATACAGTATGTCCGTCGCGCGCCACGCGGAGCTTTCGTGATGCAAATTCACTACATATTCTGAAGAGTGTTCTTCGAGGATTTTTGACAGTATTGGCTGTGACTCGACCATCTGGCACGTGTAGCTCTGCTGCGAGTCCTTGTAACCCGTGCTAATTGATTTTAGTCTATGTCCTGGAACTAGCCAGTGCTTTCTCCCCCCACCAGGTGTTCAGCACTCCAGATCGCCGCCCTCTGCATTATACTTACTCCCCTGATGTCTTGACGGCGTCGCCCTCCGCTCCTGCCCCAAACCGACCAGCCGTTCAGCTCATCGGTCGCGCCCGCTGCCGCCGAGCAGCGAATGCGCCATGTGCAGTCGAGATTAACGTCCCAGACGAGATGGCCGCTCACAAACTCTACGACATCGTGAAGCACGTTCTAGACGAATCCGCCCGGACGATAAGCGGCTCCGATATGCTCAGTCTCGGTGCGCCCGATACGGATGCACCTCCTTGCCAGCAGCCGGTGCGTCTTGCGCGCTCGTGCCCTCGACACCAGCCGCGCAGGCCTCTTATGTCTTGATACCAGCACTGTGAGTGAGTAGTCCTGCAGCGGGTCGCGGATTTAGTGCGTAAGTAAATGCGGTATTACTGTATCATCATTTATTGCACTGTTCAGCATTCATCAAGCTCACCGGAATCCGCAGCGAGGTACAGCAAGTGCTTCCATCAAGTCATGCAAGGCAATGATACCTACGCGATGCAAATCTGCAGAGCACGACACGGTTGCGATCCAGCAGGGAGATCCGTCTCAGTCGGGAATCTCGTAGGAATCGCGCCTCGTCCGATAAAAGCAGCACGCGAATGCCAGTCGCAGCCGCACGCCCAGATAAGCACATACACTATGCGCCTGCAAGTCGTCTCCCTCGTCGCGTTCGCCGCCACCCTCGCCGCAGCCGCGGAGGAAGATACCGCGTGCTACTTCAAGTGCGCGCGTCAGGCGCCCGCCGCAAAGAACGACAGCATCCCCGGCCTCTCCGAGTCGGACATCCAATGCGTGTCTCAGGAGGACAAGTGAGCGTTCCATAATTCAGGCAGGAGTTTTGCAGCTCGACGCTGATACATATGTCACACAGCGCTAAGATCTTCCGCTGTGTCTGCGAGTCCAAGATGCTCCAGGGCGCCATCCACTACTGCATGTTCACGACATGCAATGAGCAGCTGCAATTCAAGGATAACATAGCCAACCAGGGATGCGGTATGCGTTCTCCTGTCCATCGATCCTCGTTAGCATGTGCTGAACGAATGACCTGCAGACATCAGCGATGCCAAACTGAACAGCGTGCTAAATGGTGATGGTACCAACCGTGCAGTTGGTGGTGCCATCGCCGGCGCGGCGTGGCTCGCCGCGGGCGCAACGACCCTTGGCGCGATTCTATTGGCATAATTTCGTTCGAGCGCATTCGGGGAACTGTATGTTCGGACATGTGTATGGTGGTAGAGGACGGAGTGTAAGTACTTTTATGACGTGAACGACCTTATTTCAGCGTCGTGCACGCGCGAATGTACCAGCTGCCGTCAAGAAATGTGCAAATTTCGTACGAAAGACTGATAGGTCAAAAGATATCAAGATCCAAGACATGCAATATATGTCTGCGAATGTGATACTCAAAAGCCTCAAAAGCATATCGCATGATAGCTACTCATATGAGGAACACCAATAGCGATATCAGCTATCCACTGCGAAACCTTGCCTCGCGAAAGCCGCCATGCTATGGGGTCAATCATCTTCACGGCCAACTAGTTTTCTATGATATCGTTAGTCGAGACACTCCTATTCATTGAGACAGGAGTTAGTAGTCACAACAGGGGATCGGCTCGTACGGATGATGCAACGATGCCATGGGTGGGATTACACATGAGGCCCAAAGGGAATATTGGATTCTGAGCAAGCGAGCAAGCAAAGAAGGCAGCGAACCCGCTTCTAAAAGCAGGTCAGCAGAGAAGGGTAAAAGTGGGTGACGGCGGTGGGGGGTGTCAGGGAGAAAGAAGAAGAGACAAGGGTGGCAAATGACCGAAAAAAGACAGCAAAGATGGAGACTCGGACTCGAGAGATCCGCATGGACGGCGAGACGAAGCAGGAAACAAAAGATCAGGAGCAAGCTTGGTATACACCTAGATTAAATACCCTGTGACGGTCGGGCCCTGTGCGCCTTCGAGATCCAATAAGAGTCCAGTCACTTGGATGGCGGAGAGTGTGGGGCGAGACGGGAAAAAAAAATAGGCGTGAGGGCAAGGCAGAACGGGCGCAGTCGTTGCGAATCTCTCGCGAATGAAGTCCTAGTCTAGAGGTCTAGGACTTGGTCGAAGGGGCAAAGCTGTCCGGGCGGCCGGGATGCAGAGGGTCGTCGTACGACGACAACGGGAATGCCTCAACGTCGCGGCTCAGCGCGATAGTGTCGAGGCTCGCCCGCTTGCCATTCTGCGGCAGCGGCGGCGCGTCATCCGAGCCCGGGAACTTGAACGTGAAGTCGCCGAGGCCGCTCAGACCCGACGACGCGCTCATCGTTGACAGACCGCGGACATTACGCTGCGATGCTTGCTGTTGCTGTGCTGCAGCAAACGTCTGTGCAGACTTTGCGGGGGACGGAGGCGTAAATGTCACGCCTAGGGGCGAACGCGGCGGGCGGGCTGCGATCGGCGAAGGCGGTACAAAGGGGAACGCGTCGAGGATGGACTCGGCGCGCGATGAGGCAACAGAAACCTCGGAAGCATGCGACATGCGCCGGACGCTGTCATCGTCGTCGCCGGCTTTGGGAGACGGCGGGTTGGGGCTTGCGCGGCCACCGGGAACGGAAAGCAGCGTGCCACCTGTTGCGATGGGCGCGGGCTGTGGCGTGGCGGGAGCACTAGCACTGGCCATATGGGGCGACTGGACGCCAAACACCACTCTTGTCGCGCTCCCGACCTGGGCGATGATGGTCCCAGCGGTCGACTGCATGCTGGTAGGCCGGCTGTCGGGATAGGCAGACGAGGGCGGGAACGCCCAGTGCGTGGGAGTGCGCTGACCGAAGGTTGATGTGGACCTGATGGACGATGCGGACGACATGCCGCCCATGTTCTCGTCGTCGAATGGATTGCCATCGTCCTTGACATCCTCGGGCGTGAACGAGGACTGGGCCAATGGCGAGCGGGCTGTCTTGATCGGGTGCAGGGTGCTTGTTGGACTAGATGCGGCCGAGCCATTTGAAACGTGGACTACCTCGGCCTTGGAAATACCCAGAACCTGGCGCACGGCTGGGCTGACGATCTGGGGTGTTTCTGTGAGAATGTCCATGGTCGAGCTGGCCGTTGAGAAGGCCGAGGAAGCGACTGAGGCGTCTGTGATGGCGGTGCCTGTCGAGTTGCGCTTGGCGAAGCGAGTGTTGGGCGGGTGCAGTGAGTCGCCCTCGTACGGCTCCGGGGCGCGCAGCACAAGGTCTGGGGCGCGCTGTGGCCTGCGGGGCATGGGCTGGAGCGAGTCTGGCGGGGGGATGAGGCCGATGGTGATGACGTTGGGCGAGTGTGTGCGGGCGGAGGCAGTCTGGATGGAGGCATGGTCCGAGAACGGGTCGGACGCGACCATCGACGGCGGGGGGTGGGTGGTCGGCGATGGTGGGCACTGTGGAATAGTGCTTCTCCTGGGGGTCGGGGCGGGAGAGGACAGCATCCGGGTTGGCGGGCACGTCCTTGGGCATGACCTTGAGGCTCTTGACCTCGGCGCCGCTGCTGGCGGTGCGCCTGCGCCACCAGAAGAAGCCGAGGGCGCAGAGCACGGCGAACATGACGACGCCAATCACTGCGCCCGCGAGCGCGCCCGTGCTGGGGCCCTTGGCCGTGGACTGGGCGTTGGGCGTGCAGATGGCGACCGGGCACTGCTGGCAGTCCCTGGCCGGGCGTCAGCAGGACTGCGCGGGCGGTGTGGCTGGCCCAGGCTCACGCACCCGGTCGTAAAACTACAGGTCTCGATGGCCGTGTTGCAGTGGCATTCCGGCTTCGCGCAGGCGTCGAGCGAAATACAGTCCTGGCGGCGGTCCAGCAGCATGCCGCGGAGTCGGAACGAGAGTAAGGAGCGGAGGGGACGGGACGGGAAGGGGACTCGGGACCGGAGACGAGGAGAGGGGAGCGCCATTTCAATCTGCGCGCTCCGCCCGTTTTATCGCCGTGCCTGCACACATGCCACCCGCCGCCGTCGACGTCCAGCACCTCACCTTCGCCCACAAGGACGGCGCGGTCGCCCTGCACGATCTGTCGCTGCAGCTCGGCCACGGCGCCCGCGTCCTCCTCGTCGGCGCCAACGGCGGTGGGTTACTCGCGTCGCCGGCGCTCTCAGCCATCTCATGCGACTTGTACAGCTGGCAAGAGCACTCTTCTGCAGCTGCTCGCGGGAAAGCGCATGATCAGCCAGGGCAGCGCCCGCATCCTGGACAAGGAAGTCTTCATGCAGACCCCAAAGGCAGGCACTCGCGCTTGCCCCCCGAGCCACGCAGCCCCGCTGACAACAGAGCCGCAGGGCGTGACCTTCCTGGGCACTGAGTGGTCGGTGCAAGCACAATCACCGCTTGCCGACGCGTCCTGACGCGTGTTCCAGGGCCATGAACCCGGTCGTCCGCAGCGACATCGTCGTCTCGCATTTCCTGGACTCCGTCGGCGGCTACAGGCACAAGGACCGCAGAGACCGCCTGCTCGACATCCTCGACATCGACCTCGACTGTGGGTCTCTGCATTGCCTCCGTCCTGCAGCCGACTGATGCAAATCCAATTCAGGGCACATGCACCAGATCTCAGATGGCGAGCGCCGCCGCGTGCAGCTCTGCATGGGCCTCATGGTCCCCTGGGACGTGCTCCTGCTCGATGAGGTACGATGCCACCCTCTGCGATATACCCTCAGCCACGCTGTGCCCCGAGTCGCATATCCTCGAGCCATAGCAGTCCTCGCCGCAACTGCGCGGGTTGCATGTGGCTATTTCCACACATGGCCATCGGCAGACCGTGTTACCGGTTACTTGACCACCGTCTCATGCATGCACCCCCGTGTCTCGCCTTTATCTGACCCTTGCAACGTCGCGTAGGTCACCGTAGACCTAGACGTCTTGGTGCGCGACGACTTGCTCGCCTTCCTGAAACAAGAATCCGAGGAACGCGGCGCGACCATCGTCTACGCAACCCACATCTTCGACGGCCTGAACGACTTTCCCACGCACATCGCCCACATGCGCGACGGCCGCTTTGTTTCCGAGCCGCAAGAATGGACGCAAGAATGGAAGCAGTCCGTACTCGCACAACCCGGGCTTTCACTGCACAGGGTCGCGCTTGAATGGCTGAAGGAGGATCGTCAAGTTCGCCGTGAGCAAGAGGCCAGGGGCGAGAAGCAGAAGACGCGTGGCGCTCGTGCCACAGTGCGTGTGAACTACCTATCGTTAAATCTATACATTTCTGACATATTTCTGGATCGATAGAACGTTCCCACCGACTCGGAGACTTTTACAAGAAGTATATTCTGGTCATTTCATGAGAACGAAAGAATGAATGCTGATCTCTGTCGCAGATACGATTATAGCCATTAGGCGCCTCGAGTTCATCGGGGAGGTCAACCGCTCCCCACAACCCAAATGTTCAACACGGATACGAATACTGCAATTATCATTATTTGCTCCAGACTGCATCGATGTTTCAACAGCATTATCAGGTATTTCAACAGCCTGTGTACCCACCACCTCTGCAATATAATTGCTCCTAACTAGCTGCACCGCTCATGGCAAATTATGACTTGGTCGTCAGTCCTCTGCGGCATCCGATGCGCCGAATCGGACATCCTTCCGAATGCGCCTACTATTTCTACTAAACCCGAGTCACGAGTCTTGCCCGTGACATCTCCCTCCCATGACTGCGATGGACGTCGAGTACGATGTGTGCGTTGTGGGTGGCGGGAATGCTGCATTCGCGGCGGCAGTGTCGGCCCGGGAGAACGGCGCATCGCGCGTGCTCGTTGTCGAAAAGGCGCCGAGCGCCGCGCTGGGCGGCGGCGACACCTTCTACACCGCTGGCGCGTTCCGGATCGCGCATGGCGGCCTCGCGGACTTACGCGACAGCGGCATTCTCGATCCCGAGTGCCCAACGGATCGCGTCGAGCTGGACGCGTATACCCCCGAGCAGTTCGCGGAGGATATACGCAGGCTGGATGGGCAAGGACATGCGGATCCCCGGCTGGTGGATAAGCTGGTCCATGGGAGCCACGATATCGCGCGCTGGATGGCGGGCCTGGGCGTGAAATTTGTGCTTTCATTCAACCGACAGGCGTACGAGGTCGGTAACCCGCCGCGCTTTGTGTTTTGGGGCGGGCTTGCGCTCATGACGAAGGGTGCGTGCTTTGCTACTCCCATAACTACTGTTGGATTTCTCACCTTGCGCAGATGGAGGAAAAGGCCTTATCCAGAACTGGATGGATATTTGCAAGGAGCGCGGAATTGAGGTCCGCTACGACTGTCCGGCGACTGGTCTCGTCCTGGATGGGCGTGGTGCCGTGATCGGCGTCAAAGTGCGCACCCACGCAGGCGAGAAGGAGATCCGCGCGCGAGGAGGAGTGGTGCTTGCTGCTGGCGGTTTCAGTGCGTCGCGCGATATGCGCGCTAAGCATCTAGGACCGCAGTGGGCCCCTGCACTCGTACGCTCTTATACACATCTAATCGCAGGTGGCTAATTCTTTTAGGTGCGCGGGACGCCATACAACGAGGGAGACGCGTTGAACTTTGCCATCCGTGACGCGGGGGCGCGCGCAGCGGGCGATTGGGCGGGGTGCCACGCGACTTGCTGGGATGCCCACGCGCCTGAAGGAGACCGCGACCTGACGAACCAGTATACCAAGTCAGGCTACCCCATCGGCCTCATGCTCAATGCGAACGGAGAACGCTTCGTTGACGAGGGAGCAGACTTCCGCAATATGGTGCGACTGGACGTTGGTTCATCTTACTTATCGGCTGACCGTGGCGGCGCATAGACGTATGCCAAGTATGGTCGTGCGATTCTAGACCAGCCAGGCGGGTATGCATTCCAGGTGTGGGACGGGAAGACCATCCCACTCCTGCGCAAGGAGGAATATGGCGACGACGTCGTGCGCAAGATCTCCGCAGATACCATCCCTGAGCTCGCAGAAGCGCTCAGGCAAGAAGGCCTCGCATCGCCCCAACACTTCATCGAAACCATAGACACGTACAATGCTTCGCTCCTCTCTGTCGACCCGCGGCGTTCAATCCTGCAGTAAAGG
This sequence comes from Auricularia sp. M12, assembly GCA_037042885.1. Lineage (NCBI taxonomy): Eukaryota > Fungi > Basidiomycota > Agaricomycetes > Auriculariales > Auriculariaceae > Auricularia > Auricularia sp. M12. The sequence goes on from CM073212.1 coordinate 1,583,610, forward strand.
ACGGTCTGAGCACGCAAGGACTCGCACCTCCAAAGACCAACTGGGCGCTTGCCTCTCAACAAACCGCCCTTTATGGCGGTCAAGGTCACCTGTGGCATCACATTCACCTTCGGCGGCCTCGCCGTCGATGCAGATACAGCAGGTGTTCTGGCTGATAAGGATGGAAAGCCCATCGAAGGACTTTACTGCACCGGCGAGATGCTGGGCGACTTGTGGTGGAACAACTATCCTGGCGGTGAATATGCTGCTTACTAGCTGCGCAATGTTTTGCTGATCATGATTACTTCAGGCAGCGGGCTGGTACAGTCGAACCTGTTATAACCCATACCGGTCGGTTCAACCTCTGAGGTATGGGTCATGGCAGGTTATGGGTTCCCGGAGGTGGATTGCTATTGTAGCGTCCAGTTTGTCAGAGCCAGAATCTATGGGTTACTGCAGGTTATGGGCTATGACAAGTATGGGTTAAGACAGGTTCGACTGTAGCAGGCGCCGTGTTCGGGCGAATTGCAGGGCGCGAAGCCGCGCAACGCGCAAAGCGTGAAAGTGCGCTGGACTCGTAGGTGAACGCCCAGTTTCAACATGGACACAAGCTTTCCCCCAAGTTCTCGCATGCACCGTTCAATGTCCATGACAGTCGCTTCCGGCATGCAAGCATGGAAGGCAGATTGATATTCCTGATACATCATTGCGTGCAACTGGCGAATGAGCAGATAAGTGGCAATGTCGCGAATTTCCGCTAAGACGAGCTGCAGAATTGCCATGGGTGAAAAGAGTTAGCAGAAGTCGGGTATTCAGAGACGACAAGGCTCAGAAGAACCAAGAAGGTCGGTGTCCTGCATCACAGCCACTGATCCGGGATAGTCGTGCCGGATTACTGTAAGTATCAGTAATGATGAGATGTCACCGGTCCCGCAGATCCCACAAGTTGCTCCGATCCCATTTCAGATGTCCGACTGTTCTGTCAAGCTTGCCTCCCAGCTTCCACAATGTCCATAATCTCTCCTGTGAGCTGCCTGTTCATATGGTTATGTGAGTTGTCCTTCAAGCCAACGTTTGCCTGACCAATAAGCCCTGCTCAACAGGTTTACTGCTCGCGTGTGCTGCCAAGGAGATTGTGGTCCCAGCCCATGATTCAGCTGTAACGTATATTGGAGCTGGTTGGTCTCAGCGTAACGTGGCCTCCCGGATAAGATTCGCACCTCGGAAATGCACGGCCATCAACGAGGGTCCCTCGACAAGCAACAGTGGCGACGCGCTGAGCTTTTCGTTCGACGGTACGTTCCATGCCATCCGCCCCGGTACATAATCTCACGCGTCATCTCTCAAGGTGTTTCATTGAAACTTGTCATGGAGCCACGCGCTGACCACGGACGATTCGCTGTTACTCTGGATGGTGTTCCCCAAGCCGATCGCAATTACACCGCAGTGCCCGGCTGCGAGGTTGCTTACACCAGTCCATCGCTTCAGCCTGGGAGGCATACGGTTCTTGTCACTCTTCTCGACGGCAATAGCGTTAACTCGCGTTCGCCGTCAGTATCTCTTCAGCCACATTCTTTTATGTGAGCGATTCCGCCCTTCAATTGCCGCATCTGACAGCCCCAGCTACGACACAGGAAACGTGAAACGTGCAGAGACGAGCCAGACGACCTCCAGTGCTGCAGTGCCCATTGAGACTCTGCCGGATTTCGATTTCACTCCCAAGGACACCCCCGGGCACCTCCCCAGGAGAGTGATAGGCGGTATCGCCTTCGGCGTGGCTGCCGGCGTCATTAGCCTGACCTTCGCCGCGTATTTCCTCCATCGCGCGTATCGACGCAAGCATCCCCTGCCCGTCACTGTCGAGATGAAGGCATCGAAGAAGTCCAAGCGCGTCAGCAAATTCGAACAGTCATACTTCATGACCCCGCCGCCGCCCTCTCAAAAGAAACCAAAACGCCGGCGTCGCTCGTCTGCGCGCGGCCCTCCCCCAGCTATCAATCTCCAGCTGACGCCGACCCCGCCGTTGCCCACAGCGGAGGGAGGCGCTGTGGACGGCCTCAAGCACCAGCCTAGCGTTGCTTCTGTCATCTCCACCCCGCTATCTGTCAAGGCCGAAGCCTTGACTGAGGACGTCCCGACGCATGAAACGACTGATGCTGCAGACACGGTAGGCCGTGCTGTCTGATGACATGTTTACTTGATATTTATTCTGCACGACCTGAGTCTTTTGGATGTTGGATGTTATTAACGTAGGTTATGCCCAAGTTTAATGTCTTTACTTAAGTAATAGACTCGCCCCTCGTTCATTGGACTCGGTGGGATTGACATCAGAGAGCGGCATTTTGACCCACTTTGTCGCTCCAATCCAATGGACGCGATATTGAATACACAGGATGTCATTGCGTTTTCATTACACAGCTCCTTTCTACCTCAGCGTACAAACCCCGATAATTCGCATCTACTGAGCGAGCCTGAGATCTTAGAGATGATGCCTGATGGGATGTCAGTAAGACGCAACCTTTGAATGGACGAAGAGAAGGGACTGACTCTCAGGGTCAAGACCTTGGTGGTAGATCTGCTCGGCGAGACCGCCGCAGCCCTCCTTGCTCGTGCCCATGTAGGCGTACTTGGGTGTAAGGCCGCGCTCGAGCAGCCAGGTGCCGAGCTTGGAGCCAAGGCCAGTCTTCTGGTTAAACGACTCTGCGACGAGCACGAACTTGGTCGAGCCGATCTTCCGGAGCACGTCCTCGTCGACGACGTTCAGCGTCGACTTGTTGATGAGACCGACGTTGAGGCCCTTCTGGCGGACGCGGAGCACAGCGTCGTACGAGCGGTGGAGCATGTCACCGAAGGAGACGACGTAGCCGTCAGTGCCCTCAAGGATGACATCGTCCTTGCCAGGCTCAAACTTGTAGTCGCCGCCGAAGAACTTGCTGCCGTCCTCCTTGAGGATCCACGGAAGTTTAGACCGCGTCGAGAAGATGAAGCGGACGCCGCGCTGGAAGAACACCTTCTGCACGACCGCCTCCATCTGCGCCGCGTCCGCAGGGAAGTACAACCACGAGTGCACGTCGGAGAGGCCGTTGTCCGCGAACATCGAGTTTATGCCGAAGTGGCAGGTGTTGTCGGCGATTTCGTCGACGCCAGAGTGGGAGAAGTGCGACAGGACATTGCAGTTGTTCAACCGCGCCATCGTCAATTCCGAGATAATCATCTCTGCATGATGCGCTCATTAGTCGTCGTAAGAGAACCTATGGCGCTTATTGACATACCAAGGAACGCGCTGAATGTGCTGAAAACACCTGATACGATGGGTCAGCAAGACCAACGCGCGCCTTTGCGATGGGCGCACCGAACTTCTCTGGGTCGAAACCGAAACCAGCCGCGGCCGAAAAGTTGCCACGCTCCATGATACCAGAGGACACGAAGACATGCGGGTGCTTCTGGTGGATGACCTTAAGACCCGTCGAGCCCTCGAGGTCGGCTGCGATGCGGCATTAGCTGCGAGACTCTGCCGATCCACAGTGCTACTGACAGTCGATGACCATGACCTTCCTGGCAGCCTCTTCCTTCGGGATCCCATCCAGCACGCGAGAGACAGCCTCGCCGAATTGAACACGATTGGCCTCCTTCTCCTTGCTAGAACCGAGGAACACGTAGGGGATGGAGCTGGCCTTGATGCTCTGGAGAATTTCGACGCCCGCCTTGATGCCCTTGCCCTCGAGGTACTCGATGGCAGACTTGACCGGAATAACATCGTGGCCGTGAGGGGAGCCTTGGATGGACTTGATGCCAGGCGCCATAACACGCTTAACGATCACTGTTTACTCCTGGTCAGTGGCTGACGCCCACAGGCTGTTACACGGAGAGAGCTTACCGGCTGTCGGGCCCTTGTGCTGGATGGATGCGCTGACGGCGGCCCAGAGCGAGTCAAGGTTCTCTCCCTCGCAACGGAAGATGGTCAGACCATGACCTTCAAGCGTCTTGCCAAGATCGTAGCCGGGGAGATACTGAGACGGGTGTCCGGCAATGGTCACGTCGTTGTCATCGAGGATGAGCTTGACGTTGAGGCCCTTGGCAACGGCGAGGCGGGCAGCCTCGGCGTCGTCACCCTCCTGCTGGGAGCCGTCCGAGCCAAGACAGAAGACGATCTTGTCCGGGTTGGCCATTGCAACACCGTTGACCATCGGCCAAAGGTGACCCAGCCGGCCCGAGGAAAACGCGACACCAGGCGTGAGACCCAGCTCGGGATGGCCGGGGAGCTTGGAGTGGGCCTCGCGATAGTGCAGCAGCTGTTCCGGGGCAATGTGACCATGGAGGGCCGAGAGGAAATACTGGGACGCGACACGGTGGCCTGAGACGGGCGAGATAAGCGATCAGTCCATAGAGTAAATCGTGATTGCACGCACCGGCCTCGTCGAAGGCAATGGGCACGAACTTGTCCTTGTGGGTGCGGAAGAGCGAATCGAGGATGCAGAGCTCGGGCGCAGTGTCGTACGGGCCGCCAGTGTGACCAGACACGCCGCGGGCGGCGCCTGGGTAAGCAGCATCGGATAGATCATCAGCGATTGCGGGCGGCATGTATGCTGGGTTGCGCACCGGACGCGGTGAAGAGCACGATGGAATCTCGTGCAATCTGGATGTTGTTCAGCAACGCCTTCTTCTGCTCAGCAGGAAGCTGGGCGTTGTTGAAGTCCAGCGAGACGCTGTATGCGGCGATGAGCTGGGTGCGTTCGACGACGGCGACGACGGCGGCGGGGGACTCACGTCGCGTATTTGGAAAGGTCAATGGGGAACTTTTCGGCCATGGTGAGGTGGATGGAGCTGGGTGAGATCCTGGGTCGGGGTTGCTTCCCGACAGCGCGTTATAAAGCCCCTGCCCCACGGGCCTCGATCGAGCCGAGCCGCGTCGCAGACAAAGCCCCCGCGTGTGTCCCTTGCTCAAATCGATAGTATTGCTCTCACCCGCCATTGCTACCTCTGCAGCCTATCAAGTAAATGCTATTTGGCGGCTCTACCATCGATACAATATCCCAGTTCTCTGATTGCCTCCTTGGGCTGTGGCTAACGCTGGTTGCTTGCCACCGCAGAACGCACGTTCACGGATCGGATACCGAGATAGGGGCCTGTGTGGACGCCTGTATGCGCATGTTTGGTCGTGCCTAAATCCCACGCCGCATGCACGCCCGAGTGCGAATCTTGAACCCGGGCTGAGCACTCGCGATGGACTCGCTCCTCATCTTCAACGACAGCCCGCCGAGCAAGACCCGCATACTCACTGCAGAGCGCTCCCGCCCGGCGTCCGCCTTCTCCACGCGCTCGGGCTCGCCGTCGCCCGACGGCGCCCGCTACGGCTCGACTCAGTACGGCCAGATGAAGAAGGCCATTCTCGGCGTGTGCGCGATGGACGTCAAGGCACGCTCGAGGGCCATGCGCGAGATCCTCACCCGCATTGTCCAACTGGGCGACGGCGCAATCGAGGTCAAGATCTTTGGCGACAAGGTCATCCTCGACGAAGGCACGCGATCACCCCGATCTCGCCAGCCTCAATGCTGACACCAGCCCAGACGTCGAGGCATGGCCCCGCTGCGACATTCTCATCTCGTTCTTCAGCACAGACTTCCCACTGGCAAAGGCGGTTCAGTATGTCAAACTGCGCCAACCGCTGTGCGTCAACGACCTCCCGCTCCAAGAACTTCTGTGGGACCGTCGTCTCGTCGGCGCCGTCCTCGACCACCTCAACATCCCTACACCTACCCGCATAGAGGTCTCGCGAGACGGCGGACCGCCGGTGTCGGACGAGCTCAAGAAAAGCGTCTTTGACCGCATCGGCCTCGTGCTCGGCGGACACAGGCCCGCGCCTAACGTGCGGATGCGTGAAGACGGCGAGGCCATCATCATAGACGGCATGGTGCTCGAGAAACCATTCGTCGAGAAGCCCGTGAGCGGCGAGGATCACAACATCTTCATCTACTTCAAGGGTGGCGGAGGCAGGCGGCTGTTCCGAAAGGTGAGTTAACCTGCCCTCGCCTGGCACACGGTCTCACATCTCCTCCTGTACCAGGTCGGCAACAAGTCAAGCGAGATGGACCCCACCCTGAACGAACCGCGCATGGACGGATCCTACATTTACGAGGCTTTTGTAGATGTGGACAATTGTGCGCGTGCGTCCCGTCTTGCTCGCGGGCACCCGCTCACATATTCTTCCACAGCAGAGGACATAAAGGTGTACACCATAGGCAGCAAGTTCACGCACGCGGAGACCCGCAAGTCGCCTGTGGTAGACGGCGTCGTGCGTCGCAACACCGAGGGCAAGGAGATCCGGTACGTCATGACATCTCTAATTCTGCGCACACGACCAGGACCCTGACTGACGGCTGTGCTCTTGTTTGCTCCGCTCAGCTTCATCACGAATCTCAACGAGGAGGAAAAGACGTACGCTGCAAAAATCTTGTCAGGCGTTTGGTCAGAGGATATGTGGATTCGACGTCCTGCGCACTGCGGGAGGAGCGAAGAGCATGGTGATTGACGTCAATGGCTGGAGCTTTGTGAAGGGCAATGAGCAGTATTACGGTGAGTCACTGCGCGGCTAGCCGAGCGCCTTTGTCTCGATGGCCAGCGGTACTCATGGAAGAACAGACAAGGCCGCAGAGATCCTGGCTCAGCTCTGCTTCCAAGTTCGCAATGCCAAAATCCCGCCAGCAACCATCGTCGAAGAGTCGACATGGAAGCTGAAGGCCAACGTCACTGGTGAGCATTCTCGCCGCCACAATTGACGGCACTCGCTCATCTGCCCCAGTATTCCGACACGCAGACCGCACGCCCAAGCAAAAACTCAAGTACAACTTTCCCGTTGCAGAGCAATGGACGCAGCCATTCGTGCGCATTCTGAACGGAGAACGCGAAGAGATCATTCTCCGCGAACGCTCCCAACTGCAACGTATAGCAGAAGCTGTGGAAGAGGCGAAAGAGCTTGGCGCGACCGGCGAGGACCTCGGAAAGCTCTCGCAATTGAGCACCGCCCTCTTCAACAAGATAGACTTGCCTGGTACAAAAGCGCAGCTGAAGCCAGCGTACAAACGATCGCCAGGAGGCGGAACGAGGCAATTGGTCAAGCTGCAGCTGGTATTCAAGTGGGGCGGCGAGGTGAGCAGACCTCATACAAGATGCATAACCTCGCTGACTTGTATAGTTCACGCACGCGGCTCGATATCAGTCACGCGACCTTGGCGAGAATATGAAGAAGGATATATCCATTATGAGTGCGCCTGGCATCCACAAATATAGCCATGTCTTTGCTCAATCAAACTACAGATAGGAACGTCTTGAATAACGTCAAGGTCAGCAGATTCTTGTACTGGTTGCGATGTCCGCCGCTAATTATCGCGCAGATCTACACATCTTCAGAACGTCGTGTGACGGCGTCTGCGGAAATCTTTGCAGCAGCGTTAATGGAGACGAATCTCATCAGGCTCGCGCTCATCGCGCGCGTCTGATATGATGTCTAATGGCACTGCGGGCTCGTCGCCAGCCAGCATGTCGGGCTTCGTACGCCCGCCCGTCGAGGCGCAGCAGGTCCACCTCATCATTCGCAAGGATTTACTCGACGACTCCAACGCCGCTAAGGATCTTATGGACGATGTCAAGAAGCGCCTCAAAATCCTGCTGCGCCCTGGCGAGAGCGAGAAGAGGCCAGAACTCACGTGGCCGAAGAGCATGAAGAAGGAACCCGTCGAAGTCGTGAAGGTTTGCTCGTCCTCTTTGCAAATGAGCTCGAGGGATAACGCGGATCCGCAGGAGGTCATCGAACTTCTGCGTTCCTTCAGGGATATCATGCGCCGAAATTACGAGACGCTGGACGTCAATGCCATCCAACAACGATGGTGCTGCGACGATGAGCCGTTCCTCTTCAGGGAACGGTGGGAGAAGCTCTTCGAGGAGTTTTGCGACGTCAAGCAAGAGAAGTTCGATCCGTCCAGGGTGCGAATCGTAAGTTATCGGGTGCGAATATACTCTAACTGGAATCAATGCAGGTGTCCGAGCTCTACGACACCATCAAGTACTGTGCCTTGCACCACCGAACTTTCTTGTTCGCTATCTTCAGTCCGGATGGCAACACCGATCCGTCTAAAGACCGTCAACTGCACGAGCTGTACGCGCGGGCCAAAGCTCTGTTCGACTTGGTCGCTCCTCAAGAATACGGAATCGAACCTGCAGAGAAGTACGAAACACCTTTTTCTCTGGTCATTGTACGCTAATGATAATCTGGTAGGGAGGAGATTGGTATTTTAACGTCATTGCCGCTGCTTCGTAAAGTGGTCGAGGACCTCGAGGCGGCACGCAACAACGAGCAGAGCAGCCTGACGTTATATTTCACCAAGGAGAGCCACATACACACGCTCGTCAACCTCGTGCTGTTGAGTGGGCTGCCACTGGTGACACCGCGTATACCAGAACTGGACTATGCTGTGAGTATCGCGCAATCTTAGGTGACCCTTGTACACCACTGAACACCACCTACTAGTCACATCACTTTCGAGCTTTACGAAAGGAACGGCGGTCGGGGTAAATCAGACAAAGAGTACTCAATCAAACTTTCGCTCAGCGAGGGTGCACACTCGTCCAACGTACTCGATTCGGCATTAGATGCGAGACATTCATTGAATGTGCAGCCGAAGCGGTGAGCTTTCTGCTCTCCAATCTGCGCGTTTTCGCTGACGCGGCAAGAAGTAATTTGACGCAGCACCTGAGCTATAGCCTTGTTATCGAAAAGCTTTCGAAGCATTTCCACCGTGTACCCGCCACCGATGTCAGTGTCATCCAGTTGGTAACTCCCTAATTTTGACTAAGTTGCAGGACGACGCATCTGAGGAGGAAACGGCCATCCCGCTCATGACCTCGCCGCTCAGTGCTAGCACGACGAGCGAGAGTGTCATAAACAGCACCCCGCCCATGTGATGGTCTCTCGTGAGGCCGGGCATGGCTTAGATATAGGTTACGCTACGCATTTCTAATCTCGACGTTTGCATGCTTTGCATCACACATTTGTATCAGTAGTTTGCAGTTACCCATCTCATTGCGGACCATGATAGACACGTACAAATACAGCAGGTTGTCAAGATCGGTCTAGGAGAACTCTTCCAGGTTCCACTCGCTGAGACCCAGCGCTTTTCTGGCTTGCGCGAGCTCTTGTTGCGACACTTCCTTGAAAATGACGCTGTCACGTCCCTTGCCGACGAGCGATGGATGGTCGCGGTCGAAGAGGGCGGACTTGCTTTGAGATAGTGTTGCGGTCTGTGCTGCTAATGCGGCAAAGGACGAGGTGTTCTCGTGGTATAATCTATGCGCGTTGTCAGAAATTGCTGCCCGCATCGTCTATTCAACAAGCCGACCTGAATGCCTCCTTGTTTAAGCAGTCTTTCTCTTGAATTCTGAAGCCACGGTCAGATATTGGTGCCCTACAAATTCATCGGTAACGCACATGCTGCAGATTGTTGAGATTCTTATCATATGAGCGAGCGAACGCTACTCACTTCAGCGCGTCCTTCTTGAACGAGGTCTTAATCCAGTGTAAAACGTCGTAAACGTGATGCTTTCCAGGCTTCCATCCCAAAGCGCGGCGCCAGTGAGAACGAGCCGTCACGCTGGGACACGAGCGGGTGGAACACATCGGTCACGAAGTGTACTGCGGGTGGCTGTTGAGGATAATTCTCCGGGAACGTGAGCCTGAGCTTGAGCACCGCGTTATTGTAGTAGCCCTGATGAGCGAAGAACACGCAGTCCCAGCTGAAGATTGAGTTAGGTGACGGCCAGACGTAGAAGCCCGCTGGACAGTGATTCGCGTTTCGGAGCGCGCTGCTGCATCGCTCGGTCAGTCGGCTGCTCTTTACGAGAGACGGCAGAGCATTACTATTCGATGGCAACCGCAGTCTTGACGATGATGGAGGGTTCGGCGCTCGCGGGCATGGTCGCAATGGCGCTGGTTAAAGACAGCCAGGGACGATCGGAATGAAGAGGAGCTCCTTGACTTCTTCCCGCAGTTCAGTTGGACTGTTAACTCTCGCGACCTTTTCTTGCCAGGCGCCAGCCTCGAGAAGAACCTGCCGCCCATGCGCAAACCTCTGGCTCCTGACATAGCGCGCCGTCGACGTTCGCTCACTCTTGCTCGCAAACCTGACATCAAGAACAGCTCAGCCTGCGCAGTCCAGTATGTCCTTGTGCGAGCTGGACGCGTCATAACATTCCTAGGAAAGGATGCAATCCTTTTTGGAAGGATGACATTGACGCGCCCAGTGTCTCGTGTCGAGGCAGCACCTCAGGAACTTGAAGTCGCCGCCCTGCACTCCACCAGCCTCCAGGCCGCTGCCTCCAGGCACGACTTATTGGGTTTCCAGCACAATGGCATTGCTCACAAGGTAGGAGGTGGTTGAAATGCTTTGGCAAGAACCATGGTGGCACGGTCACGGTGGCACTCGGTGCTTCCACTGGATTGTCCCACGCCCGATGGGATCTGTCACCTGCTGAGTTCATTCTCAGCTCGCGTGTATATGTCTTCCATGGTGTTTGGTCTGAATATTATGCCCTGCTTGTCTTCGTGCCACTGAGCAACGCAACGCGTCGAACGTTCAATCATGTCAGCTCGAGGTCAAGCTCGCGGAACCGGCGGCTTCAGAGGCGGGGATCGTGGTCGTGGTGGCGGTCACTTCGATAGTCGCGGTCGCGGGGGACCCCCGCGAGGCGGCTATGGAGGCCCGCCGCGCGGCGGGGGTGGAGATCGCGGTCGCGGCGGGTTTCGCGGCGGGTTCTCAGGTGGCGCTGCTGGCGACGGTGGTCCACCCATCTACACGCCGCCAGGCGCGCCCGCGCGCGCCGTTCCAGACGCTCGGCTCGAAACCGCCAAGCTCACGGCTCTCATCCAAAGGCTCAACGGACCGGCTGCACAGAACAACCCAGTGATGCCAGTTAGACGGCAGTTTGGGAATACAGGGCAAGAAATCGTCGTACGCACTTTTATTACGGACTCAACATGGTGATGACAGTCGATCTGGGACCATTTCAGGTGCGAACAAATTTCCTGCCGATCAAGCTACCGGAGCAGCCCATCCTCGAATACACGGCGACGTTCAAGCCTGCGGCCGAGCACAAGCGTGTTAGGACTCGGCTCTTCCAGCTCCTTCTCAATGATCCATTCTTCAGCGCGTTTCAGGGCAAGCTCGCACACGATTCCGGGGATAGGTTGTACGCTCCTACTCGCCTGCCCATTCCAGATGAACAGGAAATCAGTCTGAATGTGCCCTACACCGACCCAGACGATGAGCAGCTGTCGAAGAAGCGCGACCCCAAGATGTATGAAGTCCGTATCCGTTTCTTGCGGGACCACAACCCGGCCGAAATTCAGCGGTACGATATTCCCTTCCATTGACGAGATCACCGGCTTATTCTTTGTTTACATAGATACCTGAGCGGTGACCCTACGTGCAAGAACGACGACATCGCACCGATTCTCGCGGCTTACAATGTCATCCTCGGACAAACTCCTCTCCAAGCCGGTGGAGTACGCATTGGTGGGAAGGGGGGCCGCGAGAACAAGGTGCCCCTTGCATGCGACCAACGAGGACCTGCGGAGACACTAACGCATCATTTTTGGTAGTATTTCTTTCAGGACCGCACGTCCCCGCAACAAATGTCTCTCGGAGGCGGCATAGAGGCGTGGCAAGGGTTTTTCTTGTCTGTCCGCCCTACACTCTCCGCATTGATGGCGAACGTCAATACTGCTGCAATGGGTGGGTTTTTGGTCCCAGCGATCTCTCAAAGTCACCTAAATCTATCGTTACTTTCAAGCCTTCTATTCCGCCGGTATGTCAACCAACATGTAACTGATAGTCAAATTTTGCATATTGACCACCGATATATAGGGAGCTTGCGGGAACGGCTTGCGGAATTCCGTCGTGACAACCCAGCTGGGAATCCGGACGCATTTGTGTTCGGACTTCGCGTGAAGACGACACACATTGGTTACATTGTGAGATCGCCTTCATCATTTCTTCATCATATGCTCATGTTCCATTGCAGCGTACGGTCCGCAAGCTCGTTAAGCTTCGTGCAAATGAGTACTTTTTCGAGTGCGACGGCGCCAACATCTCTGTGGCCCAATTTTTCAAGCAGAGTGGGTAGTTCATAGACACCGCTGCATTTTCCATCGTGACTCTCTTTCAGAATATCCAGGCGTGTTGAAGAACGACAACTGCGAGTGCGTTGACGTCGGGCGGCCAGGCAAACCTATTGGTACGATGCCATGCAATGTTTTATTCTGCATCACTGAACGGCATTGATAGTCGTCCCCATCGATGTTTGCGAAATTCTTCCTGGCCAGGTAGGATATCGCGTTCACGAGCCGCATTGTATTTTAATAGATTCCCAGTCGTACCGGAGCCGATTAACAGGCAACCAGACGTCTGTTATGCTGAAGATCGCTTGTCGTCCTCCGGCGACCAATGCGCGCCAGATTATGACCGAGGGCGTCCGCAAGCTTGGGCTGGACAACAACAGCTCGCTCAACTCGGCTTTCGGTATCAAGTTCGGCTCTGAGCTCGCGACAGTTCCCGCACGTGTTCTTCGCGCACCGGTTGTGCAGTACTCGAAGGGCCCTGCAAAGATCAACGACAAAGCGTCATGGTAAGTCCTCGCATCATTTGCACCGTACAACTCAGTTATCACACTCTCTAGGAACCTTCGTGGGGTCAAGTTCGCGGTTCCCGGTGCCAAGGTGGAGCCGTGGGCCATGGTCATCCTTCGCGTATGGCGTTCCCGCTTCAGCTTGTGTGACAGCATTGATGTCTTTGCAGGAACCCGGCCAAATGTTAGTCGATGACAACATCACGGCCAGGCTGGCGGGCACCTTCGCGGAGACTGTTCGTGGATATGGCATGCAGATCAGCAATTGCCAGACCCGCATAGCTGTCGAACTCGAAGCGCGTAACCCGAATGACCGTATCAGGGCACGGTCCATTGATAAAATCCGCAACTCAATCGCTACAGCGACCAGAACCTCCCGGCCCAAGTTCATCCTGGTCCTACTCGCCAACGACGACCCACAGATCTACGGCGGCATCAAGCAGCTGTTCGACACAAGAATCGGGGTCCATACAATCTGTGCCCAAATTCCGAAGATCTTGAAGGAGCAAGGTCAAGACCAGGCAAGTTCTCGAATACTCGTCGTAGGACGCCAACTGACCTGCTTAAAAGTATCTTGCGAACCTTTCCCTTAAGGCAAGGGAGAAGACCTCTGCAACGCTAACTCTGCTGACATGCCTTAGTTGAACGCCAAATTTGGGGGCAGAAACCACTCGCTGCATCCTGACGCTCTGCGCATCCTCAACACGAAACCGACGATGCTCGTTGGAATCGATGTGTACGTTGGCTCGACGAGTTTTCCCCATGGGTCAGCTAAAGTCTTGTAGTACGCACCCAAGCCCGGACTCAGAGCGTGGTTCACCATCTGTTGCGGCGGTGGTCGCTTCTGTCGACAAAGACTATGCACAATTCCCTACTGGTCTGCGCCTCCAACCTGGTACTAAGGAGGTACGTGGCTGAACTTAGTCGTATCCGGGGTGGCTGAGCCCCCTTTCACAGATGGTCTTCACGGGTGCGCTTTGATGATGTTGATGAGGCCAGAATCGGGATGACATGGTTTTACAGAGCTCACCGAGATGATGAAGGAACGCCTCGTTCTTTTCCGCGACAAGAACCGGCTCCTTCCCCAACGCATCATCGTGTTCAGAGATGGTGTATCCGAAGGCCAATTCAGTCAGGTCCTCGCTCAGGAGCTGCCCAGCATCCGGAAAGCTTGCGCTGCCATGCAGACCGGCGGCCAGGTGTACAATCCGTCGATCACGATTGTCATTTGTGCCAAGCGCCACCAGACTCGATTCTTCCCGACAGAACAGGCGGTTGGGGGCGATGAAAAAGGTAAATCATCGTCACCATCAATGGATACCCTGCTGAACCCCTCGATAGGCAACACCAAACCGGGTACTGTCGTCGACCAGGGCGTCACGACCGTCTATGGTCAAGACTTCTTCCTCCAGGCCCACCACGCGCTACAGGGTTTGTGCTTGCCGTTTGCCCATAGTTGTGTACTGAGTAACTTTAGGATCGGCAAAGCCCACCCACTACTATCCCATTTACGACGAGAACCAGTTTGGGGCAAACGAGCTCCAGGAAGTCATCAACGCCCTTTCGTACAATTTTGCCCGTGCCACGAAGGCCGTTTCACTCGTGAGCTCAGATACGGCTCCTAACGAAACCGTCTCTCAGGCATACATTGCAGGTCACCCCGGCTTATTACGCCGATCTCGCGTGCGAACGTGGACGGTGCTACCTGCGCGGGTTCCTCGGCGGCGTTCGCGACGATGGTGACGCTGTTAGTAGCAGCAATGTCAAGGAGGAGATTGTCTTCGAGCGTGCCGTCAAGGAATGGAGCACCGGCGTGCACAATAACATCAAGAACACGATGTTCTATCTGTAGCACCTCGAAGGAGTCGGGGACTTGGGTAAAGGCTGTGCTTTCTTGGATATCTCGCGCTTTGACGCTGCTGTATTACGTTTCGCACTGAACAACGAACACGAACACGAACACGAACACGTTTATTATGCTATGTTTGAGAAGTAGATGTGAGGAGAAGCGAATCTGCTCGGGGTCCACGTCGACAAAACTCCGCTTGAACCGCGTTTCACCGTACCGCCGCCAATCACTCTCACGTGAACACTCACACCGCGCGATAGTCTGGAGCTGCTGCATTGTGCGCGCTCCCAGGCCCGAATACGCGAAGACCAGCTCCTTCACGCCTTCCCATCAACTATGTCTATACATGCTTCCAGCCCAGCTCCGCATAGGAAGGCTCGCCAAGGACCGCTGTTCGCGGGGGTCGCGTTCTACGTGTCACCAACGCTGGCTGCGCACGTATACGCGGACCTATGCAAAGTTTTGGAGGTCAACGGCGGGAAGAGCGCGCCCATGGAGGAGGCAACCCACATTATCACCGACACGGACGCGTTCGATGATTGGCGCAATGCAGCAAGTAACGCTCACATCGTTACTGTACGCTTTCTTGCATGAAACGTATAATCATTCTCATAAATTGCAGCCTTTCTGGGTGGACCGCAGCATAGCCGTGGACCAACAACAGAAGCATGTAGTATCATTCTGTGCGCGCGCACCCTTCTAACATGCCAGTTGCAGTCCACAAGGCTTCTCCCCCGATCCTATGAAACTGTTCTCTGGAGTTGTTGCATGCTCGGCAGACGTAAGTCGACTTGCATTTCATTGTGGCGGAAACCAGGCTAACACATGTGCAGCTTCCCCAGGGCGACAAGGAGACCATGCATGCTGCAATAACTGGACTTGGAGGTCAATGGCGCGAGATGCTGACACGCGACGTGACTCATCTTTTCTGCCTCACGACGAAGTCTGAGAAGTATGCAAAGGCCATGGGCCACCGCGCCCAGAGTCAGGTCCGCATACTGTTGCCCCATTGGTTCGACGACAGCTTCAATGCGCGGCGCCTGGTTCCCTATGAACCCTACTCGTTCCCTAACCCTCCCCTTTTTGATGGGAGCGCCGGTCTCTCTGTCCTAGGGCGAGGCGTGCCACTGGCAGGCGAGAGTGCTCAGCACAAGGAAATATTATTCAAGACCGCCACTCTCGACGCCCCACCAGTAGGCACTTCCGGGGATCCCGTAGACATATGGCACGGGCGACGAGTCTACCTATCGTCTTCTTTGGAATTATACGATGGCCGACGCACGGCCGTCGAATCCATGTTGGCAAGAGGTGGTGCTAGGATTGTCACCGCCGCGGAACCGGGAGACGGTGGCGAAGTAGCTGCTGTGGACCAGTGCGACGTTTTGGTCACACGTTATCGGGATGGCCCTGTCTTCGCGCATGCATTGCAGCAGGGCAAAGTCATCGGCACCTTGCCTTGGGTCTTGCATGTCGATCAGAAGGGCCGGTATTCCGCTCCTACTGACCAGCTACTGCATTTTCCTGTCCCTAGTTGGCCCATCGACGGGTTTCCTGAACAGGTGAGCATGCTGACATGCCCGATATATCGTCTGACATTGCACATACAGCGCATCACTATTACCAATTACTCGGGACCTGCGCGCGACTATCTGAAGAAGCTGGTAGAGGTGACTGGCGCGAATTTCACCGCAACACTCAGTAATTCCAACACACATGTGATCGCGGCATCGTACGTGGCCTGCCATGGACATGTTGCACCCCTCACCTCTATGCAGGCTTAATGGCAAGAAGACCGATAAGGCGCGTGCCTGGGGCATTGCCATCGTCAACCACATCTGGCTTGAGGATTGTTTCCTTCGCTGGAAGTTTCTGACGCCAGCCAACGAGAAATATATCCGCTTCCCTCATGCCGGCGATATGGGATCCAACGTGGGGGAGTGTGCCATCGGAAGGTACACGTTCGAGATGTGGGAGGAGGAGCAAGCTCATCGTCCCGGTGCCAAATGGCAAACTTCGAAAATCGCCCGAGAAACACCGACCTGCCATGAGCGAGGCTGGCGACTCGCGGGCAGATGTGACGGCACCTCTTCCTCCTTCCCGTGGCAGCGAGCTCTTGCCGGCAACAGGCACTAATGCTAGTGTGCGGGATGCTTATGAAGTCGAGGCGGATCTCATCCCGACTACTGACACGCTGCCACCATCCTCGCCTCTGCAAAGTCCTCGCAGAGTTGCTGAAACTGCTCCGCTTTCGTCGACCTCCAAGAGGCGGTTTTCCGATGGTGACGACCAAGGGAGACGTTCACAACGATCATCGCCCTTGAAGAGGTTCAAGACTGACCTCAATTCGGGTTTCACGGACAACGGTCAGACCGTCGCTCAGGACGTAATCGAAATCGAGGACTTGTCAGACGATGGTGTTCCGCCCGCAGAGACACAAGCCGCTGACCGCACCACTCGGACCGCAAGGCTGCCCACCTCTGTCAACGACAATGGCCGCAGTGCAACCGCGACCCGAGGTAGGAAGCGGGCCCGCGAAAACAACGTGGAAGGCGACAGACCATCGTCATCGCGTTCGCCTTCTGCCAAACGTTCAAAGCCAGCGGAATCGCAATTCGCAGATGCGCAAGAAGCCCAGTCTGCTGCGACGCAGGTGCCTCGACGGCGTCCTAAGACTATGGATTCAGCACCATCACCATCAGAACGGTCTACTGTAGAAGACCTGCACGAATTGGAGGATGACTCACAACGCCGACGGTCTGGCCGCGCCGCCGCTGCCAAAGCTACTCGAGCGCTCAAGGAGGTCGTCATGCCCGACGTGCTCAAGTTCGAGACGCAGGAGAAGCGAGGGAAGCGTGTTGGCGATCTCGATGATGAGTCTACTCGTGGTCAGCCCGCCGCCAAAAAGTATACACTCAAAAAGCACAACAATCGCAACAGCACGAGCGTCGAAGATGACGACGAACCCGAGATCATCGATAATCCGCCTCCGCGTCAGAAGAAAGAGGCCACCGCGACGCAGCCAGCCAGGAAGGTGTTCTATCTGGCGACTCAAGTCACCATCTCTGAGCCTCAGGCTAAGGCAAGCCATCGTCACTGCGACTCAACCACACAAATAACTGATCCATTTCTAGGTATTAGCCCAGCTTGGAGCAAAACCTACCTCCAAGCCCGAGCAAGTCACGCACCTTATCGCTGACCAGGTCGTTCGAACACAGAAGTTCCTTACCGCCATCAACTATGCACCATTCATTGTGAACGGTGACTGGGTGAAAGATTCGGTGGAAGAGAAATGCTTGTTGCGTACGCGATTGATTTCGCTCGTATGCCATTCATTGACTGAATATTCAGCCGAGGAGGATTACTTACTTAACCATCCCGCAAGCTCGGCAAAATATGGCGTGGATCTTGCAGAGGCTGTAAAGCTAGCCAAGAAGTATAAGGGAACACTCCTCCGAGGTTGCACTTTCTACGTGACACACAATGCGGTCGCAGACCACGAACTCGTGAAAGCTGTCGTAAAGTCGGCTGGTGGGGAGGTGGGTTCGTGGAATTGACACCGTTACAAATCCCTGATCCACCGTCAGGTCAAGGAGAAACCTCCAACTCTACGTCAAGCGCAGCAGGAGAACAGTTACGTTATATCTCATAAGAAAGATAGCGGGGTGTGGCGACCTCTTGCACGTCAAGGCGTCAGGATTTACACCTCAGACCTCCTCCTCAATGGCGTTTTGCGTCAGAAGCTGCCCTTGGACGACGAGTCGTGCAGGTTGCAGGATATTTGATATAATTTGCTTTTTTATAGCTCATCTTGCTTTGTCTATGCTCTCAATGATGCCATGTATACGCTGTAAGTTGTCTGTAGTCATTTGCAACAGGAACACCCGGGACACTACATCTAGAAGTACAAAGTGTGCGAATCGATAGCAAGGTCAGAATGGCATGATCATAGAAAACTAAGACCTCTCCTTGTCCTTTTTCGAACGATAGAAATCAGAAAATGACAACCGAATGGCCAGAAAACGACAGTCCAGGTCCGGATGCGTTTGCAAACCGTGGACGATTGTCTGCACATGCTCAGAGAACGCAGTGGCGTATTCTTTGATGCGCTTGACCGCATTGGTTAAAGCCGTCTTTGAAATCGGCGCAACCTCTGCTGCAGTATAGACACCCTGACAAACATAGATCAACTTGGAAGCCAGCAAAGCGATCTCAATACTCACGCGCTCAACGTCGCGCTCAGCGTCTCGTCGGGCCGCTTCACTCAATGTCAGGTTGTAAAAGCTGTCCTATAGTAAGTATGGCGTCAGCATAGCAAGGATAAGAATATAGTGAGGACGACTTGCGGTTGCTTCGCGGAATTGGAGAATAATTTGGAATACATCCCGTAGTTGTCCGAGAAGAAACTCCTACAGAAGGCTGTTGGGAGCCGGAGATTGTGAAGCAACGCATACATACCTCTTTTCCAGCCTTAGGGCTGATAAGGAGAATTTTTTTGTGACACGGTCCAGGTAGGTGCGATGTGCATCGATTAGCGCATCAAGATCTCCTTCCTTTTTCTGCACAAAGGCTACCAACGCTGTCCACGAGCATTCGATAACTTCGAGCTGACAGAACGCCTGCATCTGCCGGACAAAGTGAATCATTTCCGCCATGACGATGCGCGCTTGATGCCAATCGCGTTCATGTTCTAAGAACACGACATCAATAACTTCCTGCATAGGAGTTGGTTGCATACCAGGTACGCGAAGGAATGACCTCGCCCCGCCGATGATTCGCGACCAGCCGTCACTCAAAGCTCGTTCCACCCGCTTCAAACGCCACAGATGGTTAAAGACGCGAAGATACGCGGTCATGGCGTCCGGATTCACAATGGTGTCTAGCGGCGCATCTACTTTGTACTCCAATGTGAAGACATCCCACCCGAGCTCGCCATGTGTGTATGCGAGCATGCGGACATCCAGTCGGCGCAGGACATCTGTCGGAGCCTGGGCTGCATTCGATGCTCTTACTGCCGCTTCAAGTGTCGCAGTGAGATTGTGCCGGTAGAGCGTATTTGCAGGTCGCGCGAGGTTGGGGCTGACGAGACTCAGAATAACCATGGAGATGAGAGTCGTCGCCACTCACGCAAGTGCCTCCATGAGCTGCTCGATGAAGTCGCCCTGACCAAGGAGAAGATACATCTTGAGAGCGTGTACGTGGTCCATTAACTTGAATTTGTCCAAGAACACGTCAAATAGTCGAAGGTTTGCGATCCGGAAGGCGTCGTCGATGGAGCGTTCTAGGGCAGCGATGTCACTGTACTGTAGTGCTAGAATCTGGAATTAGCCATTCAGTTTGCCAGATCTCGTTCTTGCATACTGCGGTCAGCGTTTCGCATCTTGTTGCGCGTGGCCAGCCATTCGCTATCCTGACACGTGTAGCGTATGAAGTTCAACGTCCGGCCAGTCGAAAAGATCTGAGTATTTTGTTTAATCAGTGATAGTCAGGAAGCAATTAGCAACAGCGCGAACCTTTTTGCCAAACGCTTCTCCGACGAAGGTCGGCAACATATCTTTCGAGAAGATATATTTTGCTTGCCACAACCTGAGCCCACCCTCGCCGTCGTCGCGCTGGCCGTCCTCATCTTCTCCACCGATACCCCCAAACCCACCATCGGCGCCAAGTGTGTTTTGTTGCTGGTGGAGATGTGCCATCTCTGGATCGACGGCAACGAAGAATTCGCCGTATGGATCGTGCAGCTCGCCCGCGAAGAGCCATTTCTGCAGAATTTCAAAGAACGGTTTGGACACCTCCTCCAGCAGCTCGTTGGTGAAGTGCCGGACAAATGGATCGCCGTTGGACGTATGTCCGTGAATAAGGCTGACGAGCGCGCCGCCGTGCGTATCTATTTGCTACCCCTTTCATTTTGTTTCGAGGAAATAGGTTTTTTCGGCACATACCTCGACATCCATCGACGCAGGTGGCCATCATGCGCATTTTGAGACGCCATTCGTCAATCCATACCTCCAAACGACGCAATGTCAGGCCTGTGTCCGATGGTTGCGACATTTGGGACTCTAGTACCGCGACGAGGCGGTAGTACTCGGTGAGCTGGGTCTGGAGGTAATGGCATAGTGATTGTTCTATCATCCCAACACCTGGTGTACCCTCCCGATCGCGCACGAAAGCGGAGACTCGCGAGTAAAGATGGCCTAACTCAGATATACGCAGTATGAGCGTGCGAGTGGGAGAAGGTATTATATATTTCTGTCAACGACGTTTAGTGGCACAGAGTAACTTTCACATCATGTAGGGACGCACAGGATCTTCCACAAAGACGAGACGCGCCTCGTCATCGTCGAGTTCATTGCCGCGAGATTCAGCGAATCGAATATGCTTGCCTGAGATACCTTGTAGCAAGAAAAGCGTATCGCGTAAGAGCAGGTGCTCTGGAAGATGTGGTTTGCCTTGCGTATACGCTGTTAGCCTCGTCGTTCGTGAAGCGTGGAGGGGGCATACCTATCCGCGTACGGTATTCGCGCAATATCTCTGCTTGTGTGCGCCCATGTTCATTGTCGTCGATGTCTAGTACCGGTGCAGGACTTTGGACACGTGATGATCTGGAGCGCGGAGCTGGGGGCACGAGGCGTAGAGACGGCAAGAACGATGAAGTGTTGACAGTCGCTGGACGCGGTGCGGGTCCTAATGATTGCAGAAAATGCAAGACCGACTGCTTGCGAGTAAGCACGGACTGTAGACAGGCGTCAGAACACAGTTCAGCTGCTAATGCGCGCGTGCCTGCTCCATGAGACGCGCCAATAAATTGGAGAACCGGAGGGACGCGTTCGGGTCGTGCGCCGTCTGCGAAACTACGCGCCTAAGCGACTGGACAGCGTTATCCGCAGCGTGACACGCTTACTTTGGCGTTTAATGAGCTCTGAGAGCACGCCGACGTCTGGTTCGCGCGCATGTCCGATGTGGCTTTGAGGCGCGTTGGTCAACTCCTAGCAACCACGCCGCGGAGGGCGTACCTGTTTAATATGTCCTGGCAAACCTCCACCAGATCGGCTCGAAGCTGCTCGTCGGTGCGCGAACGCGGTACTAGCTGCTGAACGAGCGTCGGGAGGGCATGTTGAGATGCTGGCATTATGAATGCAGCATGGACGTGTTTTGATTTGTTGTGACCTCATTGCCGCCAACAACGGCCGCACCAGAGCTTGAGCCTCAAGCACCCTTATACCCATGGCCAGTGACCAGAACGGCAGCGGGGGCCAGGCGAGCTCTCCACCACTGAGTGGTGCGCCGGGCGCGTTTGCGTACCAGACGCGTTTGCTCGAGCGGACGTCGTCATTGTCCCGCGCTGGCTCGATCTCTGGCCGGGGCCTCTTCCCACAGCCAACAGGCAGTGCGACGCCCAGCGGGACGAGGAGATGGACGCCATCGCACAGAGTGGCAAACTCGATGGACAGCGTTCGTAATCGCTGGGAAGAGAAGGCCCGAGCCGAGGTTCAGGACGTCTTCAATGGCCAGCCAGCGGCCTCAGACACCCCGGCCGAAGACCAGATGCCAGAACGCAGTCCCAGCCCGAGGACGACGTCGTTTACGCCGTCGACGATTTCAAAGCGGCATACCATCACGGCTCCCATTACGACACCCATTCTGAGCCAGGTCACTTCCAACAGCACTGGAAGCAGCACCAGCAGCAAGCCGTGGTCTCCTGCCTCGAATTTGCGGCCATCTTCGCCTTCATCGCAGCTGACAGGCAATGCCACTTCGCCTGTCAGACGTTTCAACCAGTTCACCGCACCCGCTCCGCGGCAGACACCTTCGCTCGAGCGCAACTACTCTATTCCACCTCGCGTACGACGCTCCACGCTCGAGTCCTCGGTGCCTTCTTCTGCAGACTCTCCATCGCATGCGGGTCCGTCTTCCGGGCCAGGCTATGGGCAGCCGTCTCCGAGTCCTAGCACAGACACAGTGACGCACCCTTTTGGCACCCTCCGAAGAACCAACTCTATTACGTCCTCGTCCACTTATTCGCCTGCTACACCTTCGCCTGCGCCGTTTGCCACGCTTCGGAAGACCACAATTGAGTCATCACCGACATCGCCCACAACGTCGAGCACGCAGTTTGCCACTGTACGTCGACCTAGCTCAGCACTCGGATCGCTGGATCCTCCGTCGCCTTCACCCTTGTCGCAATATGGTACCGTTCGCAGAACACCCTCGGTCGAAAC
This sequence comes from Auricularia sp. M12, assembly GCA_037042885.1. Classification (NCBI taxonomy): domain Eukaryota; kingdom Fungi; phylum Basidiomycota; class Agaricomycetes; order Auriculariales; family Auriculariaceae; genus Auricularia; species Auricularia sp. M12. Next base: position 1,606,329 of record CM073212.1, read on the forward strand.
TAATCGCGATGGCCTGCGTCGAGCGCCTTCTATTGAGTCAAGTAGAGATTCCTTGAGGAGGACACCCTCAGTGGAAGCGTCGCGCCCGCCTATACAGACTACTAGATTCGAGGACCCACCCAGCAGTTCTTCTTCCCCTGCGTCGTCGGTCATGAACCCGCAGCCATACCGAAGCTCGTACATGGCCAACAAGAAAGCTGGCCTATACGGTAGCGGCGCGGCGGCTATCGGCCGCAAGCTCGGTCGTCATCTGCCGCGCATCGCGAGCGGCGATGGCAACGAGGACTGGCCGACGGACAAGGGTGATGGCGATGACGATGACCCGCCCCCGCGACATGCCCGCAGGCGCGAGGCGGCGCTCGTGGATGAAGTGCCTCCTCCCGTTCCGCCACTCGAGGCGAAGTACGAAGCACTCAACAGGGAACGCAGTCGCGAGCGAGAGCGAGAACGGGAACGGGATCGAGAACGTGGGCGTGAGCGTGACAAGGAACGCGATCGCTTAAATAAGGAGCGAGAGGAGCGACAGCGTCAGCTGGCCCTTGAGGAGGTCAAGCGGGATCGCAAGGCGCGTCGCGGCGACTGGGTGCGCGACGAGAAGCCATTGCCTGCGGAGCCGATGTCGCCTACTCCCGGCGCAACTTCGCCAACGAAGCGCAGCGTCGTGCTCACCGAACCGCCAATGTCGCCGATATCCCCACTGGCGCCACCTAGGGATGGTCTGGTCTTACCTGAACTTCCCGGCGATGACGTGCAGGGCATGCGGGGTCGCTTGCGTCTATCGCGGAAGCCCGGTCATGTACCGAATACGCCGGCGACCCCTGCTCCTGCGACACGGTTTGGACTGTGGGCCGACGTCCAGCGACATCTCCTGCAGGCCTATGAGTATCTTTGTCACGTTGGTGAAGCGCAGCAGTGGATTGAAGGTTGCCTCGGCGAAGAGCTGGGCTTCGGTGTCGTAGAGATGGAGGAAGGACTGCGGAATGGCGTCGTCCTTGCAAAGCTTGCCCGCGTTTGGGAGGGTGACGCTGTCGTCCGTCGCATCTACGAGTAGGCTTTGCATTTGGCTCGCCGGGTGTCACGCTGACGGTATTCCTCTAGCACCCCAAGCTTTCATTTCGACATTCGGATAACATCAACCATTTCTTGAACTTTGTTCGCAACGTTGGCTTACCTGAGGTCTGTCTTACACGCGTTTTCCTCATCGTCAATGCTGATCGTATACATTTAGTGCTTCATCTTTGAGCTTACCGATCTTTATGACAAGAAGAACATTCCCAAAGTTATCTATTGCATCCACGCACTTAGCCACTTGCTCGCTCGACGCGGCATGGCTGAGCGCATGGGGAACCTGCTCGGCCGCCTGCAGTTCTCCGACGACCAGCTGCGACAAACGCAGAAGGGATTGAAGGACGCCGGTGTACCCATGCCTAACTTCAGCAACGTTGGTCGCGAGCTCGCTCGTGAGATAAACGAGGAACCGGAAGAGACGGAAGATGAACGTGAGCGAAAAATTTTCTTATCTGTTCGTTGTCAATTCATACCTATCCGATTAGGGAGGGATCGTATGCTTCTCGAGGCCGAAGATTCCATCGTCGCGGTGCAGACGATTGCGCGCGGCTTTCTGGCGCGAAAGGCGCGCGCCGCGCAAACCGTCCGCTTGCGTATTGCGGAACGCTACATTGCGAAGATGCAGGCTCAGTGCCATGGGTCGCTTGTCCGGCAAAGGCTCAAAGAAGACGAGAAGAAGCGTATGGATCTTACGCCATTCGTCACGGCCCTTCAAGCAGCTGCTCGTGGGGTTGTAACTCGGCGTCGCTGGCGCACGCGGCTGGCTCAGATCCGGTCTACGTCCCGCGTTATCACCAAGGTGCAGGCGCAGGCACGGGGTGTCTTACAGCGAAGGCGCTTTGCCCGTCTCAAGGCTGCGCTGCGTACGAGCAAGATGTCCTTCGTCAAGCTACAGGCCGTTGCTCGCGCCAAAGTCGTCCGCAAGAGCCACAGCGAGTTGACCAAGACTTTTGCCCATCCAGTCGTCATGACTTCCGTGATCGGTGTTCAGGCTGCCGTTCGCGGACATCTTGCGCGTCGCAGAGCATTAGCGCACCAGGCGCAGCTGTCTCGGATCGAGCCATCCGTCATCGGTTTGCAGGCCCATGTTCGCGGTGTTATGGTTCGACGACGTGTCCGCGCACAGCTGGCCAAACTCGACAATGTCACAGACGTTGTCGTGCGCATCCAAGCTGCCGCTCGCGCATTCCTTGCCCGTCGACGGCTTCTGTTACTCATCCGCGCCCTGCGCAAAGTCTCACCGGTGGTCATGCAACTGCAAGCTCAAGCTCGTGCGCGGCTCCTGCGTCAGAAGCAGCAGCAGATACACAAGTCACTTGCCAAAGTGGAGGTTGTCAAAGCCGTTGGCGGTTTCCAGGCGCTCGCCAGGGCAGCAATCACTCGTAATCGTGGGCGCGAACAGCTGAAGCGATTGGAATTCTTTGCACCGGATGTCGTAGGCTTCCAGGCTGCCTGCCGTGGTGCGCTTGTCCGCGACGAATTCTGGGCATGGAGACGCTATCTACACGACAGCCACGAGGAGGCGACATATCTACAGAAACTACTTCGCGGATTGATGGCCCGCAAAGCTTTCCGCGCCAAGCTCGAGTACTACCGCGCCAACTTGCACAAGGTCATTAAAATCCAGGCCCTCTTCCGCGCGAAGGAAACAAGGGAGCAGTATCGTCAGTTGACGCTCGGCAAGAGTGTCACAGCCAACACGATCAAGAACTTCGTTCACCTTCTTGACGATTCCGAGGCGGACTTCGAGGATGAGATCGACCTCGAGCGCATGCGCAAACGAGTTGTTGAGGGTATCCGCGAGGTTCAGAACCTGGAAAATGAGGTGGCCGAGTTGGACGTCAAGATCGGTCTCGTCGTGAACAACGTCAAGAGTTTCGAAGAGGTCATCAAGGCGCGTAGACGACACGGTGCCGAAACTGCCGCTGCCCATGCTGCCCGCGCATCCGTCCTTGCTGCACACGGCGACCCGTTCGCCGGCCCCAGCGCGCTCGATGCTACAACAAGGCGGAAATTGGAGCTGTATCAACAGCTCTTCTATCTCCTGCAGACTCGGTCAGAGTATTTCGCCCGCCTTTTCTACCGTCTATCGCGGGTCGAGATGCCCGACAAGACCAAGCGTCTCGCGGAGCGCGTCATATTGACGCTCTTCGGTTTTGGTCAAGATCGGCGGGAGGAATACCTTCTTCTCAAGGTTTTGCAAGTCAGTCATCCAGTGCAATCGTGAAAAACAGTCATTAACCACTATATTTTAGGCATCTGCATTGGAGGAAATTCGGGCAGCGCCAACACTGCGTGATCTATTCACTGCTCAACCTATGTATATGAACGTCGCAGTGCAGTATTTCAAGCCCAAGCAGGTCCCGTACGTCAAGGACATGCTGCAGGTGCTCGTTCGCGCTGTCGTCGACGAGCATGACCTTGACCTCGAGACCGACCCTTCTCTGGTTAGTCTTACTCCGTTGTGCTCGCAGTGAGTTCATCTAAATATTCAGATTTACCGTAATCGCATCAACATCGAGGAGATGCAATCAGGCGTAGTCAGCGCAAAACCGAAGGATCTTCCGTACCATGAAGCTGTCAACGACCCCGAGACCAGAGCAGAGTTCATTCGCCGTCAGTAGAACTCAGTCCCGCGGATCCACTGAAGACTGATTCTTTGCCAACAGATCTCCAGAAACTCCATGCTTTAACCAAGGACTTTGTACGCGCGATAACTCAGTCAACTCGCAGGATGCCATATGGCATGCGCTGCCTTGCACGGGAAACGTTGCAGGCACTCAAGGTTGGTCGTGTTATGTGGGTGAAATTTTCCTTCTAACGCAGCCATCAGCAAATATTCCCCAATGAAAGCGAGGAAACAAACGCTGCCTTCATCGGACGACTTATTTATTATCGCTACATTCATCCCGCCATCGTGTGCGTATAATACACCACAGAAGCCGTAGCCTGGCTAATCGACGCTTAGCACTCCGGAGACTTTCGATGTTGTACCTACCACTATTGGCGCTGTATCGAGGAAAAATCTGTCCCAGATCTCCAAGATGCTGATGCAAATTACCTCTGGCGTACTCTTCGGAGCAGAGGACCCATGCTTGATGCCTCTGAACGACTACGTGGCCGATGCAATCAAACAGATGAATGCCTGGTTTTTTGAAGGTAACACATTCCCTATTTTTTGAGCCGCAGTTCACGCCGACCTCGCTCTTCTAGTTGCCGATGTCGATGAACCGGAAGTCTACTTCCATGCCCACGAATTTTTGGACGTGACAGTCCAACCGAAACCGATCTATATCTCGCCAAACGAGGTTTATTCTATGCACACTTTGCTGATGCAGAATCTCGACCATCTGGTGAGGCGCCAATATGCACTGGTTATCCGTGGCCCACGCTAAGGGTTTCGCAGGCGATGTCACGCGACGATCCGCTCCGCGTCATCATATCGGAGTTGGACGGCGTACCACATTTCGGTTCGGACGAATTGAAGGACGCTCGCGATCGTGCGGTCACTCTGGAGCTGACGAATCGCTTTGCCAACGTAGCAGGTAGCTGCAATCAGATAAAATCCATATTTTCGCTCACCCTACTTTAGATCCCCAGGCAGAAGAGAAGGCGCTATGGGTGCAAGCTAAACGCGGTGTCCTCGCCATCCTCCGTGTGCAGCCTTCGAAAGATCTCTACGATTCTCTCGTGCAAGAGGTTACGGAAGACCACGAAGCTGTGTGGATGGACATCGTTGACAATCAAATTGCCACGGACCGCGTACGATCTCGGCGGAATCGTCGTATGCCGTCGACCACCGGTCATGAGGGCGCCTATCGCCTGGATGATATACAATCGTGCGTGTTCGCGTTTCTTATCGAGCGGCATGTTCATGGTTGTTTTTAGCCTGTCGTTCCGTGAGGTGAAGATTCGGGCGATCTCATACTTGTTGGAACTGGAGAAATTGGGCAAGGTCACGCGCTCCGACGGCTACCAAGCCATTCTCAATGCAATTGCTGGCGACGTCCGCAGCAAGCATCGGAAGCGCTTATTGCGGCAGCAGGAAATCGAGAGCATGCAGGACGCGCTGCGTTACCTTGCGGAACGCAAGAAATACTTCGAGGAGCAGATCAACAGCTATCACCACTATGTGGAGAATACGATGAGCACTATGCAGCGTGGAAAAGGGTACGTGGCCTTGAGCAGGCCGAGACATGAGACAAGAATAACATCTTTAACAGGAAGAAGAGCTTTGTCATGCCCTTCACGAAGCAGTTCTTCCACCAGCGCGATGTGCAACGATCTGGCAAAAGCGCTCAGTTTGGTTCCTTCAAGTATAGCGCACAAGAACTATACGACAAGAGCATTCTCCTGTCTATGGACCAATTCTCTCCGCGACAGTTCGAAAAGATCGACATTATCATCTCCTCGGACAAGATGCACGTGTTTACGATTGAGATCTTCAACAACACGTTAGGGGCGAGCACGCTCGTAGCGTCGACCGAACTTCGCATGGAGGACCTGCTGCAAGCTCAATTCGAGAACCGCATTTCGCTCCCCCTTTTCGACGGCATGGTGAAGGTGCATGTCAATTTCCTGCTGTATCAAATCAACAAGAAGTAAGTCCCTTCACCTCGATGGCCATACGAACTGACATGTTGCGTGCTAGGTTCTACGTCTGAAGCATTGTCGCGCCGTTTGCTGTCGCTTTCGTCATTTGGTCCCTTCGTCTCTCTCTCTCATCTGTTGCCTCCGATCCAGCACATCTCATTTGGTCAGACTGCCTCATAGTGTTATACATTGCATGCTCGTCTGCACTCTCGCCTCTCAACCAATGTATCTCTCAGTAGTTTCGCATTTTCCTCTGGATGATAATTTCACGACATGACGACCCCAGTGCGCTGTCCGTGTTGCCGAGAGTCGGTGTCTGTTGTACCCCACATACCTACACCTATTGTCCGCGCACATCTCAAGAGAGGTACACCGGGGAAGAGTTCCATTTTTACTGTTGTCCAGAGCAAGCACCGGTTGCATGACCACGCGGTATGGCCGAGCTGGCACCGAAGTTCTGTATTGGTGGATGGGCCCGGCCAGCACGATGCTCTTGCGCGAGCTTCCCGCTCTGACGGCGATGTGTGGAGCCGGTCAGCTGTACTGGGACACCGTGTGGGATCGCCCCGCCACCAAGCTCCTGACCTTGTGCCCAGGAGACAGATAAAGTACTCATGCAAAAGAGCGCCCAGACGCGCTGCGTGCTTCTCCCCCCGCCGCTACCGTCGTGTGAGCATGCACGGGCGCATCGTCGCTGGGCGCTGCTCCTCGCTGCGCTGGCCACTGCTGGACAGCTCCAGGATGCCAAGGTCCTGAGCCGTGCGAGCGCGATTAACCCCGCGCCGCTCAAGGCCGCCGCCGCACCAGACCCCACTGGGACGGATCCTCCGCCGCTGGTCACTGCCAGCCCGGACGAGCCCACCGAGGACCCCAAGCCCGAGCCTGCCAAGCCTGAGCCGACGCCTCTCAGTCGAGCTCGAGCACGAAGTCCTCGTCTTCGTGAGTTGTCCGCAACGATTTCCTGCGAGCATGCTCACCGACCGTAGTTCTTCCTCGTCGCCTGATCCCTTTTCGTCTCCGCCCGCTGCGTCGACACCTGCGATCACGAATTCAACGGCATCGTCTTCTTCCTCGACGTCGCCTCCACGTGGCACTGGCAATCCCGGTCCGACTCCCGTCGTCGGCGATGATCTGTCCTCCTCTACATCGACGACGACGGTTACGACGACGGTCACGACGACGGATAGCTCACGAACAACGTCCCGGACGAGCAGCACGTCGAAGGCCACCACAACCACTCATTCGACGACTACGCCTACACAGCGCGTTGAATCCACGTCCAGGCCACCGCCGAATACGACCCCCAAGCCGTCGTCGTCGACCAAGACACCAAAGCCGTCCTCTTCGACTAAGACTCCCAAGCCGTCCTCGCCGACGAAGACCCGTACCAGCGACAGTCCTTCGCATACATCGAGCTCTCAGCACTCGAGCGCTCCGGAACATTCAACACCTGAGTAAGTCAACCCTTACGTCGAGCGCTGCGACGATTGACACGGGGCGCGCAGATCAGGTACTGCCGACCAGTTCAAACCCGCGCCTACGCCGAACGATTCTTCGAGCGACGTGGCAGACGAGAATGCTCCCACGACTTCCAATGCGCCATCACCCCAAGTTGGCCCAGATAACACGAAGTCGCTGCCTGACAGCAGACCAGCTAATTCGAGGTGTGTACAAGCGTCTGTGTGGGGCCGTATCCAGAGTCTAACGGAAATCTCGTGCAGTTTGCTGCACAACAAGCAAGCCACGGCGCTCGTATTCACGTTCTCCGCGCTGATCCTCATCGGCCTATGCGGGCTCATATTTTGGTTGTGCAAGCGCCGCAGGTCACGTGACCGGCACATCATGCTCGACGAGGACGACGTCGTCGCTTTCCGTCGTGCCAACTCGAGCGCGTCACGTTCCTCGCGTGCGGCGCCACATCGTCCCACGAGCATGATTTCTGTCAACTCATCCGGCAACACGCACGAGAGTCAGGGATGGCATTATCTTCCAGCGCGCTTCGCGGGCATACAGCCTATCCGTCAGCCTTCAACGCTCGACGCCGCAGCGGGGCAGATTGCACAGGACCCATTCGCCGTGCACCGCGTCGTATACCCCGACATGCCGCAGCCGCAGACCAGCTCGCCCCAGTTCACACTCTTCCCGGATCCTGTACCACCGCCGCCTCCGCAGCGGACCAGCTTCACTCCCACGCGAGTACCTCCTCCGCGGCCAGCGTCGCTTTCACCTGAGCCCGCTGCTGCTGCTGCGTCGCGGCCGCGTTCGCCCGAGTCGCACTACGACGAGGAGTCGGTGTACACTGGTACCCAGAGACGCCCGTATATGATTGAGCGCCGTCCGGAACGACGCCGCTTAGATGAGTGAGCGCTCACTTATTTTGGATGGAGAATGAAGGAGGTTTTTTCATGTCATTTTCTTGCATGTACGGAGGAAGGAGTTGTAGGTTGGTGGTTTATGAACTCATGGAACTTGGAACAGCACATGCGGTAACCTGATGCACGCTTCGAGCAGTCAAGCCAGCCAAGAGTGTCCCCTGGTGTCCCGCCGAGTCTCAGATCGCCGGTGGATGAGCGCAGCACCATCTCAGACGCTGATGCGGTGCATATCATTGCGCAAGAGTTTCGACATGGGATTTTGAAAGCGGGCGCGACGTGCGCTGCCGCCGTCCGGTGCACTGTGCGGGTGTTTGTGGAGCCACCTTGCCATGGGCAATACTACGGGCAGCCGTGCCCTGCGATGAGCGAATGCCGAAAGGAGAATGCGATACTTGTCATTATCTGCGGCGAATACTGCGGAACAGCCAGCTCGAGAAGGCCTGACGTCAATTCGAAGCTCGAGGAACGGGTAAAACGTGTTTGCCGGCAATGAGCAGCGATGTGCTCGTTCAGTGTCGCGTATTATGGGGCAGCGGTGTTTCCCCTCAGAGCATGGGGCGAGGCGTCTGGAGGCATGTGTCGCTGCAGGTCCATGTTGAAAGGGGCCAGGATTGGTCCGGCGGTCCCGATCCGTTGAAGTGATAGCTATTCGCGCGCAGATCAGTGGATTGCGAAGCACCGGGAGCAGTAGAGTTTTTTCACGCGTCGGGAATGAAGCCGGCCAGACGCGTTGCTATGCGCGCAGGACGCGGGGTGGGACGGGCGGGGGCGCGCTGGGGGGACGTGCGGGGATGCGGTTACGCGTTATATGGGGTGGAGATAGCGGGAGAGGTGTTGATGTCGGTGATCAGAAGGCGGGCGGTCGCACACGCGATGCGAAGAAGATGGGCTGCGTCATGGACTGGGCGGCGGCGGCGGAGAAGGAGGAGGAGGAGGAAGCGGGGGATGAGGCAGAGAGAGAGCGCAGCTCAACGTAGACACAGGCTAGCAGGACTTTAGTAGTTGGCACTTTGCAGACCGGCAGTGATGAGCTGCTACTAGTCGGTATGGCGTATCGGGAATCACCGGCTCGCGGCCGCCCTCTCCTCCCCCTTCCTCCCTCTCTTCTCCTTTTCCTGTCGCCGACGATGGCCCGGCGGAGGACGTGCTCGGTCTTTCTCTCGTTGCTCGCGCTCTTCCTGCTGGGCACCGTCGTGGTCCTGTCCACCGTCTCGTTCTATCTGGCCATAGACCCCAAGGCCTACATCTCAGAGCCAGAGGTCCTCAAGGCCGCCGCAAGGCACAACGACTCAGACAGGCGCCAGGAGCGCATCCCCCGCATCCTCCACCAGACCTGGCGCACAGAAGAGCTGCCAGAGCGCTGGCGCCCCGTCAGCCAGCACTGTAGAGACCTAATGCCCGACTAGTGTGTCCCCAGCCTCCCCCCGCGCCCAGCCCCAGTCCTGACAACGCGCAGTGAATATATGTTATGGACAGACGAGAGCTCGCGAGAGTTTATTGCGTCCCATTACGCCTGGTTCCTTCCCACCTTCGACGCCTACACGTACCCTATCCAGCGGGCAGACGCGATCCGTTATTTCATTCTCTACCACTACGGCGGCATCTACCTCGACCTCGACGTCGGCTGCATCAAGCGCCTCGACCCGCTCCTCGCCTACCCCGTCATTCTCCCGAGGACGATCCCAGTCGGCGTCTCTAATGACCTTATGTTTGCCGAAAAATTGCACCCCTTCATGGAGCAGACCATCCACAACCTCATCAACTTCGACCACACCTACATCCTCAACTATCCCACAGTCATGTTCTCCACAGGGCCCATGTTTGTCTCGGCCCAGTACGGTCTCTACGCGTCCGCCCATCCCGGCACCCCAGGCACGCCCGGCGACGTCCGCATCCTCCCCAAGTCGCTCTACGGCAAGAACACCAAACCGGGCGAGGCCCCCAACTCGTTCTTCCAACATTACTACGGCAGCAGCTGGCACGCGGACGACGCCGTGTTCATCACGTTCCTGGGCCGCTGGGGCCGCGTCCTGATGTGGTTCGGAGCTCTGGTCGTCGTTGTAGGTTTCATTCGCATGCTCCTTTTGCGCCGCGGCAGCCACTCGCATTCCTGGCGGAGACGGCTCGCGTTCGTCGTCCCCTATCCTGTCGTGGCCCCGCCCCGCCACCGGTCTGCGAGCTTCCACCTCGACTTCACGCACTTCCCCCCGTCGTCCAGCACGTCCGCTGGATCCAGTCCAACATCCTCGGAGCCGCCCACGCCCACAGGGGAACCGCGGATCCCGCTTCTGCCTGTCGCTTTCGAGATGCGGCCGCCGTCACCTTCGGTCGCGTCTACCTCTTCGCACATAGACTTATGGCAACCGCCTCCAACTGTGCCCGAGATAGCAGCGCTCGCTCTCAGGCGTGCAGGAGCCTGGGCCTGGGAGTTCATGGGTGGTGCAGACTACTCGCGCCGCCACCACCGATCGCGATCACGCTCGCGGAGGAATCGGGGGGTCACCTTCTATCTCCCTGCTTTCTTCGCGCCCGCAGATTCGAGTTCGAGTGCAGTGGACGATGCCGAGCTGCAAATAGACTCGTATCCCACACGACCCATGCATCGCGGTCGGAGCGAGAGCACCGACAAGACCGCATGGTCGAGTGCGTACACCCCCTCCGCCTCCCGACGACCGGCGCCGCCGCCGTACGCGCCGCCGTCTGAATGGTCAAGCGTGTGGGACGACTGGAACGCTAACGGTGGTGCGCGCCCACGGTAGTGTTCGTTGTGACGATCCGGTTTCTTTCCCCTTTTCGCATCCCATCATCAATCCATCCATCCACACATGCATTATTTCTCGACCTTTTGCAGCCTGCAAGTCTCACGATGACGGACCTCGCAATGGATGATTTTGGCTCTTGATCTTGTTTATTTTCTTCATTAACTTTTTTTTCTTCATGCCCGCTTGCTTGTGTTAGACGACTTTGAAGGACCAGAGCTACATCTGTTTATATAACTCGCACATCTTTTCGCGCAGTCCCCTCCCCCTGTTGACTTGCTTCGCCTCGCTGCCAGCCCACTCAGACTCTCTGCATGACATTGGTTCTCGCTCGCGCAAACCTCCTCCGCCTCGCTTTGTATACCCGTGCCTGCCCGCGAATACCTTGCTTCGTTCTGTTGCACTATTATCGCCAAATACACCAGTCAGGTCGGGAACGGATTCAAGTACATAAATAATAATCCGATTCGTGCTGAAAGGGGAGATATCATTCAACAGGGATTCTTAGGAGTGCGCCAGACACTGGCGCGTCGCGTTGCTGTCGATCTTGCGCCGATCATTGCCATGCTTACCGTGTGCGCCGAATACAGCTACTCTTGCCAACATCTAATTCGGAGCCTGGTCCACAACCGCATGTTATTCGTCCAGCAATGGCACTAAAGTACATATCGTCAACGGGTGTTCGTATTCACGACGGGGATAATTCCGTGCGCCGCCCTGTGGGAAGGAATGTCGCTCGTGAAAACGTGTTCGTTGCACGAGGGACAGACCCAGTACTGGGTGCCCGCGATGAGACGCCAATCGAGCCACTCGCTGCGCTCCGCCATGAGCGACCTATCGCCCAGCTTGACATAGTCTCTGTAGGGTTTGCCTTTGACCGGCATATGCATCAGCTCGATGCGCCGCTGGAGGGAGATCTGGCGCTCGGGGTTCGTGGACGGGTCCGCCGGCGGTGCGTGCAACACGTTGCTGCGCCATGTCTGCAGGGACTGCGCGAGTGCTTGCTGCTGCGCGAAGTCGCGCGGGGTGTCGGGGACAACAGAGCTGAAGAGGCGGCCCTTGAGGAGCGACGACCTGGCGTGCTCCTTCGAGGGGACTGGCGGGCGTGGAAACACGAGTGCTGGAGTTGATCACAGATGAGATGCTGCGCAGGGAAATGTGACGATCGATGCTTACATCCTGTTGCGGGAGCTGGGCGAGGAGCGAGCTCCGGGTTACGGTCTTTCACATCAATATTTAGAGAAAGTCCACGGCGCAGGAAGCTGCAAAGATACACACATTCGTACATTGACGACGCATATTGGTCAACTGGGTATTCAGCGTTGTCGATGAAGACAGGACGGCGTTCCGCTTGCGGTGGTGGAGGTGATGGAGGCTTGACGGCCTGCGGTCGTCTCTGTGACCTGGAATTCCTCGAGGTTGACGCGCGAGCTGGTTGCGGAGGAGCAGCGGTCACTGTGAGGGATGGTTCCTGAGGCTCCACTGGCGGAGGCGCTGCGGCTGGAATGTCGAATTCAACTCAATGCAGGCTCGTAGACACAATAGCAACTGACCTGGCTGCGCCTGGGCCTGTTGAGCCCTACGGTGCGGCTTAGACCGCAATGTCATGCGGTGCGACATGGCTGGAATCCGCAATCAAGCCCACGAAGAGGCAAGCTCCCGCAAATGCTCTCTTTGTAGAATTCCTCCTCTGGAAGAATGCCAGGCAGAGGACGGACGGTGCTAACTTGTCCAAACAGAAGCCCAGTGAATCACCGTCTGAGAAGCGGGATCACATGTGTGCTCTTGTCAGCCGTCGCAGACGCAATCCAATGAGCTGAAAGATAGCTCTATCTGAGATACGAATGTCGCAGTGCGTCTGAGCAAGGCACAAGCCCGCTGCAGCGGCTAGTAGCGACGGGTCTGCACATTCAGGGCGAAGAGATGGGCGGCTCTCGCTCAGATATCCCGGACACGTTGTAAAGGTGCCGCTTTCGACGGGTATTGTTTAGCCCGTGTTGCCCATCCTGGAACATCAGCGTGGGATCGCAGTTGGTCCTGAGCGCCGTTTACGTGCCGGTCGGCGGTGTCGAGTCAACGTCCGACAGCAGCCTTTCACACTCCGCGTTTACGCTCTTCCTGCAACTCCTCACTCTTGTTCTCGCGGGCGCAATCATGCTCTACAACGCTACACGCTGGGCATCTGACGATGTCCTCATGCTAGTTTTTGACATCATCGCCTTCTCAGACTTGCTCGTCGCTTCTCGCGTTTGCCGCCGATGGCGTTTCCTCACCTTCGGGCCACGTGAGATTCTGGCGCGACATAAACATCACGGCGTGCTCCCAGTCTGCTCTTGACCTCTTTGTCGCGCGGTTGTCGCAAACATCCCGAGGGAACCCGCATGTCCGTGTTGTGCTCACCCATCTTATGCCGAAGGCCGCACGAAAGGCGCTCAACCGCACCATTCTTCCTGCAATCGCCAGTCACCTATATCGGATTGAAGGTCTTACTCTAGCCTTTAGCACTCTATGCAGCAGATCTGTTCGCCGCCATTTATCCAAACGGGACGCGCCTTGCTTGCGGCTCTTGAAACTGCACATTGCCCCGCTCCCCTGGCAAGGCACCAGGGATGTTCCGTTACCAAAGGACTGGCTTACCAGTGCCTGTCCTCTGCTGACGGATCTGCATTTGACTTATTTCGATCCTCTCTCTCTATCTCTTGTTGCTGGCCCTCTACTCTCCGTCAGGACGTTGACTCTTACATGCAATCAACAGAGCACAGAACTGCCTCTCTTTCTGGTGGAGCGGCTGCCGAATCTCTGCCGTCTTACAGTTGAAGGCGATGGCTATCTAGTACCCCAGGCCATAACAGCGGGAGGCGTCCAGATCTTGGCACACCTCCAGCGCCTGGACCTTGACTGCGACGCAAACGTCTGTACATTCATTGTCCAGCAAGCGTGGGCCGACGATATCCCTCATATTTGTCTCTCCGGAGAGTCGAGTCTGTATTTCGCTTCACTCGTCCAGGCACTCCCGGGACACCTTCATGTCGCTTTCGAATGCGACAATGCATCTGTCGAGACCATCTTTCGCTGCGACGTCACTCAGAAGACTCGTGTCCTACGCACTTCGGTGGCTGCTTTTCGAGTACTGACGATGCCCCAAGATTGGTACTGGACGGATGAGAACTCTTGCCATGGTGAAAACCGTCAGGATCCCCCACAGACGGTGCTGGGTATGATCAATGTATCTGTGCGAATCACAGCATTGAGCATACCCGCGCACGCATGGCCCATGATCAGCCGAGGGCTCATGTGTCTGGATTCTTGCGATAGTCTGACCATTTGTTTGAGCGACCTTCGAACTCTGACGTCCTTCACTGTGGCTGCGCCGGTCCTGCACTGTCCTGCACTTAGGACAGTTATTTTGAAAGCTGACGGCGACCCCTTTCGTCTCGAGGCCCGCAGTGTGGCAGGCTTCCTGCGGGGGCTACTCTCCCCTTCGGGTTCGATCTATCTACACTTAGATGGTGTCGTCTTGGACGGAGATCCTCGACATCTTCGCAGACTCGTCGGCATTTCCGAGGTCCTGACATTGCAATGACTATGTCCAAGCCTCGAACTTTGGGCTGCAGGCACAACACCGAAGTCTTATCGCGTTCTTCACATATAAAGCCATCTAATCCATTGTATTAGTATTTGGTATGCTATCCTATTTATGAACTTATGCTTTTCAGCCGTCTCTCGTTTTGAGCCTGTGCATAACCTCGCTGGCGGAATGGCATTTGTAACCATTGTACATCGCATTGATTCCAATCCAAAATTGACTGTATGCAACAACTGGAGAATGGCAAATGTTGTACAGCCTGAGAGTAATATTGTACATGCTGGGCAGAGAGAAATCAAGTCTACGACCCAGTGACGGCAGTCTTTGACTTCTCCGCCTGAGCCATCTGCATCTGTGGTCAGAAGAGATTTGACGAGGAACTACGAAATGGCGCACCTCGTCTAACGGAGCTTCGTCGACGAAATCGGGGACCTTATTCATGTCGGCGAGATATGAAGGACCTTCCTCCTCTTCTTCAAGCTCTAAGGCGTCGAGTTCTGCGACTCATCAGTCCAGAAACAATATGCTCCATGCACAACGAACCAGCTTGGAGGTCGGCCTCGTCGATCTCATCAGGAACTGCATACGACCTGCCGAGCGATTCTTGTACTTCGTTCGCTTGCTCCAGGAGATCTTCCATATCCATATGCATGCTTTCGATCTTGTCGATGTCGATCTTGCCATACTGCCGTTGCATCTCCTTGTTGGCCACCTTCATGGCATCCAGAGTTACCATCGTGTTGCGCAGGTTCTCCGTGGCTAGCGCTGCGGACTCCATGTTGAAGGTTTGTTGTGTCAGCTGCGCCAGCTGTCCCTCGTACATGCGTTTTTGCTTCAAAACACGCAGCGCGCGCTGCTCAACGGCGTTCTGTGCGAATGATACGTCAGTTATACGCCCTTTACGCACAACCAACGAAATGACAAACCTTTCCGGGGCCATTCCGTAGCTTGCTCAGTTGTTCCTTGTATTTGCCAAGTTCAGCGTCGAGCTTCTTGATCTTGACCTCTATGGCACCGATACGTGTCTCTGTCTGCGACGGAGGCGAACTCCATGAGCCACAATGCAGGCACATTGGCGACAAGATACGCACAGAGGCAATGGCATCGTTCAACGACGCCTTCGGCTTGGGTTTGCTCGAGCCAAAGATGCGATTCATTGCTGTGGCTGGACGATGTGGCAGCACGCGAAGGTCAAGTTACGCGACTTGCCGACGCGCGCCTCTTCGCGCAACATATCCCATTCTGGCCCGCAGTATCCCTATCCGCAGGCCTAAGGCTTGACTCGATATTCGGGCAGCACAGCAGCTGTCTCCAGCTTCCATGTCCGGTCGAGTATCGCTGCTGCTCACATGCTTTTCGCTCCTGGTTGTCCTCGCGGCCTATCGGTCAGCCACCAGGCTCCCCGACGCGCTCTCGCCTGAGGGCTGTCGCATGTCGTACATGTGGCCGTCCTATGTGCTTCAGACCGACTTCAATCGCTCATGGACTCCACTGAGTCAGCGCTACACGCTGTGGCTGTATCGCGAGGCCGGATGGGAAAAACCTGGCGAGGTGTGCACCTTTGCGTGCCTATGCCCGCATATTGGCTAATTGCTACAAGTTACACGGGGTACCTGCACTGTTTATCCCTGGAAATGCTGGCTCGTCGAAGCAGGCACGTTCCATCGCCTCGTCCGCCTGTCGTCAATACTATACATCACCCAATGCACGCTCTGGTGACCTCCCAGATAATATGTTGGCTCTTGATGTGTATACCGGTATGAAACCAAGTCACATGCTCTGCGAAGCTCATGTGAGACTCGTAGCCGAGTTCAACGAAGATCTGTCGGCTTTCCATGGACCAACTCTGCTCGCACAGTCCAGATACATTGCGGACGCCGTCTCCTTCATTCTCGCAAAGTATCGGCCAGGCACCAAAATTGTCATCATGGGCCATTCCATGGGCGGAATTGTGGCCATGTCTCTTTTACCCTCGCCTCACGTCTCAGCGGTCATTACCATGTCGACACCCCACACGCTGCCGCCCGCCCGGTTCGACGGGCGCATCGAGGATCTATTCGCACGATCTCGTCAAGTTGCTCAGAATGACACTACACCCGTTTTATCTATCTGCGGCGGAGCCACCGACCTGATGATTCCCTCCGAGTCGTGCGTCCTACCTCGCGGTCCTGGCTTCCGTAAGACCATCTTCACCACCGGTATGGACAGTGTTTGGACCGGCGTCAGTCACCAAGCAATGGTCTGGTGTCATCAGGTCCGCTGGCGCGTTGCTCGGGCTGCCTTGGAAATCGGTGCTACGAAGACGTCTGCGGACGCCGCTGGTGTCCTTGCCAGGTGGTTTAGGAACGAAGCAGCTATGATTGTGCCCGTCACCACCGAGCCCCTTGATCTGAAAGCTATTGCACACTCCGATGTCGCCCCGGGGAAGCCGTTGCGCCTGCGACCCATACCGCACGATACGAGTGCCTACATCTTTCCCGCCAATTCTGCCGTCGAGGGCGAGATTGTCCTCCTAGCCTCAGGCGCGACTATAGCCGGATATGGGCCTTTAAAACCTAGCTGGACGACTGCCTCTGTTCTCTCATGTGTCGAATCGGGAGACGAGCTTGTAATGGATTGCATACGCGTTCAGCCCACGAGTTTGCGACTCCTTCCACACCCTAAATGGAACCAGCCGTATCCCGTTCCCAAAGAAGGCGCGAACGAAAGCGAGGGTGTTGTGGCCTTCCGCGCTGTCGTACCTGTCTCTGGACGTCGCATCGTCATCAAGACAGCGCTGGGATTTTCAGACGCGTGGCTGGCAGCTGAAATCGTTTCGCACAGGTCACAACCGTTGACCGTGCGCTATCGTGCGTGAGCCCTAGTTCGTCGGTTTCGCGTTCTAATTTACGGTAGCTTTCTTGGGCCTGGGATCTTCGCGTGTTTCACTCGACCCTGCGGCCATCGCGCAGGATGTGAGACTGTCGTTCGGCGCACCGACGTCCCTCCTTGTCTACCAAGTCAACGCCGAGTTCCAAGGCTCCTGCGGAGGTGTGTACGGGTTATATTCAGCCAACTCTGCTGACACCTTGTGCTTCCAGAATTCAAGCAACTGTCGCCTCTGCTCTACCATCGAACATCTGACGTAGAATCGCACATGCATCCGCTGTATCCTGGACGCAGCACCCTGTTGCACTCGCACGCAACAGGGCCTTTTATATCATCTTCCGGGATCGAGCCTGGCACCTCGTTGACCATTTTTTCGTCCGGCGAGTGCGGTATACGGCATCTGGATTTCAGAATTGACTGGTCCCAAAGCCTTGGTGTGTGGGCTATGCGCTATTGGGTTGCAGTTGCGACTTGGGGAGTCGGTGTTGTTGGGGCCGTTATCCTGCGGACGTGGTTTGTTGCAGAACACACAGGTACCGATAAACTACGCAGTGCATCTCGCTTACTGATTACTTGGGCCAGGTGTATTGCCGTCGTTCTTCGAATCCCTCGAGTGGTCTGCGGCGCGACTCCTCGCGCCTTCTGCTCTAGGTTTGACGTTGCTCGCTCTCTTGCCGCTGCCTGCCGATGCTCTGCTAGGTAACAGCGGGGACTGGAGACTGGCGCTCATCTCGCCTCTGGTTCTCGTCATGGCGTTCACATATGTGTTCCTCCTGATGTTACTCATGAAAGCGCTCACATCCATTCTGGGGATCGTGAAAGGCCGCCGGTGGAGGTATTCGCCCATTCCTCCTTCCGATGAAGAGGCATTTGATGCGGATAATTCCAGAAATCCGCCATCACCAATAACATTCGGCCGCTTAATGTCGATGGGGCTCATACTAGCTCTGGTCGCGTTCTTCGTCCCGTACCAGGTCGCCTATGTCATATTTTTGACCGACTTCATGTGGTCTTGTGCGATCTTTCCGAGCATTACAACGGAAGCGTCTGCGCAGCGCGAACACGTTCTCATGTTGCTCCTGGTGATTCTTCCCCTCAAGGCGCCAGTACTGCCCGTGTGGGTGCGCACCCTTTTGACAGCGGGGTACACCGCTCCCTTCGATGGCGACCACGGGGTTCATCATATCATTCCGATGATGGTTCTATTAGGCTTTGCGCCTCCGAATCCTCGAGCAACGCTATGGGATAAAACACCGATGAAAAGGCATGCACTCCAGTACAGCTAGGAATATTACTGACCCAATCTAGGTCAGACAATATCGCGATCAAGTTGCTCTTAGTGGTGCTCGTCGGTTACGCAATTCTCTTCGGACCTCGCTGGACATTCGGCTTGTACGACCTTGTCAATGCTCTCGCATTCTGGCTCGTCATTGTAAAATATAGGAGAGTATTGATGAAATAGCCAAGTGCCGTGTGTATATGCTGCCGGATGGCGCGAGCCTATGCGGCTGATATTACTTTGCTCGACAGGTGCCTCACAGAGTACACCCTATACTTATAGTCCTTTCGATGCCCGGCCTCGCGTCTCGCGCCCCAACAGCACCATGAAGCCGCTCTCTTTGTTTTTCGTACTGTTACATCTTGGTGTCGCGTCGTTCGCATACCAAGTGACACTGCCGATGGCGCGCACCGTCTGGACGTCCACTGGGCCAAACATCCTGTCCTGGACCCGCGTCGTAACAGATTCCCGCAACTTCACAGCCGTTTTGGTCAACCAGGTATGCGTGTCCTACAATGGCCGCTGTCCGCTCAGACGAGTTTGCAGGACCGATCCGTCTTGCCTATCAATAATCGTCTCCTCGTTCCGTTCGTAGACGGAACGAAAGGCACCGTCCAGATTACGCCCGCTCAAGGCCAATTCCCTGTTGGCTCAGGCTTTCAAGTGAATCTTGTCAAGTCTCAGGCGGAAGTCGACACCATCTACGCGCAGTCGCAACAGTTTACCATCGCAGCATCCACAGCGGCTGCTGGTGGCTCTCTGACATTAACCTCTGCCGCACCTCTTGTGCCAACAGGGACAGTCGCGTGAGTTTGCCTCCTCTACGTAGTCCTCGTTGACTGACTATGACTCTGTGCGGAACGGTAGCGTCGATCCTGTTGGGCGGTCAACGTTAGTCGTCACCAATACAGCGGATGCAAGCGAAGCAACGGAAGACGCTGTTGCCTTGAATGCAGCACGCACGCCATGCATGTCACTTGCGAGCTATCTCTTGGCCACCTCTGTTTATGCCGTGGCGCTCCTGCTCTGAGTCCAGTCGCATATACCGATCTATATTGCAGCGACAAACGAGCGTGTTGCACAAAGTATATAGTTCAACTTGTGGTGTTGTGAGGTTCAATTAGAAGTTCAATTGCGTTGTTTCCTCGCACTGCGTCCTTCTGTTCTTGCGTCCACGTAGGCACATTCTCAATTGCATCGAGGTTGTCCACCACCGAGCGCCACAAGCTAGTTTCCTTCAAAGGCGGAAAGAACGGATGATCGGTACCCCTGCACGGATTCAGAAGGAGGCTGGGCTGGTGGTCACAGTGCATACCATAGGAGTCGTTTGACACCATCGTCGGTGCCAGCAGTTTGACCAAGATACTCGCGGCCGCGTTTTGCTATATCGGCGACAAACGCGAGTTCCGCAGACCCGTAACATACGGCGTCAAAGTAGACTATGGAAACGTGAGTTGAGGCAGGCATGCGAAGGAATGAAGCAGACGAACGCATGCCAAGGTAGGCGCGAGCGTCATACTTCAGGCGTGAGGCGACAGCTGGATCATGGGCTATGCAAGACGCAAGACGAGAGGATAGTTGCGGGAGCACGCCGCCTGAATGGGCGAGCATGATACGGATGTTAGGGTGACGGTCTCTGAGCGTAGTTAGTCTGAGTGCTGTGGCGTTTTACAAACGACACACAGAACTCCGGCAAGGATCATGCGAGTAATGGCCTATAAACAACATAAACATTAGCTACAACAGCAGAGGACCACGATAAACCTCACAATCGTGGTTTCGAATGGGAAGCCCAGGGCAAGCGGCAGGACATGCGATTGTTCCTGGCCCCATGCGTCTTTCCCGATGCCATAATGTGGGTGCATAAAGGCGACAAGACGTGTCTTTTCGAGGGCCTCCCATACAGGTTCCAGCTCTGGGTCGTCCAATCCATTGCCCAGTCCTCGCGTGCCAATGATAACGCCTCTCAGGTGTGGCAGCTTCTGGATTTGATATACCGTCTGGACGATCGTCGAAACTGACATGCCAGGAACAAGCGGCAGAAGACCAAAGCCATAAAGACGTTTAAGACCTCGCGAGTCCAACTCGGAAGAGACGGCAGGACCAGTTGCACAGAATTCCTCGAGGTCTTCATTCAGCTGTTGCGCAACGTCGCCCGCCTCGGTTGGAGCAAGGAAGTCGACTGGAGAGAGGTCAGGTAACTCATCCGTTTGGATATCGACGCGTCAACGCACGCCACGGATTCGCAGAACTGTGCTATGAATGAACGCTAGGCTTCAGGTGCGTGTTCGGACGCGGTTCACCTTATCACGGAGCAGTCGATGCCATGTTGATCCATGAACTGGAGTTTCGCCTGTCTGTCCCAATATTGCGGGCCAACCGGGCGACCTTGGTCCGAGGGCTCGTCTGTCAGGATGACGAGGCGGTCCTCGCGCTCTCCGGCGGCGTTCGAGCGCGTGAAGATACGCGGCACGTCTTTCCGCGACCTCAGCAACGATGCATAGCGCGGGAGGTACACATGGCTGTGGATGTCGACCAGTAACGGCCTTAGCCTGCTAGCAGCCATTGTATTGAGCGTAATGCGCTGTAGCTGCTCGCTCAATGGACGTTGACAGCAAGCCTGACACGGCCGCCCGTTCCCGGCGCTCAGCCACCGCTTATCGCGTTGTCTGAGAATTTGCTTCGCTTAGGAACTTGACCATGACTACCATGCTGCCCACCATTTTCTATGGGCCTGTGCTGGACACCCTCAATCACCGGACCATACGAGTTCTACCTCGTGCTCTACTGGCCGTTGCGGAAGGACGCATAGCATGGCTAATCGACCACGTCCCTCTGTCGGATTCTCCTGATGCGATTCGAAACGCTGCGGCAAGCAGAGGTTGGCGCGTTGCGGAACGTCCAAGTGACCCGCCGGACGAGCAGCACGCGCAGTTGCACGCTCTGCAAGATGGCGAGTTTCTTATACCAGGCTTCGTTGATACTCACACAGTGAGTAATTCTATACTCTGATACATTCAACTTTCTGAACTGCTGAGGTAGCATGCGCCGCAATTTCCGAATCTGGGCCGGTGAGTAATCTGCTGAGAGACAGGCAGTCGATAGCTCTAAGATGCAATCAGAGGTCAAGACTACGAGCTCCTTGGCTGGCTGCACAAGATCACGTTCCCAACCGAGTCACGCTTCAAAGACGCTGAATATGCACGCCGAACCTATAGGTCGGTCGTGCGGCGTGTCCTTGATTGTGGCGTACGTCCATCGATGCCCTAAGTGAAGCTTCTCTAACGCATCCTTTAAGACGACCACCTGCTGCTACTACGCAACCCTTCACGAGGAAAGTACAAACATTCTTGCCGACATCGTGCATGAGCTCGGTATGTTTTTGGCTGCATTCCCTGCGCTATTGCTCATGTCGCTTAATAGGCCAACGCGCTTTCGTCGGGGTAAGCTGCCCTACAGGGACTCGTCGCACAATTGCACTAAGGCTTTGATTAGAAATGCAATATGGATCGTGAATCTCCTGATCACTACTGTGAGCCCTCTGCAGAGCAATCGATCGCGGCCACCAAGGGCACAGTTGCTCACATCCGCGGCCTGAAGCCCAGTGTCCAAGGACAATCTCTGGTTCACCCCATTCTTACACCTCGCTTTGCGATTTCGTGCACTCCAAAGCTACTGGCCTCGTTGGGTGATCTGGCGAAGCAGGATCCTGCACTGGCGATCCAAACGCACATTTCCGAGAACCCGTCGGAAGTAGCATTTGTGCGCCAGCTCTTCCCAGACTGCAGCACTTACGCGCACGTCTACGAGTCTTATGGCCTCCTGCGCGAAAACACCGTGCTTGCCCATGGCTGTCACCTGGACTCCCATCTCCTCGACGCCGGCGCCGACGAGGAGGCTATCTCGAACAGTGAACTCGAGCTGATCAAGAGTCGAAAAGCTGGCTTGAGTCATTGTCCTACGAGTAACCTGAACCTGCGCAGCGGTGTTGCGCGTGTTGGCGAATGGCTCGACCGCGGGTTGAAGGTGAGCGCGGCCACTGACTGAAATTGGAGCGTTAAATATGCCAGGTGTCTTTGGGGACGGATGTGTCGGGCGGTTACTCACCTTCAATGCTGGCTGCCATCCGGCATGCGAGTTTCTGCTCCAAGCTCATTGCGATGGAACACACCCGCAAATCGGTTCCACTTGAGGCAGCCTCCAAGCAGCCAGAAGACCACCCCTCGCCTCTTGCTCATCGGCAGCTTCCGCTCGAAACGTTGCTGTTCCTTGCTACCCTTGGCGGCGCACAGGTGTGCAACATTGACGACCAAGTGGGCAATTTCGTACCAGGCAAGAACTTCGATGCCATTCTTGTTTCAATGCGCCCAGAGGCGAAGAATCCAAACGTATGGGTAGAAGATCACGAACTACGTCTCGAAGGTGAGGAAACAGCAAATCAGGGCCTCGAGGTTCTGCTGGAAAAGTTCCTCTTGTGTGGTGATGATCGCAACATACGACGTGTCTTTGTGGCTGGGAGAATGGTAGGAGGGGTGGACCATAATTGATACTCGAACTGGGGCATAATATTGGTAGTTTTGCAATGGAAAGGCAGTTGCGTCGGAGATTGCGCGTAGGCCAAAACAGGCGTGTCGGCAGCCGCAAGTTGCCGGCTGCGCCTCTGTCTCACCCTGTCATCATCTTCAGAACCGCAGTCACAGCAACACACTATCCCGTGCAGCTATCGTAGATAGCATGAATTTGTTTGTACGCCGTTTGATTGTTCATTCGTGCTGCTGCATCTCCTTGCCAGCGTCGACGAACACTCACTACACACCCGAGCACATCGGGCGCCTCCAACCATTTACTCTCGATTGCTCTGTGAAAGTCATATATTGCATTACGCATGAGCAAGTAACGCGCGAATTGAAGCCCTTGCAGAAGCGAGTCCTAATTTCTACCGCTTGTAACGCGGCAGCTTACCGTCTTTGTCGCAGGCGATGGCTCTCTTGGGACATGGAATGGAACTACAATCGGGCCACAAATTCCAGCGGAAAGGTGGCTCTGATCCAACTAGGTGATCCAAAGCGCATTCTCCTCATTCGGACGGTTGGAATGTCAAGTAAGGCGTGTCTGCCGCTCTGGAAAGCGGTCTCATAAATGCTCAGAGCTCCCGCCTGCACTCGTGGACATTTTGGAGGACCCGGATATACTCAAGATAGGCGTCAATATACGGGGTAGGAGAATTGATATTATTGCCAATAACATTGCTCATCGTGATTCAGGAGATGGCAAGAAGGTGTACGATGATTTCGGCGTAAAATCTCAGGGCCTCCTGGAGCTGTCCAGGGTTGCCCACCAGCTCGACCCAGAATTCTGGCCAAAGGACAACCGGAGGTCCTTCGAAAAGCCGATTAGTCTTCAACACCTCGTCGCTCGTGTGAGTCCTGCCGGTCACTTACGTTTGCTCTACTGATACTTACTATTCGCATTCAAGTATCGGAAGCGGAATCTCTCAAAGGAACAGCGTGTTTCGAACTGGGAGGGTGTTCTCACGCCCGCACAACAGCATTGTAAGACTGCGCAACATATGATTTGTGTCCGCTGACCATCGACAGATGCTGCTTGCGATGCCGATGCCTACAACCAAATATTCAAGTGCTTCATAGACATGGCGGCAGATGCCCCACAACCTATCGACGTCTTTGGCCTTGCTCGTTGCCGTGTGAGCTATACGGACCAGGACCCGTTTCAAACGGGGACACCCATGCCACTGAAAGCAACGCAGTCGGCACCTGCTGTGTTGAGTTCTGCTCCCGCGCCTACTGTTCAGAAGGCAGCGTTGGATAAACTCAAAGGTGCTGAGGTTCCTCGCGGGGGGTCGCCCGCTGATGCGTTGCAATTGGTCGTCGATGACGAGCAGCACACCGACACCGATGATGACAAGGTAATATTCGGCGAAGACGACGATTTTGAACTGACAGACGAGATGGAACAGCTTCTGGACAAATTAGAGGAAGAGCATGCGCTGAAGAAGGAGCGGCCAGTGCGGAAGGTCATTCACCTCCCGCAAACCAATCCCCGCCGAAGAAAGTTAGGGTGGACTGATATTGCTGGTCTCCGACGGTCGCGCACATCGCACACATCTATGATCTATCCGGAATTGTAGATTAGGTACTGTATCGCACATGCTATCACTCTGTATCCCTGTACTCTTCCACGTTGTATTGATCGTAGACACGAGTATTGAGGCGTTTGAGGCTTCCATGTATGTTTGATTTTGATTTGATTATCTTTGTTATCGCATGTCCGCTTCTACCCTCATTGTCAGTATCGCTCTGAACTGGGAGATGCGGCTGACAGCCTTTGCAAGAGAGCGCAATACGCGCCTTTCATAGGTGGAAGGCGCTTGCTTCAACAGGGGAAGTCACAAGGCGCGTATAATGCGTTGAAGAGTCTCCCAGTCGCGTTAACCCGAGCAGCATAGCTATACATTCGCCCGCAACAAACGAATTATTATCCAAGTAAGTCCTGAGAAGCATATCGAATTCCTCATTTATTGGCTGCAGGGTCGCGTCAACCACACCTGAACAGGTGAACGACGCAATCGTTCGCGCCCATGCTGTCTTTAAGTCCGGAGTGTGGGCGCGTTCATCACCTCAGCACCGTTCACTCGTTTTGTCGCGCTTGGCAGCCAGGCTACAGGAGCGCGTTGATGACCTGGCTAGGTTGGAGTCTCTGCAAACTGGTCGCGCTATGTACGTCTGGCGTAGATTCCCCGCAAAGCAATGAGCTGACGTGCTATGTAAGCCGCGAGATGAAAGTACGTTCGTTAATTTCGCTCAAACCGCGGCCCTAAATTTTGCAGACACAATTGGGGAGGTTGCCCGAGTGGCTGACATACTTCGCGTCGCTTTTACGAACATACCAAGGCTTTGTGCCTCCCACTCAAGGCCATGTCCTCTCCTATGTAACCAGAGAGCCTCTGGGTGTCGTTGCGCAAATCACAGTGAGTTGACTGCACTCAATACCATAGGCATGGCTAAATGACTACAGCCCTTCAACCATCCGCTCCTCATTGCGGTCAAAAAGCTTGCACCTGCATTAGCCGCAGGAAACAGTGTGGTATGTCCCAAATATCTCACGCGCACACATGGTCTCATCCACATCGAGATCGTAAAACCTAGCGAGGTTCTCTTCTTCTTCCCCTGGGTGATTAAATGAAATGCCAACCTACGCGTCCAGCTTGCGCCAGCTTCAGTACTAGAATTCGCGGAGATGGCGAGCGAAGCAGGCCGTGAGATCGTTTATTATGTCTGCGTATCATCTGGGGCTGACGGCTGCAGTGCCAGACGATGTACTGCAGGTCCTTCCAGGCGATGGTCGAACAGTTGCCACCGAGATAATCAAGAATAATCTTGTGAAGAAAGTCGACCTGACAGTATGACCTACCCGCGATGTAGCGACGAATTTTTTATGCTCACTTGTCTCTCAGGCAGGCACAAGCACAGGGCGGGCGATAGGTGCCCAAGTTGGCGCAAACCTATCGTCGTTCACTGCGGAGCTTGGCGGTAAAGCTCCTGTCCTAGTCTTCGAGGATGCCGATCTACAGTCCGCTGTGAACGGTGTAGCATTTGCCGCCTTTGTGGCGAGCGGACAGACGTGCGTCTCCGGCACTAGAATCATTGTTCAGGACTCGATATTCGACCGATTTCTTTCGGCGCTCGCTTCAAAAGTCGAGAGCATCACACAGCGGATGGGACACCGTGCGTGAAACCCACCGGCTAGACTTGTCGCTAATCGTAGGACCTAGCTCTCAACCCGTCATCGACAATGGGCCCGGTCATCTCCCAGCGGCAGCTTCAGCGCATTGAGGATATGTTATCACGCACCAAAGGAACTATTGTGGCCGGAGGTCGGCGTATGACTGGCATGTCGCCATTGGACGGCCACGATATGACCAAGGGGTGGTTCTTTCCACCGACATTGGTGACAGACATCACGACAGAAGATGAGCTCTGGAATGAAGAGATATTCGGACCCGTCATTGTTCTGCATCGGTTCAAAGACGAAGCAGACGCCGTAAAGCTGGCCAACCTAAGTCGCTATGGCCTAGGAAGCGGCATCTGGACATCGCAACTGGGTACAGCCCATAGAGTCGCTGCACAACTCGAACACGGTATGAGGCGGAGCTTGACTAATTTGTCTAAATCTCATCTTGCACAAGGTTTGGTCTGGGTTAACACAGCGCACCGAAATGATCCCAGTTCGCCATGGGGTGGGATGAAAGAAAGTGGAATAGGGAGGGAGAACGGCATCGAAGCGTTCGAGAGCTGTCCGTTTCTTCATTACTATAACTCGACGCGCTCATCTGAGGGCAATTTTATAGATTCCCAGGCGAAGACGGTGCTCGTCAACATCGCAAGTGAGTTACGAATTGCCTGCATCGCGAGTCATTCAAGAGCATCATCGCAGCAACCGAGTTCATGCGGGAGAACGAGGACTGGTTCACAGATGAGATCAAATCCGTTCGGTATGGCTAGTAAATTCCCAGGAAACGGTAAATACAGAATTCATATGCACTCCCTCACGAGTATGTTGCGGTCAACCGGCCGACGATGTACTGCTCAGTTTGAACAGGAGCATACTTGGGACCTTGGGTTCCGACGCAGGTCGGAAGGCATTCGATGTTCGCAGTGCCATTAGGATTGCAGAAAAAGGCGATGCTTTGGCGTGGGGGCGTCATATCGGCGCCGCTGCGGATGGGCGGCGCGACAACGCGATGAAGCGTACTAAAAATGCATGAACAATCGTGGAAGCGGGCGTTGTACGGGCAACTGATGCACCTGCGAAGAGTATCGTTTGACCAGCGCGCGAGCAGGTCGCCGACATTTACAACGATAGTATCAGGCTGTGGAGGTTTGAGTATGTGCACGCATGCAACGCATCACAACTTGACTCACAATGGGTGTCGCAGGGTGCCAGGTGCGGGTGTGCGGGTTCTGAACCTGAAAGTGCAACGAATTTCGCATATGTTCAGATAATCAACACCCTTGACGAACCTCCAACCCTCCAACACTATCCTGAAAGCTGACCAGGACATTAGAGGATGCGGAGAAGAGAGGAAGATTGTACATACACGAAGGTAAGAGAACCATAGTCTTCCATGGTCGTTAGCATTGTCGGAAGCCTGGAATATTGCTTGTGTACTCACCTGAATGTGCGCCAGCACGTGACGTGCCCTCAGCCGCAAGGAGCTCCCTGGGTATGCTAGGGTAGTTAAGCAGCCGCAAGTTGTGGTATTGCTCGCCGATATGCGCGTCGAAGAAACCCTCATCAAGATTGAGACCCAACGCGATAGAGCGCATCACGTCAACGTGCAGCTCATGACACCTCTGAATACGAAAGATGGGCATCTTTGTCTATTGAGACGCATTACGACGCACCTTGAAGAAATCCAGCATCGTTCTCTTGAAATGCGGCACGTTCTGCTCCTGTGGCCATTGATTCTTCCAAGTCGCGTCCCAGTCGCGTCCTAGAAGTATACATAGCAAATTAGCAGACCATATCCCTGCAATTGCCATGTACGCACCGATTTCCATACTCTCCTTGTAATCTTCACGACGTGAGACCAAGCACGCAAGGCGCAGAGAACGCACCTGGTGCTTTTGCGCGTAGGGCTGCAATCTCTGCTGGATCCGCAGATTGCGTGACGCGTTCACGACCGGGCTGAACATATCCACGGTTGCTGCGTGGGTCCTAGGCGCGTGTGAGGATGCGGCTTGAATTTGTGAGCACAGCGCACCTCCCACGCGAGCTTGCGCTTCTCCTCCATCGGCTGCTTGAAGAACGCCGCGCTCTGGCCGCAGATTAGCGAATGGATATGTCCTAGGACTAGAACCGTACCTGTGCGAACGCGTTGCTCACGACCTCCGAGGGTATGCCATGCCCGCGCAGATACACGACTGGAGGCTGGCGATCAGCTCCTTTCCCAACACATGAGCGGTGGCGGAGCGTACATCCCACTTCCTTAAAGGCGCTCACGACCTGGGATGCCACAGCCTTCTTATCGTCTTGGGATTTGGCTTGCTGCCATTGTTGGAAGCCGATAATGGGGATGTGGAAGGAGCGGTCGTCCCGAACTTCCTGAGTCCAAAAGCTCCAGCCGCAATTACAGGCATTACAGATGATGTACACGCACTTCAGCGAGCGTGGCAAGACGCCTGCGTAGAGGTGCCTTGAGGGTTGCAGACGCTCGCAATGCCAGAAGCAGAGACATGATAAGAGGGAGAGCTTGAGATGCCGATAAGACCGTGTCGCGCATGTAACAGATTGGAGTCATGTATTGTACATGGAAATGCATACATTTCAGGTTGGGTTTATACGATGATCTATTCTCGGCGGTATGAAAGACCGGCTGGTGGGCGTGAAGGTTAGCAACTTGCGTACAGAGCATCACGGGCTGAGGGATGCGTACCGGTTCAGCAGCAGCGACTTCAGACTGCGAATTTCTCTACGAATGTCATCTTCAGCAGGAGCCAGCTGTGCAGTAGAGCTCATTGAAGGCCTAAAGGACGAATAAGAGCCCATGTACGCATAAGTCTGCGAGGAGATGTAGGACGTCAGGTCGACGATCGACTGCAACGTTCCGCCGGACGTCTGCTGTCGTCGTAGCCTAGCAACAGAGTCTTTGAGGGCATGAAGAGCAAGTGCATCGGCGGATGCTGGGGAAGTTGCGAGCTGGATTGGGGCTTTGAGGGTTATCAACGCATCGACATCTTCCATCTTGACCTCAAACTCTGCGCTAGTCTCAAGGGTCTTCAGGATTATGCTCTGAAAGCCTGTTCAGAAATCAAATACAAAAGCAGAAAGGAATACATACGCGATAGTGCTTTGGCGAGTGCGAAAACCAGGCGAACCTGCTGCTGAGAGTATCCAGGAGCGCCGCGAATGGTAGCTTGTGCTCGGGCGCTCCCTGCAGAATATCGCAAATGGCACGTTCATATGGTGACGACGCGTCTCTGATTATTTTAGCTTTGGAGCCGTCGGTATCGCTGTCGTCCTCCTCGCCATCGTGTGAATCAGGGGAAGACTCGGCGACCGCCACGGGCTTGTTCGCTGCCTTGAGCTCCAGCAGCTTGCCTTGCAGCTGCAGCAATAGTTTGGTTTGGTGCTTGTACATTTCCCCACGCAGCTCCAGCACGAGGTTCAAGCGCGGCAGGACATACGTCTGGCAGAACTCGTTCAGCACGCCGTGCGCGCTTTATGAGCATACGTACGAAGTAGATGAATGTCAAGACTGCGGTCCCGACAGCAGTGTACTTTAGCAGGCGCGCAACTCCAAGGAGCATAGGTATGATATTTGACGGCGGCGGACGGGGGTATGTACGAGGCGGTATGGGCGGCGCTGCCGCCTGCACGCTGAGCGTACATTCCACGCGTTTCAACGCGAATGACGCACAATAGAGAGTGTTGTGGCGGCTGATGCAACCTGTTGCGGCGCATTTCCCAATGTCGCTGTGGACGCGCTGCTCGAATTCGGCATGGGAACATCTGCGTCGATAGCTGAGGAAGACATTGCTGGCCAAGAATCACGTTCCGCGGCGCGACAAACCGCGCCGACCACACCCCCGCGGCCTCAAAAAAGTGTTCCAAAACGTATCGCATGCAAACGTGAGAGTCGTGTTCCATGGAATACATAATACAGTGCCAGACCCATATCCACCCACGCCCAATATCACATACTATCTACGCTGCTCCGATGCCC
Organism: Auricularia sp. M12; assembly: GCA_037042885.1. NCBI lineage: Eukaryota > Fungi > Basidiomycota > Agaricomycetes > Auriculariales > Auriculariaceae > Auricularia > Auricularia sp. M12. Next base: position 1,636,603 of record CM073212.1, read on the forward strand.
AACAATGAGGATGTTACACCTTGTCAATGATGACAGCATGGCCGCTCTCCTTGATAGCCACAATTTGTTTTTGCTTGGACGCTTTGACCGGGTTAGGTGCGCTGAACAGCTCGTCGAGCTCTTCTAAGGTCCGCCCGCTCGTTTCGACGGCGAAGAAGAACCAAAGTGTCGCCTCGACAATGTCCCAGCCGACAAACACGAAGATATAATTGTGCTTGATGTTGCGTAGGGCGATCGGTCCAGCAAAGAGGTTGATGAACGAGATGACGTTCACGAGAGCTTGGTAGGCGCCCATCCCCTTTGCACGAGTCTCCGTTGTCAGACACTCCACAGGATATAGCGCTTGGAGAGGTGTGTAGGTAAAAGAAATGACGGCGTTGAACCTTGAGGTATCGTGAGGTACTAATGATGAATGCAAGCCGTGTACTCACAGGAAGTACGCCGCAAGAGCTCCCTGAGCGAGAGCCAACTTGGGGTTCCCAGTACAGACACCGTCGGCATCTGCGAGACAGGTCGGGGCGAATGCGGCACTCAGGCCACCATTGATGGCCAACATGGCTGAACACGCGAGTGTTCCGTAGATGAGAACGGGCCGACGAGGCATACGATCGCTGAACTGTTTTGCAGGTTAGCAGGGCTGTACAAGGCAATATAGCTGCGGCGTACGTAAACACCCGTGTACGCTCCGGTTGCAGAGACAATCGTTGTCGCGAGGTTCAGAACGAACTGCATAATGGTGCCGTATCCAAGGAGTTTGAATATCTGTGGGTTGAAATATCCAAGACCGTTCCCTGAGAACTGGCCGAAGATGGCCATGAAGGCCACCATCAAGAACCGCCAACGGGCATTCTTTGTTGAGAGCAGTTCCTTGAAGTCCCACCAGCGCTTATCGGAGCCGTCGAGCTGAATCGAGTCTTGGAACTCCTGGACCTGGAGTGTGATGTACGACGAATTCGGGTCGCCAGCTCCGTGGAAGCGAACAAGAAAAGCGCGAGCCTCCTCTTCACGCCCTGAGCATATAGCCAGCGAGGACTCTCGGGCAAGAAGAACACGACGATGCAGACGATCCCAGCTGGTACGGCTTGGAAAATCAGAGGGATACGCCAACTCCAGTCCGACTTGATGTACTGAGTGCCGAGGGTGATAGCTGCAGCTGGAATAGATCCTCCAAACCAGCCGGTGTTGTAGAAGCCAGTCATGCGTCCACGCCACTGTGGCGGCGCAATCTCGACGCAGTAAGTGGGCGCGCACTGGATCCATTCAGTATATGCGGAAAATGCATAACAGAGCCTTACGCACCGTCACAGCGATTGAAATGCCCCAGCCAAGAATCTGACGCCGGAAGAAGCTGGCTTAGTACACCCTACGGGCTTGTAAGGGCTTGAAAAACGTGAGAACTCACGAAACGACCTGCGATAAACTGCTCCTTGTGGTGACTTGAGGAAATGATGATGGTACCAACGACCAGGATCAAGCAGCCGACAAACATGCCTCCTCTGCGTCCCAGCTAGGCGGGGATTCAGCAAGAAGAGATATGCTTGCAGCCAAACCAACTCACCTTGTCCGATATGGGTCCAGACATCAAGCCGCCTACAATTTGACCGACGGTGTAGATACTGCAAGTCATCAGTATCCACGGTGCTGGCGTGCGGAAGTCCACTCACGAGAAAATCAGACCCGTGCCGGCAGTGAAGTCCGCGGCGCCCTCGAAGTAACTCTTCTAAAGCAGGGGTCAAAAGGAAGACACAGCTACACAGTTAAGCGTACGTAGTACGGCATTGCGGTGATGGCACCCATGAGTGAGCCATCTGGTATAGATAGACATCAGCCACAATTTCAGTGGCTGGTATATTTTATCGTGCTTACCGTAACCGTTAGCAATCTGTGGCGTGGGAATGAGTACATATGCGTCTATCACAGTCGCCTAGCTGCACGTACAGCGCACATATAGCTAACGAATCCTCCGGCGAGGAGGATCATACTGTCGCGGGTCCATACGCTCAGCTTCGCGGTCTGCTTTGTCGCCTCGAAAGCAGCTGTATGCTGCATAAGCGTTTGCGCAGTCTCGAGACGATGGCGCACGCACCATTCTTGGCCACCGTCGTCGCGATGGTCTGCTCCTGGGGCGAGGGCGACTGAGCAGAGCGAGCAGAAATTGAGCGCGGCAAGCCATGCAGATGCGACTGGCGCCTACCTGGGCCTCTTTCTCGTCAAGCGAGTGCGACGACATGGCGAGCGACCTGGCAGGCGGGGTCAGGGGAGCACAACGTCCTGACAGGCGGGCGGGCGAGGCGCCGTCTTTATGTACTGCTCCGAGCTCGGAGAAACCTCCCCACACCAACTTCACACTCAGCTGTCAATGCTTGCCCCGGTCACGGGTCGCCTGCTTCTCGTCTTCGCTTCGCGAATATCCTGTTGTCATCTCCTTTGGGGGCAACCCCATAGCTGTAGACTGTCTGCCACGCCGTTTCCCCCAAGATGAAGTCCTCAACGAGTGGTTTCTTTCACGAAATGTGTAAGAAAAGGCGCGCAGTGCTCGGAGTGGGCTTGTCTTATCCACATGGAGAAAGCTCGGACCGGGGAACACGGTCTTGACGGTTTCCCATGGCACAGTAAGACCAGATTTACTCGCTTTGTCGCCGCTATCGTCATTTCTGAGCGTCCGTCTGGTTCCGAACTGCAGCCCCCATACAATCACGCACATCTTCCAAGTAAAGAGACAGTAGACAGGGTCTGTTGATTGCGCCGCCATTCGGTGTTCTCAGGGTCGTATTATCCGTAGATAAGCGCCCGTTATCAGCCAGTCAAACGAAGCAAGGTTCTCGGACGCCACTCGTGCCTGGAACGTTGGAGGTTGCATCGTTGACTAGTTAAGCCCTTACCCATGACGTTTGCTCTGAATATCTCGAGAGTAGCGAGGCACATAGCCGCGAGCAAACGTTAGAAACAGGAAGGAAGCGATAGCACTTTCTACCAGCCGTCAGCCGCACAAACTGGAGCCTGAACAAAACGAGGAAGCTTTAAACACCCCCCTTCCGGACCGTTGTGCGACTTCAGAAGCACAGTGATTCGGAGCTTCCACTGCTCTCTCAGGCAACACCATACCTGGAAAGGATGATTCCTGTTCTGACAATTCTTTGTTCGTCACCTATTAATAACAGGGATAATCTCTGGCTTCACCGTTTCTGGTGCAGGGCGTCAGTTTAGGGCGCGGCCGTTCGGCTAATTTCCGGGGCGTGCTCTATCATGAATCGATATGTTGGGAGTGGAAGTTCGGGAGGACATCGGGATTGACGATGCAAGACGGACATAAGCAAATAGCGCCGAAAGCTGGCCAGGCATCGAGCACAGCCCCTGCAGCGAATTTCGGCTTTCGGACACGCACGCACATTATCAGATTACGAACCTTGGGATATGGACGCACCGACGCAGGTATTCGATGCGCTGGACCTTGACCTGGTTGTCAAGGTTCTGGCCAACACCGTCTTCAGTGAGCAAATGGCCATGCTCTCCCTCTCGCCGCGCTGCTTACCGGCGCTCGCCTTCGAAGGCCCGTTCTTTACATTCTGGATTCCACTTTTCTATAAGGCGCAGGGCGCCGACTGGACGTCCAACGTTGTCAGCTACAGCGCCCTGTACTTTGCCCTCGTCTCTGCGTTTTGTGAGCATCGCCTTGCGACGCACACTATCGTCGCCCGCTCACTCGGCTACAAGGGACCTTTAGATGGACCTCATCTGTATGGCGCAATGAGCGCAGTCTACTGTGGAAGGCCGGCCGTGTTGACTGGGGCGAGCAAGTTATCGTTATTACTGGTGGTGCGTCCTGCACCGGAATGCCGTGCAGATGCCAGACCCTTAGTGTCTGACAGGTTCGTCCGGCATCGGCGAGCTGCTGGCGAACACGTTCGCAGTGCGCAATGTCACTGTAGTCGTACTAGACGTGAAAGAGATTGAGTCGGAGAATTGTACGTGCCAAATTGTGTAGATGTTGGGCGCTGACCATAGCGTCTTCACAGATAACATCAACTACTATAAATGCGACGTGTCCAAATGGGAGGAAGTTGAAAAGGTCGCGAAAACCATTGTGGAAGAGGTACGCGCTATCTGCGTCATCGCTCAGCCATTTATTGACCTTGCGAAGATTGGACATCCTACCATTCTCATCAACAATGCTGGCGTCGTCCAGGGTAAGCTGCTGTTGGACCTCAAGCCCGAGGATATCAGACAGTATGCACGCCGATCATGCATACTTATTTAGAGCTCATGTTGTATAGGACGGTGGACACCAATTTGCTGGGGCATTTCTGGACACTGAAGGCCTTCCTTCCCAACATGGTGAAGCAAAATGCGGGTCACATCATTTCTGTCAGCTCCGTCATGGGGCTAGTTGGCTCTGCTCAGATGAGTGCGTTGCATTATCTCGTGTCTACACAATCTCATCTCTTCTCAGCCGATTATTGTGCGACGAAGGCCGCTGTCAACTCCTTACACGAATCCTTGCGTTATGAACTCGACCACAGGTATGCAGCAGGATACGCAACTTGCTTTGTAACTCATGGAACTTGCAGGTACAACGCCCGCAAAGTCCGCACAACACTGGTCGTACCAGGCCATGTCAACACGCAGCTCTTTTCCACCGTAACCTTTCCGACGTCGTGGTTCTGGAACTTCCTTTTCCCCAGTGTCGCCCCGCATTCCATTACAAAGGCTGTCATCGCGGCCGTGGACGAGCAAGAGTCGCGTACGATCAATCTCCCGTTCTACGTGAACTTCGCATGGTGGGCGGGCGCCTTGCCAACCTGGGCCCGCGACTTTGTGCAATGGGTGCTTATCTAATTATTACACGATGATTAGTGAGCTGACCGACGGCCCGCAGGTCTCCAACGCGGATTATGCTATGCAGGGCTTTGTGAAGGTTTCGGGGAGGCGCGCAGAGGAGGGAGAGGCCCCCGAGCGGGCCAACGGTCATCACGATGCTGGCACCGACAGCGACTAGTCAGTATCTCAATACGATTCCTTTATTTTCTTATGGTTGCATAGAGTAATTGCAGTAAATGCATGCACCTTTATCGCTACGTTGCTCACAGGAAGGCAGTCACCCTCGTAAAGATTTCTTTCTCTGCTCATCGCTGTTGGATTATGCAATTCTGCAGTAGTAGATCTCTGTCAGGGTTTAACGTTTAACGTTTACTCATATGCATAAAGGCCGGCTTCTTCCAGAAGGGCGGTTTTCCCAGCAAGTTGCATGAGCCTTGATCATATACCTACGTAGAGCCTTAGGCTTGTGCAGCACCAGGCACCTGGCTGAATCGTTGATTCTCGGAGTTTAGCTAATCAATATCACGACGCCCATGCGCTGCGGGAAATCCGAGTCCAAATCATCGCTCTCCTTCAAGTCGTTCAGTCTCCTCGTCGACAAGGCGCGCAGCCCTTGTTCAGCGCCGCTAAGTCTGCACACACTGCATGTACCGGCAGACTAATTGGACATGGTTCACCTGCCGCCTGTTCTTGTCCTGTTCTTGATTTCTGCCGTTGCCGGCCAATCGTCCGTCTACAAGGCGTCGATAAACTACAGCGATTGGGCGAATGCCTCTCTTGACTGTGAAGCGGACGTGGCGAGCTGCCAGGGCCTCTGGTGGTTACGGACGAACGGCAGCTACCCTCACTGGACCACGGCTGGACCGTCGGCTTCGGCCAATACAAGCTTCTACGGTGCGTGTGCCGGTTGCCGAGTTGGTCGCAGTCTCAATGTGCCCGCAGGCTCGCGGGTGAGCGTGTATGGCGCCTTTTCGCCGCTTGGCGCGACAGTCAATGTGTCCCTCGACGGTCAGTGGACGGTAGTCGACACCAGCCGGCCAGAAGTCGTACATCCAGCGCCGATATTCCAACAGAATTGGTTGGATCCAGAGGTCGAGCACACTTTGCAGGTGCAATATGTGAACACTACTACCGTCAACGGCAAAGCACGCACGTTGAGCCTCACGTTCATCGAATACGAGTTGCAAGAGTGAGCGTTTCTCCTACCTTGTCAACGTGTCGGCGTCTCATATACTTCCAGCAAGGTCACCAGTGTTATATCTGGTCGTTCCAATAACAACACAGGGGAATCCGTTGGGTATGTGCTTTCCATTGACAACCGTTAATCTGTAGCTCTGATGAACCAATGACGGCAGTCCTGACCAGGAAAAGGAAAAGCGGCTTCCCATTGCAGCAATTATACAGGGAGTCATGGGCGCCCTTGTCATACTGCCCGCGGCGGCCATCATGCTATTTTCCGTGCTCCGGCACCGTCGTGGCTCGCACAACCAGGAAGACCAGTGGGATCGAAATTATCTGGATGATGGTGCCGACGACGCCCAGCCACTGTTCCAAGAGCACTTACAATCCGGCGTCAGCTCTCGTCGCTCCAGCACCGGCAGCGTGCTCGGCGCATTGCCCAACATGGCAGCACTGCGCATGGACTCTACATCGCTCTCACTCCGCTCGCTGCCTCGTTCCACAACGCCTCAACAGAGATTGCAACCTGTACGGGAACGTTCATCGTCGCGCGGGAGCACCGTCGCCAGCACATAGATCGTGCTGCGCCCCTTCTTTGTCCCCGCAGCCGTTCGCGTCGGATGGCATCGCGTTCCTTGTTTTCCGCGGAGGACTCTACACGGAAGTCTGTAATGATATTATGCACACCCTGACTTTCTCCACTGTAATCCAGTATATAGCATCCTTTTTTTATTGGACGAGAATCCGCGCCTTAGGCTTTCTGGTCAATCACGAGCTCGCTGCAGATGGCAGCAACCGACTTGCATGCGAGTCTGCGTCATAAAGATGACAGGGGTTTTGCTAGGGTTTCGCAGTATTTTATGCAGTCGGCGTTGTCAAGGCACAGAACGGCACGTTGGTGGCAGACTTTGGACTGTCGATGTTGGGAACTGAAAGCCATTGGCAATCCGCTTGACTTGCGAAACGCTTTAACGCAGGCGAAGGAGGGTTCGAGGCACATTTCCAACTACACAGCATATTTCGTCAGTCATATAGTCATATGCGATAGTCTGGCCCCAAGTCTCTAGGCTAGTGGGTTATGTGAAATGAGCGCGAGAGACAAGAAATATTGGGTCTCCGAAGGTCATGCCATGTGAATTGAACCCCTATACTCGCCTACCTTTGCTCTAATACTCCTTTCGGCTTTGCCCTCCTAGCGAACACTCGTCTCCTACCATGTTGGCCTCGACGACGACGCCGCTGTCTCCCAAGCGTCCGCAGCCGCCTGGCCGGCTGTCGTTTGGCAAGCGCGGGCTTACGCTGGATACGCAGCACCATGCGTCGCCGCCGCCGCCATACGACAACACATCGTCCCTCAAGCAGCTGCACGACGTCTTTGGCGACTCGGAGACGTCTCCGGTCACGACGCTGCTGGGGTCGTCGGTCGTGGCCACGGCGCAGGTTCTCGGCTACGAGCTGCCCCAGACCGACACTGCGAACGAGATCCAGAACGAGGAAGTCCTGCAGCAGAAGAGCCGCGAGGAGCTCTTCGACCTCTTGAAGAACGCAGAGCAGATCATTCGCACCCATGAGACAGGTGCGCCGGCCCCATCTTGGCTGCCCGAGCTTATGTGCTGATTGCGGGGTCACCCCAGAGCTCAATATCGCTGCGCTGGCTGGCGAGGCGCTGCTCAGGGAGAACAATCTCCTGCGCTCGCGCCATGACTCGCTGCTCGCCCGCGTCAAGCCCGGCCAGTACGACTCCATGCGCGCGCTCGGCCATGGCATGCGCACATCGACTTCCTTTGAGCAGCACCTCGTGCCGTCCGGACCTCCGACCCCGGCGTCCGAGATCCCGCCGCCCATCACACCTCCACGTCGCGGTCACACCCGCCGTCTCTCCGCCAGCCCTGAGCAGATCGCCCAACTCAACAGCCAGAACGACGAGCTCCATACGCGTCTCGAGAAGATCATCTCCGACGCGAATCTCACCGACCGCGAGTCCAAGCGCAAGCTACGCCAGCTCCAAAAGGAGATTGAAGGACTCCGCGGCGAGCTGGAGTCCACCCAGCGTCGCAATGCCGAGTTGGAGAACGTCGTCGCGGATGTTCGCCCAGACGCCCGGCGTGTGCGAGAGGAGCGTGAAGAGCAGCTTCTCGCGGCGCGTGCCAAGGGTAGGGCCACCGGCGACGACGAAGACGATACTATCAAGGACTTCGCCCCTGGTAGCTTCACATCAAGCTCGTCTTCCCGCGTGTCCTTGAGCTCAATGCCGAGCAGCGGTTCCATGCCCGCTGTGCCATTCCCCTCGCGCGGGTTCTCGTCCGACTTGGACACCATCCCTTCCACCGTTGTCGAGGATGACGAGGACGATAACGACGTAGCCTCTGTTCGCCGCCGCTCTCGCTCGACATCGTGCACGCCGGAGGAATTCACTCTCCTGGCTCAGATTCTCTCGAAGGTGAAGGAACTCGAGGACGCAAATAACACTATCTCCCAGTCACAGAAAGCCATGCAGGACAAGCTGGAGATGGCGCGCCAAGAGGCAGACCAGATGAAGAATATCTATGACGGCCTGCAACTCGAGGAGGTTGAGGGTATTGATAGCAATGGCGAGCCCGTTCGCTTCCTTTCGCTTCGTGCAGCGAGCACTTCAAAGCCTTCGACCTTTCGCCGCGTTACTTCGGCATCCATGGGCGTCCATGACGATTCGCACCTGCCCGACTCTCCCGTGCTCACGACAAGCTCTGATAATCCGCTCTTTGGCCTCAGCAAGCCTCGCAAGTACCGACGCCCTATCGACAAGATATTCCCCGTGTCTTTGGATGACCCGCTCGAGCGCGAAGACACCGAACGCACAATTAGGCCTTCTCCTCCACGTAGAGCACCCCGCACTCCCCCGCCTTCTCTACAGTCGACGCTTCACGGCAGCATCAGGGTCACGGCCGCGTCCCCGCCGACCCAGCAGGATCAGTCGCCTACAACAACGGAGTCTCGACCTGGGATGCTCGCGCCGAGTCCTTCTTTCTTAGGCCTCCATTTGCCCAGTCTCTCCAGCTTCATGAGCTCGACGTCGTCTTCCTCAGCTCCCCCGCGCACTCTCGAAGACGAACTTGGCGCTGACTTTGGCACTGAATGGCAGAGGTCACGACCTGATTCGAGCATCTTCGACGAGTCTTTCGACGTCTCCGCCATGGCCGACGACGACCAAACTGCTGTGTATGACCAGGAAGATCAGCAGGGCGAGCACCCGGCGATGGCGGCATTGCGCGAGGCTCTGGACCCTGCCAACACGGGCAAGACGCTCGAGCCCGGGGAGCACATCCTGCCAGAGGGTTGTCTTGCTTCCGCTCCTGGCGAGGCATTTTCGTTGCTTGGTCGCGCTGTTGTCGCGCGGCCAAATCGCTGGGTGGCACGCTCGGATGGCCGTCCTCTGCTTATCGCTGGGCCGCCACGCTTCAGACCGAAACACCAAACTCAGGCCATCCGGCCGGAGGATGACCCATGGGAGACGACGCGATATCCGGAGGAGGACTTGCCGCCCATATCTCCTCAGGCATCATCGAGCAAGCTCAGCCTCAGCCTCGGCCGGCGACGCAACAGTGCGCTCGGCCGATTGACCAACGCACGCGATCGCCGCATGTCGACCGCACATCGCGAGCAACTGGACGAGTTCCAGCTTGTGCAGACCGAAGAGGCGGACGACAGCGAGACGCACAAGCGGACGGCACGCGAGAAGCTCCAGGCCAAGGGCATCGAGATCGTCCTCGAGCTCTGGCTCATCCTGCAGTTCGTTGTTGTTCTTGGCGTCTTCGTCTTCGTCATGGCGCGCAAGGGCCCACGTGCGGTTCTCGGAGAGCCTTCCGCAGGCAAGAGGCGATCTGCGTATTGATTTTCGTTTCCTTATTGCCAAGACGGATTGGTTTCCCGTGCGACACTCCTACATCCTATACCTTCCATCTGCATTTGTATCCATTATCATCCGACCTGCAGTCTGTCACTCAGCCACCCCGACCGTATACTCTAGTAAAGCAGCCCGCGCGATGCTCGTACTCAGTGCTTTATTTGATTTGTGGGCGTCCGTATGCATGTACATAGAATTGCATTGAGTATACGACCTCTCGTGTTCTTACTTCTGGGTCAAGGATTGCTGCTCGCAGGGAGTGTGGAGTCGGGGCTTATGAAGAATTATTTGATTGCATGAAGATAAAAAGAACATATTCACATGGTCTGGTTTCAAGAAAACGGCAATTTACTTTTGACCGCCAAAGCTGAACGTACCAGAGGTGGAGGGCGTGCCGAAGGGAGTGCTAGACTGGGGCTGAGGTGCGCCGGGAGTCCCTGGAACAGCTGCACCGCCAAATAGCGGGTTCGTTGTCGAGGGTGCGCCAAAAGCGAGGGAGGTGCACCGCCTGTAGTCGCGCCGCTGGCTGGGGCAGCAGATGAGGCACCAAACATAAAACCAGACGAAGCAGGTGTCCCGCTGCCAGTCCCTGCACCAGTCGCATTTCCAAACAGATTGAAACCACTGCCAGGAGCTGCCGGTGCTGCGGATGAAGCTCCCGCAGCCGTGAACGAGCCAAAGGGTGAGGCAGCGGTGCCCGTGGAAGTTGACGCGGGTGTGGTGGTAGTACCAAAACTGAACGCAGACGGGGCGCCGGCGGCCGGTGCAGCAGAAGCGCCAGGAGTGAGGGCGGCAGTCGGCCCAGGCGATTTGGCACCGCGCAGGCCCTTCATGGGACGACCAAGCGCATTCAGCGTCGGCGCCGCTGAGGTAGTTGGCGCACTGCCACCTGCAGCTGGTGCAAACGGATTGCTAGCCGCTACTGCCGGGGTGGATCCAGCGGGAGGAGTAGCAAAGAATGAGCTTGTACCACTCGCTGGAGCTGCACCTGCTGGTGGAGTGGGATTTGCGAAAGTGAGACCAGGATTGGGGGCAGCTGAAGCTGATGTTGAGCTAGGGAAGCTGAATGTCGGTTTCGGGGCCTCGCTGCTCGCTGTGGGCGTCGCAGCAGTTGACGTGGCACCGGGGAAGCTGAACATCGACTTCGGGGCCTCCGTACCCATCGCAGTGGCAGCTGCTGGTGTCGCAGAGGGCGCAGCGAAATTGAAGCCTGAACCAGACTTAGTTGCATCCGTTGACGGTGGCCCGAATGCATTGGACGCAGAGCCGGACGATGCAGAAGGTCCAAACATGCTAAATCCAGGCTTCGCCGCATCCCCACTAGTGCTTGTCCCTGGAGTCGACGATGATGTTGGAAAATTAAAGGGCGATTTTGCTCCACCAGCCGAGGGCGCAAAAAGAGACTTGTTGGCGTCTCCGCTGCCCGTAGACGCAGCAGTCGCCGACGTCGACGAGCCGCCCGACGCAGACGGGAACGAGAATGGCGATCTGGCTGCTCCAGCATTGTTGGTCCCTGCAGCAGGGGTAGGTGCGGACCCTGGTAATGGGCCGAATGAGAAAGACTTGGGCGCGTCACCTCCTGCTGCAGGCTTCGCGGCATCGGTTTCCTTCTTGTCTTCCTTCTTGTCAGAGGGCGGGAAATTGAATGATGGTGTTGTCGCAGGCATGGTTGTGGGCATTTGGAAGGCCAGGGGGGCAGTCGCTGGTTTGGGCGCAGCCGGCGATGTGCCGGACAAAAGCGGGTTTGGCGGGAGGCTGAAGCCAGAGCTAGTGCTCGTACCTGCTGGCGTTTTGGTCGCGTCTGTGCCAGTGCTTGGGGTGGAGCCTGGCAGAGGACCAAATGAGACAGTCTTGGATGCAGTGGACGCGGCGTCAACTCCTGGCGCTGCAGGCTTGGGCAAAGGAGTCGACGTCGGGAACGACAGCTTAGGCGGTTCCGTTGTCGCAGTTGAAGCTGGCTTGCCAGCATCGGCCGGTTTGGCGGCGTCAGGCGCTTTGAAGAGCAGAGGGTTCGAGGATGCACCAGTGCTCGGTGCAGCAGACGGAAAGCTCGCAGCTGGCGCGGGCGGCGGGGCATTCTTCCTCTTCTCCTCTTCCTCTTTCTCCTTCTCCTTCTTCCTGAGAGCGGCTAGCGCCTCCGCCTCGGCCTCCTGCTTCTCCCACTTAGAGAAGCTCCTGGAGTACCGCAACTGCTCTGGACGCAGAGACCTCTCGTCCGTTCCGCCAGTGGCCACACGCTTCCCGCGGATGCCGGTGCCCGAGCTCGCGGGCGTCGTACCAGTAGACCGAGAGAATGGATTAGCAAGCGCACCCGCCGCGGACGATGGACTTGGGCCGGGCGTCGAACCCGGCGTGGTCCTGGCTGAGCGGCTCGGTGTGTCCCACAGCAGCATCTTGCCACCACTACTAGTTCGGGGGCCGGACGACGCAAGCTCAGTGGGGACGCGAGCGAGCTGCTTCGCGGACTGATCTTCAGCGGGCACTTCGGGAATGGAGCCCTCCTCGTCCGTGTCATATCCCCATGCGAGCTCTTTCTGTTGCTTGGCCCGCTCGAACTCGGCATCGTTAAGCCAATGCTCGACAACAACGGGGACTTGCAGCGGCGTCTTGTTGGTCGCGAAATCTTTGGCCTATAACGAGACAACGTCAACTCAAGGAAAGGGGACTGCAAGGCAGTTGATATTACCTTGATGGGACGGGTGCGCATCTGCCTCAGGTGTGCAAGACGCAAGCGCTGGCCATCAGGGCCGACCTTGAACTGGACATCGCCCTCAGTCCACGCCTCGCCAATCTTACGGCCTCCGCAAGACGGCTCGACCTCCACTTCAGGCTCTTCAACTTCCTGAGCTTCTTCTGCCATCTCCTCGTCTTCGGAGCTGGGGGTGCTGCTCTCGGAGCGCCCGCGTTTATTCCTGGCAGGTAACTCTTCGTCCTCGTCCTCTCAACATGGCGATCACGCTTCGTCCCCCGAGCAGTCTTGCTGACAGGCGCTGAGCCTTTATCTGTGCCCTTCCGACGCAGCTTGCGCGACCGTGGCTGCTCATCTTCGGCGCCTACGACAGACGCCGCTTGAGAACGATTGCGTTTCAGGCTGACTCTGGTTCCATTCTGGGCGGGCGCCGCATCGGTGTCCATGGCGTCTGTACTGTCGCCTTCGTCCTCCGCATCGCCCATTTCGGCGTCGTGGTCATCGGAAAGCCCATCGTGCTTCCGCGCGCGCTTCCTGTGTCCCCCGCCGGACGCAGGCTCCTCTTCATCGTCACTTTGGTGTCTCTTGCCCTTCCTGTTGGCTGGTGGCTCAATAGGGAAGGGGACACCACCCAGAACATGACGACGGCGTTCAACAAAGTTGGAACCAAAGTCGAGCCGTGCGACTCCCTTGCGAGAAGAGACGATGCGCGGTGCTTGCTCACGTTGTACAAGTGGGGGGTTCGGGTTGTAGCGCTGCGCCCAGTCTTCTTCTTGCGGTTGTGGCTGCTGCTGCTGATATTGCTGCTGGTACGTCGACGGATATCTGAAGGTATATAATATATGAGATAATTGAGATAATGGTGATGAGTGTGACGACATACGAAGGAGTGTGTTGGGCGTTAGGACGACGTTGGGCACCGTATGGAGCACGGGTATCCGGTATGGGCTGGGAGTTGAAGTGCACGGGTCGGTGTACAACAGTCTGCTGAGTCTGCTGAGACAGTTGCCGCCTCCGAAGTGCACCCTCCACGGCGGATGGCGGCGGCGCGGATGCTGGATCCGGGTATTGCGACCTGGACTCGTTCTCATGTTCTCGCTTCCTTTGAATTTCGTCGAGTTCGCGCTGACGCCTTGCGGCTGCAGCAGCGTTGTAGGCGATATGAAACGGACGGTCGTCCGTGTCCGGAATGCCATACCGTCTGCGGGTCTCGCTGTAAACGGATGACCATCATCAGAGCTCTGAAGAGACATCAACTATGGGATATGCGGCATACCGTCTGAGGACGCGTGCCCGCCATTCCACGAAGCGCACTTGGGCCCAGCGCATTGTCCAGAGAACTGCGAATGCAGTCGCTAGTAGCCACTGCCACGGCCAAGTCGACACATCCGTCATATGCACGACGGGGACGTCTGGCTCCACGTGCGCGACGCCGCGGCCGTTCCTAACGGCCTCCCATTTGGAATCCATTGCTGGTCGTCACTTTAGGGTAGGACGACGACGCGGGGAGTACAAGAGCGGTCGCGGCGGAGTTTGGCCGTGTTGTGGCCTTCTTCCTTTCTTTTTTCTCCATTCTTGAACGTTGCGACGCGCGTCGAGCCTGAGTCCTTGCCAGTTGTTGAGTCCGTTGTGAGGCCCCATGCGCCTATGCCTAGGACACGGCTTTCCAGTGCCTTCGTCTCTTTACTGGCTGCTATGGAAGATGGATAGCTGCTTTCCGTCCACGCTTGACAGTTCTTTGTAAATCCCCGTGGTCTGTCGAGTACTATACGGAGTGTACATTTTTTTTCAATACAGAAACTGCTGTGCTTTCTGCTACTGTTCGGTGTTCCAGCTGACTATGATTTGGTTTGACTATTGTTGCTCGGCCCGCAGCTGACGCGACAGCTGCGTTGACGCGCGAAGCTTGCAGTCGGCGAGACGGGCGCCGTGAGAGCAGGTTTGTGAAAAAGTTCTCGACCGCGCGCGTATTTCTTGGCCGGCCGGCGGTCAGCCAATCAAACAGAGTCCAAATCCCGGCTTTATATCCAGCGGCTTGGTCTCTTCCCTCTTCCAACGCATCCGCTATTAGTATTACGATGAGCAAGGTCGTCACATTCGACGAGTGGAAACAGCACCAGACCCGGTCCGACTGCTGGACCCTCATCCACGACAAGAGTTCGTGCTTGTGGCCCTGCTCGCCCGGCAACACTTGCTGAACAGAACCTGTCACAGTCTACGATGTGTCCAAGTTCTTAGACGAGGTGTGTACCGCCTGACTCGCTTGTCTGCACGCCATGGCCTGACAGACCTCCTTCAGCACCCTGGTCAGCATTTGGCGCCTCCACCTGCCTCGTTACTCGTCCTAACCGCTTCCAGGTGGCGACGAGGTAATCCTCGCAGAAGCCGGTCCGTGTCATTTCAAGCTGTCGGTCGACTCGTCCTCACAGCTTGCGCAGGCAAGGATGCAACAGAAGCATTCGAGGACGTTGGCCACTCTGACGAGGCCCGCGCCTTGCTCGCCGGCATGCTCGTTGGCACCTTCGATGGTGGCGAGGTATTTTTCCCAAGCCAAACCAGCTAGCTCACAGTTTCCTGACAACCGCATGCAGCAATTCAAGACCAAGAAGAAGGTCATCGCGCCGTCTCCTTCTCAGAGCAGCTCCACGCCGACGGCCAGCAGGTCTGCTACCCGCCATTGCTCCCTGTCCTCGCTGACGCATGCCCTCCAGCATCAACTACATACTCCCGCTGGCCGCGCTCGGTGCATACTTTGCCTACCGCGCGTACTTCTCGCAGTAAAATGCCATTTGCTGACTATGTCGCTATCTGCTGTCGCGTTGGGGTTGTCGGCAATCACATATTTTCGTGTCTGACCTGACAGTGATATGGTACGCCTCGTACGATGCATGGTCTTATGCGCCGATGCGGTGGTCGCGCCCAGAGCTGCCATTCACGTGGGAACCCGTCGTACGACTACGTCGGACTAGAGCAACACTGGCACAAGCGCCCCCCTCTCGCAAGGCGCCAATCGACCATGGCGATGCTCTGCTCGTACCATGAGAATCCTGACTCTTCTGGTGTTATCATTGAGGGTTTAGCTTTTGGCTTCGAGTGTGGCGAGCAGGCGGCGAGTGCCCGCGCGCGTCGCGCACTGGTAGGGACAACGGCCGCCGTTCGGACTGGTGCCGCGGTCTTTTCGCACGCCGGCCACTGCTTGGACCGTCTGCTGCGCGCAGAGCCCGCGTCCCGGCGTCATTTCACGAGGCCGTCTCACATCGTCGTCACCACTAGCGGCCATAGCTCGACTTCAGACAAAAGGCCAACGATGCCGACCGTGTCTCACGGCAACACCGCCCCGCGCGTCCATATAATACCAGGGTCAGGAACCTGAGCTGAGATACCTGAAGATGCCCTTTCCGCTCGAGCTGTTTCCTGTGCCCGCGTACGACGTGCACAACCATGCAAAGTGAGCAATACGGTCGTGATCGCTTTATAGCAGAGGAACTGAAACCCGTTGATGCAGCTATGAGGAAAGTTTCGCGTTCGATATTGCGTTGATGAAGAATGCGTTGCTGCGCGCAGCCAACGCGATTTACGCGCACGCACTGGACGTCGGGCACGACGAGGTACTGGACTTTGTAGCCTACATACAGATCTTCGTCACGGTCCTCCGCCTCAGTCAAGCTGGTTCGCCCCGAATCTTACCCGTATTTATCTTCCAGCTCCTCACAGTAATGCAGCGGAGCAGAAGTTCTTGTGGCCCCGCTTGGCGCCGCACATTCCTATCCGCCCAACGGAGGAGGAGCGCGGCGAACTCGAGGATCGCGCCGACGGGTTCGACAACCCGCTTGCGGACGCGCGCGAGGACGCTGCACTTTACGACGGTGCCGCCATACGCGCCGTTCTCGAGAGCATGGGCGACGACCTTCGCGAGCAGATGAAAGAATGGGCAAGTGTTTCGGAGGATCCCGGGGTGTTGTAAGCGCTCATGCCACGACGCATGCAGATTGAGAGCATCTCCCCGGAGCAGTTGGCTAAGTGCGACCTCGCGCCTGGTGAATTGAAGGAGCTCGTAATCAGTGCGTGCAGTAGACCTTCGATCTTCCACCCGTCCGCTGACGAATGGCATAGAAGACGTCGTGTTCATCGCTGAGACTATGGGGAACTATTTCCCACTCTACCTCCCGTAAGTTGTGTTGCTACTTGGCTGTGAAGGTCGCTCACATATCCCACAGTTGGCTCACGGCCCACGCGGACAAGCGCGTCAACGCTCACTGGCCTCCTATCCCTCCCCACGATAGGGAGATACTTGAGGAGTTCGTAACGGATAGGAAGAGGTGAGTGTCCTAGTAACCTTTGACAGCTTTCCAATGACCGCCGTGTAGTGTCTGGAAGTTTTCTCCATTCCATCCCGTCACTGGCGAGCCGCAGAACTGAAGCTGTCGCTGGTGTCATGATTCGATCTTCCGACCTCTTCGTTCCAGTGTAATACTCTGAATATTTTTGTATCATATGCCGACTTGGTGACCCGCTTCGCCAAGCGACCGACTCGGGGAAACTCGCCTCGCTCATAACTGTCCTAGGAACAGGCTCGTTGCGCTCGCACGCTTTCATCCGGGCACCTGATCTTGCCCCCGTAACATTGATCCTGCTCCTTTCACTGCTCGTTTTCCGTCCTCAAGACCCAGTTGTTGCTAATGATTCCGTTCAGAACTGCGATGGCGACGTGCTTAACTCGCAGTGCAGTGCCGAACAAAAATTTACTCAGGTAACGTAAGTTGCGGATGGAGCCTGGGCACACGCGCAGTCAGAGGTCCAGCGCCGTCGAAGACTCCCTTTCCTGGCTCCTGATACTTCCACCGCCAACCAAGAGCTTCTCAGACTTTTTCATGCCCATTTCTCCCTATTTTCGTGACTCTAGGCGTCTTTTTCCAGCGACTTTTTGTCAGCGTTTCCGCAAACGTTGTTCCGGATGTCCCCGGGACGGCTCTCGAGCAGTCGGGACCCGTCGGAGCGGCCGATGACACGGCGGATGATGATGCCGAAGGCCGTATAAATACTGCAGTCGAGACCTGACGGAGCTCATCTACTACCACTTCCGCCAGCAGCAGCTAACAATGAAGGTGCGTCTTACAGCGACACATCCTAGCCTCGCCTAACATGCCTTGCTTCCTTCAGATCGTCACTCCCGAAGAGCTCGCAGCGCACCAGCGCGCAACGATGACCGGCGGCCTGCAAGGCCTCGCAGTGGGCTCTGCGATCGCTGCACCCACATTATACGGCGCCAATCGCTTTATTCCTGCCTACCGCGCCCTTCCTGTATCGCTGAAAGCCATGGCTGCCATTGGTATCATTGTGCCCGCCGCCGTCATCCAGGCGGAGCGCGCGGGCCTTGCCTTTGAAAAGGCGCAATGGTACGTCACTGCACTCCACTACGCTTGCACCGTATTTACCTTTTTGTGTATAGGAAGGGTCTCGGGGAGATGGAGCTGCAGCGGCAAGAATTGCAAGCGCAGAGCCGGTGGGCGAGCATGGACGACTACGACAAATTTAAGGATTGGGCGTCCCGGCACAAGTTCGGCCTCGTGGGCGGTGGATGGGTCGCTGGCATGGGCACAGCTATGAGCATCATCATGCGCGACCCTTTGCAGACATTCCCGCAAAAGCTTGTCCAGGCGCGTATGTGGGCTCAAGGCTGGACAATCGCACTGGTGGTCGGCGCTGCCGTGCTTTCCCGGTCGCCAGTGCGCGACCATCATCCAGTCGACCACTCCTGGAAGACCATGGTGCGTTACTTGGTGTAGCCCGGACCTTCACAACTAACCGCTGGTGTGGCCTGGCAGATCGAGGAAAACCCAGAGGGCAAAGCCATCTAGACGCGCGCGCATGGACGCATCACACTCACACACTACATCTGTATCTACTATAGCACACATTGTCGCATACACTAATTGCAGTAGACGTTTCACGGCATCATGATCATGCAGAACATGGTACTTAACTTCAAACTCTACTTTGAGAAGAGGGGAGGCTTGTTCCGGTACCATCACATACCGTGTCGCGCACCCGCGAAAAGCACACCAAACTCCCCCCCCCCCCCCAACGCCCTCGACGCCATTGACGGCCTCCCATATCATATAGAGTGCAAAAGACAACCCAGAACTCTCCCTCTACGCAGACCCCCTCACAGCTGCTGCCATACCCTTACTTCCCTTCTCACAAAAATGACGATGAAGGACCTCCACAACCTAACGAATAGAACGGATAGTCATGACATTTGACGGTAGTGCATTCCATGCCCAAGTGTACATCGCGCACGTTGAGCTTTCTATCAAGGAAATGTCCTGCCACCCGTTCCCCACCTACGCCTGCAAATGATTAAACCCGGGCCACCGTAGTCTACTAAGCTGGTCAGCGCGAGCCCCAGAGCGCAGGAGAATGCTGCGGAGAGTGGACACCCCACGCCCCCCTGAACAGCGTGGTGGAGGTATCGCGAGGGCAGGGGATTTTTTTTTTTTTTTTTTTTTTTTTTTTTTTTTTTTTTTCGAAGCATACGTGGCGCAAATCCAGTGATGACTCACCCTCGGCCGATTATGCCCGACGAGGAACCACGAACGCCAAGATAGTGACGAATGCAGTGGCCGCCAGCATGCCGGTGCAGGTCAAGCAGACCGCGTAGACCGTCCCGCCGGCGCCTGCGGGAAGAGGCTGCGAGTCTACGTCAGAAAGTTGGCGCAAAAAGCCTGGTAGGAATATACCTCGGAGCAAGTGCGGCAGCCGCAACGAGCACGGTCGCCGCCGTCGCGACAAAAGTCGGAATAGCAAGGTGTAACTATCTGAATAGCGGGTGTGCCGCTGGCGACGCACTGCTCGCGCTTAAGTCAGCCATACCAACGAGGACGAGTCAGCCGCGACGTACGTTGCAGAGGCACCGGGCTTTTACGCTGCAGCCTGATATCAGCGAAAGAGCGCGCGTTCCCAGAGCCTGACGCACTTGCGGATAACACACATGTCTGGGATGCTGGTAAGAGCGCTGCCCTAGCGGGGCCCTCTTATACGCGCAACGAGCACACGTCAGCGCCGCTGCTGCAGCCGAAGGAGTCGCTGTGGCACGCAGCTAAAAGTGAATGGCCTCAGCTGTCGACGCCGGCTGGCTGAGCCCAAACATGCAGTACCAGCGAATGGGAGGTCTCAGACAGCTGTTAAGCCTGCGTCGCCCGTGCTGGATCACTCGCGCCCATTTGGAGAAGCCTTCGCGCTATCAACAAACAAGAATTAGCCTTGATAACCACCGGCCGCTGGCGCGTCCCTCGGCCTTCCCGCCGACCGTGAGCCGTGCAAGATTTGTCCAACCGTCATCGCTGCAGATACCGTTAGCGCCGCCTAGGCCGCTTTTTCCCGCAGTGGGAACGAGTGATAACGCGAACTTTGCATTCCCTAAGGATAATTTCCACGCGTAGCCGGCACCTCCGAAAGTCGGCGGGCCTCAAATTCGGCCCACCAAACCGGCCCAACTTGAACAACGACCACAACCCGTGAAATTAGCCGCAACACACGAGCATCCGGATATTGGCCCCCCGGTAAAGAGGCCAAAATCCGCCTCATGAGATGCGGATAATGACCCTGGCCACAATCGCTGTTTTAAAAATGCGCGCTTGTTGGCCGCGTGTGTCTTAGCGCCTGTAAATAAAGGGGAAGAGAGGCGGCGTTTCCCGTACCCCCCCAATCCCAGGCCCACATCACTACAGCTCCTTACGCATGCCCAAGGCTCAGCACGCTGTGTCAAGAAAATGCCATCTCGTTCCAATTCGTCCTCGCCCAGTCTCGATTCACCCACCCCTCCTCCCGCTAACACCCCGCACATCTGCCTGGACCTCGGCGACGCCAGCTCAGCGTGATGCACCCATCAGCGCCAACCTAATGCCCTACCCCCCCTCAGCTGAGAGCGGTGGGCGCGGTTTCTCTCAGTCATTTCAACATCTCAGCTCATACGAACAATTTTACGCAGGCCAAGAGAGCAACCCATTGCCGAATAATCCACCGCCGACGCCTCAATCTGATGCAGCTCAGACCAGAAAACGCAGAGCTCGTCGCAGCGCGAAGAGCGTGGACAAGGCCTGTGTCTGCCACGGAGGATGTGAGCGCCTCTTTATTACAAACAGAGGCCGGGACCAGCATTGGGCAAAATACCCGTCCTGCGAGATGAGGCACGAAGCCTTCGTTCGTGGCACGCCTGAGGAAGTAGACTATGAGGAATCGCGGAGGCGCCGAGCGCGTCAGGTCGACCGGCCCACACGGAAATATCGGCCGTACTCGCTATACTAGCCTCCGTCATGTACCCGATTTTCTCCGGCATGACGCCACTTTTTCTAACAAAGATTCGGGTCTTTGCGGGCACCGACGCGCACCTCCCTAACACTTGCCACGGCCTCGCCTTTGTCCAATGACCGCTCGCACACAGCCATGCTTGCCCAGCCACACCTCGATCGGCTGCCATAGTCATGCAAGGATATGGACATCGACATTCAGTCCTGCTACGTCCGCCTGTCTTTACGCGCACCTTGACGCTAGTCACGCCGGCGCCGCCATGCACCGTTGCTCAGACGGCTCAAACACATTACGAAGCCCTCGGCAGCGGCGGCACGCACGACGAACAGCCTGCCCTAGCAGGCGTCGCATAAATGCGCATGGCTCGCTGCAGACTCAACCCTCGCCGTCCCCTCCGTTGCAAATGGACCCTCCACCCAGGAACCGATACCAGCCACTTGCGCCCAGCACCAACGGCGACTCAGAAGCCGAAGACGCTGGCTCTGCGACCAGGGCACGCACCTCCCGACCCCAGACGCCGGCTGCGAGCGTTCGTTCCTCGCGCTCCAACCTCGGGGTTCTGGCAGACGCCGCGCTGGGAGAGCAAGCCCCCTCCGCGACCCAGGAGGGCAATGCGCCTCCCAATCAGTCGCCTGCACACCCTGGCCGTGTCCGGAAGCACGAAGAGTTCGCACCTAGCGGCACCCCCACCGCGGAACGTGTCGCCAGGGCGGAACGCTGGGTTAGAGCGTACAACTCCATTTCCGAAAGGGAGTTCGGCGAGTCGGGCAACGAAGACGGGCAAGACCCAGCCCATGCGCTGCCCCTGAACCCGACGGCGCCGGACACGGAACGGGAAGGCAGCCAGATGTTATGGCGCGAGGACGAGCCCATCGTGAGCAGCACATCGCGCCCGCGCACACATCGCTCACAGACCTATAGCGCGACGAAGAGGACACGTTCACGCAGGCTCTAGCCGCCCCCGCCGCGGCCTCCACCTCTCAAGCAGGACGGGTCGACGCCGATGCCGCAAGCGCGATCACTGACCAGACAGCGTCTCAAGAGATGAGCATCCGCACAGGCAGCGGCAAGCTCATCGCCCACGGCGGCCGAAAGCGCTTTCAACCCTTCCGCCCCCCTGCGCCCAACTCGGCAACCTTGGCGATGTACTCGCGCAACCCGCCCGTCCTCGGCACGCGCCTTGTCAACAAGAGCTTCTCGACGGGCCCGGCCAAGATATTCAAGCTGCCGCAACCACCGTGGCAACGCGCGCAGCAAGGCCCGCCGTCCCCGCCTATGCTGGAGGTACGCGACATGTGTTGCACATCACCTATGACTGACTTCACATTAGGACGACAAAGACTGGCGTCCGTACACGCAGGTACTCCCGAGCGCCGAGGATGATGACCTTGGCTCCGCGTCAATGGACATCTCGACCGCAAGCCTGATGGCCGCTGGCTCACAAGCGGTAAAAAAGGACGAGGACGACGACTCCTGGCTCCAATCTAGCGTTGGCCGCGCCGCAGACGCCCCCTCCCGCGCGGCCACGCCTGCGCCCCGTACTGGCCCCGCAGACCTCGACGGAGCCGCGCAACGTCCAGCGCCCGAGCCGACCGCCTCGCGGCACGCGGCCCGAGGGCCAGTGACCAACGAGGAGTTCTCGCGCGCAGGAAGAGCAACTGCCCCACCCCTCTGGCCGAATGGCCCTCCTCCGCCCATTCTGCAGCCGCAACCGAACGGGTTCCGCCTCAACGACGGTCTTACGGATGATGAAGAGGATATGTACGTCGACGACCCAGAAGACCCCGCGCACGCACAAGAGGCGGATCTTTCTGACAACGACGAGGACCCCGCTCGCCCGGACGTAGAAGACGAATACCTAGCGTCGGACGAACATCGTGTCGCAGCTGGCGAAATCAGCCCCAGGTTCGCCCAGACCCGCATCCAACTACAAGCCGCACCGCCCAATGAGGAAGTCCTAGACGGTGTCATGGCGGGCGAGCTATGGTCAGGCGTCGACCCCGCCGTCCTCGCAGCATGGCAGGACATTCCCGGAGGTTTCGGTGTGCGCATCCACAGCGTCGAAGGCGACACAAACGTCGCGGATATGAACCAGGTCCAGCTCAATATCGGCCTGCAAGAGTCACTTCGCAAAACCGAGCCCGGTAGCCACGTTCTCCTCGCGCCAGGACGAGCAGCACCGGGTGCTCCACCTGCGGAACCCGGCCTCTTCTTCGCCCACGGGATCGACGACGCCGTAACTGCGACATGGACGGGCCGCTCTTTCTACCAAGTCGGCAAGTACTGTATCGTTGTCTTCCGCAAGAATCACGGCGACTCGCGCTTTGTCGGAACCTTCGCCGACTCGACTGCCCCATGCGAACGTGTCGAGCACGGCCTGCGTGTCCGCTGCCGATCGGCCCCCAAAGTACGCGCAATCTTCAAGGCCATCGAGACCGCCCATAAAGGCGAGGGCAAGAAGGCGTACAAGGCCTTCCTCAAGAACTTGGAGGTACGCCCGCTCGAGATCATTCCTCGCGGGCCGGGCAAGGTGCCGGTCACCGAGTATAACGTTTACACGGGCGCGATCGTATACGAAGTTGCGAAGGACGACGGCACCACCGACACCGTCACCATCTCGTCCGACCAGAGGCGCCGACTGCACGACGCCATTCTCGAGCTCTCGATCCCAGACCCTCTCCATGGCGCAGCTGTGAGGCGCAGCCCGGCGCTAGCAATGTACAAATGCTCGATCTGCAAGGCCTCATCACACCCGCGCGGCAAGTGCCAAGCCTTGTCAATTCCTGGCTGGGGTCGCCCGAAGCCCCGCCCCGCCCAACCTGGAGCTCCTCGCCTGCGCACTGGCGCCCTGCGCTCGCCTCCAACGGGTCCGCCTTTCGGGAACCGCGCCGGTAGACAGCCTCGCCCTTCCACACACCAACAGCGAGGCGGACGCCCTGGCGCGGGAGCCAGAACCCGCGGCGCATAGCTGCGTCAAAATCGCCGAGTTGAGCATCTAGAGCCACTGGCGGAAAATAAAGCGCGTTTTCTTTTTCTCTCCTCCTCTATCTTGTTCCAGCTCCACCTCCCCGCTCAACCATATGCCGAAATGCCCTCGCGCCCTCATGACCCCCCGCCCACCTCGTCCTACCACATGCTTGCCCCCTTCAATAGGTAGACTTATTCCTCCCTCACAACGCTCATGTTCCTAATTGACTCGCACCGATAACACTGCCCTGCAATGAACGTTGTGAAAAGCATTGCTATGGCACATAGTTTGGGGGCAAGGCAAACTTTTAAGTCGATTTTTCTCTCTAGCGACCTCAGGGCTGTGGAACGTTTCTGGAAAGATGGGTACACCCCCTTCTTACCGATGATGTGATACCTGGGCTTGCGTCTGAACCGGCAGACGAGCATCAGGTACGTTGGTGTCCGAGCTACGTACAATCTCTAGAGCAAGTACCTCGACCATTGCCAACTTACTACTCCGGTAGGAAACCTTGGTCGAGAGCGGAGGCCTTTTGAGGCCAAGGGCGCGCCGCGTGAAGCCACTGAAGCCAAAGGGGGGGCAACCAGAGCCGGCTCTGCTGCTTCCCCTGAGTGCATAGCCCTCCGCGCTAGCCGGTAGCTAGCTATGTGGCGTAAGGGGCGCTGCCCTGCGCCACGAAAAATCAGCGCAACCCGACAACAATACTTCGAATGACATAAATGCGGTGAGTAGAGACTGGCAAGGTGATACGCTCCCTTTGGACGGAATGCAACACGAAGGGTCTGCCGTGCACGTCATGAATGAAGTCCAAGGGAGGGAGGACAGCAGACTACATGTACATGCCCCACACACGGGACCAAGGGGAACTGCAGCGCCCCCAAGACAAACCCAGTCAAGCCCACGAGCCGGAGGGGACTTTCCCCGCCCTCAGCAGCGTACACTACGCGAGCTGAGGCTTACTGATAACCAAGATAATCGTATCGCAACACAACCTGAGACACTGAGCTCACAGTCCGCGTTCCCTCGAACCACGGAAGACGTTCCTCAGCGGATACAAACCGCCCCTTCGCCGCTCACCACGGCTCAGTCACAGCCCCGGCATGTGCCAAGCACAAATCAGCCTTCGAGGTTACACAACAGTAACAAGAACACAAAGGCTTTCCTGAAAATTGCGTCAGAGAATATACGAGGGAGAGGCGCACTCACCATCCGCGGCAGTCTCAAATGGAAACGCCTTGCAGATGACATTAGATGCCATAAGATAGGAGTAATGGCAGTCCAAGAGACGCACATGGTCGCAGAACACGTATCCCAGGCGGAGTCGATGTATAGACATTTGAAAGTGTTCAACTCTCCCCTGGAATCGAACCCCACGGGCGCCGGTGGGGTGGCGATCGTCATGAACAAGTACCTCACAAACACGCAAGATGTTCAATTCGTCGAGCTGGTCGCGGGCAGAGCGATCATCGTAACGTTCGAATGGCACCGAGGTCGTCAGCTATCCATTCTCGCGGTATATGCACCGACGGAGAAGCGTGAAAATAAGATTTTCTGGTCTGATCTACTGAGCAAATTGCGCGCGCGAAGTTGCCCAGTGAGAAAGCCAGACGTAGTACTAGGAGACTTCAATTTCGTGGAGGATCCTATAGATCGCTTCCCCGCGCACCTAACTCCGATAGACAACCCTGAATCCTTTTCAGAGCTTAAGCACTTCCTCAGAATTCAGGACGGTTGGAGGGAGACCTTCCCGTCTGAAATTGAGTGGTCCTGGCGCAATCCAGCGCGCACAGCAATGTCCAGGCTAGATCGAGTGTACATGGGTGAAAACTTGATTAGGTCGGCGAAGGACTGGGAAATCAAGCTGTCGGGGATCACAACGCAAGATCACAGCCGTATCACGGTAAAAATTGCGCACCTTGATGCCCCAGAAATTGGCCCAGGCAGATGGGCAATGCAGCCGAGTCTCGTGCGCGATAACATATTCATGCGTCGTGCGAACGAGATAGGAAAAGAGAAACTCCGGGAGATGCGCAGGATCTCAGAGACAGGAAGATCGGAGTCCGTCAATGTCCAGAGAGTATGGCAGGACATGAAAGATAAGATCGTGGTGGCCGCAAGGATGAGGTCACGTGACGTGAATTGCAGCAAGCGAGCGCGCCTGGATAGTGCCGAAAGATCCAGGGCAAGAGCAGTACATGAACTGGAACGCGCGAGTGAGCCTAGCGAGAAGGATACAGCCCGGCGGCTACTCCGGGACACGGAAAAGGAAATCGAGCGTATTCGGGAAGAGAATTTTGATAAGAACTTTGCCAACCGTAGGGCTAGTAATTGGATGTCGTCGGAGGCGATGAGTAAGGCATGGTTTAGCTGGCACAAAGATGTAAGGCCAAGAGATACGATAGCGCTCTTACACGAAGAGGTGGGACACCCGCAGGGTTTCACGACGAATTCCGAAAGGATGGCGAAGCTGGCCCGGGATTATCACGAGAACATTCAGAAGAAGGACTTAGACATCGACGAAGAATTACGTACGTTGAAAATGAACCAAGTACTCGCGCACGTCACAAGCCCAGCGACTCCAGATGACGCGAACGACCTTGGCGCCCCAATCTCGTACCAGGAGGTGGAAGACTCACTTCGAGTGGCCAAGAACGGTACAGCTCCGGGTCTAGACGGGATAGTGTACGAATTCTGGAAAGAATTGCGTCGCAAACATTTAGCTTCCAAGAACAACGAGGATCCTTGGTTCGACGTTATAGAAGCGTTACGCCTGGTTTTTACCGACATTGAGGTCTACGGAGTCGACCCCCATACGTCATTTACTGACGGCTGGCTGTGTCCTCTCTACAAAAAAGGTGACCGTGGCGATATTGCAAATTATCGCCCCATTACGCTACTTAACACAGATTATAAAATCTATACAAAAGCGTTAGCCCTACGACTAGCCGCGGTTGCCCCATCCCTGATCCATGAATCCCAAGCGGGTTTCGTCAAAGGTCGTAGCATCACAGATCAGACTAAACTCACCTCTATGATCCTGAACTATGCCGAAGCACGTGAAGTAAACGGCGCGATAATCGCGCTAGACCAAGAAAAAGCCTATGATCGCGTGAGACATGACTACTTGCACGCCGTGCTGCGGAAATTTAACATACCTGAACGATTCGTACGCGTAGTCGCCTCCCTCTACAATCATGCACACACAGCGGTGATGGTGAACGGCTGTATCAGCTCCAAGTTCCCAGTAACTAGAGGCGTCAGACAGGGAGATCCCCTCTCATGCCTTCTCTTCAACCTAGCCATTGAACCACTCTCTTCCATGCTCAGGCTATCGACGCTTAAAGGTTTCGAAATAGCTGGTCTCAATGAGAAGCTGATAGCGACCCTCTACGCGGATGACACAACCATTTACTTAGCGGAATCTGACTCGTACTCAAACTTATGCTCTATCCTGGAAGACTGGTGCATCGCATCTGGCGCCAGATTCAATATTAAGAAAACAGAGGTCATTCCACTAGGCTCACCGGTCTACCGCGAATCATTGGTACAATCGAGGCGCTTGAACGAGAATGACTCTGCCTTCCCCGACCAGGTGAGAATAGCGCGAGATGGCGAAGCGACGAGAATCCTAGGTGCATGGCCTGGGAACAATCTAGGAGTCGTCAATGCCTGGTCCAGCATGCTGGACAAACTAAAACTCGCCCTAGAACGGTGGGAACGATCGCGTCCGTCCCTAAACGGCCGCAGCATAATATCACGAATAATCATAGGAGGTCATACGCAATATCTTACCGCAGCGCAAGGGATGCCGCAGAGCGTCGAACGGAAGATTGATAAACTGACGTTGAGTTTTTTCTGGGGTCACTC
This sequence comes from Auricularia sp. M12, assembly GCA_037042885.1. NCBI lineage: Eukaryota > Fungi > Basidiomycota > Agaricomycetes > Auriculariales > Auriculariaceae > Auricularia > Auricularia sp. M12. Next base: position 1,664,317 of record CM073212.1, read on the forward strand.
GAAGCGGCACCCAATCAACATGGCAACCCTTCGCCTCAGACGAGAGAATGGAGGCTTGAATCTCTTCTCCGCCGAAGAGCGAAATGAAGCGCAATATCTATCATGGATTAGTGCGTATATGGCCCCGGCCGGAAAACGTCCCGCATGGGCGTTTGTGGCAGATCATATCTTTGCGGATGCCATAATAGCGGAGCACGGTGCTAGGATCCCCCGCGAACAGCGCACAAATCCGTTTACGCAGGACTGGAGGCCCAATGTCCAAAAACTCCCGTTCATCCTTCGACAAATGATCAAAACGGCCAAAAAGTACGGGATTGCAATCGACGCACCTGTCCTCCCACTTGAGATTCGCGAGAACACGCCGCTTTGGTCACATCCCGCCATGTTAAACGCGGAAATCCTAACAAAAAAGCGGGGAGCTCTCAGATGTTTGAGAACTAATCACGTTGTCGCATCAGTCGTAGATCTTGAAGAAATAGCAGAGCTAGACGTACCGGACCATCTCCCGCGTCGAACATGTAAATGTGAAAATTGCGCTGCAGATCGACTGGCGGGATGCCGCAACCCACACAAATGCCAGGGCCTTGCAGCGGACATCCTAAGCTCGATCTCATCTCGCTGGAACCTATCCACAATAGATGAACCTCCCGGGAAGGAACTATGGGATACTCTCCTACCGTCCCGGGCCTCTGCTCTGAAGGAAGGCAAACCTATTGCCTTTGACGGCGAGTATGTACTGGAATCGCGGCCTGAAGACCTATGTCGCGCATTCGTGGACTCGATAGCGATTGACCAAAAAAGCGTTTCAAGCACGATGAGACTAGAGGCAGGCGCACGAAGTAGACCGATAGTAAACGCGAGGCCGGTCCAGGCACTAGTATGTGGAGCATCGTACAGAACAGGAACGCAAGATGCGCAAAGCGGTTTTGCCGTCCACTTCACGAACGGCGAGTATGACGACCTGTATTTCCGGTGCCCGGGCGATTCGCAGTCCTTCCTCCACAGCGTCGCACTGGGAGTGTACGCAACGTCGCAGACTGTAGCGCCTGACAGAGAGCTTCATATCTCGGTGCCATGCCGAACGCTGGTGGAGGCACTGACACTGTCTCGCAGCAGGCATGAGAAACGTGGCTGGTGCGATTTCCATGATGCGGCATGGAGCATCCGCGTGGCGGCTGCATCACTCCGCGGACGGGCTGCAGGAACGACCTTAACCAATATTGCGAAGCACAAGATCATCAGCTCGCAGACCATGAAGGACAACCTCCTGCGAGCACAAACGGCAGCCATCTGGGGACCGCTGCTCTCGATAGATGTAGAACGGATCACTCCATTTGACATCCCAGGACTGAGCATCCAGGATCTCAAACAGCGGTCAGCGCACAACGCGATCAAGCTAGCCAAAATCGCAGAATATAAGACCAGGAAGGCGACGAGACGAATGCTGGCCCGTATCCAAGAGGATTTTAGGACTGCGGACGAAGAGCCTCCAACTGTGACACAAGTGTGGAAGTCGGTCGATAACAGGGACCTCTCGCGCGGAGCGCAAGCCTTCCTCTGGAAGAGCATCCATGACGCGCACAAGACAGGCGCGTACTTCGAGAAAATGCCAGCCCCTTGGGCCGAGAAGGCGTTGTGCCCATCCTGTAAAGTAACAGAATCCTTGGAACATGTCCTAACAGCATGCCCCGCGTCCGGTCAAGCAGTAATATGGAAGCTAGTCCGCAAATTCCTCTATATGAAGCAGATCAATACGCCAATTCGGTTCGGGACAATTATTGGCTGCGCGAGCGCGCGGCCGCGTGGAAGATGGAATGCACAATCGAAAGGCCTAGCTCGCGCATTTAGAATCGTAGTTGCAGAATCTGCCCTGTTGATCTGGAAAATCCGCTGCCAGAAGAGAATCGGACACAGTGATGACCCAGACTGGACATTGACAGACGAGCAGATTTCCACGAAATGGATGCGCATGCTGAAAGCACGTGTGGCTCTGGACAGGCGCCTGACAAACAGATACAAATTTGGAAATAGAGCACTTGATAAAGGTCTCAATTACATGACTTGGCGTAATAACCGAGACCCGGCGCTATTACAGGCTTCCAAACATTCGTTTCAACAACCCGGGGTTTTAGTGGGTACGGGAGAGCAAACTGCGAGCGGCATAGGTTAAGGTTGCCCAACTCCAAGCCCCACACTGCCATTTATCGGGCGTGCCAAAGGCGATTTCCCCGGGAGGAGCAGTTAATCACGTAAATACGAACGGTAGCTAAGGCTACGACTACAGCTCTGACATTTGTTAGATAAGCCTCGTGTCTGGACCACTAGGTGGCCACAGCTCGAGTCAATGCTCCACAAAAAAAAAAAAAAAAAAAACTCTACTTTGAGCAAATATGATAAGATAATCTGGGGTTCGTGTCACGGCCCAGCCCGGCCATCTGGCCTCGACCTCTTTCCACTTTTTATTCCAGCACTTACCAAAATGGCGCCGTCTCGCACGCGCAAAGCTTCTCCCTTAGCAGAGAACGCGCCTTCAGCCAAGCGCCAGAGACTTACGGACCGAGACGTACTCGCAGACTTTCACCCTGGCTTGCTCGAGGACAAAAGCGCGAACGCTTTGCACGCTGCGTATGCTGCGTCTGAGCCATTCAAGCACGCCGTAATCGAGAAGCTGTTCGACGATGCGCTCCTCAAATCTGCTTCAGAGGAAATCATTCGCGAGCTTGCATTCACAGAAAAAGAGACTGACATTTACAAGGCGCGTCCGAGTTTTACCTGCTGTGAACCTACCGCTGAGTGCAGCAAACAGGTGCATCAGACAGGAGACCTTGCATCCCTGTCCTATCTCACCCCAGAGCAAATTGCTCTGCTCCCCTCGCTCGTGGCGCTGCGCGACGCGCTCTACTCGCCCGAGTTCCGCGCCTTTGTGCGCAAAGTCACCGGCTGCGGCCCTCTCAGCGGCGGTACGCAGGACATGAGCGTCAACAGCTACAGGAAGGGCTGCCACCTGCTCAACCATGACGATGTCATTGGCACACGGCGGGTTAGCTATATTCTGTACATGCCACTGCCTTACGGCGAGCCGTGGAAAGCAGAATACGGAGGCGCGCTCGAGCTGTATCCTATGCTCGATTCCCCCAAAGAAGCGGGCGTTTTGCCTGAGCCGGACGTCGTGCCCAGCAAGGTTGTCCCGCCTGCATGGAACCAGGTGAGTTACTCACTGCACATTGCTCCAGTTCATGCCTTAACCCATCCGTAGTTTGTATTCTTTGAGATACAGGTGCGAGTATCGGTCAAAGCAATTATACCAAGTCTTACTCCTGCCCCGTGCAGCCTGGCAAGAGCTTCCATTCTGTGGAGGAGGTTGTCGTGGACGTAGACGATGGTGGGAAGCAACGCCTCAGCATATCTGGATGGTTCCACAAGCCCCAACCAGGCGAAGAAGGATACGCCGATGCAGATGACGCTGTTGACCGTCTCAAAAGCTCGCTTGAGCAGCTAGTATGTCTTCCGTTCGTGATTCAATAATGTGTGCTCATCCCCAAGCAGTCAGATCCGCCAGTACTACCCATGCTCACATACCCAGAAGAGTGGGGACTGCCATCGCCGCTCACAGACGACGACGTCGCTTTCCTGGCGCACTTCCTGAACCCTGCCTATCTCTCGCCCAGCAACCTGCCTGCCATTGCTACACGCTTTGCGGCCGACTCGCAGCTGCAGCTGCTAGATTTCCTGCACGACTCGCTTGCCTCCCGCGTCGAGACTGCACTCCGCTCTACTGACGTCAAGGATGCCCTGCACATCGAGGCGCGTCCAAATAGCAAAATTCCGCCCCATGGCTCGGGACTGCCCGCGGGTTGGCGCGTGGAGGGCCCTCCGCACAAGCGGCGCTTCTGCGCCCTAGAGTCGCAGCGCGCCGAGCCTCATGCATCGCCTGCAGCGCCAGTCACCGCGGAGTCGACAACGGAGCTCTTGCGCACCCTGCAGGACGTGCTCCTGGCGTCCAGGGCGTTTCGCCACTGGCTCATGGCGGTCTCGTCGCTTGTCCCGATGCAGTTCTACGCAAATGCGCGCCGCTTCCGACCGGGGCTCGACTACACGCTCGCGACATCCAACGACGAAGACGCGCGCCTCGACGTTGTGCTGGACCTGACGCCGAGGACGAAGGCCGAGATTGCTGCTGCTGAAACTAGCAACGAAACGGGAAAGGACAGAGCTTCCAATGACGGAAACGAGCCCGCGGGATGGGAGAGTGGCGAATGGGGCGGCTGGGTCGTATGTGCACTCCCTTCCATCTTCGCTTGCACTCAAATTCTGACTGGCGGCGATAGTGTTATATGGCTCCTCATGACGGCGAAGACGACCCCGCTGTGTACCGGTCAGGATCTTCGAAGAAGTCCAAACCGGCAAATGCAAATGGCAATGGCCATACAGAGGAGGCGAAAGAGGAGCGAAATGCGGAGCAGGCCGAACACATGGATCCAGAAGACGACGAGGAAGACGATGAAGACTCAGGGACGCTCCTCACAGTGCAACCCGCTTTCAATCGTTTGCTATTGGTGCTCCGCGATGCGAGCGTGATGCACTTTGTCAAGTATGTGTCGGCGGCGGCGGAGGGCTCCAGATGGGACATCTGTGGGGAGTGGGAGGTGGGGACGATTGACTCCGACAGCGAAGGAGAAGGCGCCGCGGAAGACGATGCGGAAAACGATTAATCCCAGTACCACGCTCTTTGGGCCTTCGTTGCTTAATCTCTTGGATGTTTTGCATAATAACGACGAGGCTCATGCTTTGCGATCGTAAACTGAAAAACTTCCACTTTGTTCAGACATGTGCGAGAAGAACGGGCGCTATGCTCAACCACTCAGTCCTCAGCGATACGGAAGTCTCGAGCTCATCCTCAAAGGCGTTGTTTGCCAAGAACAGCTAGAGGCAGGAGCGGCTCTTCAGAAGACAATCTTCTGAGCCTTGCTAGGTACAATGGCTGCACTTGCCCTGGGGGCGTCCGCCAGGGCTGCACCAGGATTTGGTCGTGGCCGACTCTTCGCCTTCCCATTCGCAGCTCCTCCTGCAGGGGGAACAAGACCCTTTGCCAGCATCCTTTCCGTTTTCCCGGGCCGTGACTTGCCGCTGCGTTTTTGCGGGGCGGCATCCTCGTCGTCCTGCATCTCTGCATCCTCGCTCGCGTCCACTCGCGCACGCTTCGCTGGCCCCTGGCCATCCGCAGCCGCTACTCGCTTTCCCGACTTGCTGCCAGAGTTCTCGCGCTGCCGCCGCGGACCGCCTCCACCGCCTCTCCGCACCGCGTCCGCGCTTGCGTATTCGACGACGAGTTTGCGGCCGTCGAGGTGGTGATTGCGCGGCTGGATGAGAGCGGCCGTGGCTTGCTCGATAGTGTGAAAGTCGACGAATGCGAACCTGGCAGAGGCAATGCAAGAAAAGCAGACACGAGTCAGTGCTACCGCGGGCGGGAGGAATGCGATAGCACCGCGACTAACCCCTTGCATAGTCCCGAATCCTCAAAGGTGCCCATCCGAACCTTCCTGATTCCTGCTGCGCTTTTGGTCAATGTATCCTCTGAAGTGTCCGGATTTGCCGAAGGGTCCTTATTAATTTTGGATTGCGCCTGAGCATGCGCATCTAGCAGGCCCTTTATAGACTCGACCGTAGCCTCAAAGCCTAGGTTTCCGAAGAAAAGGCAAGGCGCTGGTGGTTGTTTTTGGGAGGCAAGGATCTTCTGCGCTGTCTTCGAGTGCGTGATCGACTTGCTCGTAGCGTCGCCTGAGCCCGCAGCTGCACCATTGGTGGGTGCAGCAGGCGGAGCAGGGCGGCCAGTAAAATCATCGCCTGGGTCGTTCACGTGAGCTTCAGGGATATGCGCAAGGGCGCTAGTGCTCACCGTCCTTGATCAGCAGTTTGCGGCCTTCGAGCTCCTGTTCAGACATGGCAATTGCAACCTGCTTTGCGTCGGCCGATGCGAAATCAACATACGCAAAACTGCAGAGGCAGCCACGCGTGAGTATGATGGTCATAGGAGCAGGGCTGCAAATTTCTGCGCACCCGCGATTGTCGAGCCGCCGTTTGCCCTCTGCGGCGTCTCCCGCACTGGTTGCGAGCTTCATAGGCATGTGCACGCGCGTAATCTGGCCGACGCCTTCGAAGAATGCCTTGAGGGAGGCTGGCGTCGTCCTGAAAGACAGGTTCCCAACCCAGACAGAATTCTGCCGTTTCGCGAGAACGTCCGTCACTGTGTTGGACGAGGTCGCAGACACAGTCTTGTTGCCAGATGAGCCAGCTTGCAGTTTTCCCCGCGCCCCGGCCTTTGCGAGCTCCTTCTTGCGTTTCCGTTGAGCGGCGTGCGACAGGACTTCTACCTCTTGCTCGCCCTCGCTAGCAGAGTCTTCAGACGACGAGCTATCATCTTCCGCGACGCGCTTGCGCTTGAGATTGGTACTGGGGCGAGAACCCTCGTCACTGCTCGCATCCGAGCTCGAACTTGAGGTGGCCGAAGAAGACATGGAAATTCACATTCCGCGATTTCGCTTCCTGCCTCTGACCGCCACCATCAACTTTAACCCCGCCCAACTCGACCCGACGCGCAATGCCCGCGTTACACAGTTGCACTGGCCTGGGTGCACTTCTGGCTGGCTCATGTATGGTTTGACAGTCACTGCCCGAAACACACCTGTGCGACTGCTACCGTGTTTGGCGCCTCCGGATATTCTGTGGCCCTGCTGTCTGCAATGCGCACAATGCATGATGAACCGTGGTCTTTATACGTTCATAACATAATCGTCGCTAAATTTCTTCTAGAGCGCTCAGCTACTGCCAATACCTTACAAAGATCCTGAACGCTTTTCCGTTGGTCCTGGCATTGATCAACACCATGATTTTGGTGTTCAATAGTTTGCGACTGTACTATGCACGCAGTGGCTGAGCATGCTTCTCCCCGAGACGAGCGACCCAGGCCATAATCGATCCAGGCACATCAGCGCTACGAGGCCTCAGAATGGCATCCCCGAATGCTCCTTGCGCAAGGCCTCAAGATCCCACAATAAGCGATGCCTTGCTCGAGATCCCCAGCATGATTCTTCTTCTGGGTCTCGGGCTTCACTGGCATCGCGGTCTACCCAACAAATCCGTGCTCTCGGCTCGCCTTATAAGTCGTTGTTGAACGGGGTAGCTTGTTGCCAGTGTCAACTCCCAAACGTTGTCGCACACTTTCAGCCGTCGTCGTACACTCTCGCGCACTCCCGAACGCTGTTGCGCAAGCTCCAATCCACACTCCAACCTAGTAGCCACAGGAAACGTTTAAAGTCTTGTATGTGGCGCCGAGGATATCGGTCATGTGACGTCGTTGACTTTGCTCGTTCTTTTTCAGATCCACATGGCCATTTGCAACGTCTGCTTGCACCGTCAGCCGGCGAAGACGAAGCCCGGCATCTTCCCTTGTGTCATGACGCGTGGGTGCCCTGGACAGTGCCTTGTAACGACGCAAGAGGCACATGCGAACATCGCGAAACATGCCGCCATCAGACTCCCGCGGCGAGATGGGCAACAGCAGGGCGGCCGCTAAGACTGCCTGTCGATTCAATCGTCTGTAGATCATTGTCATATGCCCTTGGACTCAAGTTTCTCGTGTATTGTGTCATAATTGTTGTTTTCCGCCGTAACTCAGACTCGCCTGCATGGTAAAGTTCTCCGCGGTTCCTCAACCCGCCTCACTCCCGCACGGCCGAAATCCTTTGCACCCTACACTTGCCCTTATTTCACAATGACGCACTGCGCAATGTGCAAGAATGATGAGGAAGCTTGCGTGCACCTGTTTCCGGCCCTCCGTCGTCCTCGTGAAGGTTGCGGAAACTGTAGGAGGCCAGTGCCCTTCCCACGGTCACGTCAGGTGTGCGCACAGACCCCATCCGGGCCGCTTCGAAGTCTGTCTGCAATCGTCCTACGGAAGGAGATTCACCGAAGGTTGTAGCGGTCTCTCTGCGCGGGATCTAAGTCTTGCATAGACTGGGTACGCACCGAGGTTTTCCCCACAGTCTCCTTGCAGGCCAAACAACCAAACAACAAACTCGTGCGGTGCAAGAATCCGAATGCGAGGTACGAGAAATTCAATACAATAAAAATACGTACAAGTACAGGTACCGATACAGAGACAGATGACGCAAGGAAAGTGCTCGACACAGGGCAGGGAATGCCTTCAAAGCGCTATTCCGTGCGATGCGCGAACGTCGTAACATCGTAATGCAAGGAAAATTGCATACTTGTCGGCATAAGCGACGCGATAGGGAGGCCACGACCACATTTAGAGAATCTCCACGTCCCAATCGCCGGCTGCATTTGGGTTCTTCATCGACACGCGAAGCCGCTTCTTCATGCCTTCGGCGCCGAAGGTCTGACCAAAGGCGTCGAGACCCATGTCCATGCCTACTGGCATGTCGAACGCAAACTCCGGCGAGGAGGGCGACATGGCCCACGGAAGCGCGCAAGGGTCCTGGCGACCCGGCATGGAGAGCCGCACATGCGTCTTTCCCGCCTCCGTGGAGGGTGTGAACGCGACGTCGAACTCGGCATCCGTCGTTCCCACGACATTCATGTCGCCTGTGAACGCATCCCATGCGCGCCGTTGCGGCTCCCCGAATAAGTGCTCGCCGAGAACAGCGTCACTATCCGTGGATAGGCTGAATTTCGAAGGCAAGCCCCATGACGACGTTGACGATTTAGAAAGGACGCTGGAAAGGGACATGAGAACCTGAGACGACGTCAGTGTTATGCTCTCTGTGGCGGATTGCTCAATAGCCACTCACCATCAGTCCCAGCCTAGTTGCTGTGCGCTCCGTGTCCTTTTGGGAGCCTTCGTCGGAGGAAGAAGGCGACGGACTGCGAGCGAACCCAAAGTCCATGGTCTCCTGCTTGACGTGGTTGCCGGGGAACTGACCCATTGCTTGTACGGAACGCGTCCGCATGAGCTCATTGCGCAACTCGGCAGCTCGTTGCTCGGTGGAGGCGAGTTGGGCGCGCATAGCCGCCATTTCTGCGTGGAACACTTGCTCTGTCATTGAGACGTCTCGGCCTGTCGACGAAAGGTGGTTGCGAAGACGGGAGTTCTCCTTCTCAAGTTCCCCAACGCGACTATCGCAATGTCAGACTAGAACGCGTGTCTCAGATACTATTTGCGTACATTTCCATGGCCTCGAACTCCTCGCGCTTTCTCTGGCGAGAGAGAAAAGCAGCAGCGCGGTTCTTGACCAATCGCGCCTCACGCTTCGACAAGCCGGTCACATCTGCAGCTAGCATGAGCATTTGAGAGGTATCCAACACTGTCTGACTTACCAGGTGGCCGGAAGTCCTTGAGAGAGACGCGTTCGCGCGGAGGAGCGCGGCTCTTCTTGCCCGAGCCCAATGCGTCGGAGGACGCCTGCAGCTGCGTCGGCGAGCCAGAAGGTGTCTCTGGCATTGCGAGCTGCCCCGCGTCAATGGGAGACGGGCTTGGAGACAACTCGATCTCCATGAGCTTCGGCGGTATCGTCTGCAGGCAGGACGGCGGAATCGAGAGCTCGGATGAAGATGAGCTTGTCGAAGACGAGCTCAGGCGTCGTATTGGCATCGGGTGGGGCGAGAATCCCTCGTTCAGATCGTCGAGCGCGAACGGCGAAGCCCCGAAGGAGCTGGTCATCGTGGGCATCGATGAGGAAAGTGGCAGGATGGGGAAGCGGTTGAGCTGATTGAGGTTGTAGCAGCTCGACAGGACCGGGTCGAGATCGTCGCTGAAGGAGGACGCTGTGGACGAGAACATCGCAGGAGGATGGTGTCTGTGAGAGATCGCTTAGCCAGACATTGCCTGCATGTGTTCCCGTTAAGTATGAATCGGGCACAGATGTGCACATGGCCATCGACTCCCAGATCAGGCAGACGGCCTCTGTTGCGAGCCATACCTTCCTGTTTGCGTGGGACTATCGCACGCCGAAGAAACCGCGACAGGTGACTGTCCGACAAGTGCCCGTTCCGCACGGGCCACGGCGGGCCTGGAGAACATCGATGTTCAGCCATAAAGCGCCCGGTGACTTCCCTTAAGTTCGCGCGCGGTTACCCGTGAGTGGCCGCGTGAACCGTGTCGTCGGTTCTAGTGATCACTGCCCAAACAAAGATCAGTTACGGGACCTGACGCTCGCTGATCCGTTACGATGCAGAGCACTCCCGCCGATCTCGCGTGAGCGACAGAGCGAATGACGCAGTTGTAGGGACATAAATTTCGTCGTTGCCCAAGGGTCGGAGACTGAGGGCTATTATATCGTCATGTGATGCTCGGCGACAGGCAGCCTGTGCGCAATTGGGCGGCAGAACACGCGCTCTTCCTGGTCTGAGCGCGCTTCGAAAGAACAGCACCGCGCGCACGGGCTCCCAACTAGGAACTATGGCAGCACGATGCACGTGCACTTTTGGGGCTCAACGCATGGGATTGTCGCCACTATCCCGAGTCGCCCCGCATGACGGGGGACGGGGGCGCCCGAACCGGCGTAGGAATCTCATTAGATCACGCGACTACTCTGCGGCGGATGCGTCCGCGGTGCAGTAATTTGGGACCGAGGACGTCTGCAGACCGGGCAGCGACGACGAGGACCAGTGCCGCGTTCCAAGAAACCGCCGAGGAATCCGCGGCCGATGCTGAGGGACTAGTTGCGTAGGATTCTACTGCCGGGATACTGGATCCAGCGCAATTCATCGCGTTCATCGACAGGAACCGCAAATGTCCGAACCAATCACCTGTATGAGGCAAAGAATCCATGGCAGTGATTTTGTGTAGCAATCCGAGTAACAAACCGATTGGGTGTAGGGAAAGAAGTTGCGAGAATCCAGAGGAATTCGCGCGGTGAGGACTCTAGCATAGCCCACTGAGATGGTATCGGCAGGAGGATCTCGTGCGACCACAGATGCAGGCAACTGCCTGGTTTCAGGATATCCGACGTTGACGCGAGGAGTGAAACGTTCGTGCGAGGAATAAGTGCGCATACCAGCCGCTGGTGCCGCAGACAGCCTCCACAGGATATCGCCGACGTGCAACCGTCTTAGCCTTATCGGGACGGACTGCTCGAATTACAGAGGAGTGTCGCTGCGGTAAGAACTCGGCGGGAGATACAGCAGAGGACTAGTATAGAACGCAGGGCCTGCGACAGTGCGAACTCGCCAATCATCACATCGGCACGAGGCAGACGACGGGAGAAACAGGGCCGTGCATCGCCAATACTCGGTCGTCTGAACTCGGTTGAGTGGTGCAGATTGCTCGAGAACCAGACGCAACTAGGCAGGACGGTGGGGAGCATGTCTTCGCTATCGTGTGGGCGTGCCTGGAGCGTGGGGTCTAGTGGGAGCGAATCCACAAGTAGTATTGATAGAGTAGATCCAGGCAAGCCCGACAGAAAGAGTCATTGAAGGCCGCGGCTCCAAAGTTCCACTAATCGGGCAACGCGTTCAACGAAAAGGTCATAGTCCGGATTTATGTGCCGCATAAAGATGCCCTGATGAGCAACGACCTCATCCGTCGCTCCTGTGACCACAATACTGTGCCACTTTGCGCGCCGGCCACCTCCATTGTATGGAAGGACAATGAAATGATGCGGTGAACGCCCAGAGCTAGAACCGGTAGATGTGCTGCTGGAAGCACTGGAGGATGACGGGCTCGAAGGGCGCATCTGCGCGTTGGCAGGGGCGAGCAGGGTGGGCGACGAACCATCGCTATGGCCACCCCTTTTGCCCGAGAGAAACGATGCAAATTTCGATACGATCTCGTGTTCTGCGGGGAGGGCGCTGTGCCACCACTTTGGAGCGGCCTTGGGGTCATCCGAGTCCTGCTTCGACAGCTGCCCGAAGGGGAGCGTCAGTACAGGAGAGCTCGACTGCTGGCCCAGTCCGGGAGTCAGGGCAGGAGAGGATGGAGGTAGTTCGAAAAGCTCCGGGGCAGCGGAATAGTCTATGTTTGGCAGAGGCACCGTCGTGGTCCAGTAGTTCACCCAGCGGCCGCGCCATCGAACCAACGCATCGTAGCGTTGCAGGAGGCCGCGCGCATCATACATGCTACTGCCAAATTCAAGGTTCTTGACAATCCAGCGATGTACACCGCCGAGAGGATCGTCCTTGTGCCGCTGGAAGAACTCGACCACAGGGTGGTCAATATGGCGGTCGACGAACTGCGTAGCCCGATCAATGGTCGAGAGCAGGGAAGAGCGTCCCGAATGGGTACTGCTAGCATCCGAAGCACTATCTGCACGAAGGGCAGTGCATTAGCGACGGTGGCGCGCATCGAAAATGAAAAGCATGCCTTTCTCCTGCGGCTGAAAGGCGTCGTGTTCTTGGACGAGATTCACTTGTCGCCCGTTCAGTTCCTTTTCGCCAGAGACGCGAGGGTCGTCCTTAGGGAGTAAAGACGCAAGACCAGAGATGATGACATGCGGATGGAGTCCTAGGAAAGGCACATCCAGACCGACAAGCCCCACAATGCGTTTCGACGATTCGGCGGAAGACGTTGCGGCTTCTGCAGCGAGTAGGCCACCCATGGAGTGCGCGAAGAGAATTACAGGACCAGGCTGTTGCCTATCTAGCCTGGAAAGCAGGATCGTAAAGACGCAGCGCAGACAAATTCATAGAACAGGTTTTTACCATTGCAAAAATTGCTGTGTCGCGTAAGCAATTGGCCTGACGCTTGGGTACGTCGGATACAGGTAGCTGGATAGCTCGAATTCCGGTGGTAGTTTGGCGCGAACGGCATGGTAAACGTCTGTCGGGAATGCTTGGAAGGATGTGTGGTCCCCTAGATTCGGAGCCCGACACTCATTAGATAACGCAGGAACAGCGAGTGAGCGTAGGTACCACGAAACCCGTGAATATATATCAGGTGCAGGTGCGTCATCCTGCTGGCGATCAAGCGGTAAAGCGGCGACGCTGGCTTCGAATGAGTGTCAGTGTGTAGGTCGCGAGCTTTCCAGCGGATATTACGTAAGCTATTTGACTGACGCGTACCGCACCCACCTGGCGGAGCTCTCGTTGGCTCTCTCGTAGTCGAGCACTTCAGCAACTATGTACCTCTCAGCAATGCGGTGAAGACTCTTATAGAGCCGAGAGCACTGCCTTCGCACTGCTGTGCAGCGGCACTCATTTCCCGCCGCCTCAGCAAAGCACAGACCAATTTCTTTCGCAAAGATGTCAAGTCTTAAATTTTACACATATGCTATAGATGGCGTTTAAAAATATACATACATAATAGATACAATACCCCACAGTCACAATAAATGATTCTACACTTACATTTGACCCGATTGCCGCCACTGAGTGCCAAGGAGCATCAATGCCCCGCTCTGCTCACGAACGAGAAGATACGTGCAAAAAGGCCAGACGTCGAGTGCAGCACCCATATTCTTGAAAATGACCACACCGCCATTATAACGACGGAAGCGACGAGCATTGCTGCACCTGCAATGCCCCATGGGAGGCTTGCGGCGCCTTCTAAATGATCCGTCTCGCCTTCGGGGAGCGCGCGGAACGCGTATACGACCACTGCACAAGAGAAGCAGATGATGGCCCAGATGAGCAGCACCAGGGGGAGGCTGAGAAGGATCGCCAGCCCGCGCAGACCGAAGAAACTGTTTTGCGTGTTATGCATGTATCGGAACTGTCCGCAGTGAGTATAAGGGCTCTAAGACACAGTATCAAGTTGAGGACGGACCGAGTCGTTGGCACGAATGTTGGATTGGTGTTTCCAGACGCAAAAGACGCCGATCACCAGAGAGCCCAGAGATAATAGGATGGACACCATGCATAGCAGGGAGGAGATTTCATCGAGCCCTGGGACAGCTAAGAAAGACACGGTTGCGCTGCCGACTTGTAGTCAGTGAAAAAAAGACAGCGTTGTCTGATGCATACGAGAGCAACACGGTAGCCTGAAAGTTTCATTATCAGTCTCCTTTATTCAGTAAGGTACTTGAACGCACCACCAAGTTGAAGTCGTTCCATTCTTTCACCAATTTCGATATGTAAGCTTCCCAACGCTTCTGCACTGCTGACAGCCGTCCGCGATATGCGATCGCTGAGCGAACATGGGCTAGATAGCTGTAAGGAACCGACCACAGGCCAACGGTCAGGAAAACGTCGGAAATTGCGTTAAGGATTTTATGCCGTCTTCGCGACGACTCTTGGGCGGGATCTGGCTGTGACTGTTTGGACAGCATGAGGTCGTCATAGAACTTGCGGGTACATTTGCCATATGAAGTTGCTTCGCGGTGGCCGCTGATGCGTCGGAGGACCCAAGCAACGAAGGTTGTCTTGGCTGGCGATTGTGGCCGTGCACCGATCCCTCAAAAGCGGTGAGAAATTCCACGACATAGAATGGAGGAACTGCGCATACCGCGATACGTCGTGAGAACATTGAGCAGCGAGTCGAGTTCTGAGTCAGAGAAGGGGCTGGGACTTGATTGGTCGAACATAAGATTTTCTGTGCAGTGGTCAGTGAATAGAAGAGCGGCTGTGGATGTGCATACCTGTCCTAAAATTGGTGAGAGCTTCCAGAAGTTCATCCTCAGCGCTTGGTGGCAGTTGTCTGTGGCACGGATGTTGTTGCTGTGCGAATGATCAGAGAATTTGTCGCCTGAGGCGCGAGATCTTCACCATGAACGACCAGTAGAGACGATGGAGGCGGAATAGAGACTCCGGGTCCATGTTCTCTGCATGCGCCCCGTGCACGGCTTCAAAGAATGGGCACTTAGAGCGCGGTCATGGTTGACAAAAATGGTGAGGAAGGCCTTTGAGTGCAAATGCACCTCGCAACCCGAGGGAATCGTTGGGAGGGCTTCAATCTGAACGGTGAGAGCATGAAGGACGATAGGATCCCTGATATCATCGTCTGTGACAATGCTGGAAGCAAAGTGCACAAAGTAAATCCAGCCACTAGGATGGACCATGAGCGTCCAGCCGGGGGGGAGCTGAGCAGTAACTGCTGGTGAGCCATACAACAGCCGATCGTCGACATATTTTTTGCCCAGAGAATCCTGGGATGCGCTGGCTGCTGCAAGCGTTGGGTAGGACGACGTCGCCGATGAGCTTTGGTGGTTCATGACTGGCAGGGGTGTAGAGCGGTGGCGAGCTCGCTGTTGGCCGAGACGCGTCTTGAGTTGTTCTCCGACAGCGCGTGCAGGCCCGACATGTCCAACCTCTTTGGCGGCGGTGGTACCAATTCTGGCTCTGGCGATGCGAACAAGCCCCCTGCCTTTGCCGGCTTTGGCACGCCTTCCTTCGGGTCCACGACTGCGCAAGGCGGCGCAACAACCAGTCTTTTCGGCGCGCCCAAGCCCGCAGACGCGCCCAAGCCTGGTGGGCTCTTTAGTGGATTTGGTGCACCGCCGACAACCACCAGTACTACGACTACACCGAGCCTTTTTGGCGCCTCAGCAGCCGGCACAGCGCCCGCGACGACTGGCGCGCCTGCGACAACGAGCCTATTCGGAACTACCCCTGCGCCCGCTGGTCCAACAGCGTCTGCAACATCTTTGTTCGGAGCTAAGCCTGCAGGCATGTGCTTTGGGCTTGCTGTAGGCCCTTCAGGATGCTGATAGAGAATAGATGCGAGTTCAACCGCGCCGGCCGCAGGTGCCACAACTGGCGGTTTATTCGGGCAGCCAGCTGTGACAACGTCAGGTACTATACTGCTCTCTCTCATCATATACAAGCCAACCGCTCATACTTTTTAGCAACTGCATCGTCGTCGATTCCTGCACCAGCAGGTGCTTCGCTGTTCGGTGGCTTCGGTAGCACAGCGACACCAGCGTCAACAACTGCTACCACTGCGTCGACGACTGCGCCTACCACTACAGCGACTTCCACTCCCAGTCTCTTCGGAGGTGCCACTAGTGAGCTTGTGAAATGTGAGAATGGATTCGGGTCTCAAATCTACTAGGCGCTACAGCACCGAGTATGTTTGGCCTTGGAGGAAACAAGGACACTGCAAAGCCAGCGGCGACTGCTACCCCGGCGGCTCCCTCAAGTGGAATGTTCAGCCTGGCCTCTGCGGCTACAGCCTCGAAGGATGCTAGTGCTTCAACTGCTCCTGCAGCTGCCGCACCTGCTGCTGCCCGTACGACCTTTGTACCAAGTCTCGCTGCCTCTCATCTAACGTTAAGCACTCCAGCTTTCAGTCTGTTTGGTGCTCCAAAACCGGCAGCAACTGGCACCTCTGGCACTGCTCCGGCCTCCACGACTGCACCTGCTGCTGGAACCGCTCCGACAGGAACAACTCCCGCCCCCTTGTTCGGCGGTACAGCGCCTGCAGCAGGTGCATCTACGACCGGTACCACCAATGCCACTGGTGCAACGCCTGCTTCAGGCGCGAAAACTGCGCCGGCTCCCGGGGCTGGCGCAGTACCTTCGGTACCGGCTCCCTCATTGTTGCGCGGGAAAACGATCGAAGAAATTGTCAATCGATGGAGCTCGGAGCTTGAGACACAAACTCGTGAATTCGTCAAGTTTGCGAACGAAGTGTCCTCATGGGATCGCGCGCTCATCGAGAACAGCAACTATGTAACGCATCCATGACAAGCGCACAATCTCTCTCGCTGATTAGGACCTACAGATTTCAACCTTGCATGCAACTGTGCTCGACGCCGAGTCAAAGCAGAGTGCAGTTGAGCAAGCGCTAGACCACATCGAGCTCCAGCAGAAGGAGCTTGCCGCGACGTTGGATGTGTACGAAAAAGAGGCCCGGAATATTCTTGAGGGCCAAGGGGGCGGCTTGCGCGCTCTTGACGCCGGACCGGCCGACGCTGAGCGCGACAAAAAGTAGGCCATCTCACCCAGACCTAGCCTTTTCCCGGCACTGACCTACATGCGATAGTTATACGCTCGCGGCCTCGTTACACGGGCAACTGGACGACCTGTCCAAGTCGCTCATCCAGATGATTGACACGGTCAACGGATTGGAATTGCCCTCGTCCTCTACGACTCCCGCGGACGATCCCATGCAAACGATCACCGCCGTGCTCGACCATCATCTAGCAAGTCTACAATGGATCGATTACGCAGTCAAAGATGTAGAAACTAAGGTCAAGGAAGTTTCCAAGAAAATCGAAGACGCCGGAGGTGCAAAAGCAACGAACGCGGCGGGCAGTAACCCTGGGCTCGGCGCGTCGCGCTCTAGAGGCTTTGGTCTGCGCTGAGCCAGGCTTCGAGTCTCCGCTATTCATATCGTGTCGGGTAACGCGTCGATCATCTCTTTCAGCTGGGAGCGCACTCAGCATGTACAGTACATCACGCTTTGGACCGCAATGCACAAACCTGCTGTAGACGTGCTTGCGTTGCAGAGCTGAGATAACTTGCGCCGCAGTTTGAACACTTGGCGAGAGTGTCGGATACGCAACGTGCGAGGAAGCTGCTGCTTTTGATGTTAGTTCTCGTAAGTGCCAGAGTGAACTTATGGTACATACGCCTTGAAAATACGCGCAGTCGTGGGCGACGTCCTCAATTCCTCTCGAGCTCGGTTCTTGAACTCCGTCCACCACAACGGCGCAGCTGAGCTACATGCGCTTCCGGGTGTACCGGTGCACGTCGGAGAGAAGTTATTGAGCAGCTGCATCGCCAGCTGTCCGCGCGTCTGATGCATTTGCAGTAATCGAAGAAACGCACGCGCAGAAATGTCCCCTAGCTCGGGGAAGGGCTCGCAGTGCAGCACATCGACTGAGAGGGCAGCGCGCGAAGCTGCTTTTGCTTCTGCCTCCCAAGAGAACATACAAGCCACTGCGTACACCCTCGCAGGGGACTCGTATAAGAATTTGGGTGAGACGAGCAGTTCGCGAAGCTGGTACAGCACTCCCTCCATCTGAAACTTCTCTGCGGCCTTTCGGGGATCAGGTAGTCATAAATACTGTGTGGACGTCAGAGAGTAAACGGTCACACCTTCATAACGAGTATCAACTCATGGAGAGAACCAAAATCCGGCTTCCTCACGGGATACAGCAATCGGAGAAGGTGATCTACCACTTCTGGGCTCTCTGTGAGCTCAACCACCCGTGTGGACGGTGTCGCTTTCAATAGAGAGCCTGCTGAATCGGGAGATTTCAGCATATCGCGGAACACCGCGGAGCCTTCGATGAGGATGCGTTTAAAGACGTAGAAATCGACGTGCTCTGGGTCGCGACAGCGCAGAATGAGGTCCGCATCGCTTGAACAGAAGTCCATCGACACCGTGCGCTTCGGTTCGGGCGTGTCTTTCGGCTCCCGTGGCGCAGCATCGCCGCCAGCCTGAATTCGTCGCGCACCATCCTGAGATGCGGCGCGCGACCGGCCACCATGACGGGATGCATTGACTGTGATGGCAGACATGTCGTCGAGCTTTGTGTTGACCGGCGAATCGATGTCGGATTCGTGACCAGCGAGGCAGCAAGAGAAGATGTGGAGGATCGTGTTGGACTTTGCTGGCAGTCGCGATAGAAAGAGAAGGAAAGGTGTGGCACGCACGGCCACGATGTTCGCGCAAGTAATACATGTGTATCAGTACTGTACTCCCAACGACACGTGCAACGTGTCAGCCGTCACGCATTTCGCGCCGACGGTTGTGGTTCTATGCCTACGCGCACGCACAGGTCTTTCAATTTGCTTGTGAGCTCCTCGATCTGCTTCGATCTGTCGAAAACGATCAATTTGGCACTCAAAAAGCACGACAAGCGAGGTGACACACTCTTCCCCTAATCGTCGACCGACACGAAGAGCCTGAGAGCTGCCCATAGGCGCACTAGGTTTCTGTTGCTTTTGCTGAGCAAGGAGTTGGAGACCAGGTAGTAATTGCTCTAGATGGTTCTCGAGCTGGAATTCCTGATCAAAATACACTGCGAGGTCCTCTTGAGAAACACTCACCGATTCTGCACGGCCAACCAATGTCCTCCCATCGTCAGCACCAGAAACCTGCTTGTCCATCCTGCGCAGCTCCGCGAACCACTGCGTCTCATGTTCGCTCAGCACAGGGCACGCCGCATCCATGTAGGTCTGGACAGTGCGGTCCAACCTCTTTAGCAATTCTTGCTGCCGAGCCACAACGCCCTCGAGCCGTTCCTTGACGCGCTTCGAGCCGACGCTGCGAAGCTTCAAGATGGCCTCGGACAACTCGAGCGTCTTTTGCACCTGGCGCTGCTGCTCCACGCGCTGCAGCCCGACGCGCATCTGCACCTCCTGCATGCCCGACCGGATCTGCGCGAGCTCGCCCATAAACTTCTCCACCGTGCTCGCCAGCAGACGCAGCGTCTCCGGATTCACCTGCAGCTCCTTACCGGCATTCGCACCGAGATTCGGGAGCGCAATGCGCGGCGCAGAGGGGAGCCCGCCGGGGCGCACGAAAACCGCTGGGATCGACCAGGGCTGCAACGAGGAGACATACGGCTGTTGACCCGCTATTGCTTTAATGCTGGTCGATTCGGCAGGGGCCAGGACGGATTGGCGAAGGGGTGGCTGACTGGTGTCGACGCGTAGTGCAAGCTCAAAGGAACTACATTGCAGCGACGACGTCACGGCCAGCAGGCTATAGGGCAGATAAATGTTGTTCGGCAGTGCAATTCCAACAATGGGCTCGGAGCTCCTACCAACAAAGATCAGTAATAGAAGAATAACAGTCGTGAACAGCATACCTCTCGGATGGGGAAAAGGAATCCAGAATGCAGAACGCGTCTGTCCCACGTGCCTTTTCGACAGTGGATTCGATGCGTGTTGCCTCCTCGCCCCTCTCTTCGCCATGAAGCGCATTGAGGAGCGTGGTTACCCATCTCCGCAACAAGAGACAGTGCACTCCGAAAGCGTGATATACGAAGATTGTGTCGTTGTAGAGAGGATCAAGATGGAAGAGCGGAAAGTTGGCAGAGAGGACATCGTCAAGGTTGCTCACACCAGCCTTCTTCAGCATTGGTATCAACGCAAGGTCTATCGTTTCAAATACGGTGAACAGCGGTAATTCGTCGCTTGAGATCTATAACATAGTTTAGAAAGTTTGATACACAGCAAGAGACCGGGCGCACCTGGCCATGTTCCCACCGCGCCTCGACCTTGTCCAGGTCAAGACAGACATCGATCTTGCCGTCCTGCCACGAAATTAAAACAACACCGAGCTGCTCCGAAGACGTTTCTGGGTCCGGTTGACCCGCCTCCATTCGCAGGTTGATGTACATGATGTCCACAGCGTCGTCGGATGCGGACCCTATCAACTCATGCGGTTCGGGCTGCAGCAGGAACGGGCCTTGTCGCGCAACTTGAAATCGTGAGGGAGGCGGCGCGGTCACAACAGCGGGTTTCGTGTTGGCTAGTACCTTCTGTGCTGGGAGCTGGCTTGTGAGCGCCGTGACATATTTGAGTTGATGTTCGTAGAGAGAGCGAAGCCCGGCCGTCGATGCGCTGCTTCCAGTTTTTCCTGGACATAGTACTGCAGTGACCAAAGGTACGAGGCTGGTATAGCACTGTTGTTCGCGTTAGATATTGTAAGAGGAAAGTAAGGTAGAAGACTAACGCCTTGGCAGGTATGTACGGCGCGACAGCATAAACGTCGCCGTTCTTCATGAGACCGTAAAGCGTCAAAGGGCCCCAGTCTGCACTTCCGCCTCCCAGAGTGAAAGACACGAGCTCGCGCGTCGACGCGTCGGCGAGAAAGGTTTTACGTGTTTGTGGCGGCATGAACGATATGGTTTGTTGAGGCTCGTCCGGGCTCTGTGACGCGTCGTATTCCTGTGTGTACGTGGTTGGAGACGACCTCTCTATGCTGCAAGAGGAATGCGAACCTTACGATGCCATCTGCGGTGCCCACCAGGAGCGTCGCACTGTGTTCGCCCCATGGATGCCAATCGAGTTTCACAACCCTTGCAGAGCCCTTCCGTTTATGGAAACGTTCTCCGACTATCAAATGCCTAGTTGGACGTCAAAACCGATATCGAACGCCGCAGGCAGAATGCGTACTTGACGGTGACTTTCGGCGTCTCGGTTTTCCAGTAGCCAGGGCGTGGGAGGACGAGGACAACAACTTGATGCAGTCCAGCCACAGCAAGGAATTTTCCGTTTGGGCTGGGCAGAAGCTGGTAGACAGTGAAGCCGAGGCATGGCGCGTCGAGGACCTGGAGGGATTGAGCCGAGGCTGGGTTGAGCGTGACTAGACGGACCTTGTAGGTCTTTTTTGAGGACGCGCCGTCCTGCACGGGTGCCATGCGTATCTGGGCGCCTGCCGCGAGTATGATATCCCCATCGCGGACGCACATGACGCGCTTTGGACGCGTCGCGCTGGACTCGGCACCAGAGTAGCTCTGGCTCAGCGACAGCAGGGACATCGTCGACGAGGACGGGTCCCCATTGCCGGTTTCTGCAGGGGCAAAGACTGGGTGGGTGCTGAGCGTCTTGACGATATCCATGATCGTCTCGGAGAACTTGCAACGCGTCGGAGTTTCGTGGCTTGCGCGTACCCTCTGACCTCGACATGACCTCCATTGGCACCGGCTACGATCTCTCCGCCAGCACCTACTCGCCGGACGGGAGAATATTCCAGGTGCGTAGTGCCAGCGCAAACAGGACGCAGCTCCTCATTGCCTGCATCCAGGTCGAGTACGCGAACAAGGCCGTAGAGAACTCTGGGTCCGCCGTGACGCGTCCTCGTGTATACTCACCGTCTCATTGCTCGCCTCCAGAACTGCGATTGGGCTGCGCGTCAAGGACGGCGTCGTTCTCGCCGTCGAGAAGCTCGTGCACTCGAAACTGCTCGTCCCCGAAGCCAACAGACGAATTCAGACCATTGATCGCCACATCGGCATGGTGCGGCCTTGAGCCTTTTATCCAATCTGTTACACTCATAGTCCCATCGCAGGCAACATCTGGCCTCGCAGCGGACGCGAGACACTTGGCCGCGCGTGCGCGCGACGAGTCGCAGAGTTACCGCGACACTTACCAGGCCCCGCCTCCGCTCAAAGCGCGTCTACAGCTTGTTCGTATCGCGATTCGCGTTGGCTGACCTTGGCTCAGGCGATTGCCGACCGCCTAGGACTATATGTGCAGGCGTACACCCTCTACTCGTCCGTACGGCCGTTCGGTATCAGCTCCATCCTCGGCGCGGTCGACAAAGACGGCCCTACTATGTTCGTCGTCGAGCCCAGTGGTGTCTTTTACGTGCGTACATTCCTCCATTATAAGAAAACCCATTGTGCAACGTTGGCGGCTCGGTTGGCGATGCATTGTCAACGCGGTGGCTCGGTGCACAACCTTGGTCATATATTTGACTTTCAATTTCAACGAGTTATACTCTTATTTTCTTATTGGCTTCTCCTGTGCTTGTACCTTCGTTACTGACTGGTTAACAATCTCAGGGATATCACGGAGCAGCAGTCGGCAAGGGGAGCCAACTCGCCAAAACCGAGCTCGAGAAGCTCAAGCTGGCGGAGCTTACGACGCGCCAGGCTGTCTTTGAGGCGGCGCGCATGTACGTTTGCTTGTTCCAACCTCCACGGACACGCCGCTGAGCATTTTGCAGAATCTATCTTGTGCATGATGACGCGAAGGACAAGGACTTCGAGCTCGAGATCACCTGGATTGGCGACGAGACGGGCGGGCAGCACCAGATCATACCTAAAGACCTCATGGCGGAGGCCGAGCAGAAGGCGAAGGACGCAATGGAGGAGGGCTTCGAGTCGTGATACCGACAGTAATGCAATTCGATTTTCGCTCGCTTGAAGACCGTACCACGATGCAGTCGAAACCAGGCATGCTCAGAGCGTCAATTGATCCTTCGGACCTGGTGCTTGGACAGATGCCCATCTGTCTTTGCCCATATGGGGCTCAACGTCAACAAGCGTACTCACCACTCGAGGTCGCACTTGCGATTGGTTCAGTCGGGACTGTCTGCCCTCGTCAGTACGCTCCGAGGATCACCTATGGACGCAATCAAACGGCCTTGGTGCTTTCGAGGTTGACTTGTTTCAAAACGCTCCTTGGGAGGATGAAGTGCATAGATAATATACGGCTCTTTGAGTACGGCACGAATGTCTGAGCGCGAACCATGCTCAGAGTCGATGTACCAGCGCGGCGCTGAGCGCATCGCGGGCGCTTATGGTTGTGTGCGCATGGATGTGGTTGTGTACAGCGGGTTCCATCACTTCTCTCGTCGCAGACGTCAGCCGAAATTAAAAGCGTCCGCTTGATGGGCCTGTGGCGACGAAGTCGCGAACACCGTGGTCTGTGGCGAACGCATTAGACTTTACACTGCATGATGGCCCGGCCGTCGCGCGACCCGGAACGCGCAGACAGCCCGTAGCGCTCCCGCGCACAGGCCGCAGGAACCGCGAAAAGACTTTGATTACATACTGCAGCCAGAGGCTTGGGTGTGTGTGGTCGGGTGCGGGGCGGAGTGCAGATGCGGCGGTCACACGTTGCCCGCTTTCTTTGATGGTCCCGTCTCTTCGCCATCCTTTCTACCTTCCAAAACCCACGAAAACGACGCAGAATATTTAACATACGCATGTCGGCGATGCGCCCGTCAAGCCCAGCCTTGTTCGTGCAGGCGCCTGTCGGTAATGCCGCGGATTTTGCTTTCGGCTGTCCGCTCGACGAAAGGGCACAACGATGAGACATCCCTCTGCCACAGTGCGTAAAAACCGTCGTATTCGTTAGTCCAACGTAGTACATAGCTCATACCGCGTTAGATCGGCCGCAAGCAAGTATCTGCCATGGTGGCTACCTCGGTCATGTACGTCGTCCGATAAGCCTTCCACTGCAGCTATTAACCTGAAATTCACAGGCTTGGCTCTTTGCGTTATTATCAACCAAGAACACACAAAGTCGACTGTTTCGACAACGCCAGTTATTTAGCCACCGTCTCCCTCTTAGCCACGACATGCGTCCGGATCCAATCTTCCATCTAGGATAAATGCAGCCGGATCCCAATCCTCCATCTGGGATGAATTGAGCCAAACCCCATGGTCTGTCTGCCTCTCCATTCTTCTCATTAGCTTCGCTGAATCTCTTCCAGCTGCGACGGCCGTGTAATGGTCTGCGCCGTCGAACAACCATCATCCCGGTCCAGCGCCAATAAAAATGTTCGGCAGCCTTTGTCATGCGCCGCTGGGCAACTATTGGCTGCTGTAGAACGGCACGCAGCACTCGTACGTTTCTTTTCCGGTTGTTACATCAATTTCTTGCAGTGCTTCCGACTGACCTAAACTTCACTGTGCAGACTTAAAAGGCCCAACACCCCCCACACCACACCCACACACAATGCATGCCCACCTCGCAATATTTAATCAGCATTTTGTGCCCACCATGTACCCGTCACTCGATATTCCAGCAGACTCGGAACGCTGGAACTCACCGGCCGAAGCCGCCCCGCGGGATAATGGCTGCTTGCAGCTTATGAGTGCGGTTGTGCGCCAAGGGGGCAACTTCTTCCCACGCCCTCGACCGGCCCACCGTGGCCGGAAAGAACAATGTGCGCCGGCGGCGGCGGCAGCATCAATCCAGGCCAGACCTGACTACTCCAAGTTTTCGTCCTCCCCCTCATCACCGCCGCTCGCGCTTCTTACAGCTGCCGCCGACCATGCGCTCGGCCGCCTCGGGTCACGTCGAGGTGCAGTGCTGCGCGTCGACCATCTGGTACGTGCCGGTTCTATTTGCGCTTGGGCGCATCGATTTGGACACGCACAGACCAGGCAAGGTCACCGATCTGTCACCCCACGTGTAGATCGACCTTCTGCAACCCGCGACTGGCGCCCAGCTTCATCTGCTTTTCAGCGTCCCTGTTGTGTCTTATCCGTCTTTGGGCTGTGTCGCCACTGGGTATCATATCTGCTGAAAGCTCGGTGTCTGGTGTGGGGAGCTGTGAACTGGCCTAAGAGTTTGGACGAACAACTCGGACGACTGATTCGGCAACCACTAACATGCACAAAATGATCCCGACAGCACGCAGCCCGCTCCTGTTTCCCTGGTTCGCTGATGCCTCTCCTCCCGGCTTGTGCCTAAACTACTGCTGGCTGCCGCGTAGCATTCCCGGAATCCTGGTTATGACATCTTGGGGTAGCTTCCCTGCACTTCCACGTCTCGTTTCCAAACTATTTCCTGGTATCTGGAAGGGCTTACGCGCGCTGTAAACACGCCCCAAAACTGCATAGCTCCATCTCTCGGCGTTGTGCGCATGCGTATCGGGCTTTTTATTGCTTCGCGGTGCCTCGAGCATGTGGATTCTCGCACATTCAGTTATCGTCTCAGGAGCTCAGTCCCCTTGTTCAGGAGCAGACAATGCTGCAGGCCGTGCAGATGTATGTGCTCCATTATTGCTGCTCGTTCTGCAGCATCGCTGCACGCTATTGTCCCAGAAAATATGATTTATTGTTCTCCGACGGACAATCCGTGCCCTGGGTGCGGCTGACGATGTTCCGCCCGTGTACCTTCTCCCACTGCATCAGGCGGTCCTCGACCCGCCTAGTGATTCATTTGCGGTCGACGGGACCCGCGTGCAGGCGTCTTATGCAGCCGAGAAATTTACCTTCTCGGCACATCAGACGGCGGCGCAAGTTTCGTCCTCCCCATCGATGCTTGCCGTACGTTCTCGGGCTATCTAGGTCAGTGTCTCGTCGGCTTCGGTATTGTCTGCGTCCTGACCGTGGGTGCGCGCACTGGCATCGTAGCTTGCATAGTCATGTATCATTGCATTTGCAACTTTACTGTGTGCCTGCATGCACTAATAGACAATTTCAGGCAGATAATGCGATCGCGGTTTCGTCGATCCTCGCTTGAGCGATCACAAATGCGTCTGGGGTATGAATGACGGTGCCACGCGCGGGATCACTCCGAACTGAGCTCGGGGCTCGTTCGGTTACTAGCGATAAGCTCACACGTGGATCACGCCCTCAATGGAACCTGGAGCCCTCTGCGCCGAGGAGGACATTTCCCAGCCGTCCAGCTCACTTCGTACTTCGTGGCGGGCGCGTCTTGGGCGCTGTGACCGTGCGGTTCCAATGGTGGTACTTTCGGATGGGCGGAGCAACGACCTACCTATTGCCGAGGAAAGGTACTCACTCCCCTTCTTGGGCATCGCCACCTCGCTTTGGTTGTTCTTTATCTGCGACTCCGTTCCGACGTGACTGTAGGCTATTATTTGGCTGCATCGCGTATGCTCGTATAAAGGACTCTTCCTTCGCTTTGTATTCCCGTCGTTAGCACCTCACCTGGTCGCCAACTCTTTGAGCCATCCCGCCAGCCCCCCTCGTCGCGTCCTCCGTTCGCGCAGTCGCACTCTAGCATGGACTACACCGCGCAGCAAGCTCTTGACTGCGACCGCTTCATGGATCAGTACATGAACATCGACGGTAACTCGACCCCGTCGCTCGATATGTCGCCTTGGTTCGGTGCTCCTGACCGGACAACGACCTCGGGGTCTCCATGCTGCTGGATGGCATCTCGACTACCACACCCGGGCCGGCGTTCGACACAACGCTGGGCCCCAAACCCCCATTCGAGCCAAGACCAGGTGCGTACTTGAGCATCCGTAGTATGGCTCTTTCTCACATTTCAACAGACCGCGCAGCATGGTTGGTCCCAATACGCTGGCAATCCCGCCCTGCTGCGTTACAATGAGCCGGCCCCGAAACCCTATGTCTCGCTGAGCGAGGTGATACATGTCCCTCGGTGCACCCCGTCGCCCGCTGTGGACAGCAGCTTGTCGTCCTCCAGCCTCTCATCCCCAGTGTCGGCATGGTCCTCTGAGAATCAGCTATCGCCATCGACCTCGGCCACCTCGTCCGAGCAGACGCCCCCGTGTGCCGTCGTCAACCTACCCGCGGTTAGCCCTCCCTCGGCGCAGGGGCGGGCCAAGTCCTCCCGCAAGTCACGGTGCTGCACCCGCTCTACCGCCGCCGCCTCGCCAGCCTCGAGTGCCGCTGTTCAAGGATCGATTCGTACCACATTGTCGTCGACGTCGTGCACTCGGCAATCTTCACGCATCAGGGCCGCCAATTCGCCGCCACCTACTGCTGGACTCTCTTCTGCACCCATCGTCCGGGATCGTACGCTTTTGGGCCTGAGACCGCTGAAACGTAAAGCCACCGCTGATCCCGATGATGACCACGACGACGAAGACGGCAACCACGACGACGAAGACGGCAACCACGACGACGAAGACGGCAACCACGACGACGAAGACGGCAACCACAACGACCGGGACGACAGTCATCGCGACCCAGCCGCGCCCGAGCCTTCACCGCCGCACAGGCCCGAGTCTAAATGCGCTGAGAAGGTCAATGCACAGTACTTCTCTGAAGGCTGTCCGCAGGGTGGTCATTGCGTGGGCCGTTGGCCAGCTCAGTGGTTGGTTGAGGATGGGAGCCAGAGGGCATATTGCTCTCACCATGTTTACGTCCTGGCCACAGCCAACGATCCTGGCCCCAAATTCAAGGGTGAAAATGATAACGTGAGCACAAGCAAAGGTCCTTCCATCTCAGACGCCTTAATATCCACCATAGCTGTATCGATGCATCGGCATCTGCACCAAGACCTTCGTCCGAATGAACGAGGCGGCGCGCCACGCAGACTCGCAGCCTCAGCTTGTCTCGCGACCTGACACCGAGGAGCCCATCATTGTCATAAATAAGCTGATCTGTCACAAGTGCAACACGCTGTGGGCGGGTCGTTCAGACTCTCTCCTAAGGCATACGGAAACACGTCGATGCAACAAGAAGTACGAAGTACTGGTCGCTGACGATCCAAAGTCGAAAGCGTGGATCGATGCGTGGGCCAGCATGCTTCGGAAGCGGCAGCCGCGGAGCGAGACGAAGACATCGGTAAGTAGCTCAACAAAATCCCAAGCCGCACTCACCTATCTGCGCATAGGATAACACCAAGCCAAGCACGTCCACAAGTCGTACGCGGGCCAAGTCGACCACAAACAAGTCGACCAAGTCTGCGCCGCCCAGGAAGAAGACCAGGAGGGCATGAGCATCACAATACAGCGCAGTGATCGCGCTTTGTGCTGAATCCCTGCGCGTTTTGTTCCTGCCGCTGCTGGCACACGGCCGCGCGGCGATTCCTGGCGTGCGCGCTCTGGCGTTACCGCGGTGCGCGATGCTGGGTACCAGACTGCAGCTGGTATCCTGCACCACGCGCCTGCGGTGCCGCCGTCAGAGTAACACACTCTCTGCAGGAGCAACGTGCGACAGACCATGCAAGCACTTTGCCAGGTCTTTGCACTCGCGCGGAACGCGGCGCCGCCAGTTGCTGTGCAATTTCATCCAAGCACGGAAAGAAATTGTGCGGCTTCATATGGTACGCGTCGCGGTCTTCCAGTCGTGTGGTGTGCGGTGCCGCTAGTCGCTGTCCAGTTTCATCCAAGCACGGAAAGAACATCAGCTTCTACGGCACGCATCGCGCCCACATTCCCGCGCCAGCCGTGTCGCTTTGCACCCACCATCCTCCGTTGCACTCTCCTTGTCATAAGCAGTCGCCGCCGTCATCCTCGTCGTCGTCGTTGTTATCGTCGTCGCCATATCCTGCCTTTCTGCCGTCGCCGTCTCCCTTCCCACTGTTGCCGTCTCCTCCATCGTTGTGTTCCTCGCTCCCTCGCTCCCGCGCATCGTACCCAACCTATGAGCTCCATTTTTTCTTGTTCTGTACGCGTCGTTCGCTCGTCTCGTCTCGTTTCCATCTCAGATTTTTATACCCCCTCGCCTCGTACACGTTATAGGCCTGGCCTCTCCGTCTTGCTCACATTCTCCGATCTATCCCTCGGCCCCATACACGCTGGTCTGGCAGTGAGGCGTGCCAATCTCTCTGTCTCTATCTTTGATTTTGTCGCTCTTGCTCTTCTGTACGCTCTAGTTTTCCAAACATCGAATTACTGTTTTGCGCAAAAGCGCACTTGACTGAAGACTTTCTCTAACTTGACTTAAGTAACATACCGTCTGATTGAAGTGTAGATATTGAACCAGCATTTGCGCAAAAGCGCACTTGACTGAAGACTTTCTCTAACTTGGCTTGAGTAACATACCGTCTGATTGAAGTGTAGATATTGAACCAGCCTTTGCCAGCCGCAATACGACCAAGTCCGGTTTCCTCATCTTGCGCAGCAAATAGTACAAGTACATACAGATGTAGCAAGCATTATTTAAACAGGTAATAATGGGATAGCATCGACGCACAGCAAGATGAAGCACATCATACGGGGTGGGTCATGAGTATTAAAGGCTCCTTTGCTAATCGTCTATCTTCATGACTCCCCAGTTTCCTGGCTGCTCAACCTGTATGATGCCCTCCAGTTCGTCGGGCTCAATGACCTGGTGCCCCTGGTCCTCGTCGTAGTCGTCGAACCATGTGGTCGGGTCCTCGCTGTCGAATTTATGCGGAACGTCCTCGTCTGAATCATAGTCGTCTTCATCTTCTTCGTCAGACTCTGACGGCTTGTAATTCCTGTGGCCACGTCACGCAGTAAGTATGCGATGATGCGACGAACGAAACGCACATGAAGGCCCACAGGCGTTCGTTGATCTGCTTCTGGGTAAGCTGCTCGCCGGGCATGATGCGGCCGCGCTGTATGCTCTTCTCGTATTGCTGCTTCTCGCGCTCCAGCTGCGCCTGGTGCGCGCGCTGCTCGATGGCCTCCGCCTCCTCGGCGGGCATGAACAGCGAACCGGGCGCTCCGCGGTGCGTCTGACTCTGCGCAGGGCAAGCGGTCAACACCAAGCTTGCAGAAAAGAAGAGCAAAAGATGTACCCAACGTTCCAGTGCGCGCCGTTTGGCAGGGATCATCTGAGGACTGGACGGTTGGCCTGGCGCCTCGTGCGAGTGTATATGCACGTCGTCGAGCTGCTGGCCGAGCGAGTTGACGCCGAGCTCGAGCAGCCTGGCGCGAATTTGCATCTGCTCGGCCTCCATCCTGGTCGTGTACGTCGACTGGCTGCTCGTCCTGCGCACATCAACACGCGGGTGAGTCGGACCGGATCGATAGCAGGTGCAGTGGCGGGCTACGCACGGTTGCGCGAGGATGCCCTCGTTCATGGCGTACCGGTCCTCAAGCTCGCGCGCGCTGAGCGTGTGCAGCGGACGCTCGTGCAGCTTGGGCGGCGCGCGGAAGCCCACTGGCACACTCTTAGCCATCGTTGGTGACGCTGCTGAGCTCCTCCTGCGCCGCGCGGTGCGTCGTGGGCTCGTCGATGGCGATAGGTCCATCTCGTCGTTCGGCGAGGACATGGCGATTGTTCTCTTCGCTGTTGCGCTGCTAAAAGAGCTTATGTTCGAACTTCTGCAGTACTTACTGTGGGTGTGGTTCCGGATGTTTGCGTCCGCGCGGTTCAGTTTCACAGTCGGTCGATTGAGCATATAGGCAAAGTACAATATATTGCAGTGCGCACATCCGCGCAGCATGTTTCACATTCAGAATTTGTTGTACATGGAGATACATGGCCTTGCGCAATGTTCTACAGACTGGCAGCTTACATGAACATGTCGCTCGGTCCCTGTTCGAGCGAGTCAGCATATCAAGTGAACTGAATTTGGAAATAGGCGTACTCCAAAGCCAGGCGGCATGAACTCATCATTGTCGCCACGCGGAGGGCCTCTCATCGGGCGCGGTCCTCCCTGACCAGGTCCAGGGAACGGACCTACAGGATCGAACCTGGCACCCGGCGGTGCGCCCATCGGGGGCAGGAAACCATCTCCTCCCCACGGACCGCCTCTCGCGGGCCCGCCCCAGCCGGGCTGGAAGAGAGGGTCGTCAGGGCTGACAAACATGCCTCCTCCCTGGGGAGGATGCAGCTGTGGAGGCGCGAATGGGTCGACGCCTCCGAAGGGCTCGCGGTCGCGGCGGCCGATTTCGAGCGGATTACGAGGGCCGCCGTGAATGGGCTGTCCAAATGGATGACCCGGGTCGAATGGCTGAGGAGGAGTAGGTTGGCGCGGTTGAGCCGGCGCGGGGCGCTGAGGCTGGGATGTTGACGGAGCAACTACACTGCAGCAAATGTCAGACATTTAGATTATTATGTGCTGCATTATGCGCATACGCTTCTGACGAGTCCTGGTAACCTTCCTTCCTTAGACCAGGCAGAATCTTTTGGATGATCTGAGTCTTGAAGGCGGCAGCCAAGTCCGCGACACGAGCTGAGGAAATGAATCCATGGACGAGCGGGCTAGCGGACGTAAAGTCGTATGGGAAGAACGACTCCGAAGTCCAATCCTTGGTTTGGATATCGAGAGAAGCCACCTTGTCAGTCTAGTGTCCCAGGAATCAGTGCCCCTGTGGATTACGTGCGCTGAAAGCGCGAATCCTGACCTCGTTGGTAATGGCATTCACGACAGTGCGGGCGGACAGCTTGAAGACCTTGAGAGTAAACTCGAGACTGGACTGGTTGTGCTTGTATCTGAACGTGTGGTGGTTTGGGTGCGCATTCCAGGTAGCGGGCAGAACGTTGGTCTCTGCGTTGGTGCTGGGCGAGTCGTCGTCGACGGCCACCAGGCGGAACTCGAGCGCAGACATCATGGCATGGAATAGCACGGCAAGGGCGTCTGTGGGTGTGGCCAACTTTTTGCCGTCATGGGGCAGGAGCGACGGCAGGAGGCTGAGGAGGGCTGACGGGTCCAGAGGTGAAGACATGACGCGTCGCTGGCAGGACAGGTAGCGTTAGGTGCTGTAACTAGTCCTATTGCGCCGATTAGAAGAATAAGAGTCAGACAGAGCGTGGGGTAAGTACAGTGGGTCGAGTGCACAATACAGGCAGTCAGATCCAGTCCAGGCGGGCGCTGAGCAGGAGTCAGAGATCAGTGGGCTGTCTATCGGGCATTGCCGCACGCCCTTTCGGCACACCACAGCAGCAGCCTCAGGCCTCAGGATGGCATCCCGACGGTCGCGCAGTCGTTCGCCAGACGCATCGCGCAAACGGAGTAAGCCAAACTTTCCGTCTCCGCGGTCCCCGTCGCCGACGCGGCGGCACTCCAGACACACCGACCGGGACTACGCTCGGGACAGAGACCGGGACCGCTATCGTGACTCCAGGGACTACAGGGATCGCGACCGCGACAGAGACAGAGACAGAGACAGGAATAGGCGCCGCTCGCCCTCCCGCGAACGAGACCGCCGCAGGTCCCGTTCGCGCGACAGAGACCGCCCAGCTGCCCAATCGCCAGCGCCCAACGGCGCCGCCGCCGCCCAGGACAAGGACAAGCCAGCAGCCACGCCATCTGCTGCGCCAGTGGAGGATGAGAAGCAGCGTCTGAAACGCGAGCGCCTGGAAGCCTGGAAGAAGGAACGCGAGGCGAAGAAAGCTCTTGACGAAGCTAAAGCCAAAGCTCTCGCACTCGCCTCCAAGTCCGGAGCAGGTATGTCCATGATACGCTCATTCGACTTCAAGATATAACAACGCTTGATCTTTTGCAGGTGCCTCCTCCGCCGCCCCTCCAAAACTCGGCACGCTCAACCGTGCCGCCCTTGGAGGCCTGGGGCTGAAGGGCCTTCCTCTTAAGCAGGATGCCCTGAAGAATGCAAAGACAGCTGCTGCCGCCATGGACGACTTTACTGAGTCCAAGCGACAGTTGCTGAAGCTCTCCGACATGCCCGCTGTTGACCTCTCCATGGCTGACGCTAAAGCCGTTGGCGATCTGGAAGCGGACGATGATGACGACGACGACAAGATGGACGTAGATGCGAAGCCTGTAGAGGAGGACGAGGAGTTTGACCCTTTGGAGGCGTTCATGTCCAGCGTCAATGAGCAAGTCACCAAGGTCGACGCAGAAGACCTGAAGAAGATGGGCGATAAGCGCAGCGCCCTTCCAGCTCCTCCAGATGACGAAGACGGTGACGACGAAGTTCCCGAAGATGAAATAGACTCTACAGGCCTCAATCCGGAGGACATCCTCGCGCTCGCCGCCAAGAAAGCAAAGAAAAAGGATATCGCTGCTGTCGACCACTCCAAGATCAACTACGAGCCTTTCCGCAAGGCCTTCTACCATCCACCGCCAGACGTAGCCGACTTGACGGAGGAGGAGGCTGACCTTCTTCGTCTCGAGCTCGATGGTATCAAAATCCGTGGCGTTGACTGCCCGAAGCCGATTACAAATTGGGCGCATTGTGGTCTCCCGGCAAGCTGGTGAGCATATCTCTCCCATGGTCTATGCACGGCTGAAATTTCTTACAGTCTCGATGTCATCAAGCGCCTCAACTTTGAGCGACCGACACCTATTCAATCGCAAGCAATACCTGCCATCATGTCTGGGCGCGATGTCATTGGTATCGCGAAGACTGGGTCTGGCAAAACTATTGCCTTCCTCCTGCCGTTGTTCCGCCATATCAAGGACCAGCGGCCTCTGGAGAGCATGGAAGGGCCCATGGCACTCGTCATGACACCGACGCGCGAGCTTGCCGTTCAGATTCACAGGGAGTGCAAGCCTTTTTGAAGGTTCTCGGCCTTCGTGTACGTTCCCCATCATCCGCGTTCACGGACTCATGCGCTAATCTATTCTGGAGGCTGTTTGCGCATACGGTGGCTCGCCCATCAAAGACCAAATTGCTGAGATGAAGAAAGGCGCGGAGATCGTGGTCTGCACGCCGGGGCGCATGATCGACCTGCTCACTGCTAACTCGGGGCGCGTGACGAACCTCAGGCGTGTCACATACCTCGTCCTCGATGAGGCGGACCGTATGTTCGACATGGGCTTTGAGCCGCAGGTGATGAAGATCGTGAACAATATCCGTCCCGACCGCCAGACGGTGCTGTTCTCCGCGACGTTCCCGAAGCAAATGGACTCGCTCGCGCGCAAATCCTCAAGAAGCCGCTCGAGATCACCGTGGGCGGCAAGAGCGTCGTCGCGCCCGAGATCGAGCAGATTGTCGAGGTCCGCTCCGAGGACACGAAGTTTAACCGGCTCCTCGAGATCCTCGGCCAGATGTACAACGAGGACCCGGAGTGTAGGACGCTCATCTTCGTCGACCGGCAGGAGAGCGCCGACAATCTGCTCAGGGAGCTCATTCGCAAGGCTACCTTGTCATGTCGCTCCATGGCGGCAAGGACCAGGTGGACCGCGACTCGACCATCCAGGACTTCAAGAACGGCGTTGTGCCCATTATCACCGCGACGTCTGTTGCGGCGCGTGGACTTGATGTCAAGCAGCTTAAGCTTGTCGTCAACTACGACGCGCCGAATCACATGGAGGACTATGTGCATCGGGCGGGTCGCACGGGCCGTGCTGGAAATAAGGGCACTTGCGTGACCTTCATCACGCCGAGCAGGAGCAGTACTCGGTCGACATTTACCGCGCGCTGAAGGCGAGCAATGCGAAGGTGCCGCCGGAGCTCGAGGAACTGTCCAATGGCAAGTCTTATAGCTGGCAACATCGAACTGCATGCTGAAACCCTTTTGCAGGTTTCCTCGACAAAGTCAAGGCGGGCAAGGCTCATCATGCTGGTTCTGGCTTCCGCGGCAAAGGCCTGGATCGACTCGATCAGGAGCGCGAGGCCAAGGACAAGGCCCAGCGCAGTGCGTATGGAGAAGGACTGGAAGAGAAACCTGCGGCTACCACGGCGGCCACAGAGGAGACCGAGCCGGCTGCAGGAGCTGCAGCGGATGCAGCCAAGAAGGGCGACGTCGCATTCGGCGACTTCAAAGTCGAGATCCGGCGCGGCCCCGCGCCCGACAAGGGCATGGCAGCGTCCATCGCGCAGCGTCTTGCGCGTGCGAGGGAAGAGGAGAAACTTGCGGCGCAGCAGATCAAGGTGGCCGAGGAGGCTGCCGCGCGCGCGGGCAAGGACACGCCGGCGTACAAGCAGGCGCAGAGCGTAGTCGCTAAACTCAATGCGCAATTGCGCGCGACGAAGCTGATGATTCAGAGCCACCAGCAGTTGAGCGGGGACGACTCTCTGCTACGCAAGAGCAACAATCCCGACGCAACGGACTTCCATGCGATCGTGCCTATCAACGACTACCCGCAGAAGGCGAGGTGGAGGGTCACGAACAAGGAAACGATGTCACATCTCGTAGAGCTGACTGGAGCCTCTGTTACCAACAAAGGTGAACTTCTGGTCCTGCTTGTTTTCTAGAGCATAGACTTATGTCTGCTTGCAGGTATTTACTACGAGGCTGGCAAGGAGCCTCCCGTCGAAGGTCCGCCCAAGCTCCATCTGCTCATTGAATCGAACGAGGAGTTCCGTGTGGAGCAGGCCGTGCGGGAGATCAAGCGCCTCCTCATCGAAGCCTCGACTGCCGCGCTGCAGGCAGAGGCAAGGAATCCATCAGGCACCATTGGACGCTACAGCGTCGTGTAACCCACAAGAGATAGACATCGAACCGCGAATCGTCAATGCACACTGCTAACCAGGCCCATGTTATGTGTTGTTGAGAACAGTGTCCGATGTTAAATACGTCGTCGCACACCTACTCATTCGCACGCATCCTTTTGAGTTGAATGATGAGGCAATCGAGAGTTGCGCCGTAACGTCGTAGTAATCAGCAAAGGATTGTATTTTCAGTTTTCCGGTTCGCGCGAGAATATCTCGAGCCATCACAGTAATATTCTAGCAAGCCGGTAACTTCTTATAGCCGTTCCCATCCTGAATTTGGGGGCCGAGGTTTCGCAGCAGAAACAACGGGGACGCCCGCGACCTCTTGGCTTCTCGCAGAATGTTGTACTCTGTGCGGCAAGCTTCAAGGCTAATGACACGAGGCAGGTTCCTGAATCGTGCCCATGTCGGACTGAGACTTGAAAAGGCCTGTGAAGCTTGTTTCATCCAGAGCCGGCTATCGATAACAGGCCGCAGAAGATCCTATTAACCATGTGTGCATGCTGAATATGTAAACGAAAGCAGGGTTCGTGGAGCGAGATGAAGAGGACTGATCCGACATATTTCATGGGCAATGATACGGTGAATCGATGGACTGCGATTCGGAGGTTGCAATTTGAAGTTGCACTTATGCATCACGGGCATGCACAGGACAACTGCGACCTCGTTGCAACCAAGCAGAGAGGCAGGCTAGGCGAACGTCAATGAGAACCGAACGGTGAGCAGATCAATTTGCGTACAGTTGTGGAATGTGCATAGGCAGCTCAAACGAGCGATTAGGGACCCTTTCGCAAATTCCTCAAGGCAAATTACACCTGAATGACGAAATGACCTTAGACCGAGCTGGGGCAAGGAAATAGTCAACTCACATTCTATGCCAATGAGCGGGCTCTCAGGAGGAAGACGGTACACGAGGTACTTCGCGCCCGCGTGGGGCGTACGACCTCCTCCCCCATCGAGACAGTTCTTGACGTGCGCTTCCTGTACAGCAACCGGACCGAGTTCTGCGAGGTTTTGGCTGCACACCGGACAGTCTGCGAGGTCCGAGATTTGTGAGCTGACGTCGCGGCTATGAGCCGGAGCAGTCAGGCGGCCTTGGTCGAGCACGATGCGTTCTAACGAGCCCGTGCGTGCACCTTGCAAGGGACGAGGAGCCGTAGAATTCGCCTGGTCATAGCATGGTTGGCAGACGCGTTGAAGCGTTCCTGGGGGGATGAATTCCGCGGCGAGGGGATCCTGGACGACATCTGCCGGATCCAACGCTGCTCTAAAAGATGAACAACGGTCGCAGAATATGCGGCCACAGCGGCGACAATGCTAAAGCAACTATCAGCCTTTGAATAAAATTATAAGAAG
This sequence comes from Auricularia sp. M12, assembly GCA_037042885.1. Lineage (NCBI taxonomy): Eukaryota > Fungi > Basidiomycota > Agaricomycetes > Auriculariales > Auriculariaceae > Auricularia > Auricularia sp. M12. The sequence continues at coordinate 1,700,966 of CM073212.1, forward strand.
GTTTCGCGCACATGCTATAGAGGGAATGTCAGGTCTGGTTTCGTACAAAGCACATTGGAAAAGCTCACTTTACGGAAAAACAACGTGAAACGGCGATTGCACCCTCTGCAGATCTGCACGGTATCATCCCGTTCCCACTGCGCGTCAACCTGATGCGGTGTAGGGATGTTCGCGCGTGAGTTGACGACCTTCTGAGGTGCCTCGTGGGTGGGGACCCGGAATTCCGGTGCTGCTTGAAGTTGCGGCGTCAAATCCGCGGGTAGCCGTGAGGAGGACGGGCGGCTGAAATAATCAGGTGTTGTCCCAGAGCGAATTGACTCCGGTCGCGTAGTCGAAGGCTCAGAGCTGGGATAGCGGACGCTTTCATCGTCCGAATCCACTCCGTCGTCGTCGTAACCGTCTTCGTCTCGCAACACTATGCCCTGCGCACCAGCGGCCAGCCTTCGTCTTTCAAGTTCACGATTATAAGCATTCAGGAGCACTTCAGCCTGAGTTTTCCGTTCATCATTTTCATCGCCTATCATTTATCAGCCTGCGTCCATCCCCAGACAAGGCAATGTACGTACCAAGCATGCCAGTACGGAGCTCGAGAACAGCGCGCTCCAGTTTGGCGATCCCACGGCGCACGTCAGCGGGGGTGGTAGATGCGTCGCGGTCCGCCGAGCTACCCGCAAGGTACCTCGCGCGGGCAACATAATCTTTAGAATGCGACAGGAAAGACGCTGGCATTGCCCCCAATTCCTGACCGTCGGCATTGCCCTGCACCAGTACGAGAGCACCGGATTCAGAAAGCGCGTACATATTGCCATCCGGTTGCAGAAACGAAAGTGGTGCGATGTCGAGCCGCCGACGCATTACTCGTACCCATCGACGCCGCCGCACCCAGGCTGTCGGTGGCAGGTTGCGAGACCGGGCGCTCGATTCGCCATTAACTGTGTTTCCCATCGCTGGCGACAGAACTCCTGAGCCGGCAAGTATGCGTTCCAGCATCGCGGGAGGCTCGGCGGTCCATTGATCGTCCGGGTCATCAAAGGTGCGAGCGTATTGCCAGCCTTCTTCAACATCGACCTTTGGATGCGTCAGATCCAAGGTCCAGTCGGACCTGTATGGACATGTCAGTGGACGAAGAAGCGCCGAGAAAAACATCATACAGCCAGAAATGACTTCTTTCAGCTCCTTCGCGAACGGCCCCTTTAGGTTTGGGGACCTGGAATGGGTCCTCGAGTAGAGGCAGCTGCACATCACTCCGCCATGCTGGAATGTCAGCCTTGCCCTGATCATAGTTTGCAGGGGGAAGGCGTAGTTCAAATGGACTGTGACGTCCCTTGCGACCGAGCCCAGAAGCGGAAAATTTGGGTTTGCCCGCTGATACAGCAAGCGTCTTGAACTTGGCATCGAGACGTTGGTTCTCATGGAGGATGAGCGGTACGGTTGTGTGAACTGCCAGTGGATTATACTGCGCAAGCGAATTCCGCCAACGCTCAGCCTCCGCCTTTTGCAGAACCTGAACATATTTTAGCAGCGTTGTGACCGCAAAGCACGTCAACAATCACCTGCACTATGTATACCTCAAAGACCGCAGCCGCTACGTCGTAGGCAGTTTCTCCCCAGTCATTGCGGACAAGTGGGTCTGCGGCCTGCTTTGCGAGGAGGTAAAGGACGACGGGTAGATGCCCTTTGGAGGCAGCGTTCATTAGAGGTGTCCAGCCGCCTTTCGCTTTCCGGTCGACACCGCGCACTGAACCGGACGAAAGCTGTACAACGTCGGCAGCGCCACCTCGTTCGCAAAGCCATTTCACAATATCCAGGTAGCCCTATAGGTGTCATCATACTTGGAAAGTGTTCAGTGTTGAGATGCTAACCTTAGAACAAGCATTGTGCAATGCGGTCCAACCGTCATGATCGGTGGCGTGCACGTCTGCGCGGCCCTCATTGAGCGACAATAGATAAGTAATGATATTCAGACGGCCTTGCAAGGCCGCTTTATGGAGGGCAGTCTATGAACCCTTGAGCAAGAGCTAGCAAAAATACGATTTACGTACCTCTCCTTCCCTATCTTCAAGATCGGCCATGGCGCCGCATTCTTCTATAACTAGGCAGTCTTGAGCACGGCATGCAGTATGAAAGATAGAAAATAGGACACATACGCCAGCTCACGACATTGAGGTGGCCACGGCTAGCCGCGCCGTGAAGAGCAGTCAGACCAGTCCGGGTGCTGGCATCGTTGGCGAGCACGAACGCCGCAATCTGATACTCAGATATCGCTTTCTGGAACAGCGTCTGTACGAGCTCAAGGTCTCCCGTGGCGGCAGATGCATAGAGAGCTTCGAGTTGAGCAGGCGAAGGCTGCGCCGCGGACGCAATGGCCGGCGTGATTGGAGGTGAGCTCGCCTCGTGCTGCTCGGAATGCTCTGCTCCTGGATAGACAAACGGTTCGTCGTCGTCGTCACTTTGCGCCGCGCCCGGATACTTGAATTCTTGCTCCTCTTCCTCGTTGTCGCTGGATGCGCCAGGGTACACGAACCGCTCGCCGTCCGACGCGTCGCTGGACCTCCGCGAACGTGGCGCGTCAGTCATCCTGAAATAAGGTTAAACGACGAAAAAGATGTCAAGCAACAAGCGGCACACCTCACGCGAACTAATGGTATAGACGACCACCAAGCACGCCCGACGCAAGGACGCGTCTAAAGCAAGCGTTTCGGAATCAATTGGTTCCGTGTTGGTTCCGCTCGAGTGTCATGATCAGGCCTTCGCGCGCGCCAGAATTGGTTGAACTCAACTGCAAGGCTTCGGTCCACAGCGCATAGAAATGACTTTCGAGGTTGATTCATTGGCGCCTGAGATAAATAGAGGTATACATTGGCACGACACATGTCTAAGTCAGAGAGCATTCAATCGATACAGCCTGTTGAGCCTCATGCAGGGAAAGCGATCTTCGTCACATCTACAGCGCGTCGGTCTGATATCATTGACCGACTGTGCCGAACGTCTCCACGTGAAGCGAGACGGTAGCGCCGCCTTTGAGCACCGCTGACGGACCAACAACATCACTCCTGAGTGCTGCACGGACGGACTTGGCTAATCCACCGGGCCCAGCCACTGTAGACATGATCAGAGACGCAGGTGTAAACCGACAGAATTCCTCACCATCGACAGATACGCGACCATCCCGGGCAGCCTCAATCTCGGATCGCAGAATAGCGGAAATGTCTGGGCGACCGGCCTCTGCGCGAAGGAGATTGAGGAGCGTCTCCGTGCCCTTCTTCTTTTCCAGGTCGTCATTGGGAAATGAGAGGTCCTCTTCGCTGTAGCTCAGGGATTGCAACGCCCCATTCGTGCTGGCACGCGTAACATAGATCCTCGGCTCAATCTCCAAGTGAGGCGGTACTACGGACAGCGCATCTGCGAGAGCAGAGCTTATCCATTTCAAGTCGGCTACGTTACTTTGAGCATTCGCAGTCATATTTCAGATGAAATGCTCACAAGAATCGCGGATTGCCCAGACGAAGACAATACGCCGAACAGCGGACTTGCCAGCTTTGGCATTTCTGGAAAAGAGTAACAATTCAGATCAATTTGCGAGAAGGATGCGAGATGATAGGCGACGAACCGTATGGCGTCAAGGAGGAGGGGGAGAGTGTAAGTTATGCCCGTTCCGCCAGCAACGAAGATAGAAGTCGTGAACGTCGTAAGTTCTGGAGGGTATCCGTAAGGGCCGTCGACCAGGCAGGCCACAGAGCCGTGGCCCTTGAGGTTGGCGTGCTCGCGAAGACGTTTCGTAAAGCCACTCATGCCGCGGATGAGGAACACCAAGTCATTCTCATCACTCTCTGGAACGCCACCATCGATTGGGTCCGAGATGCTCGCGATAGAGAAGGGGTGCGCTTCGAATGGGAATGTAGAGACGGAGGGCATCACGACATAGGCGTGCTGCCCCGCCTTCCACTTCATCGGGCGACGAATGGTGAGACGAACGGTGTTGTCTGCAATGAGTTGCACGTGACCTGTGACTAGTTTGTCGTCCTTGCGCCACCATCGCAAGTTGTAGAAGAAAATACGTCCAACACGCAGGCCGCGGTCAAGTCCCCAAACGAGGAATCCCGGCCAAAAGTAGTCCATGGTTTCTGGCCGATGTATCATGCCGCCTGCGATGAAGACGATGATGCTTGCACCCCAATGAGCACTTGGAGGCAATAAATCGCAGTTGGAAACAACGCACCAGATGATGTGGGTAATGAGAAAGAATTCGTACGCCGCGTTACGAATAGGCCGCAGAGAAAGGAAGAACGCCGATGTCAAGGCTGTGAGAGCCATAACACCAGCCTTCATCCAACTTGTCTCAAGCCCATGGAACATTTGCAGCCTATATCCCATCAGTACCATTCTGAGAAACTGAATATGGGCATACCCTTGTGAATAGCGTCCCATAGCGTGAATCCAGAAAAGCAAAACGATTGCGCGCGCGCAGGCACGGTGAAGGACATTTAGCTAGAAAGAAATTGTGAGCAACTACCGATAGGATCCGGAATCAGCTTAGGTCACCTTTTCGTGGGAAATGCCAGTTAAGACTGAATGGAATGAGTAACTGGCACGACGGAAGAATCCGCTGCGGAGAACGTACAAGAAATAATGTTATTTTTGCCTGCCAATGCAACGATGAGGTTGATCTGCGCACCGCCGACATGCGCGGCGCGGTCGTGCCAGTTGCGGACGTAGAGTTTCTCGTTCTGGAATGCAGCTGTAGGTATGATCAGAAGAGGGGCCAGGCCATCAACGAGGGGACGAACTACGTGTGAATTCCCAAGTGAGAATTGCTGCGGTGGTAAGTGAGCCTCAACGTCCACGGATACATAGGCAGGAAGACTCACCGACTATATAGCCAATGATGATCCCTGCGTCGGCGACGGTCATAACGGATTGTGTGCCGATTGGAATAGTGCTGCGGAACGCCACGATACGAAATGCGGCGACGACTGCATGCGGGAGGCGGCGCAGAGAGAAGCGACGTTGCACGCCGGTTGCCGGTGCTTCCGCCTCGACCTTTTCATCGGCAGTACGGAGAGCATCGGAGACCTTGGACTTGCGGTAACGTGTAACCAGAAGGTCGGCAATGCGACAAAAAGTGAGGATGAAAATGAACGCTGCGACCTGCGTGCACGGATTAGACCGAGATCGTATTGCATGGGCAGGAGAGACGCTAGACACCGGCAAATTAGATGAGACTCTGAGTCTTGACAGTCAATGCAGACGTACCACCCCATACCACACTTCCTTGGTGATCTCGTGGTTTAGCCATATTCTCCGCATGCGCGCGGCCACCATGGCGGGGTCCTTCGCAGGTCCGCCCGCAGGCGCAGTGCCGTTCATTGAGGCAGATGGGGGGGCTGGTGCATGAGCGGACATGGCTTACGACGGTTGGAAGGCAAGCAGGGGACGAGCGATTAAGCATCGGTGCATGAAGTTGCCTTTTATCTGATTCTGCGCACCCTGCAACTGCACATGCAAACGGAAGATGACGCGTGACGGCCATGCGTACTGCAATTAGCCGCCGGAACGGAGGTCAAAGTGGCAGAGATTGGCTGAAAAAAGCCACAACCTCTCCACGTCGCGGCGAAAGTCGACTCTCCGTGACCCCATGGGCAAGGCTTCTGCGATCGAGGGCTGGGAAGGTCAGGCACGAGCCCCGCACAGTCTGGGGACGCGCTACGAGGCATTCACGACAATTGGCCGTTTGAGGAATGGCGGAGCCTCTTCGGTTTGAACCCGGGCGGTGACGGGACCACGTCGGAGCTGATTTTTTCGAAGGAGAAGAAGGGGATATCCTGCTAGGAATGATCGAGATACCGAGGGATGTACAGCATGGCTCTGCACAGGATGATTGTGGCTATCATCGACTGTCGGATAGTGATAAGCACGCCATCCTCGTGGCAACAGGACGATATTTGCAGGCGCCACCGACTCGAGCACCAGAGCCAGCAACATACATAGCATGACCAGGTATGATGTAGGTATGTGCAGAAGTGGGACGCGGGCGGAAACGTCAGCAACGCCGCCGGCTCACGTGAAGGCGTCTGAACAGGGTCGCCGAGGCCACCGACGCAGATCGTGTAGCGGGCGTAACATCCCGGGCCCGATGCACCAGTCATGATGATTGTCGCCGTCGAAATGCCCGCGAAGAAGCCCGAGTTGGCAGGCCTGAAAGCGACCCGTCGCCGCAAGCGAGCCCACAAACAGTGCAGTGTTTCGTGCAAGTATGCACCTTATTGTGTTCTAAGGTGAGAACCTTGCAATGCACTCCACTATACATGCGGCACAGAACCTGGACAGAGCCCTGCTAGCGCCTCGAAGAACAGATAGTGCTGCGAATCCTTCTGAACCACGCGCGCAGCACCGCCGCCCGAGAGCTACCGGCAAATAAACATAGAGCAAAAGATAATGCGCACACCTCAGTCATCATGGCGTCAAGCTGCGAGTGCGATTGGCAGCCGACGTCCAGCATAATTCATCGCGAGCGGGTCCGGGATTGCAATATTGCAAGGCCATCGTATTCGTCTGACTATCAAGAGATGAATCAATGAGCGCCAAGCGCCGCAGCCAGTATGTAAACCAGTCCAGAAGGTCTGAGCGCTGTGGTCGGCGTCTGCATAGTCCAGGTGAAGCCGTCGGGGACGATGTCCGAAAGTTGGCCACGGCAAAAAGAGACCGAAACGCGATGACTCCGCCCTGCCGCAGCCTACGTGCTCGTTGTCTTCAATCCTTGCTTTTGGGCAGCAATCGTGCCGGGCGACTCACTTGCGCCGGTGCCTCCATTCAGAACCAATCGATTATTACCAGCATTAGAAGAATGGCTGCACTACACGGTCCTCCTACAAGCAAGGCAACCACCTACGCGTCTAGGCTCAAAACTGGGCGAGCACTGGCACTCGATGTCTGGTCAATCTTCAAGTACGTGCCGGACATCCTTCATGCGGACTCGCGTGTGACGCGGAGCGTTCAGTCAGGCGAATCTCCCTGCAGATTGCATAAACTTGGGACAAGGATACATGAATTTCGCCCCTCCGGAATGGGTTACAGACGCTGCGAATGAAGCGCTTTCATCCGTTGCAGCCAACCACTACTCGCACCCCCGTGGGCGGGTGAGGCTTCGGGAAGCGATTAAAGCATATTACCAACCGCTCTTTCATCGCGATTTGGACATTAACTCAGAAATCCTCGTGTCGAGCGGGGCAAACGAGGGTGCGTCAAGCGCAGACCGATGAGACTCTTCCTTAGTCTGAATCAACCATAGGTCAGTATTCAGTATTCACCGCTTTCCTCAACCCAGGCGATGAGGTTATCATGTTTGAGCCTTTCTTCGACCAATATCTGCCTTCCGTCACTTTCAATGGGGGCGTCCCCGTCTATGTGCCTCTACACCCGCCTGCGGCCCAAAAGGCCAAGCCAACGAGTGACGATTGGAAGCTTGATTTCGACGAACTGCGGTAGGCGATCAGTCTGGTGCAGGTGAAGCTGTTAATCGCCATTGTGCAGCCGGTCGATCACTCCGCGTACAAAGATGATCATTGTGAATACGCCGCATAATCCTGTTGGGAAGGTCTTCACACGCGAAGAGCTGGAAAAAATCGCCTCGCTGGCAAAGGAGTTTGACCTCCTGGTGATGTCAGATGAAGTGGTTCGTCGAACCGACTGCATGCATACAGGATTGATTTATCGACCTTGTTTCAGTACGAGAGCCTTGTTTTCGACGGTAAAGAGCACGTACGCATCGCAACCCTGCCTGGGATGTGGGAACGTACCGTGACTGTTGGCTCTGCCGGCAGTAGGTTGATCGCCGATGTCCCTTGTTCAGCTGCTCATTTATTCGCAGAAATGTTCGCCGCAACGGGCTGGCGAGTCGGCTGGCTCATTGCTCCAGCATCGATCATTGGCCCTTCCTTGGCAGCGCAGACTCGTATCATTTTCTGCACCAACTCCCCGCTGCAGGAAGCCGCAGCAGCGGGTTTAGAACAGGCCAGGGACCGCGATTATTTCAAGCATGAGGTGGCAGCCTACGCAGAGCGACGCCAGATTCTTGTCGATGTTTTTGATAGCATGGGATTGAAGTATAGCCTGCCTGAGGGTACCTACTTCTTGTTACTTGTACGTTGTTGCTTGCATGACCAAAGGCGTTCCCCCCACGAGCTTTTCCAGGACATTTCCGATTTCGAAATCCCAGAAGATTACCCATATCCGGACACCATTGTGGGGCGTGGGAAAGATTTCAAGTGAGTCTTTAGATCCGCTCTGGTTATCTTGTCTAATCTTGTTGCGCCAGATTTGGCTGGGTCATGGCGCAGGAGGTCGGTGTCTCTGGGATACCCGTAAGCGAGGTATGACGATGTGGCTGCTGCGCCGGAGAAACTGCTCAGTGAACCGCGCAGTTCTATTGTGAGGAACACTGCGGGATTGGAGAGAAGTTCATCCGTTTCGCGTTCTGCAAGGACCTCGACACGCTGCGTCAGGCAGCAGTTAAGTTGCAGGGTCTGCGTAAACTCTTGAAACGGTGACCGTCAAGGTTTTCGCGTGTGTGATTCAATGTTGGTTAGCCTTTAGCGGCCCCTCGGAAACAGTGCCAGCTTTCTTAGCGCATGCGTGCTCGGTTGAAACTGCTGTGTAGAAGGCGAGTCTATGTTGGAACGACCTCCCAAGCGGCATCTACTACCCTGGACAAGCTGTCGTCCCGCGCGTTATCTGCTGCATCGTAATATGCGGGATTTGTACGAAGGCGTCGGGCAAGATAGGTCGATGAGAGCGCGTCCATCGCGTCTTGTTTGCCGGTAAAACTGCCGTCTCTTCGCCGCTCTGCCATCCAGTTGCGTAGTACGTCTCCACCGGCCAATTGCGACTCGAGGGTCAGACCGTGGTTGATGAAGCGCATGAACGTATCCAGCGCCTCCGCCTGGCAGAACAGGTGGAATTGGCCAGCGCGACCATGTCTTATCGCCCGTCCGAGCATCCGCATGACTTCGTGTGGCGTATAGTCCGCCACCTGTTTATCGTCTCCCTCGCCAACGCGTGTGTACTGTGTGCCCATGACAATCACCGTGCCAGCGCGCACCGGTATCGTCCAACACGCCTCGCGAGGGGCGATCAACACGCGCACTACGCCCTCTAGGAATAGCTGAAGTATAAGGGTCTGGTCACCCTTGTTGACGCCATCGTGGTACACGCCGATGCCATTGTAGAGTGGGTCTGCGAGATTTTCATCCACCAGGCGAGCGACATAAGGCTCCAGACCTTCTCGGGCTGTGTGTCCGAGGAAGCCGCTGGTATTAAGCTGCGCAGCGCACTGTGTGATGAGATCCGTGGCCACCGCTCTGCAATGAAAGCGAGAGGGTACGAAAATGATGGCAGATTCGTCCACAGGCCGAGCAATAATCACAGAATGTGCAGGTTTGGCCATCGCCTTGAATAATGCCGCCGAATGAGGTATGCTGAAAGTTTTTGTGCTGATGGCAAGTGCTTGGTCTCTGTCACTCGGTCTAAAGCAATACAAACTTTGGTCGTCGACGTGCAGCCAGCGAGCAAGGCCAGAAGGATCGTCGAGCGATTCGGAAAGACCAAGGACGCGGACAGGCTGACTCTGCGTCGCATGCAGAAGCATAGAAACTCCCAATTCGTATTTGCTGTCCAGAAGATGGAGGTCATCACAGAGCACAACCTTCAGCGCAGAGAATTCGGAAGGTCGAAGAGGAAGAGCAGAAAAGAGGCAAGAGGAGGTAACGACCCGGACGACACGACGCTGAACTCGTCTTGTGAGGACATCAGGAGTCGTGGCAAGTTCCAAAGATATATCCTTGACATGACAGAGGCGGCGCAGGCTGAACATGGTCTCCTTCGCGGCACTGCGACTTGGCACAACGATCAGCCCCAACGAGTCTGAGCTCGATGCCGTTGACACCGCTTTACTACGGCACAAGTCAGAAACGCCCATGCAGCATGACTAACCTGCTCACCATATTGCGGCTTGAGCAAGCGTAGACTTTCCACTGGCCGCTGGCGCACAAAGCAATGCGTTGACCTTCGTGTTGTAGATAGTCCAGAAGGCCTGGGTCTGCAAGGCATTAAAATTGCGAAAGAGTCCCGAATAGTAGTTCTGAGCCGTAGCGTCTCGCAACGCAGATACCTGCAAGAAAGGCAGATCTAACAGTGGAGTGCGATCGACCGATGCAGGCGGCATAATGAGCGATTTGAGTGGAATGTCCACCTCGTGCTCAGCACCGAGCCAGCGATCCGAGACGGCGCGCAAGCGGACACACGCGGGCGGTTTTGCTTCACGAATCGGGATGACGAAGCTGAGATCGACCGTCTTGGTCGACTGTCGTAGCGGGAGGTTCGACCACTGCAGGATTTCGACGCCCTTTTCGTCCTCAATCCAGATCCACCATGGCTCGAGGCCACCGTGGACCTTGACCGCCCACTCAAATGTGGGACGGACGTGCACTACAATGCGCAGAAGGTCGAAGCTCAGAGGACGCAGGTCATAGGTCAAGTCGACGGCGGGAAAGCGCGCTGCGGCGGTGTGCAGCGCGGCGCCATGCCGCTCGTTCATGTGCAGAATGTCGCCCAGTTCAGCGGGCGTATGTGCAGCCAGTTGCGAAATAGGTACGTCCTCCGCCCAGCGTTCCAGGTTGTATAATAGCTCGCGCGAGAGGTCGGCCTGCTTCAGTGGGTGATCAAATGGCCACATGCGCTTCTCGACCGCCTTGCTCAGTGACATGATCACAGCGCAAACAGTAGCCCATTTGCGGCTGAGCGCGATTTCTAGCAGGGCGCGAAGAATACGTGCGCCGTTTTGGGCGGCATAGGCAGTGTCGGAGACAAGAGCGAAGTCTTCAATGTACGCCTGCGAGACATGCGCTTGCAGCAGAATGTTGACCTTGCCCTGGCTGGTATCCGTGCCACCCTAAAGTATGCTTTGCTTTAGTAAAAAGCACAAAAGCCAAGACGATGAAGTACCTTGACTTCGCAAGGAATGACCTCTTCCATCAAGACCTTGAGCTCCTTGACTTCCGACTCGCGTAGTTGAATCTGGTCAAACTGCGCGGAACGTCAGGACTTTGGGCAGGTAAACTTATCGCTGCGGTCGAACCTCAGTACTCATGCTGACCACAGCAAGGACGTCAGCTTCCGACATGACCGGTCGCAGCTCCTTGTTATATACTTCGATGCTGGCATGGCGGATATAGTATCTCGCAGCAATGCGTCCCAGGTCCGCGATGGTGAACTTCCCAGTTGACTGGTCAAACGTGATCATCCGCGCCTCCGCGAGCTTGCGCGCTGCAGCAGTGACGAGAATGTTGCGCTTCTGCACGAGGTCTGGGTCGGTGGCGGGTTCGTCATGCGGCATGCCGTAGACAAGGGGTTGCGCCGCATGCGCACAAAGAGGTAGGTGTACGAGAGCCACTGCATGGCTTCCGGGACATTCGACACCGTGCCGAGAGATATCTCCGCATTGAGCGAGTCGACGAGTCCGCCCTCAAATCTGCAAGTGTTCAGAAGACGTATCGATGCCAATAGACTGCGTACTTGGATTCGATAGGATGTTGCGAAGTGACGGCGTCGAGATAATGCGTGAGCTTGTCCTCAGTAGTCAGAATGTAGCCCTCGCCACTGCTTTCAAGTCCAGGTCGTCCAGCGCGACCAAAGATCTGCAAGACATCGAGGACGCTCAAATCGACGAACTTGCCGCGACCGGTATCGTACACCTGCGTTCCCTTGATGATGACAGCATGCGCGGGCAAGTTGACACCCCACGCAAGCGTCGCGGTACACACGAGCACCTTGATCGCGCGCGCTGCGAAGAGGCGCTCCGTGATATTGCGGTCGGCGCGCAACATGCCCGCATGATGGATCCCGAAGCCGTGGTCGAAGAGCTCGCGCATCTCGCGGTTGCGCGACCCGCCGACGTCGCGCCGGTAGTTGTACCATCCTGGCAAGTCCTGACACGAGAAGTCTTCGATGCCGCCTTCTTCCACCGCCGCATCCTTCAGCGCTTGCGCCGTCTTCACTGTATCCTTACGCGCGTGGACGAAGACCATGCACTGGTGTCCGGCGCGCACGAGCTCGGAGACCTTCTCAAACGCGACAGCGTCCAGGTTCTTTTTGCTCTGCGCGCTTCCGGGCTTGCCCTTGATTCCGAGGAAGTGCTGCTCCAGCGGGATTGGGCGGAAGGACGAGTCAAAGAAGAAGAGACCTTGGTACGGGTTGACGCCGAGGAACTCGGCAACGTCGCGATAATTGGGCAGCGTGGCGCTCAGCCCAACGACGCGGATAAGCGACTGCGTCGACTCGACCTGGCGCAACGTGCGCGCGACGATGGTCTCGATGACGGCGCCGCGCTCCTCATTGAGCAAATGCACCTCGTCAATAATGAGCAGCTTGACTTTGCTCGCGAGCTCGCCTTCGCCGGTGGGCTTGCGCGTGACAACGTCCCACTTCTCCGGCGTCGTGACGATAATCTGCGTCGCCGCAATTTCCGCCTGCGTCATCTGCATGTCGCCCGTGAGCTCGCGCACGGCGATGCCGAGCCACTCGAGTCGCTTTCCCAGCTTGCGCACGATTTCCGCTGCGAGCGCCTTCATCGGCGCCACGTAAATTATCTTGAACTGGTTCTTCTGGATGGACGCCGCGAGCGAGGCGGCGTTGGACGCCGTTGTCGACAGATGCTGGTGGATGACGCGCAAAACGGATAGCATCGCGACGTCCGTCTTTCCCGCGCCCGTGGGTGCACAGATGAGCATGTTTTCGTTCGTGCCGTAGACAGTGTTATAGATGATCGACTGTATGCGGTTGAGCGAAGTGTAGCCTGGGAATGAGCCTCTGCAGATTGGGATCCAGGTCGGTAATGGGGATCAGACGCTCCGACGCGCGTGGCGGCACCGTCTTCGCGGGCGGGATGACGACTTCTCCACAAACGTGTCGTGCTCTTCGCGCGTGGTGTCGACGGGCAGCATATACTTGTGTCCCGTTGCGGACAATATGCCACCATATCCTAACGAAGTCGAGGTGTAGATATTGGGCAGCATCTCAGGCACGTGCGCCTTCGCGTCTGACGAGAAGAGCGGGCGATTCGCAGCTGCCTCGAGCGATGCAGCCATGTTGCGACGCGCCTCCTCCTTGTTCTGCGGAATGACGCCCTTGGACAGCTGAGCATCGCGCTCTTCGCGTCGGGCTTTCGATGACGACGCCGGGGCATCATCCGTGCAGAAAGCAGACGTGTGAGCGCGTCGCGGGACGCGAGAACAGCCGAGAGGAGCTCGATGTGGTCGAAGCCCAGCAACTCTAGGAGATCGGACGAAATGTCGTCCGCAGATTTGGACGAGGCAAGCAACGCGCTCACGGAGGGAAGGATGGTGTCGGAGTGCTCGAGGCTCAGCAATTGCGCGTGCAGCGCCTCGGCCTCTGACGCCTCGGCGTTGGATCGAGCGCGCACGGCGTCCAGCACGCTCGGTGGAGCCGGCTCATTGTCGAAATCGTCGTCTCCGGCATCTGGCGTATCTAAAAGCCCATGCTCTCAGTGAAAGCAACGAAACGTTGGAGAGCATGCGCACCAGGGACGGGCTCCTTGGCCGCCAGCCTTCGAGCATCCATTAGTTTCCCCAACGCCGCATACAAATGGCCACGCACGACTCCCACTTCTCCAGAGCGCGGAGAACGTCGCCCACATCCGGTCAGCCTGCAGAGACCTGAAATCGCGCAGAGACTGCAGAAAGCTCATGGTCACGGTGAAAGGGAGAGTCAAAGGTCGGAGCCGGCGCGCGCTTACCGACCCGACGCTCTTTCCAATACTAACTAGCAGGCGCGCCGACCGGCCGTAGAGCGTACACCATGGCGCAGTCCTCGTGCGCATCACCTATAAATGCTCATTTATTCTTGCTAAAGCATACAACATAATGCAGGCTGTATCTCGATCCTCAAATACGAGATTGGGTGCGTCGCAGTCTGCTATGCCGTTGCGCGCGGCAGACGCTGACCGACGGCCTCGCAGGTGCTCTTCCCAATCACAATAGTCATGGTGCGCCAGCACTGAGCGCCGCGTGTGGAATGCTGGAGTTACCGACGCCACGCATGCGCCAGATTCTCGTCGGCGTCCTGCGGCACTATGTCACGCAGCTGCTGGGCTCTGCGCCCAAGAAGCAGACGCGCGCCCAGATACGCGAGCAGTGCGTTCTGTCCCCAGAATCTAGCGTCAATTAATTTCATGCCGATGCAGACGCGCGATGCTGCGCGCCCAAATCCTGCGCGCGTCCGCGTCCAAGTCGCCCGTGCCGCCCGCCCATTACCGCGCGCTCTCGTCGTACCTGCAGGATGCATTCACCGCAGGCCACTTTCTCAAAGACGGCCCGCCCAAAGCAGGCGCGGACGGCGCACCCGCGGCAGCGCCGAGCCCGCTGCAGGCGTTCAACGACCCCGCGCAAATGGAGGGCATGATGGACGGCATGAAAAAGCAGATGGTCATGATGGTCCCCCAGATGGTCATCATGGGCTGGATCAACTTTTTCTTCCAGGGCTTCGTGCTCAGTGCGTGGAATACGAACAGGAGGCAAGACATACTGAAATCCATGCAGTCAAACTCCCCTTCCCGCTCACGACGGGCTTCAAGTCCATGCTCCAGCGCGGCATCGACACCCAGGACATGGACGTCCGCTGGGTGTCCTCGCTCAGCTGGTACATCCTCAACCTGTTCGGTCTCAACGGTGTATACCGTCTGATTCTCGGTGGCGAGAATGGTACGTATCCCGCAACCGCTCCTCAGCAATCTCGTTGAAATTTCCTGCAGCTGCAGACTCCTCGCGCGACCTCGCGAGCAACCCATTCGGCGGCGCCAGCACAGGCGGGCCCGCGCCCATCGGGCAGGACATGAACAAGCTCTTCACCGCCGAGAAGGAGAACCTCGCGCTCGCCGACGGCCTGTATGTCTGGGCGTGCGACGACGTCGAGACGCGTGTGCTCGAAAAGTACGGCAAACTTCCCCGGCGTAAATAGCAGTCGCAGTGGTACAGCAGTCAATGATAGATAATTCTCTTAGCCGTCAGTACACAGCAAGCAGACTTCATCTGATAAAGTTGAGCAGCGGAGGAAGGGATTACAGCTACACATGTACACAGCGGCAAGCAAGTCCAAAACCCAACAAGCAAGACGAGGCGCAGACGACATAAAACGCCACGCATGCGCCCCGGAGACGGAGAACAAGCTTGGGATAGAGAGGGAAATATTAATATATGCCTGCGCGAGAGAGACTCAGTTCAATCCGCGGAAGACGGCTGCGAAAAGGATGTGTACTGACCACCCACAGCAGATTAGCTTTACACGAGGCCGTCATAAATCCGCAGGGCCTAATCGGGGCGACACGCGGGATAAAGCGATAGAGCGAGACCGGGAAAAACGCAGAGTTGATTGTCAGCGCCAAGGCCGCAGAGGAAGGATTACGCACCGCCAGGATGGTGGGGTCCTGCTTGGAGCCCTCGACGAACTCCTCGAAGGTTAGGCGGGCGTCCTTGTTGACGTCCATGTTCTTGAATATCTTGTCGACGCGCTGGCGGGTCGGGGCCGGGATGTGAGTGCACATGGCGAAAGAAGGCTGGATGGTTGGACGTGACGGCGCACCTTTTCCGGCGTGTCCTCATCTGGCGGCAATCGGTGGGTGCTGCCTGCCATCTTGTAGATGGCCTGGACGATCTGGAGCATCTCGTCGTAGGTAATGAAGCCGTCCTTGTCAATGTCGTATAGTTGGAATGCCCCTGTGCGCGGTGTCAGAACAGTCAGCCAGGCGACGGGCGCGGCAAACGGACATTTGAGCTTCTCCTCGAGCTGGCCGCGGGAGGTGACGCTGAGGGCGCATATGAACTCTTTAAAGTCGATTGTGCCGTTCTTGTTCTCGTCAAAGACGTCAAAGACGTATTCGGAGAAGGAGGAAGGGTCGCCAAAGGGGAAGAACTGCTTGTATATCTTGCGGAACTCTTCCTTGTCGAGCTGACCGGACGGGCAGTCCTTGAGGAAGCCCTTGTACCTGCGTCACGTCATGAGTTGAGATGCGATCGCTGTGGTTGGGCGGCTGGCAGACCATTGCTGCAGCTCTTTCTTGTCGACTGTGGGCGCGAGTCAGGTTGGGAGCGAGCAGCAGATCGCGTGGTGCGCGTACAGTGGGTGTTCTTCTGGAGGTCCTGGAGCTGTTCTGGCGAGAGTTTGCTCTGCGATTTACCCTGGGAACGGGGCGTTGGCAGCTGCGCGGAGGGGGCGGGGGCGGGGGTTGGGGGACGTACCATGGCGCCAGCGGAGAGCTGAGAGAGAGAGATGCGATGGGTGAGCGGGATAAAGGCGCGCGTGTGGCTCGGTCGGAGGAGCGGGATTGCTACGGACGGGCGTGGCGGAGCGGGCAATCCCCAGAGCGTGCGCTAAGTCCGCGGGCGGGAGCAGTGCCAGGCTTGTCCTCCTCGGACTCCGGACCTCTCTGTCCTCTCATGTGCTGGGCGGTCGGCTCCCCAACGACGCCGCGCGCGGCCAGTGTCGCGTCTGCCGCATCCTCGAGAACAGGTCCGTGCCTGGATAATCCCCACAACCCACAACCCACAATGCTAACGGCCGCTGGACGCAGGGGCCCCTGCCCGCACGAGCTGCAGGTATGCACCCAGCGCAGCGGCCACCCCGACTTCGACGTCCGCCACTACGTCAACTCCGAGCTGCGCTGGACGAACCACTGCGGGTGCGTGCTGTGCTCGCTCTGCCGCTAAATGTCCGCCGCCAACCGGCCTCGATCGCGCGCCACAGATACTGCAAGGTCCGTCGCTAAACCGTCCTGTCCGCGCCCGCCCGCCACCGCAGCTCACGCACCGTCCGCAGTGGGCCAAGGCCAATCCCGACGCAGAGCCAAAGCAGAACCGCGGCTGGCCGGGATGCTGCAGGGCGCCGGGCAGCAAGGAGTGGGTCATGGTCAAGGACCCCACCGTCGCCACCATCATCGCCCGCCTGCACGACGTGCCCATCCCCGACGCCGTCAAGCACGCCCTCGATCAGGCGGCGAGTGCCCGCCCCGCACCGCCGTCGACGGCCAAGCCGCACAGCCCTGGCTCTGGCACTGGCACTGGCACCGGTGAGTCCCGCGCGTCTGCCAGGGACGACGGCCCGTGTGGCTCATCGCTTCGCGCGGCAGCAGCCCTGCCCGCCGGAGGAAAGACGCGCACGTCAGACGATCAGCCGCCGCCCGCCGCCGATGCACCCGCCCGCCGCCTCTCCGTCTCGTCCGCCGCAGCGCCCGCCCAGCCCGCGCCGCGCAGAGCCAACACCGCGCCCGACAGCGCAGCCGTCGCCCGCGCGCTGCTGCACAAGAAAAGCGGCTCCCTCCAGCAGCTCTCCATTTCCCAGCGCGCCGCGCCGACAGCCCAGGTCTTCTCGGACTCGGACTCGTCGAGCACCGTCCGGTCTGAATTCACCGACTATCTCTCTGACGTACGCCCGTGCCTTCCCGCCCGCGCCACGCTGTGCTCATGACGTCGCCAGGAATCAGAGGCCGAGCTGCAGCGCTTGGCGCTCGAGCGCGCCCAGCTCAAGCGCGAGGAGGAGGAGTTCAGGGCAGCCCGCGCCCGCCTCGCCGCCGTCGACACGAATCCGCCCATCGAGTGGCGCCCCACCCAGCCCGCCTCCAATTCCACCGCCACGACGCGCCCCCGCCATGGCTCCAACGGCTCTGGTGGCTCTGGTGGCTCGACAAAGCAAGCCTCGCCTAAACCTGCGCCTGCGCCCGCGGCCTACGTCGCGCGCCCAGCTCCCCAGGCCGCGACCGGGGCCAACCCCGCGACTGTCCCGCGCGTCACGACGTCCGTGAGCGAAATTCAGCGCGCCATCGCCGCCCAGAATCGCGCGGCCGCCGCGGGCATCCAACCAGCGCGCCAGCCTCAGGCGCCGCGCATCCGGGGCGGCTAACGAACCCTCTCTTGCGCTGGCAGTACATATTCCGCGCCCTAACCCTCCTTCCATCTATCCCTCCTGGTCTTCCTGCTTCGTCGGTCGCTGTGTAGGTTGCGCAAAGATCCCTCTCTCTCTCTCGCTGTATCTGTCCGGGGTGTAGAGATAAGCCGCTGTGTACGAACGTGCTGCATCCTCATCGTGCGACTCCCTGCAATATGTACCATCATGCACTCCCTCTCTCTCTCTCGCTGTCTCTCTCTGGCTATCCCCCATCCTATCCCGAGGTTTCGACCGGCGTCCGCGTCAGATATACGAACTCTGCTTGCTGTGTTGATCAACCACCCCTCACGACCCTGCTGTTGTATTTCGCCGGCCACGCTCACGAATGCATCCTTTTCAGATGCCAGTTCACTTTTTCCGTTATCGAAGTCCGGGTTGGTCGTGTTACAGCATGGTAGTGTACATTGCGTGAACTTGTGTGTTCTCCGAGGCGTCCCGCAGCGCCTCACGCGACGACCACAGGCCATCCCGACGAGAAGTCGAGGTAGTTGATGCCGAGGTACGACGCCCCGCCGACGTCGCTATTGCGCACGTAGTGGTACACAATGACATCCCGTCCGCTCACGGGGTCGAGGAAGACGCTCTGACCTGTCATCGCGCCGAGACTGAATCAGTACACAGCGATCATCCGCGCAAGGCAAATACAGACCGCCAGGGGCGTAGACGTTGTCGTGAGAGCCGAGCACGAGGTGCCCGTCGGCGGGTTCAGGTCTGCGGTGAGCGGGTTCCCGGCTTGACCTGGTATCGGCCTTTCATGAATCGCTGCTCGAGTCTGCATTGAAAGACTGGAGTCCATACCGTAGAAGGGACCCATCGCATTATCGCCACGGCCCACGCGCACCTTGTACTCCTGTCCCGCCGGCGGCTTCGTAGGGTTCTAGGGACCAAGGGTTCAGTCACCTGCTGGCGGAAAGAAAAAAGGGGGCGGGGAAATCGTAGCCACGCACCCCGCCCAGAGGCGTCACGCCGTCCGAGAAGAAGCAGAAGTAGTACGGCGAGCTGCGCGGTTTGTAGACGAACACGCCCTCGGCCGGGCGGCCGTTCCCCCCCGCGAGATGGGTGCCCGGGAGGGCCTGCAGGGGCTGCGTCAGGGATGCACATCGACACCGCTGGCGAATGTAATGGGCCGACGCACCGAGGCTTGCGTCTTCACGTCGGGCCACAGACCAATCTGGTAGATACCGTTCCAGTAGCTGCCAAAGCTGAGCTTTAGCCCGTTGTTGTCGATGATGTTAGGGTCGACTGCATGCGGTTAACCTTTGTTTTACTTTCCGTATCTGCTGTATAGATAACGCACTGGCATTGTAAACGTCGCCGGGCTGGGAGCCAATGACCTTGCCAAGGTCCGTCCAGGTTCCAGGCTCCATGGACGGGCTCGTCGCAACACCGATGGCAGAATTCTGGCTGCCAATCGTAGAGACGCTGTAATACAGCGCATACGAGCCGTTGATAAAGTTGACATCTGGCGCCCACAGCGTGCAACGTCCATCAAGCTGAATGACCGAGCAGTTAGGGAGCACCGAGCCGGAGCGAGTCCAGGGGCCCCTGAGGGACGGCGCCTTGAAGATCTTGATGTTCTCGCCGGTGCTGAAGACATAGTATTGCCTAGTGTTCCCGTTGTACCAAATCGCAGGGTCGCGGACGACAATGTTCTCTGCACAGGGGCTCAGTAGGGTACATAGGGGCTGAGAGACCAATTCGCCAACGCACCGCTGCCAGGGAGCGGATTCGGCTCTGCCGATACGCGGAGCGCGAGGAGCGTCTGCGCGAGCACTGCGAGCTGAAGCTTCAGGTTCATGGTTGGCGGCCGACCGTGAGCAAGAACTCGAGCTCGTTCACGTTGGCCAGCATCGTCATTTTATAGCGAATCCCATAGATGCACGCGGTAGCGGCGGTGGCCACATGAACGGCCCTCACGTGCGGAGACGCGCATGGCGCAATCGAGCTTCGTATTTCAACGCCGATAAGTTGAATAACTCGGCATTCTTGCCCAGCGTTCAGTATTCAGTGTCCAGAACAAAGTTTCAGACAGTCAGAATAAGTGCCGGTCTCAAATGCGATATCGCGCAGCTTTCTCGAAGCAGGTTGGTATGTAGGGCTCCGAGCTCGGCGCGGACCGAACGCTTGAACACATCCCGAGTCTGTCGCTCTCCGTCGTGAAAAGACAAGACTTGGTAAACAATCTTCAGACACAGCTTGCGAACTGGTGTAACTTTCAGATGAACTAAAACAAGCTATGATACACAGCGACAAACAGCAGATCACCCGTGGGGGTCTTGTCTCGATATTGGACGTGAGGGAGGTGGAGGTGCGGGTTTTCGCTGCGGTGTCAACGGTGCGGGTAGTTGTAGTGCATCGTTGTACAGCTCGTCGTCTGAGGACGATGGCGATTCGTCCGAGAGGTCGGAATCCCCGCCCGCGGTCAGTAGGTCTACCACGCCATTGGGATGCTCTACACAAGTCAGACGACTGCTAAGATATGAGATTCACTTACGTGGCGTGTCCCACCATGCGGAGGCGGCAGAACTGGGAGGCGGTACTATGCAAGGATGAGCGCGCGAGAATGGTTGAAGGGAAGCGTGCACACAGTTTTCGGGCATATCATCAGTTGGCACAAGGCGCTGCAAATGCTGCTCCAAATTCTCGCCGGGCGATTTGGAAGTCACCATTTGTAGTAGCTGTTTCCGCAGAGCTGCCTTCTTCTGTGCGTCGACCTTGGGGATCTCTGCTCTGAAGATCGCGAAGACAGGCCGATGATCTGAACCAAGGAGCTCCGCTCTTGAATATGTGACAAGGTCTAGACTGCGCCCGCGGTACAATATGCGGTCTGTCCAAGCAGGAATACGCTGCTTTTCGGATGTGTCGTACTCGGTCGAGTGCAGGTCGTAACGATAAGTTGGCGCGAAAAGCAACGGTCCTTCCTCGAAGCCTACACGATCTTAGTGGAGAAAGTGGGAAAATTTGAACAAAAGACAAACCGATGAACACTTGCTGGTCATCCATTGCTCGTTTGAGCTATACTCTGTGAGCCAAACATGCTTGGCGAGTATGCTAGAGCCCACCTGGTCCGCGGCGACCAACTGGTCGTATTCTCCACTCACGGCGAGTCGACGCACTGTCTCGTTGTCGAGTTCGATGCGATAGTTCGTGTCGGCCAACCATACGACGTTCCTGCGTGAATGTAATGAGTTCAACACGGTGTCGCTGAAAAATAGAAACTCACTCATGGCTACCGACAGTCTTCCCTTTCAAGAAGTGCAAACCATTGACAATGGTTCTATAGTCACTGTTACGCTCTTCCACGGCCATATGGCCTGCCGCCAAATGCCCGGTAATAAAGCAGTAAGAGGAATCTTCGACGTCGAAACGTATCGCGGCAGCACCCTTGTTTCCTGCCATGCCGGACAACTGCAGAAGAATTGCGCCATGAGGGGTCATCGTGACACGGACAGCTGCCAGCGCGTACCCCGGTCTGCAGCGTCTTAGTCTTTCTTTACGCGGAGAAGGGCGCAAGCGCACCTTCCGCGTTGTCGCTTCGACATTTCGAATTACGCTCGCGAGTGCAGTCTTGACAAAAATAATGAGAGCAGTGCCTACAAGCTGAAAAATGAATGATTCAGCCATAGGTCACACGGAGGTCATCATGCTGCACCTGCTCGCTGCGCAGTAACACATAGTTGGATTTCTTGTTCGGACGACGCTCGAAAGTTTCTGTCAGTACCACCTCCCACATTCGCCGCTTATCAGGATCCGTTTGAACTATCTGCTGCGCTGTAAGGGGGACCATTTCCTAGATTAAGGTGAGTTGGTGGTCTCGTCACATTGACCACGACTCACCTGGAAGCCGAGGACGAAGATATCGGGACTAGGCAAAGCTCAGAGTCTCAGCATAAACAATTAATGAGCATACGCACTCTGGCATATCTATTTGCCATGTCAGACTGGTGAAGAGCATTATATGTAAGGCATACCAGGTCTGGGAAATAGCCAGGGCAACAAGGACTCAGATGGAGGCTGCTCATAATTCAGAACTCGATAAAGCCGGACAGTACGATCAACTTACCCTTCCATTCAGATTCCAGGTGCCAACAAAGATCGAAATGTGGTAAGTCGTCGAATATTCCGATCTCCTTCGACAAATTCAGCGGCCAGCACCCTGTGTACGGGGAGAGGACGGACCTGGCTGCCAACAGCTGGCGGACGGAATCATGTATTGGATCGAATATGGCAACAGCCTTGTTATTTGACAAATTACCCAGGAGGAGGTCGATGGCGGTCTGTTTACTCCTATCTTGAAAGTTGTTGATATATGCCCGCGACACGCTCTTGGTAGCGTCGGACAGGACCCCTGGTAACTATCAGCGACACGAAAACAAAACAAAATGAGCTATCAGGCTCTGACCAGCAAGAGTGCGCTTGCCACTCCGTGTATAGCTAGTGTTGAGCGCGCCTGTGCCGGCCTGCAAGGGAGCTCAGCAGCCATCAGCGTTAACACGATGCTATGCGCACATATATCCTGGATAGTGCGTCGCCGTTCTCAGCCCATAATTCGCGATGATACCCCCACAGGGAATTTGATGATGCAGCCTCCGGTCGCGTTTGCAAGAAATATTGCTCTAAAACAGTTCTGGATACGATGTCCTGAACGAAGTTCGTACGGTCCAAACTGCCCGGGGCGAGTGAGCAGATGGCCAAGCATAAAAATGAAAGCGGACCAGTCAAGGCAATTTGTGCGAAACACGCCCCGTTGCTCCAGAATAATCTCGCCCATGCTCAGATCGACGGTCGTGAATCCAAAGCTATCAATACCGTCCACGACACCCTCATTCCGCTTCAGTTGTAACGGAACGGAGTCGTGTCCACCTATTTTCACGGCGTGGTGAAAATCGAAATTCGACATGCCAATGGGGTTCGTGCCCCCGATGCCACGCGCAGCCAATTGGGAGTATGCCTGGGACAGGACAACTTCGTTTTCCTTGGATCCCAGAAGATTGATGATGTGAACCGCGTTATACTCGTCTAGCAGTGCAGCAAAATGTCGCTCGAAGGCGGGCTGGGCTGCAGCTTGGGACCTGGTAATTTGAATTCGTTGGACGAACGTCTGCAGGCCGGTCTGTTCCCAGAACACTACGAGAGTACAATCAGTGACAGAGTAGTGACAGAAGAAGGTTATGAATCGTACAAGGTACACTTCCACGAACTTGAGTGTAGCTGAAACAGATTTGTTCCGTGCTACAGAGAGTTTCTGTCTATGCGATGGGTGAGTATGCGCAAACGAGGCAAACAAGAGAATTTACCTCCACGAAGTTGGCAGTATTCCCATCATCGTCGACACCACGCGTGTTGAAACGCGTGCCAGCACGCTTCCAGCCGAGACGGGAGATCAGCGCGAGGGTGGCCACGCTGGGCGTGCCCTTGGTCGACGCAGTGGGTAGGGGGACCGTGAAGACGCCAACGTAGCCTTGAATGACCAGAATCTATAACTCATCAGGTCAAGGTATCCCAGATAGCGCGATGACCGACCAAGAATTTGCACCGATCGAACTCCTGACGCTCGCTGGGCTCCAGACGTTCTCGAAACTCGAGCAGTCCGCTGACGATATTCTCATTCCACACGAACCGCGGATCGAATACGCCAACGTCGTGGCCACCGTCTTCCGTATGGCGCGTACGATCGCGCTTGATACGCTCCGCAAGACGCGTCGAAATGTCCCAGTGGCGCGGGTCGGACGCGTAGTAGAATGTGCCGCTCGAGAATATCTTGGTGAGTGCAGCGCAAGGATGCTCGTATATGCTGCCCCCGCTCTGGCCAGCAGCAGATATGTAATCATTGCGTGCGTCTGGGTGCTCGTATCCGATGGGACTCGGCAGCGCGTCGCCTGCTAAGGGAAGTTCATCGAACGTGGATGCCGTGAGGCTGAAGAACGCCGTCTCCAGTATTCGCGAGACAGTGTACGAGTTGGAGGACGATGGTATCAGGTTCCCGATCTCGAGTGCCGCAGTGACCACGACGAGAAACACATCTGCAGAGCGCGTCAGGTCACCGCGCAGGCCGCACAGACTGAGCAGCACCGTTTTGCACATTAATCAGACCTGTGAGGTGCATTAGCAGCCTTACTCAATATGGGATATCTGGGCGCACCCAGGCAGCCGATGACGGGTCTACTGGTGAGCTTGGTCACGCCCGACAGCGAGACCTCTTCTTTGGGCAAGAACTCGACGACAACCTGGTTATTCGAGCCCTCTGCGACGCGGAACACAAGCGCCTTTCTAGGACAACCTCGTCGCTCCTCCTCAGAGGTGGTGACGAGCAGCAACGTCCGCGGCGAGTCGCGTACGTAGAGGTGCATGGCAGACACAAGTTGGTAACGCCGACGCCACGCGCAGCCGCGGACCCGAGGGGCCGCATCCGGAAACGGCGCGCTGCCAGAAATCATCATGGACTATGTATTGGTAGAACAATGCAGATGTTGTACATATGGGAGAGAGAGGGCACTGGCACATATTATGCATGATCATGAACAGGCAGAGCGCGAAACAGCAATCCATCATATCCAAGTGAGACGATCCGAAACCCTAACTCACGCCCAACCATCCCATTGTCCATAACGTCGGAACTCGACAAGTGTGCAATCCCGGCCGACGTGCTCCTTCGATTCTCTCTCTGAGTCCCGATCCCTGGCGGAGCTGGACGCAATGCTCGGCGCTTGGGATGGGGCACGCGGTGCGGGAACTGGACTCGAGTGTACCGACCCACCACCACCGCTTTGCCGTCTAGCTGGACTCGTTGGCGGAGATGCAACTTGTGTAGGCGACTTTGGAGTCGGGCCTGGGGCAGACGGCGAAGGTAAAGCGAGGCGATACCACCCTCCACTGTGAGTAAGGGCTACGAGCTGGTATTCACCTCCTTCAACCTGAATCCAACCGACAACACATCGATCGTCTTCAATAAGGTCTGCATTAACAGACAGTGGGGCGCCTGAAGTCATCGAGGACAATGCGATATGTGCGTTTGGCGCAGGTAGGCGGAACTTTGCATAGGACCACTTGCTGTCGAAGTATTTCGGTAGCTTGAGGAATGGCGAAAGTTGGGAAAACATCGAGACACGATTTCTACAGTGATTATGGTTAGTATGGACCGAGAAGACGACGAAGAGACGCACGTAGCACTCCCGCCCGATGTTGTATCCGTCGCGGGAAGCACGAAGACGTGTACGGTGCCCTTGTCGCTGCACACTACCAACTCCTTCTCGTCAGGTCTGAATGCTACAGCGTATATCTCCGCCTGGTCGCTTCCGCGGCGGAAGGCGTCGATGGGATTGCCTGTGTGCGCGTCCCACACGCGTACCAGTGTCCCTCGCGCCGAAGTAGTGGCAAGTAACCGCCCGCTCGGTGTCACAGCGATTGTAGATAACGCTGTCTCATGAGCAATGATGATTGATGTCGGGTGTTTGGACGGCGGCGCAGCTGGTAAAGGTGGAGGGTGCGCGGTTGGGGTAGACAGCTTGGGCGGGGGACAAGGGGGCAGATGCACCAGCTGTACATGTCCCATCTGCCGTCCAGGTATCGCTAACAGCGTCGCATTTGTAGCAGTAGCCATTGCAACGAGGCCTGGTCCGGACGGTGTCAGCATGCTATTGTACGATGACGAGCAAGACAACGCACCCCTCAGGTTCTCATTGGTCTCATATTCTGCGTGTCGCCTGATCTGCTCGCCAACCTCGAACACAACGACTCGCCGTCGGAGCGCGACGGCCAACCAGCCCCTGCGAGCGGCCATGCCGCGCACCTTCTCCCTGAACTCGAGCTCTGCGACAGCCTTGCTGAGAGACTCGTCCCACAGTACGACCTTGTTGGGCGGGTACAGTGGCATAGTGCCTCCACCGAGCAGGAATAGCAGAGAGCTCGAGTGCATGGGCAATACCATGGCAAGAGTGGCGTCCGTCAGCTCTGCGACAACAGGTCAATCTATTGTGCCAATCCCAGCGACGACGCCAGTGCATACCGTGCTTGCGCAGGAGTCTGAGTGGATATGTCTGGTAGACCGCAAAGCCATTGGGTGTCGCGCATGTAAAGATACGGTGGTCGGCGTCGAAGCGCGCGTCGGATACCTGGATGGGCTGGGTGCTGGTGATCGAGTGCCGAGCAAGGTGCATCGCTTGCGGCGCTACACTTCAATGCGCCTATGATGGGAGCGGACACGGCTCACAGCAGGCTGTGTCCCAACGTCGCGTGCAGGTCGCGGTGTGGCTCAGGGGGCAGGCCCGATAACAGATCACAATATAGGGTGGGGTCCCAAGATGGCGCGTCCTCTGAGAGCATCTTCATGGTCTTAAAGCTCAATGCACACATTTATAGGGTAAAACCTGCTGGAATCATCCTTGATATACCCTCAGTATGCTATCTAAGGTTTTTTTCTCAGTATTCACACCCAGTTGTGCAACTGTACAGTTGGCCGGATCGACCGGCGGGCGAATGAATTCCATTTATCAGAATTGAGACAACTCAGAGTAGTCAGAGTGATGCTTTAGTGGCCGATGAGGGCTGAAAATCAGGGAGACCAAGAAACGCTCTCAGAGGACTCCGGCGTGCTCGTTGCCAGCCACCGAGTCCGACACCTTAGCACAGGCCAATGACTCTACGACCGGCGCAAGTATTCATCTTTTGCCAAATCGAGTCCGACATATCTTACAAACTTTCGCAGCATAACACAAACAGCATAACACAAAGGAGTTACCATGCTTCGGCTACCGAATGATACCCTGCTTTTTAAGATCGTCATATGTCTTGCGGTTGTAGACATTGCCATCCTCATCTTCAAGCTCTTCAGTGGTCTCATTTTGCACGACTTCCTGGCGACCCTCCTGCTTCAGTCGCTCGGCCACTGAAACAAGTCAGCAGGTAAATAAATGGGTGTCAGGGCGACGCACATGCAAGTGCATCTTCGATGCGAGTAATCTCGTGGAAATGCTTCGTGTTCGGCAGCCCAAGTGCCCGCATACCAAACGCGTGGCGAGACTCCTGGAAATGACGCTCAAAATTTTTCCTAAGGTAACGAGAGGGGGTAAGCGAGAAATAATGATACTCGGTAAGAAGTGAACATACCGGCCCATGTAAACGTGATCGGAGCAAATTTCACAGCGGTACTCCACCCCGAGGCCATGCAGCTTATAGAGCCAGTAGGGAATGGGTTTGCCGTCCCATCCGAGCGGCAGCTTGAGGGGGTTGTAGATTTTCTCCTCCTCCTGTTCCTCTTCCGCGGCAGGCGGCTCGTCACCGCCTTGTGCCGTTGCAGCAGCCGTTGGTGCATCCAGCAACTCCTGCTCACGTTCCCGAGCGGTTAACGCAAAACGTCGTTCGACATTTGACTTCGTCTCCCCCAAAGTGTTGACCAGCGGCTGCAGGAGCGCCGTGACGAGATGTGTCAAACGCGCAAGTCGTCGGTTCTTGGATTCTTGTGCGCTGTTGTTGAAGTTGCCTCCGTTGGCTGTTGCGCCTCCAGATTCACCGTTCGTGGCGGCAGCCGCCTCGGCCTTGGCGGCCGCTTTCTGGTGCTTGTTCGAGGTGAGATGCGCATCATACACAGTTTGTTTCGAGTAGGACTTCTTGCCTGTTTTCTTTTGATCAGGATCGGGCCTACCACAAACAACAACAATCGACTTACAGGCTGAACACCAGATGCCTGTCTGAACCATTGCCGTTCGCAGCACCTGAACTGGAGGACTTTTGCCAATCTCCGGTCTGGCCCGCATCCCACAAGGCAGCAAACTCGGCTTCGGCGACGAGTTGCTCTTTGTCGACATCCGTCAACGGTCGTGTACGCTTTGTGAAGGACAGCAGATATGTATGCAAGTTCTGAAGGTATCTGAAGGATATGTGAGTATAATGCGACCCATGAATGAATGAGCGCTACGTACGACTCGTATTCCTTGGTTAATCGGGTCTCCATGGACAGTTCAGAGTGTACTGGTTGATTCGAAACGGTCATCAAGGCGCCGAGGTAGTGCATGTACGTCGTTCGACGAATGTTCTTCAAGTTGTTGTACGCGGTATGATGGCTGTAAAGGTCGAGATAACGGCCGTACGCCTCTTCACCAGAGAACATGACGGATAAAGCTGCGAGGGGAAAGGAAGCGCGTCAGTTGGGATCGAAAAGCAACACGACATGGACGACGGACGATCTTCATCTTCATATTCCCCTTCAAGCGGCTCGTCAACGAGTGCTGCAAGCTCGGTTTCGAAGGCGCCTACTACGGTATCAGGGTACTTCAAGTGGTGCTCCCTGAGTCTCCCCAACCTCGTGTAGAACTCGGCTAGGTCATCGGCGCCAGGCTGAAGATTGGTCGGCGCGGACAGCGCGTCAAGTTCAGCTTTCCTCGCTGCGTCGTCATTGTATGAGGTATTAAGCTCATACACGCGGTTGGAAATGCGCTCCAACAGCTGACTGGCTTTGTGCTGGTTGGCAATGTGGGCCTGCTGGGTTGGGTACGTGTGCGAGAGGACGGTGGAAAGAGCGCGTTGGAGGCGCTCAACTTCCTCGTGCGTCTGACGCTGGATTTCAAACACAGAGTCCATGTTCGCACAACTGTAAGGCCGACGTAAAAGCTGGAGGCACCGGGCACAAGCCTACAGCGGCAGCGGTGCGTCGTTCGGGAGCAAGACGCGTTTTGCGGCGTTCAAAACCTGTCAGCGCCGTTGCCTCCGTCCCCGCTTGACCGTGCGAGTCAACCGTCCGCGCGTTCGAACCTTTCCATTGCCCTTGCCCTACAACACCAAGTGCAACGGAAGTGTATCTGTTGCGCATACTACCTCCGGACTCTGGACATTCTTTTAGCAACGTTATAGCTTGTGTTTTGGGTGCTATAGTGTCCGACTTCCACCGACACAATGCTTCGACGCGCACATGTCCTCGTCGGCGCCGGATTGCCATGCAGCGGAACTGATAAAAGCAAGGTCTCGTCTTGCACGCTCAGCGACGACTGAGATTTCTCTGCCGGAAGCTCGAGGACTTCATGCAGCATCTTGGTCCGTGCTCGCGACAGCAATTATTCCCTCGTCCCCCGTCTACCTCGTACGCTCGGGATATCTCACTGAAGCTCTGCATTTTGGCCTGCCCATGTGCCGTTTGTCAACCTGGATTCGCTGCAGTCAGGTTTTGGGCGGCTCTTTCTGCGCTCAAACAACCCCGCCGACAATGATTCACCACTATCTCGGCCATGGTACATTTTCATCTCGGTGTTCCCCAGGTGACTACATCAGTTCGCAATGCCGTCAATTGATTTACTTTATGACAATGGACGGATTCTGCGATTGGCAACCCAACGGATGTATCGCTCGCACCTCATGGATCATGGGAGGCTACGGTGTCGTCCTGCATCTCTCCGAATACATCTGCTCCGTCGCGCCTCTCGCCTATGTTTTTCTGTCGCATGGTCCCCAGGCCGGACAATAGCTGCTGTTTGCGGCCAGCCTGACAACCTCCTGGGAATCCAGTTCATCATCTC
Source organism: Auricularia sp. M12 (assembly GCA_037042885.1). NCBI lineage: Eukaryota > Fungi > Basidiomycota > Agaricomycetes > Auriculariales > Auriculariaceae > Auricularia > Auricularia sp. M12. The sequence continues at coordinate 1,730,476 of CM073212.1, forward strand.
GCTAATATCGCATCTTCAGGAACGCTTTTGTCTGCAATGCCGTCCACCCCAGCGCATTCTCAGGTATTACCTGCCTCCGCAGATCTGATCCCAATTGCGGACTATTTATTTGGGCCTCTCCACAGCGGCACGTGCCCAATCCGGAATTCGCCCATCGAATCGATCATCTCGCCGCTCGCCATCTCATCGTGCGCCATCCCTCCCTCCAGCGCGCTGCAATGTCCGGCCTCGGTGCGATAGTGCGCGAGGCGCGCGAGGAGGACCTGGACGAGATCGCGTCCATCTACGCATTCTACTGCAACAAGAGCGCGGCGACGTTCGAGACGAAAGCGCCGCCGCGCGAGCAGCTCGCGCGGCGCTTCGAGGCCGTGCGCGCGGAGAACCTGCCCTATGTCGTCGTCATCTCCAGCAACGACCGCTCCGTGCTCGGTTACGCCTACGCCGCACAGTACCGCTCCGAGCGCATAGCGTATGCGCATACTGTCGAAATCTCGATCTACGTCCGTTCGGACACAATACGCGGTGGCCTGGGCAAGATGCTCATGGCGCGCCTGCTCAATGACCTACGCAAATGCAAACGCGATCCGCCCGTGCGCGAGGTCATCGCGGTCGTTGCCGAGGACAATGTTGGGCTGGGGCGCGGCGTCGACAAGTTCTACACGAGGGAAGGTTTTGAATGCGTCGGAAAGCTGAAGGACGTGGGATACAAATTCGATCGCTATATCAGCGTGTCATTTTGGCAAAAACATCTAGCTGAGGATTGAAGCTCTTATTTTTGCTATCGTATGTTCAGATATATGGTCGTTTTCCGCGGAAGCGAATAGATTTGGGTGCATGTGCTTTATACGTTACAGCAATTACAGACGAGAATGAGAACGACCTGGACGACTGCGCAGCGCACGTTAAGGCGGTTAGATGAGCTCGGCAGCGTTGACAGGCATTTCATCAATTTGAGTGCTGTAGAATTGCTCAATATCGCGCAAGATACGGACGTCCTCCACCGTGACAAACTGTCATTGAAGCATGAGCATAGTCATACAAACTTTATAAGACACGCACGTTGATCGCGACGCCCTTGCGTCCAAAGCGCCCAGACCGACCAATACGGTGGATGTAGTTTTCACGATTCCTGAACGAATGCAATTTAATAAGCCGAAAAAAAAATGCTCTGGCACTTACGAGGGCAAATCGTAGTTGATGACTAGCGATACTTGTTGGACGTCGATGCCGCGCGCCCAGACATCGGTCGTAATGAGAACACGGCTACAGTACGAATGGGTGACATTGCGGCTACAAGGAAACTGTAAACACACCTCGTCCCGCTGCGGAACTCCTGCATAATTGCGTCGCGCTCCTTTTGCGGCATCTCTCCATGCATGGATGAGACCGTGAAGTTGGCGGCGCGCATCTTTTCCGTTAACCAGTCGACCTAGGTGGGGATCACATGAAGCGAAGCAAACACTGTCAAAATCGGGAATCTTGCCTTGCGTCTTGTGTTGCAGAAGATGACAGCCTGCGTGATGGTCAAGGTGTCGTAGAGGTCGGTCAGCGTGTCGAATTTCCAGTCCTCCTTCTCGACAGCCACGAAGAACTGCTTGATGCCTTCGAGCGTCAATTCGTCACGCTTGACGAGGATGCGGATGGGGTCGCTCATAAATTTGGTTGTCATCTCGAGCACGTCGAAGGGGAGCGTCGCGCTGAGGATGACGACCTGGGTGGCGGGCGGGAGATACCTGTAGACATCATAAATCTGGTCCTTGAAGCCCTTGTTGAGCAGCTCGTCGGCCTCGTCGAGCACGAGCAGCTTGATGTTGCGGGTGCGCAGGTTGCGGCGGCGGATCATGTCGAACACGCGGCCGGGCGTGCCGGAGACGACGTGCTGGCCGTAGTCGAGCTTGCGGATGTCCTCGCCGATGGAGGTACCGCCGATGCACGCATGGCACTGGACGTTCATGTAGTCGCCCAGCGCGAGCACGACGGACTGAATCTGCGTCGCGAGCTCGCGCGTCGGCGACAGCACCAGCGCCTGGGTGTCGCGCAGAGAGGTGTCGATGCTCTGCAGGATGGATATCGAGAACGTCGCCGTCTTGCCCGTGCCCGACTGGGCCTGCGCAATCACATCGCGGCCCTGGATAATGGGCAGAATGGCGCGCTGTTGGATGGCTGAAGGCTTTTCAAAGTCTTGTTGCGCGTGCGTTAGCAGCTGGCAGACGCGCTGGGCGGCGACAGATACACGCACTATAGGCATAGATGCCGCGGAGGAGGTCCTCTTTCAGGTTGAGGTCGTCGAAGGTTGAGACGACCTGGACCCGTGTCAGAGACCCGCCCTCCGCGTGATACGCTCGCGCTCCGCACCTGGACTGCCTCTGAGGACTCGAAGACGAGCTCAGAATCACCGGCGTTCAGGGCTGACATGGCTGCAGCGGGACAAGAGTGCTCCGCCAAACAGCCGCAAAGCCTCTGCGAACATGACTGAAAATCCTCGGAACCGCGTACAGGCAAGAAACCGATGGCAGAGTGAGTCTCCAGCTCGGATTTTGCTGGTAAACGCTTATATTTCGCTTGGACAAGAGACTGGAATACATGGCTTGCAGAAATCACCGTAACTCGCGCAAAAAAAGCTATTAAAATACAATGCAAACGGTCTGGGCAGTCTAATCCTCGTCGCGGATGTTGTGCTTTTGCTTCAGTTTCGCAAGGTCCTCTTCTCGCCTTGCAATCTCGGACTTGACGGCAGCGGCGTCCTGTCTCGCAGGCATATGATACAGAACTAGGAACCTAGTCAATCTTCCCGTGCCTACGCAGAGTTCATGGTGCACGTACCGACAATGTATCGTTCCTGCAAATGGAAACCGTTCAGGTGGTCCAGCGCGTTCTTTGCCTGCAGCGTCGTAAGTGCGCTGAACGATACAGACGACCCGGCACGACGCACGTCCATAACGTCCTCGTACACGACAAACGCAGTGCCTCGTGTCTTGGCATCGTTTCCTATGCGGATCTGGCGAATGCTGCCATAGCGGCCAAACAGGTCGTACAGGTCCTCGCCGGTAATCGTGTAGTTCAGATTCTTGACGAACAGAATGCGGTTCGCGCCTGGGGGAAGCTTTGACTGGATTCCTGTGAGCAAGGCCGGAGACAGCGAAGCGAGCAGGTACACACTTACGGTTGGACGCGCTGTAGCCATTTCAAGAGGAGGACTCACGGTCGAAAACTCCGACGCACACAAAATATTACAGCAGGAGAAAATGCAAATAAAATGGATGCTTCTTTAACAGACAAGAACAGTCTACTGGGAATGTATATCACACAATGGCACAAGCATGCGCGTGTCTCGGCGTGTCCATCATGTACCCACCACCCGCGCCAACCATGAAGCATGTGCGGCCGCAAAGGCCGAGAGCACCTCCTTACCCTGTACAAGCACATTGAGCGACTTCAAGCGCGGCTGCTCTTCTTCCATCTCAGCGTCGTCGTTCGGCGTATGTACGGTGCTCGAGGCCGAGCTGGACGGGCTTGGCTCGCGCGTTGCCGCGTGCAACGGCGGTGCAAGCGGCGCCGCCCGCCGCCTAGGCACGCCATGGTCAAGCGGCACCTGCTGCACCTGGGCCTCCTCCTCTTCCTCGGACTCGCTCTCGTCGTCGTCGTCGTCGCCGGCGTCTGGATCGAAGTCTTCCAGGGGAGCTGGGTTGTCGCCGTCTTCGTCATCCTCGTCGTAGCCGTCATCGGAGCCAATCCAGCGGCCCCGCCAGTCGACGGCGTCTAGTTCCTGCGACGTCTGGGGCCGCATGCGCAGCCAGCGCATGCGGGGTCCGCTCTTGGCGCGCTCGCTGACGCGGAAGCCGTAGATCTTGGGCACGTAGACGTCGCCAACGGCGCGCCGCTGGCCGCCGTGCGGCATGGTGTTGACGAACGGGGCGTCGCGCGGCTCGTTCGGGTTGTAGTACGAGGCCGGGGCGAGCTCGCGGTAGGTCTGGAAGAAGAGCTGGGGGAAGGTGGTGCCGAAGAATGCGCCGTCGACGGACTGGTAGCGGCTGGACGGCGGCGTGTAGAGGTCGTGGCAGTTGGGGCAGTAGAGCTTGACGGTCTCGATGCCGGGCAGGTCGGTCCTGCCGCAGGGCACGACGGGCGTCGCCTGGCAGTACACGCGCGGGCACGAGCCAAACTGGCCGTTGTCGTACTTTTCGGCCTGCGAGCTGTGAGCTTAGCGTGGACCGGCAGCTGCGCACTGACCATGGCTTGCAGGCCTGCGCGTGTGAGGATGTAGCGCTGGTGGACGAGGCCGTAGAGGACCTCGGCGGACTGCTCGACGATGGAGACGTCTGGGATTTTCAGCGTGTCCTCTGTTTTTGGGGGTGAGCGTGGGACGGCGGGGGGACGACGGGGCGCGCACCAGGCTCGACGTCGAGGACCATCTCCATGGCCTCCTTCCAGAACGGGACCATGGCGTTGAGGCCGGTCAGGTTGAAGTCGTCCTCGATGAACTCCTCGGCGACCTCGCAGAAATACTCGTGGCCGGGGATCGAGCAGAACCAGGCGATCCAGGTCAGGCTGCTCTGCTCCGAGTTGTCGCTCGACCGCTCGTCGTACTCCTGCGGCACGTCCTGCTCGTCGACCGGCGTCGTCCTGCCGTCGTTCAGCGCGGCGCCGGGCAGCCTCAGAACGGCGGCGGGGACTCACATCGCAGCGCTGTAGTCCTTGGCAGAGCCGGCCGTGGCGACTCGGGATGATGAGGGCTCGCGAGCAAAGGACATGCGAGCTGAGTTTGCCGTGCTGGCTGTCAACCGCGCGCCTCCGGTCCCCGGTTTCGTCGTCGCGCGCAGCGAGCGTGCCAATCCGATCTCCGCTGCCAGCGCCCAGCCGTCGACTCGGAAGCCAGCCAGCGATGCGGCCGCCTGAGTGCAATGCATCTCCGTGCCAGCCGAGCTTGTCTCCGCCTGGCTCACGTGGCTGCTGTTGTATGATAATAAGTAATTCCCGGCTGACAAGTGACTGTTCCCATTTCCACCTTACTAGCCATGGCCCTCCCCCCGGGCGTCGCATATCTCGCCCCAGGCGCAGCCAAGGCCTGTGCGACATGTGGCATCGTCTACGCGCTCCAGCGCTTCGCTGGGCTCCCTCTGCCCAAGTGGGCAGCCCTCCTTGCGCTGCCGGCCTACTTGCTTCTGAAACCCTGGCTCGAATATCTCCTGGAGGAAAGAGAACGCAGGAAGCTGGGAGGCGCCCGCATCCCAGTCACCCAGGGCTCCCTTCCGGGCAACTTGGACCTGTTGAGACAAGTACGCAGCAAGTCGTTCTTCGCATTGCGCCGTACTCACCGCCCCTCGAGATCATGCATATCCGCGAAACTGGCTATTTCGGTGTGTCTCTTTCTTCTTTGTACATGACCAGTTTAGCTCTAACATGCATTTCGTCAGGCGAATTCGTTCCCCACCCTCGTATGTTGGCTAATAGCTTCCCGCTCATTGGTTCCTCGGCGTGTGCCTGACCAAGTCTCAGGTCGAGGCGTATGGCGACACCTACAACCTCAAGATCATTGGGACGAATCAGGTCTGCGACTGCTTCTCCTCGCCCCCACCGCCTTCATTGTCTCACCGGTGAATCAGATATTTACTGCGGAACCCGACAACGTCAAGGCTATTCTGGCGACAGACTTTCCTAGCTTCGAGAAAGGTAATGCAAAATAACATACCTCTTTCCGCACCTCTTAGTTCTCACACCATGGTCCCCGTCAGGTTCTCGCATGGACTACGCAACGTCAGCGGTGCTCGGTCAAGGTGTCTTCAACGCGGACGGTATGTGATGCCACCTATCTATCTGACGTAGTTCTCTCATTTCAATCACAAGGCGAGATGTGGAAGTGCGTTTGAATCTAACCACTTAATGCATCTCCCCTCATCGCATTGACCAGATTCCATCGCCAAATTTCCCGTCCCTTCTTCCACCGCGAGCGTATCTCAGACTTCGACATATTCGCCCGGCATGCAGACAGCGCCATTTCGGCCATGCTCGAACGCGCGCGGCAGGACATTCCCGTAGACATGCAAGACCTTACGGGCCGCTTCACGCTCGACAGTGCGACGGAATTCCTCTTCGGCAGCTGTGTACATGCACTCGCGTCGCCGCTTCCGTATCCTGGCGAAATCATGTTGACGGCTCCAAGCTCCTCCCCCCCGGCGCGACTCTGAGCAAGGCCGACGAATTCGTGCGCGCCTTCAATCAGGCGCAGGTCGCCATTTCCAATCGGCTCTGGGTCGGGCCTGTGTGGCCGCTCTATGAATTCTTCACGGACAAAACAAAGTATGCACCTGTCTTATCTCCTTGTCCACTGATTAATCAATGTTTTGTGCACCAGGGAGCCCATGAAGGTCATCGACGCATTCATCGATCCTATTCTTGAGCAGGCGCTCAGTAAGAAGAAGGAGCGCAAGGCACTCGGCGAATTTGCCGCGGATGACAAGGAGGAAGCCGCCACGCTGCTGGATCACCTTGTTATGCACACGGACGGTGCGTATACACATCATGCCGCGGATTAACCTCTGAATGCGAATCCTACCGCTTTTAGATGCAAAGGTTATCAAGGACGAGATCATGAACATCTCCGTGGCGGGCCGCGACACAACTTCGGCCACTCTGACCTTCGCAACATATTTCCTCGCTATGCACACCGACGTCATGGAGCGCCTGCGCGAGGAAATCCTTAACAAGTTTGGTACGACGCGTCTGCCAACGTATGACGATCTCAGGGACATGAAATATCTGCGCGCGTTTATCAACGGTGGGTGCCTTGACATACCGTTACCGCGAGTCTTGTCCTTACCTGAGGCTGTGTAGAAACTCTGCGTCTTATGCCTCCTGTACCATTCAATGTCAGGTGTGTTCAATCTTCTACTTTAGTCACAAGGACGGGTCCTAATCCTCCTGGGCAGGCAAGCTGTCAAGGGCACACTGTTGCCTTCAAAGGACAAAGAGGGCAGACATCACTATATTCCAAAGGGCACGAGGTATTGTGGAATCCATTCATTTTGTCGCCCTTGCTAATAATCTTGTAGCATTTCCTGGTCTACATGGTACATGCATCGGCGCAAGGATTTCTGGGGGCCCGACGCCGAAGAGTTCGACCCTGACCGGTTCCTGGACGAGCGCGTGCGCAAATACGTGACGCCAAATCCATTCATTTCCTTCCCTTGTACGCATGCCGTGCAGCTATTTGTTTTCACTCAAATAACTGACCTATGTGATTCGTGCAGTAACGCCGGGCCGCGCATCTGCCTTGGCCAGCAGTTCGCGTACAACGAAGTGTCGTTCTTCCTCGTCCGTATGTTGCAGCGTGTCCGTGCGCTCAAGCTCGCGCCGGAGGCGCAGATCGAGCCCGCGCGCGCCCCGAAGGAATGGGAGGGCATGCCGGGCCGTAAGGGAGTCGAAAAGATGCGGCCTGCGTCGCACTTGACGCTGTATTCCAAGGTGCGTGCACCCGTGGCTGTTGCGTGTGGCTGCTCAGTGCTGATGTCGCGCCAGGGAGGACTGTGGTTTAAAATTCTCGAGGCCTGAGCGGTCTGTCATATTGCATCTCGTATCTATTCTACGGACTCCCACGCCGATGTTGACATATTATCACTCTTTTTATCTCCCTGCTCCTGGCGGTACAGATCCAGAAGCCATTTACTGGGTGCGTCGCTACGTCTTCACAGGGCCAGACCACATTTTAATATGTTATCTTCAGGAGCAATATCTAAGCTGGCACTGTTGTACCTATCATACGTATACCGTGCAGTAATCCATAGGACTACTACATTCGCATCTCCCTATTCAATGGGCGCAGTTCCGATCCAGGTGCTTATACCGGTCTGCGCGTCACCTATCATCAACTTGCTGCACTTCTGCGTCATCCACCCGGACTAGGTACTGTAACGAATCCGCGGCTCTTCAACATTTCTGTCAATTGATCACACGACCGCCACCATTACTCAGTACTCAGTCCCAGTACTGGCTACAGTCATCGTAGTACGTTCCTTGCATCATAAGACAGAGTCACAGACATTGCGGCCTTCCGACTCCCATACTCCGTGTGCGCCTAGGTAATTGGCCACCCCAGCATCCCTCCGCACTGACCTGGCTAACCAAGTTCATAGCTGCATGACGCATCCAGTGCCTCACTGACTCGACTAACATGGGGCATGAGATGCTTTCAAGTTTGCGGTGCCTCGAAGGGCGCAAAAAGTAGACCGACGCGAATCTTGGGCGAATCCTCCGGAAAGACTAATCTACAGATCTGCGTGCATGTCGGTGATTACTCGTGCGCGAATCTTGGCTATCCATGCATCGGATTCTCGATGAGAATCTCGTTGTGTGACATCGACCGAGCTGCAGCAGAGCTTGTGCAGCGGGGCAGCAGCGCTTGCTGTGCAGACAAAGGGACGCCCCAGTTGCAAAGGCTACAATGGCAGCACATTTGCAAAGTCTTCCATACATCTAGCGTTGCTGAGTGCCGTCCATACGATTCAGGATTCACGCGATGTACTGCCAGCGCATCGTAACGATCTCGTTTCCCGAAACAGTCTGAGCTGCACGTGGCCGGCAAATTTCATCTCGGCTATCTTGATGCGTGTGGCGGTATTCCGCAAAAGTCCGACGATGACAGGAAGATATGGTTGTAAATGGGGACCGTATTGCTAGATATTTGAATATTGCAGAAATATAGCCTATCGAACCTCAGATGGACTTTTCCGGGGGCCTAGCGCATCGTAACGATCTCGTTTCCCGAAACAGTCGGCGCACGGATGCGTGGGCGGTATTCCGAATGACTGGAAGCTATGGTTGTAAATGGGGACCGTATTGACAGAAATATAGCCTATCTTGATTGTTGCCCAGTCATATTTCTGGAAAGAGGAATGCCGACAATCGTAGCATGCTTACGACGAAATTGATAGCCGGATGTTTCGGAACCGTCTCGTCATGGTGATTATGTCACCTGTACATGATCCACGATGAGGACAGAGCTCAAAGGGGCCGGGCACACGTGAGCGGGACGTGGACAGCTGAACGGGCGGACTTGCGTCGTAGCGTCCAGATTGCAGTTATCGCGCAGTGATAGCAAAAATCGGGCGGGAATCGCGAGGGTATCCCAGATCACATATTCGGCGCGGTGACCGGGAGGCAAAAAAGGTCCGACGCAGCACACTTTAATGCACAGCATACTGGGACACCATCCTCCTTTTTCCCAACATGCCTGAACCGAGCGCCAGCACCAGCGCAGGCCCGCGCGCAAAGGCTTCCACGGCGTGCATGAACTGTCGAGCACGCAAGCTGAAGTGCTCTGGCACACGGCCCATATGCACCAACTGCCCACTTTATGGCGCGACTTGCGAGTACGCCACCAGCCGCGCAAAGAGTGGACCGCCCAAGGGCAGCACGCGCAAGAAGAAGGACCCCAATGCTCCAGCAGAACCCAAGAAGAACGCGCGCATACAGCGACGAGCAGACGACCAGCAAGGGCAGCAGCAGGAGGAGCATTCCGACTCGGTTTCGCCATCACAGCCGCCCTCACAGCCATTCGACTTTACATTCAGCGCTGCGCCAGCAATCGACTTCGAGCCCGCACAGTCAGCGCCTGACTTTGACATCTGGTCTGCGCTCTATAATCCGGCGCCCTTTGATCAGAATGCATTCAGCAATGGTGAGTTGAGCGCGTAATCCACTTCCAATTCCAGTAACTGATCTGATCCACCTCAGGTTCGTTCATCGCCCAAGCGTCGGCGACGGGAGCCGCGCAGCTCCCAGGTTCGAATATCTTCAGCCCATACGCCGGCCAATACAGCAACGCATTCGGCGATCTCTTTGCAGACCTGCAGCCGGTGCCTTCGCCGTTTACCACCCCACAGGTTCCAAGCCAGAGTGCTGCCCAAACTCCATTTGATCTTCACCCGCAACATTTCGCCAGCCCAAACAGCTCTAACACCAGTACATCTACAAATGTCAGTACCGATGTCTCAGCCGCTACGAGTGCCACCTCCTTCGCCCATAACACGCCCTCGCCTGCCTCCTCGTCCACGTCGCAGAGCGGTCCCTCCAAAATCAATCTCGCAACACCCGATGCGCGCAAGATCTTCCGCATTCAGTGCTGGATGCCCTTATTTCCGATGGCGGTCGCAGAAGCCTTACTCCAATCCGTTTCTGACGAACAAGATGGTTCTCCAAAGGAGTTTTGCAGTCTGGCGCTTGCAGCGCTCATTGAGACGACCGAGCTCACCCCGTGAGTTAGCTGTCACGACGCGAGGCCTCTCTTACACTGTGATAGAAATACACCGCAACACCACGCGAATGCCGACCGCGCGCAGTCGCTTAGCATGCCCTCCTACCTCTACGCGCTTTCCATCAGCGCCACGTCGGATGCCTTATCTTGGAACGACCCACGCACACTGACCGCCGCAGGAATGGCCTACCTCAGCGTACGGGAGGTGTTCGTCCATGGCTACACGCCTGCCTCCGCCTCACTCCTACGGTTGTCGGCGTCCATTGTCGAGGCCATGCCCCCGACTAGCGCCGTGCGCGCTTGGTTCAGCCGAGTTTTATTCCTCTGGGATCTTTCGATCGCCCTCGCGCTACGCCCTACGGACCCTCCGCCTCGGGCGTGCGCTCAGCCCCACACTCATCCAATCCATCATAGCAATCCATCGTGAGATGCCTGAGGGCGTTGTAGGTCGTGTTCCAGGTCTGGACCTTGAAGGGGATGCCCGCGTCTTCGATTCTACTATCGCACTGGCGGTCGACCTTTGCTATGGGAATGTGGGCGAAGGGAAAGAACCAATACGGGTGCAGCGGTGGCTTGAGCAATTGCCGGCTACTTTCAGTCAGGGTGTCGTCCAGATGGTGTCGATGCCTGTTGAAGAGGGCGATGACAGGGAGCGCATACGGATTGAAGGTGATGGACGGCCAGCTGAGGTACGCGCGTGTCGCCTCTATACTCGGTGGTAACTTGCGCTAAGCTCCAATAATTAGAGGCAAGCGGCGGCACGCATTATCCAGCTCATATACTACTCGTTGTGCACGCGCTATTGGAAGCCTGCCCCAGGGAGCGAGTCGGTGAACAGCACGGGGTCGGGTAAGTCGAGCTATTCCATCAAGCTGAGCAAACGACATTGAGCATGATGTCGCCAGTTCGCATATCGTCCATACGTGCAGCGATGGCCAACATAGTACGTGCGGGTGGAAGTACCCGAATGTCACGAAGCGCTGACGAGGTTTCAGGTCGATACAGCCGACTGGTTTCTACACACGCGACATTACTGGCTCTGGCCACTGGCTGAACAGGGGCTGGTCTTCGCGCAAAACTCCGCGCTCGGGCGGCTCAACAACCCGCACGTCGAGCCGTACGCGCTGTCGCGGAAGCGCGACCGCGATATGGACGAGCAGGAGGAGGAGGAAGGGCTGGGCCTTGTTGTCGCGGCCGCGTCGACCATCCCGCCCGACGCGCCGCGACGCGGGCTGCTGCTCATGATCCAGGACGTGCTGAGCGCCGCGCTCGATGCGTTCACCGTCGCCGAGGCCAACGGTACCATCGGCGCGGGCCACATCGCCAGCACGCGCGTGCTGCTCACCGTCGCCGCGGCTGCGCTCACCGGCGCGAACCAGAGCAGCGCGCCGCCGCTCATGTTCCTCCAGCGCAATGTCTCCGGAGAGCGCAATATGCACCAGGGCTGGGAACGCCCGACCGTGCGCATGCGCATGACCACGGACTTGCGACTGCAGCCGCAGTCGCAGCGAGCTGCGATGCAGACGGAGCCGTAGCGAGGCGTGGTTCGTGTTAGATATCCATCTGTTATAATTGTTGTCCTGCTTTTTCTGATTCATCGATGGTATATGGTACGGATTGTATTGTAGCACACTTAGCGTACTTAGAGTAACTTACTGATATCACAATTACTTCAGCCCTAATCCTCCATAAACCGACAGAATGCCACGCAGCGAACTTGGGTACGGTTAACCACTGGAGTTTCGAACGGAGACCAGAACCCCAGTAGTGTCGAGAATTGCGCAGGGGAGGGAAAGACCGTGGTTGAGAAGCGTGTCACTAAATCGGTGCGCATCGCGCAGTGCCTCTCGAGACAGCATGCGAAGTGCGCTATGGAAACCATAACACCATACTCCTTCCCATTGGTCTACGAATACGCACCGGCGGTTTGTTTGACGTTGTGTGCACAAGGAAACCCCTTCAAACCATTTCACAACGACAAACAAGCCCCAGTGGGCTGAACTGGGAAGGAGTCGGCAAAAGCGCCCAGTGACGCTGCGCACCAGCAGAGTGTACATGCCCGAATTCCTCAGGCCAGTTCGCAGCAACCTGAAACGCGCACGATTCCGGCGACAACAGTCCCTGATTGCAGTATGACAGTGGACACGGGAGGCAATGAGTGCTATCCCGGTGCGCAGTCCATCGTGCGGGACGTGCGGGGGAACATCAGTTCAGGTCTGCAGCATCAAGAAGCTGTGCATGGGAAATCGTGGATCCTCAGTGCAGGGAAAGCAGAGGGCGGTGCAAGAACGCGCGTCGAGGCCATGGGGAAACGAGTCGAGTTAAGTTTACTGCGCAGATGGACGTCGTTGGACGGAATTATTGCAAGACGATGTATATGGTCTGGCGGTGCGCAAGCACAAAGGTCGCAGAAGAGAATGAGCAGATCGGATCGCTGAAGGCAGTGGAGACAAGTCTGCAGACTGAGGAGAATTCGGGACAGGTGCGGGTGTAGACTCGGCTGACGCCGAAAGCTTACTTTCCCTTCTCAATCAACAAAAACAAGGCCCGACGCCGACACGCCGCAAGATATGGCCACCACGAAAACCAGTGCGTCCACCGCCGCCGCCACAGTGCAGGATTGTGCGCGTATGCTGACCGATGGTCGTTGTCGCTGCAGACCTCCGCGTCGGCCTGAACAAGGGCCACCCGACGACGCGCCTCGAGAAGCGCACGCGTCCGTCCCACCGCAAGGGCCAGTCGTCGACCAAGACCAAGTTTGTGCGCTCCGTCGTGCGCGAGGTTGCTGGCTTTGCGCCGTACGAGCGCCGCGTCATGGAATTGTTGCGCAACTCGAAGGTCGGGCTGCCGGTCTTGAAAAAAAAAAAAAATAGGACTGACACTGTGTTTCAGGACAAGAAGGCCGCAAGCTGACGAAGAAGCGGGTGAGTCGGTGGACCGACAGACATTTGGACTCGGGCTGATATTTCTCATTCGATCAGCTGGGGACCCTTCTGCGCTCGAAGCGCAAGCTGGAGGAGCTGTCTGGGATCATCCAGGAGAGCAGGCGCGCGGGCCACTGAGAGAATGAGGGAGAGACCGGGGACCTGTACTCATGCACTCATGCCTGCTTGCTACTCCATGCTTACATTGACCGCGTTATGTGCCCGGGCTGTCTGATTACGAATCGAGTCTGAGATCGGAACGCGCATCAGTCTGAGTGTAAAGCCGGCCATCTCTTGCGCGGCCGCCGAAACCGGAACGCTCCTCTTCCTTGTGCTCTTAAGTCGCGTGCGTCCATGGCCATGCTGGACGTTGCCCACGGTCGCCAGCGCTCGCGCTCGTCCTCCATCTGCACCGCTCTCCGCCCGCCGCTGTCCATCGCGACGCTCTCGACCCGCTCCGCGTCCGGCTCGTTCCCCGCCCAGTCAGACTCGCCGTCCCAGCGCGCGTTCAAGGCCATCTTCAGACACATGCGCTTCCACTCCAGAGACGACTCCGGCACCTCCTCCTCGTCGTCATGCCCGCCGTCGCCCACTTCGCCGCTCGCCCTCGACCCCGGCTTCGACGACGGCCAGAGCACCTGGCGCATCGCCCGCGAGGCCTCGGCGCCCGTGCTCCTCATAGTCCTGCTCTTCCCAATCACGAGCGCCATGGTCGTCCTCGCGCTCTCCACGCTGCCCATCACCGGCTCGCTGCCGCGCACGCTCGGAGACCTTGCCCAGCTCTCGCGCGAGCTGCAGGGCTACGCCGCGTCCGGCGGCTCGTCGTTGCTGCACATCCTCGCCGTCCTCGCCGTCACCGCAAGCTGGAAGCACGCCTGGTCCGTGCCGGGGAGCGTCCTGTTGGTGCGTAATCGAGCCGTCATGCGCGCCCCACCGCTAACCTGTGTTTTGCCCGATCCAGAACGTGTTGGCGGGCGTATTGCTTAACCCCGTCGTCGCCACGCTCTACATGACCTTCCTGACCTCCGAGGGCTCCCTGCTCTCGTCTCTGCTCGCAAAGCCCCTGGCGCCCTTGCTCTCGCATCTGTTCCCAAAAGCACTCGCGCTCACCGCCGCGGCGCTCCAAGGCCACTCGATATCCCTCGGATCATTCACAGAGCCAGATGCCGCAGCGCCGTTTGCCTCTGCCGCTGTCCCGCCCGCCAAGCGCTCGCCCGCGTGGATCAGACTGTCCGTCCTGCGTCTAATTGGCGTCGTCCCTTGGTCGGGCATCAACATCGCCTCGGGCGTATGCGGCGTTCCACTCTGGGACTGCTTCCTCGGAGCCTTCCTCGGAACGCTCCCGTGGACCGCAGTCACCGTCCAGATTGGGGATATCTTACAAAGTGTCGCCGCCGCCCCCACGTCCGCGACGACCCAGCAGACCATCGGTCAGGTTCTTGCGTCCCCCAGCGTCGTTGCCAAGCTAGTCTTCCTCACGCTTCTCTCGCTCGGCCCCATTCTCGCGCGATCACGTCTCAGCGCGTTAATTGGCTACGACGCCGACGCCGAAGGTGCTGACATGGACGACGCATCAGCGGCTGCGGAGAAGCGCGATTCTTTGCAGCGAGCTCGCCGGTGGTCCGCGTGGATGCGCGTGCCCGAGCCCCTGCGCCGCTCGTTGTCCAAGCATAGAGCAAGCTCGTCAGACGAAGAGGAAATTCCGCTCACCGAGAAGGACGACATCGCGTCGTCGCCGGCATAGCATGCGCGTTAGGGCTCTTCCCCGACGGGTTTGCGTCCTTCAATCACTGTATCACTAGCCGCATCTTCTCGGGTTTGGGTTCTCTGTTGCACTGTCCACGGCATCATGGATCTCACGACGACTCCGAACGACCACGTCTACGACACACGCACCCACACTCTACACTTCCTGCGCTCCATCGCATTGCCTGCTTCACCGCTCGCATTTTCACACCCACACTTCTTCCCCACGCGACATTTATTTTACCCTCTTTATTCGCTCGTCTTGCATCGTGCATCGTGCTGCTTCGGAAGGATCAGATCTACCACCGGCTTATATTACCACACGCTCCACCCTGCCCACTCCGTAATATCGCCCTCCCGCGGCGCGCCTAGACCATCGCACTCCCACACGGCGCCGTCCGCGGTGTTCTTCCTGTCCGCCGTACACATTGGTTTCTCCCCCGCAACCATCCCGTTCCATCCCACCCAATTTCATGGCTTCTCCTATTTGCACACTGTCGGTTCTAGGCTAGTCAAAGAGTCATCCCGCCTAATTTGCACCCTCCTCCCTACACCCCTCTCCCCTGTTCTTCGTCGGCTTTTTTTCGTTCGTTGGTGTCGCGTCGCGTGGGTCCTTTTCCCTTGCTTGGTTGCCTTGCCTATTGTCGCTGTGCTCTCCTCCCCAGTCATCGCTTTGTCCAGCATGGAGGGATTTTATTGCTTCCCCCTTTTTAAGGTCCTCATCTCCGAACCGTCTGCCTGCCGTCTGTTTGTTGATTGGGTTCTCGTGCGCACTATACATACACATCCATAGAGGAAGAAATCAACATCTTGAAATACACTCTGGCTGTGGTCGCGAAATATGGAGATCTTCCTGAACTGAGCCGCAGTGCAATCCCGACTTTTTCGGGTCAGCATGGATGGATGTGGCTGCGTGTGTGTGTGCTGTGTGCTCACAAATCGATTTGCAGTTGCACTTGCAGAGCGCTTGCAAATCTAAAATTCCTCGATGCCGCGGAGGTTTCGGAGCCTTACGCGACCCAGGACGCCGTCGGCGCCCGATGGAGGCGCATCTCCTTATGGCTCTCTCTCCAGAGATGTTCCAGTCTAGCCCTTGGGTGCCTAGAGCGTGCGCGTCCCTGGAACGCGTCCCGGACAGCACGCACACGCGCCGGCCGGATGTGTCATGTCCTTTATGTCAGCAAGTCGGTGCTGACTAAGAAGGGCGAAGGCCGCGCAGGCCGGTATTTCAAGGAGCATTCTCATGTCAGACGATGTCTTCCTGGTCAGGACGCAAGTAAAGATGACTAGCGGAAGAGTAGTTGCGATCTTAAGCTTACTGCGATGTAAGCATCGTGGCTTCTGCACTGTTCTTCAAGAGTTCTTCTAGCAATGCTACCAACCAAGCGCTATTTTCTATGGGGCTTCCTCATCGCTGGTTTGGGTGCTAGTTTTGTACCATCGCTTGCGTCGTTCTGCAACCTTGTTCCTCCATTCTGAGTTGGAATCGATTCCGCGCCATCCTAGCTTCCTGCACAGCAATGAGCGACAACGACAAAAATGGACGATCCTCGGCTTGGCGGATACAAACTGTCTTCAAGTTGGCCCTGTACGCGTCGCAGCAGGGAAAGTTGCAATCCAGTCAAGCCTGTGTCGTGAAACGACCACCTGGCAGTCTGCAGGCCGCTGTGCTGTCCCTAACAACGAGGAGCATCATACTTACCATGGCTTGGCTGTGCGCGCGGCGACAGCTTGAATCCAATCTTAAAGCGGTCTCCACATTCCGCAGCAAACATTTCTCTTTCGCCTCTTCCTCGTCGTCTTCGTCGCGCCATTGTTTTCTACCCTCTCGTCTTCACTTCTACGCAGGAATCTCTTTCAGCTGCTCTTGATACTATGACTTCGTTCGGTCGCCTTCTAGCGGTTGCTTCTCTTGCTGTCAGTCTGACCACTGCTGCGCCGTACGTCGCGAAGCGCGACGACGCTCTGTCTTGCAATGGCCACCCGAGTCTCTGTGACAAGTCCTTCGGCGATGTCGTTTTCATAGGAGCACACGACTCTTACGCTGTGGACAATGGCGGTCGTGCGTAAAGTAAACAGGCAGCCTCTCGCTCGCAATCCTCACCTCCTTTTTCGTAGTCTCCGCCATTGCATCGAACCAGAATATCGATATTCCCTCACAATTGAACATGGGAGTTCGTCTGCTCCAGGCTCAGACACATCTCAAGGACGATGTGCTCCATGTCTGCCACACTGACTGCGTATGCCCCTTCTATGACCTATCTTGTCCAAGCGTTGAACTTCTGTAGGCTCTTTACGATGGTGGTTCCCTTGAAGACTACTTCCGCACCATCTCCAACTGGCTGTCAGACGACGCGAATAGGAACGAAGGTCAAATTTAATACTCACTGGCATAACATGAAGTTGAATCGCTCCCTCTAGTCCTCACGCTCGTCGTAACGAACAATGACAATGTCGAAGTGGCGAAGTGGGCGGAGATTTTCAAGGCCTCTGGCCTCGAGCAATTTGTCTTCACGCCCTCATCCTCTCCAGTGGCTCGCGATGCCTGGCCAAAGATGGCGGACCTCATCTCTGCCAATACCCGCGTCGTGGTGCTCATGGTGTGTCTTTGACTTCCAAATCTCTTAGCTCAGTCCTCACGGCCTTCGCAGGACTACAATGCTGACACGTCGGTTGTCCCTATATTCTTCCCGAATTCGACAACGTGAGCTGCAATGATTTCCGATCGGGTTATATCTATGCTCAATTTTCCACAGATGTGGGAAACCCACTGTGAGTATAGGCAGCTGCGGTCTGCATTTATAGCTCGTTAACTCGATTCTCAGACAATGAGGTCGACAAGAGCTGGCCATGCGCTGTTGACCGTGTTAATGGCGGCGCTGAGAACAAGCTGGGGATGATGGTGCGCCCTAATTGATTGTGTGCGATTGAATCTCACAGACGCAGAACCACTTCCTCGACATCGACCTCTTCGGAGTATGATCCATCGTTACTTTTCTGCCTCCTGCTAACGGTTTTCTTGCAGATTCTGATACCTGACCGCGGCGCCGCGGACGAGACCAACTCTGTAGACTCGATCTCGGGTCAGGTCAACACCTGTCAAACCATTGGGGACAACATCAAGGTCACACATGTTCTCCTTGACTGGGTTGACAAGGGCCAGGCCATTGATGCTGGAAGGAAACTCAATGGCATCAACTAAGCATGTTGAACGAGCCCTGAATGTGACGTTCCTGCGTATTTATACAATTTTCTCAGTATATTCAACGAACCAGCCTTGCATTGTAAAGTGGGAATTCGATGGCAAGACGAATGCCATTCGAGATGCAGCAAATCATATTCTATAAACTACAGCCAGAGCCACATACTTACCTCGATCGCATTTCATTCGCCCATCGCGCTTGAAACTTTCCGATTCCTGGTCTTTCCAGGACTGTTATGCTAGCAGTCCTACGGTGGTGTTCACGTACCTTGATAGCAATTGAAGACGATCCACCGGGTGCCGAAGCCTTCGCCGTGGTTGTGATTGGCTTGCCCTAACTGAATTAACTATCGCTCTGACAAGGACCCGTCTTTGTCACCTTGCGCGGTCTGTCCGGAACCTAGCAATATTTCAGTAGCGATCAGCTAAACGACGACCTTAAGGACCATACCTTCCGTTCCGCGTCTTGCCCTACTGTGCGCTGAATGAATCCATAAGAATCCGCAGAGCCTGCTAGTTCGTGAAACTCCAAACCACGCGTTTTGCGGCTTCTGCGCCTTTCCCAGTCTGTGTGGGAGCAGGCCGCTTCCTCGTCAACTTGGTAGTGGATAGATAATCTGATCCTTCGCTCGGAGGACTGGGAGACGAGGGCAGACCAAGGGCAGAATCAGATGGAGGGCCATTCAACTCTGCGAACCGATGGGCGCGAGAAGTAGGCGGCGGTGGTTGTGCTTCCTGCACAGGCATGCGACCAAAACGTCTTCCCGCGACAATGACCATGGGCTCGGATAAGGGCTGCATTTGTCTGTGATTAGCCCATTTTGTCGCCTGAGGAACAAACCTGAGCGTTTTCCACGCTGATTGGGGAAAATGCTGGTGGCACGAGAGCCGCGTTGGCCTCTGCCTACGATACATGAGTGTCGACACTTGGCTCCTGTTATGGAAACGGTGACCTGAATTTGAAGTTGCTTTGTGATTTGTTCCTCAAGGAGCTTGTTTCGCGACTGAAGCTCATTGATTGTGTTCTCTCGCTGCGACCCATGTAGCGACATATACTTCTAGCCTGTCGAGCCGCACACACCTTTTTCTGCAGTGCGCATGAGAATGCATGCAATACGAACGAGATTGAATGCTGCACTGACCAGCTCATTGGACTTGGCTACCAACTCCTGTTCGTATATCGATCGAGCGTCTTTGCCAATTCTGCCGACGAGGTCTTTCTCTTCGGCACTCTGTTGCAATGTGTGTGACTTCACGAAACTCAATGTTGCTTGAACACATACCAGAAGCTTCTTGTCGTATCGTATTCCGATCGTAGATGCTGCTTCCTTGAGGACGGTGATTTCGTCTTTGAGCTGTTGAACGAGGAGGTTCGCGGCGGCGGCTGCATCCTCAGCGTCCTTCGCCGCCGGGAATTCTGCGCGCGGAGAGGCTAGCTGTTGTTCCGATGCAGCGAGCTTTCCCAGCAGCTCGGCCTCTCGCCGCTGCGCTGCGTGAATAATCTCACCCATCTGCGCCTTTTCAGACTCCCAGCCTTTGCAGCGATGCTTTAGCTCCTCTTCGCGGGAGGCAAACTCCTGGGCGTGTAGAGCTTCTTGAGCGCGGGCCTGCTCCAGCGCAGCTTGAAGAACGGCCTTTTCTTCACGGACGGTCGACATGTCGATGCGCAACTGTTCGGCAACAGCCTCTTTGCTGCGAAGATCGGCGCAGAGGCCATCCAAGGATATACGAGTCTTCTCCAGGACGCTTCGGTCTGCTGCAAGCTGCTGTTCCACCTTCTCGCGGTCTGATCGTATATTGTTTGTCAAAACGGTTTGAACCTGTAAAGCGTATCACCGGCTGGTATCCAGAGGCAAGGAGAAATCGAACAGCCAGCTCGGCCTCTTGCTGAGAACATTTCTCCTGCGCCGATATCTAGGTGAGACTGACGCTTCAGAGCAATGCGTCACGCACTCTTAGAATTGCAAGCTCTTGCTGTGTGCCTCTGATACCCATCGCTTGGTCATCGAGTCGTTCTCGGAGACCCTGCATGTTGTTTAGTGATATTCATATTGTATGTATGGAACGCATTGTGCTGACCTGTTCACGTGCGGTAGAAGTTGCCAACCTGGATTACACCAGTTAGCTACACATAAAAGACAAGATATTCATGCCTGTCTGATAGCTCGGCAATTTGTAGCTGCATTTCCTGCGCGCGCTGTTGCAGACCATGGTGTTCCTGGAGCAGCCTATCCATCTCCGCCTGTAGCAGGGTCGAGCATCTCGCGTAGAATCGTAGGCCTTGTTCTGCTCGGACAGTTCTGCACGCAGCGCATCGATCATGGCGGTCTGGTGTGCAACGCTTTGCCTAGTGGCAGCGCATTCTGCGACGGCCACCAGATGTTCATTCCGAGTCTGCTCGAGGCGAGCGTTGCGAATCTCCCAGTTGATCCTGAAGGGCTGACACTCTGCGTAGACTGAGCTGCGCCAAATCTGCCAGGTAGTTCAACGCACTGTTGAGCGATGCCATCTCGTTCGTTCTGCACAACTCGAATATCTTGCTCCAAATTCCCACGCTTTTTGCCTTCATCTTTCATCGCCAGTGTCATATCCGCCAGTCTAGCATTTTGGTGAGTACGCCGAAGTTTATCGTTTAAACCGGTAAACCTACTTCTCAGTTAAAGAAGCCATTTCCTTTCCTTTGGCCTGAAGCTCCTCTTCGAGACGGATCCGATTCGATATCTCACTGCGACATTCAATTGTCATTTCCGAAAGCCTGATAATGGTTAGCGGAGCCTTCGCGACCGCAAGATGACAGACTTCACTTTTCACGCAAAAATCGCGGTCTTCCTGCTGCGATTGCAGCTGTTCGCGAAGCTTTTCGGAAGTAGCTACTGCGTCATGAAGCTGAAGCTTGCAGCTCGCCAGTCTAAAGCGGATCAGCAAGGGGTCCACATTTAACCTGCGACGCACTCCTCGTTGACGTCTTTCAGCGCTTCAGCCCTCGCGCGCAGCTCCTCTGCTTGCGTTTCCAGCAAAGCCAACCTGCGTTGGGTGATAAACCGGGATACTGCAAGTAAGCGAAACCAACTGCACTGACTCCAATTTGACATTTGCGAGCTCCTGCTCGCGAGCGTCTTGTTGATCCAACAATGCCTCTTTGTCCGTAATTCTATCAAGCATAAGGCTTTGATATAAGAACCGATTATGAGAACGTACTCATGTGATAAGCGATCGTTCGTGGCTTGCAATCTCTCTGCGTGCTGGGTCGCTTCGCGTAGCTTATCCTTCTCGAGAACCAGAGCATCCGCTAAAGCAGCCATATTTGGCGGCTGGCCGATTTCAGCTTCTATGTAAATGAAGTGACATTCCAAGGACTCACAAATATCTCGGAGCTGCTCGGCGTGTTGCTTTTCTGCCAGGATCCGCCTGTTTTGACTGTCTTCAAGCGACTGGAACTTGACTTTAGCCTCAGTGAGTTCAATCATCGCCTGGTCGACCCGGTCACGAAGGAGATCGGCAATTTGTTGTTCTGACTGAAGTCAGTTTCAAGACTCTCAAAGCATAAATACATACTGGTGTCGAGATTGAGCTGCAATTCTCGTACGACGAACTTGGTCTGTGTTACTTGATTCTCCAAACTTGACTCGCCCGGAATGAGCAGAGGCTCCAATTCATCCAGTACCACGCGAATGGTCTGTTTCAGGTCGCGTAGTTCTTCAAGTGATTCTCGAACGGTATCGGCTGATGGAAAGGCTTCATTAGCCTGGGTCTTCAGCTCCATCATCTGCGCGTGCATCTCTTCAAGGCTGGTGGAAGAGAGTCAACGTCTGTCACGCAGCTCGCGAATCCCGGTGACTGACCGTTTGGCACTCGATGAGACCGCGTCCTTTGCCAGTGTCTTCACAGCAACCAACTCCTTGGCTGCGCTTTCCTTCAGTTCCGCCATTCGCCCAACTTCGCTGGAAAGCTCTTCAATCTCCGCGTCCTGGAAATCATCGCATAAGAATGAGGCTTGTGGCTCATGAATTTTTATACCTTTCGCGCGATGGTGGCTTCACGCTCCTTGACTTTCTCCCAAAGCAGACTGACGACGTCCCCATTGCTTTCGCTGGACTCATCACGGGTGGCGCTCCTTGCTCGTATCACAGAAGAAGCAGCTGCAGGCTCTGAAGAATGCGTCCGAGTCGGAAGTTCAGGTGAAGGCATGTGGGCGAAGTCGGCAGAGTTGCGCGTCTCTTCAGATGCTGCCAGTGCCTGTATGCGCGACGACGGAACCCCAGATGACAACGACGAAAGGAAAGAATCTTTGGAAGCAATGTAAAGGGAGGCAGAAGCGGGTTTTTCCTTCGAAAACGCGAAGACATGCTGCTGTCTCTGGATGGGAGGTGCAGAAGGCTGATGCGTGTCCGAACGTCCAAACGGAGACACGTATGCCGGCGTATTAGGAGCCCAGCTCATGGCGGGGACTGCAGGGCTCTGTTGTTTGCCGAGATCGATGGTGCGACGAGCTGGAGTCTGTGCCGGTTTGAAGGTGAAATTCACTGGGCCTGGGTCGTCGTACTCGTTCTTGAGGCGAATCAGTCCGGTCCTCGCGGTAAACTCAACAGAATCTAGGTCGATGGATGCACTGGCGGCGGGGCCTTCGAGGCTGAAAGCCAGAGGCGAGCTCATGCAAGAACGGGTGCAAGACGCGT
Organism: Auricularia sp. M12; assembly: GCA_037042885.1. Classification (NCBI taxonomy): domain Eukaryota; kingdom Fungi; phylum Basidiomycota; class Agaricomycetes; order Auriculariales; family Auriculariaceae; genus Auricularia; species Auricularia sp. M12. The sequence continues at coordinate 1,753,273 of CM073212.1, forward strand.
TGCGTCGGAGCTGCAAAAGTGATCCACGCTCTCCTTGCGTCGGCAACGACGTCATGTGACTTGCTCTACTGTTTCCAAGAGCGACTTCGTTGTCGCGCATGTCAAGTCTAACAAAATTTCGATTGCTATTGTACGTCAAGAAGGGTGTGGGCGTGCGGTCATGTGCGTTCACATATTGTACAGACATAAGGCGATTCAGTGCAGTACAAGACTACAAGACGCTTCCGACAGCAAGTTCAACGCGAGTGATCAAGAAAAAAGTAACGAGAGAGAGAGGGGGGAAATCAGTTGAAATACATCGTCAGTTGGGTGGAGGTGTGGACGGGCTTGAAGTTCTCCTTGTACTTCGAGAGGAGGTTCGTCGGCTGTTGAGAGCCCGAGGGGTCGTCCGAGAATTGCAGTCTCGCCTGCCACTGAGGGTCGTAATGCGTCTTTGCGCGCCCGCACACAATATCAGCATCTGGAAAGATGGTGAGGACCTGCACTGCTACTATGAAACCACGAGAGAGAGAGACGAACAATAGACCGGGGCAGGAATTGACACCGTGCGCGTGCTCCTAGCGAAGACATGGCAGAGGGCGAAACTCAGCTGCTGCAACGCGTCCGCCGTGAAGTTGTTCTCGTCGAACAAGACGCTGTAGTGAGCAGGGCGACTGGTGCCAAGAAGACCGCCGTGGCTTTGGAGGTAGAAGTCGAACTCCGTCGGGTGGACGATGTCCGAGTCGATGACCGTGCCGGAAGGGCAATTGCCCGTCTTGTCGCCGTCACTTTCATTCTCGGGGAACATACGCACGTGGTGACGCTTGCCAACGACGACGACTGTGAGCCTTGGAGGCGGGTTCATGCCCAGGCGATCGAGTGCAGCTGCAACAATTTAGCATAGGAGAAAACAGTATAAAATACTGATAAATACCCTTGATCTGAGGCACCTCTGAATTCAGAGACATGAGCAACCACGAAGCGACAAGGGATGAGCACACTTACCCTCGTCGAGAACGGCCTGGAACTGGCCCTCGGACACACCGTCACTGGAAGCATGTAAGCACGGGACGCAAGCAGTCTATGCCAGACGTACCGATACAGGACAACACGGCGCGGTCCACCCGTTTTCTTCTCCATGACAGAACGGTACTTCATGTACATAGCGAGGATCTGCTCGCTCATGTTGCCCATGTCCTCGATGATTTCTTTCCGGGAGGTCTGGACACGACTGTCGCCACGTACTTGCTGACTGCGCTATCAACGTTGCCCACGAGCGCAGTGAAAGACGGGCGGCCTTCCGAGCCAGGGGCGGGGTGAATTACATCGGCACCTGCCAAGTGCTTCAGCATTGGAGAGGATGATGAGAGAGATCTAGCGTACCCATGACGAGAACGGGGTTGGTGGGGTCCGAGAAAAGGGGACCGAGCGTTCCTCGGGGATGGTATTCACGCCGCCGAGCTTCACGTTGATCCTGCGACGTAATTGAGTAAATTGGGAACTGGACGGGAAAGCACCGCTCACTTAAGCATGACGTTGGCATAGTATTGCGCATTCGCCCTGGCGCACTTGGAAGCCTTCAAGCATTGGGTGGCGACACCGGCCAGGATATCACCAAAACTGATGGGTATATCAGGATCCGTAATGCGCAAATACAATGAACACGTACTGCTTGACCGCGGTGTACACATCCGTGGCGCCATCGGGGAGGATGCAGACCAGAATGGTAGGGAGCATGTTGCGAGTGTTTCTCGCTTTCCCTCCGATCACACGCAATGCCTATACCGGAAGCCTGTCAGAAAAATATGATCCAACAGATGGAATTACCAACCTGCGGAATGTCTCCTTGCGCAGTCTCATACTCGACCATGGGCTGAGTGTCGAATCCAGGTATACCTAATGAACAAGATCAGTATATCATGACATGGTAGATACGGATTCCCAAGAGACGACTCACCAACTGCTTTCGCAGCGTCGCGGAGCCCCTTGATCACGCCGTTTACAGCGTCCGTTCCGAAGCGTTGTTGACGCTCGTATACCACTATGGCCCACAACGAGACCCTCCCGGGAAGGTAGAATTTTTATCCATCATATTCCACTGCCCGTTCCTTGGTTGCTGCGCGTGAAAATGGATGAGACCACGGCGATTGAAAATCAAGGACTGCTGTGCTTACAATGGTTGGCTGTTTGCTGCCCGCTCCATACTTGAGAGTAGGCGGCACGAGCACGCGCGCGGTTGTCCGAATGGTCGACTCGTCTACCTTCATGTTAAACGAGCGCATGTACTCAGATTGGGTGTAGTTGAGAACCTGCACGAGCTCATTCAGCGGCTGCCGGTACAATGCGCATAAGGCGTACCGATAAACCATCGCGAATCGACTTGAGCCGTTCCTTGGGCTTCTTCGTTGCGAATTCAAGCACCTTCTTCGTCTTGTGCGGTGGCACGGTCTTCTTCATGATTTGTCCCGGCGGGACCATGAGAACTTCCAAAGGCACAAAGGCACCCTTGCCGACCTGACCTCATTCGTCAGTGATGTACCAGCTACGATACAATGCTTTCATACCTCGACGAGAATGGCATCAGGATGCTGCAAGTCCTTGTTGAAGGTTTCCTTGAAGTAGCGCTGCGAGTGGGTGAGTAAAGAGCACATTGCGGCCGGGTGTGTTTACGTACTGCAATGGAGATCGTGCGCGGCGGACCAGTGTCGCCTTGCAGCTGGAAGGTCTTGTGCGCATTATCCTTGTGCATGACCCGCTTGATGACTCGCGGGGGCTTGTTCTTGTCGAGAATAGATGTGACACGAACACCAGAGAGGAAACGCGATAGCTTAATGCCGTCACGATCGCTCACGGCGCCGACATAGAGGGCCCTGGCGTCTCGCGCTTCGAGGACGTCCATGCACAGAGGATACAAGTTGCCGGGCTTGTACCTAGCCGGCAATGCGTGAGTATGGAGGTGAACGAACGCAAGGCGAAGAGAACACACATGGTACCAGTGCTGATGTCTATGTTGACCAACATGCGGCCAACAGCAGGGCGCACAGACTGGAAGTAACCTCTCCAAAGAACGATGCCAGAACCTGTGATAATGATGGTGAGTACGGACCATACATTGTGTTTGCTGTGGGCAAGCACGAACCAATGTCTTCTGTCTCGCGGGGCGTGAAGAAGGAGCGAACATTGAAAGGATAGAGCCTAAGTGAGGCGCATGAGATGGCAATAGGCGACTGTAAGGCAAATTTTACATGGACGGCGCCATCCTGATGACGACGTTGAGGGCCGTGGTGGCGGTCAGCACTGTGGCTTCATGCGATTGCTTGCCCAGCAAGAAACGGGCCAAGACTCTGGATGGGCACAGCGTCAAAGAGGAATGGTAGAACAGGATGGACACACAGACTCTGGGTTTATCTCGGCAACCTTGACAATTCTGACTCGGAATGGCTTTGCAGTCTTGCCTGGGACAGCCTTGCTGAGGGATACTTGAAACTGCAGGAGTGGTGAGTCTGGGACGCACATACAATGTCAACGAACCTCTGCAGCGTGCGTGTCACCTAGTGGAAGTTGGCGTGGAGAGAAGATGTTCTTGCGGCCATCGTACACGACGCGCGGGTTGAAGATGTTGGGCTGGATTTTGTTCTGCAATTCAGCAATGATTTCCATGTTAAGCCTGGCTGGCAGGGTCTTGTCCGCATTGTTGTCGATCACTGGAGAGGGTTAGACGACGCGCCACGCGAGCTGTAGGCGGAGGCACTGACCGACTACAAGGCATGAGTGAGCGGCGAGCGGGCGCTGTATGCTGAGGCTGGACGCACCGTCATAGTGGTGGATGATGCCCTCGGGGATCGTGACGCCAAAGTGGTTCGTGACGACCTTGAGCGGCTTGCCCGCAGAGCCAACGCCAGGACGCCGGACGCCGATCGTGTTGACGTGCGACGGCACACCGCCTGCAGAGGGCGGCGGGCCAGGCGCCGGGGGGCCGCCGCGGCCGCGCATGGACGGGGGGCCGCCTCGCGAGCCAGGACCGCCGCGGGAGGAGGGAGCACCTCGGGGAGGCATGAGATGACGGGGGTTTGGAGTGGCAGGAAGCAACGATTCGAGCCCTTTTCAATGACCGACCGCCGCCACAAAGGAAGACTGCGCCGGTGCGGATGTTGCTTCCAACTCTCTCTCCTTGTAAGCCACCACAATGCATGTCTTGTTGCCCATCATCCGCAATTGTGCCCTCAGACGCGAAACCTCCGTGTCTCAGCCTCATGAGCCAGGAGGCGTAGAACCTCCCCGCCTTATTTTTTTGCGATCTCTGCTATTCCAAGCTCCCCTCATGACTCTCAGACCCTTGAACTCGAGGCAAATGCTGAAATTTGCGATCGTGCAATCGTGCGCGCACTCTCCGTTATCGCCGGATTCGCAGCCACGGCGATCATTGCCTATCATTGCAGGCCTCTGCTGCAGTCGTTCTCTCACCCCGCACTCTCTCAGCATGTTACATGCGCAGCAAGACACCAGTTGCGTTCTCGCATGAGATTCAGCGAAGCTGTCATGTCGCGACCAATCTTGCTGCCTCAACATCCCAATAGCCCATAATGAGTCACTGAGTTGCGTCCATACAACGCGCACGCAGCATGCTGCGCACCACACCTGCAAGGTCCGCCCCGTCAGTTGAGCCAACATCTCAGTGACAAGCACGGCTGCAAAGAGCTGCGGTCTGAACTTGTCCGCCCCAGCCTCGCAGCTCTCTGGTCTCCCCTCTTCATTGGATATCTATAAACACCGCATACGGCCAGACCTGTTCGTCGTGCGCAGGCTCAACGATCACGCAGGGAACATGTCCGAGTCATTGGGCCAATTCAACGCGTCCAGGCCGGCTTGCCCCGACTCGGACACTCGCCCGTGACCACCGACATGTCCTTCCTGCCCGTCGTCGACGAGGCAGAACCTCGTCTGCTTGCTGCGCTTGCCCGCATTGGGCCAGTGCTTCTGCAGGCTGCCGATGCAGCCCAGAGCCACCGGCTGCAGTCGTATTTTCTTTCGGCCGACACTACGCCCGACGCCGTTATCGAGCACCTGGACCGCGGCGCTGACAAGGCCGTCGTCTCGCCTGCTACAGCGCACGAACTGGTGGGCTCAGTTGCGCCTCAGCGATTGATTATCTCGGTCCCTTTCGACCAGGCTGGAGGACAGACTCGTTTGCTGGCTACGACATCCTGCTTTTATGTGGAGACCGGCTGGATACGGACGCGGTTGCCAAATACGCGACCCAGCGCTCTCGCGTGACTGTCCATCTGTCCTATACCGGCCCGTATGACTTGCTCACCGTGCAGAGGTTGCAGCAATGCGGCGTCGTTCCGTTGCTGCCGACCTCTGCGCTTACGCTCGAGCCGACTTCCGACACGCACTTGAACGTCTGCGACGTCTTTCTGCAGCGGATATCATCTGACAGACCAGATGGACTTTTCCCCACCATTGTCTCATCCTATCTGCAAGGCGGAAAGTCTCTCGGCCTCGTTTACTCGTCCCGCGACTCCATCGCAGAGGCCATTGCATCTGGACGCGGCGTTTATCAAAGTCGAAAACATGGCCTGTGGCGCAAGGGGGAAACGTCTGGCGACGTGCAAGACGTCGTGAGCATCCGGCTGGATTGCGATTCTGACGCGCTCGAGTTCAGCGTAATCCAGCACGGCGCAGGCTTCTGTCATCTGGGATCGGCCTCTTGCTTCGGCGACCTTCGCGGGCTTGCGGCTCTGGAAAAGACGCTACAGTCTCGCCTGCACTCTGCGCCGGAGGGCTCATACACTCGTCGTCTCTTCAACGATCATGCGCTGTTACAAGCCAAGATCATGGAGGAGGCGAGCGAGCTGTGTGCCGCAGAGAGCAAGGAGGATGTATCGTTCGAGGCCGCTGACCTTTTATACTTTGCCCTCACGCGGTGTGTTGCCAAGGGCGTCTCGTTGGCAGATATCGAACGGTCGCTGGATGTCAAGGCCAAACGGGTCACCCGCCGTCCCGGCCACGCAAAGCCGCAATTCCTCGTCCCGCAATCCGATACGCCTCCACCCCCACCTCCCAAAGATGACAAGCCGCTTCCCGCACCCGTGGTGACTGAGGATGATGGCAAGATACGCATGCGGGCCGCAGTGCTCTCTGCCGTGACCGATGAGGAGCGGCGTGCCCTTCTGCGCCGGCCGGTCCTCCGCTCAGACGAGATGATAGCGAAAGTGCGGCCCATAGTGGACGACGTGCGCAGGCGCGGAGACGCAGCCTTGCTCGAGCTCACTGCCAAATTCGATAAAGCGCAACTCACGTCGCCCGTCCTGCTTCCGCCCTTCGACGCCGCGACCTCGCAGCTGGCGCCGGAGCTCAAGGACGCCATCGATGCTGCGTACGCAAACATCCAGAAGTTCCACGCCGCGCAGGTGGACGGCAAGACGCTCCGGGTGGAGACGATGCCGGGAGTGGTGTGCTCGCGCTTTGCGCGGCCCGTCGCGCGCGTGGGCCTCTACGTGCCCGGCGGGACGGCCGTGTTGCCCAGCACGGCGCTCATGCTGGGCATCCCGGCGCAGGTGGCCGGCTGCAGGAGATCGTGCTCGCCACGCCCCCGCGGCCGGATGGCAGCGTCGTTCCGGAGGTGCTGTACGTCGCGCACCTGGTCGGCGCGTCCGCTGTATTGCGTGCGGGTGGTGCGCAGGCTGTTGCGGCGATGGCGTACGGCACGGCCAGCGTGCCTAAGGTCGACAAGATCTTTGGCCCGGGGAACCAGTGGGTGACCGCTGCGAAGATGCTCGTCCAGAACGACACGGACGCCTTGGTGTCCATCGACATGCCTGCTGGGCCGTCAGAAGTGCTCGTATGTTTGTTTCCGCCATAGTACTTCCACAAAGAGCTCACGGAGGATAGGTGATTGCGGACCACACTGCCGACCCGCGATTTGTCGCAGCCGACCTCCTTTCGCAAGCGGAGCACGGCGTCGACTCGCAAGTGGTACTCGTCGCCGTCAGCCTCACCGATGAGCAGGTCTCCGCTATCGAAGATGAGGTGGACAAACAGGCGCATGCCTTGACGCGCGTGGACATCGTGCGCGAGTCTGTCTCAAAGAGCCTCATCGTGCGCGTAAACACCGTCGAGGAGGCGTTGGCATTCAGCAACGACTACGCGCCGGAGCACCTCATCATGCACCTCGAGAAAGCGCCAGACGCCGTTTCACTCGTTGAAAACGCGGGTTCGGTCTTTGTGGGGCCGTATACCCCAGAAAGGTGAGTGCCGGTCCTATTGCATGCATCTGTGTACCAACGCATTATAGCTGCGGCGACTATGCGTCGGGTACGAACCACACGCTTCCTACGAATGGATACGCGCGCCAGTTCAGCGGCGTCAACACTCTTTCGTTCCAAAAGCACATCACGTCACAGGAAATCAGTCGCGAAGGGTTGCAAGGGCTGGGGCCCATTGTTGCCACGCTGGCCGACTGCGAAGGGCTCGATGCTCATGCGAATGCCGTGCGCATTCGACTCAAGGCGATGGAGGAGGCCTGAAACTTCATCACGAAGGAACAAAACGCATAGCCTACATTGGCTGGGATGATACTGCCGCAGGGAGCAGATGCCTCAATTTACACTGAACAGGCCGGATGTTTCTAATAGACACGCGCGGGAGTCGGTGCGGCGACCGTGCGCATGAAGGAAGAAGTCTATGTTCCGAATAATAAAGACGTACAAACCGAAGGGAAGGGCTGTCAGTGTATGCGGTGTACCAACCGGGTCTACGTCTACTGGATGCATGGATAGCGTCTACTGGGAGTCGATCTTGGCCACAACGGCCGACGTGAACTCGCTGGTGGTGGCCGAGCCGCCGATATCACGCGTGCGGACCTTGCCCTCGTTGATGACGTCCAGCGTCGCGCCCGCAATGGTGTTGGCAAGGTTGTCGAGCCCGAGATGGCGCAGCATCATCGTTGCGCTCAGGATCATCGCCGTCGGGTTTGCGCGATTCGTGCCCATCAGGTCCTGCGCAACGTGGCGGCAACCCGGCTCGAAGAGCGCGTATTCGCGGCCGACGTTGCAACCGGGAACGATGCCCGGACCGCCAACGAGGGCAGCGCCGATGTTGGACACAATGGCGCCGTACCTGTAACAGCATGTTCAGCCAAAAGTCATCCTTTGGGCCGTGGCACTTGCAAGTTGGGCATGACCATCACGTCGAACTGCCTGGGCTTAGCCACAAGCTGCATCGAGCTATAGGACCATGGTCAGGTGTTGTCAACTCTTGAATAGGGGAACTAACGTGTTGTCGACAATCATGTCGTTGAACTCAATTCCAGAGGAAGAGTACTCTTCGGCGACGCGACGGAAGGTATTGAGGAAGAGACCATCGCCGAGCTTCATGATGTTGGCTTTGTGCACGCAGGTCACTTTCTGCAGACCATGTCTGAGCATTATTTGGATCACGGACAGATCCTCATACCTTGCGGTTGTTCTTGAGCGCAAAATCAAAGGCGAAGCGGCAGATACGTTCAGCCTTCGGGCGCGTCATGACCTTGAGGGACTCGACAACGCCGGGGTAGCTCTGGTGCTCGAGACCAGAGTACTCGCCCTCGGTGTTCTCGCGGACAATAACGAAATCGACGTTGTCATGCCTGGTCGGGTGTCCCGGCAGAGACTTGCACAGGACGACGGAGGCGTAAATGTCGAGCTGCTGGCGCATGGCGACGTTCCAGGAGATATGGCCGGTCTGGGAGATGGGCGTGAACAGAATGCCTGTGCTGGTGTCAGCGCCAGGCCCGAAGACGGTGCGAGCACTCGCCCTTGAGGCCGACGCGGTTGCGCTTGAGCGAGTCCATTGCCTGGCGGAAGAGCGTCTCTCCCGAGGAGGACATGCCCGAGACATCGTACTGCTCCCACTCGATGGGCGCGTTGACGTGCTCGAAGATTTCCTTGACGGACGCCGTGATCTCCTGCCCAATGCCGTCGCCGGGAATGAGCGTCACCTGGGCGCAGGGAACGTCAAGACGCGTCGGGCAGTGTACATGGCCCGTATCATCTTACAGTGTAGACGCCGCCGTATTTGGAGGGGAGCTGGCGGCACCATGCGTCAGTCGCGTTCCGGGAGACGTTGGGAGACTGACCCGTTGGGAGACTCTGGGGAAGCCCGCGGCGAGCGTGGTCGCCTGGCGGTGCGCAGACGTATGCAGCAGCCGCTGGGTCGCGACAGCGCGGGGGAGCGCACGGGCGAGCATTTTGCGAATGGAAAGGGAAAAAGATGCAGAACGGATGACGGACTGTCGGCCGGGACGGAAAAGATGAACTGATAAGATAGTTTCCTTCCTCGAGTTTTGGTATTACTGTTGCATATGCTCCGTATTCATACAACTATCCGAGATACATGCTCTGTAGATACTTAGGATTAGCAAGAAGCAAAAGTGCAATAACTGAACTATTGCACGCGAAACAGAAAATCCTGCTAAATCACGTGTTCGGCCGCCGCTGCTGCTGCTGAACATCGCTGCTGACTGTCCTGGTGCGACCAGCTCTGACCAGCGCTGCAATGAAGCCGCACGCTGCTGCGCTCGACGAGCTCCCCAGGCCGGTCCAGCGGCGCGCCTTGTCTTATTACGCGTGCCTGCTTTTCTTGGTCGGCCCTGTCTATTCTCTCGTGCCCTTCTCCTGGGCGTTCGTTCTTTACTCACTCGCCTCAACGAACGGTCTCCTCAGCTTCGCGTGGCCAGGACGCTGCCTCTTTGCGTTCTGTCTCGTAGAGGTATACTCTACACTCCCCAGCAGGCTTACACGTTTGACACGCCCTCCCAGGTCATCTTCAGCGTATACCACTACAGGTTATATACCTCTATAGCAGGCACACCAGCACCCACACCCGTCGACATTCACCTGCTCCGGAAATGTCTCTCCCGTGTTCTCGAAGCTGGCTTGACTCAGGTCGCCGTCTCAGCAGACGACAAATCCTCGGCCGTCGACCCCATGGCAATTTTCGAGCCCCTGCGCTTCGACGACCCTCGGGCGGTCAGCTTCCGCGACAGTCTCCGCACATGGTAAGTTAACCGACAGTATTGTCTCAATATTGCTCTCAATAACGCTGACCTTAATCTCAGGTTTCGCGGTATCCCTTGGAGTGCTATTCACCTACACGAGATGCAGACCTGGCTGTATTGGGCTACCTTCGGCGCCCATTTTACCAGCGTTGACGACATTCCGGAGGGCCACCGTGTAGCATTGCAGGATGCCCTACAGTTACTCCAGTATCGCACGGGCTGCACACTGCCAGAAGGCTCAAATCCAGAGGGCCGACCATATCTTCTCAAACTCGACCCAATCAACGTCCACGGCCGTCCATTTGTACGTCTGCTCCCGCCCCATTCCTCATTACATGCTCAAGACGAACCATACAGATCTACTACGCCCTAATAGCCCTCGGGAACGACCTCCTTCGGCGCCACTTGGTCTCCAAATACCGCGCGCAGATCGGCCAACATGCCAGCCTCGACTACCTGCTCCGCGTCCCGCCGTCATGGTCTCCCGCATCCGGCCTGCAGCCCATTGTGTTCCTGCACGGTCTCGGCGTAGGCTTCCTCCAATACCAGGACATCATCGGTCGCCTAATGCACGCGCATCCCGATCGCCCGGTGCTCGTCTTGCGTCAACCCAGCATCTCGCAGGAAATATTCCATCCTATGCATCTGAAGCCCATGGGGCAGCGTGAGATGGTCGATGCCATGCACAGTCTCATGGACAAGTTGGGCTGGACGGCGTGTGGCGTTACTGTGCTCAGCCATTCCAAGTGCGTATGCCGACTACATGCTTTCCTCGTCCTCGTGCTAAAACGCTGACAGTGGATCGATCCCGCACGCGTGGCTCGTCAAGGAATACCCTCGCCTCGTTAAGAGATCATGTTTTGTGGATCCCGTCGTTTTCTGCACCTGGGAAGGCGACGTGTGCTATAACTTTGTGTATCGTGTGCCGCAAAACGTGAGTTTCAGAGTGTTGCGCATGACCAGGTCTGGGTGCTCAGCGCAGTTTGTTTTTCCAGGGTCTGCAACTCTTGATGCGCTATTTCGTCGGCACAGAGCTGGGCATCGCCAACACGATCCAGCGACACTTCAATGTGAGTCTTCAAGTGCCCATCCACCATGAATCATCGCTTAACAATAGCAAAATAGTGGGCGGAAAACACGCTCTGGATCGAAGAAATTCCCAACGCGCGGAACGCCGCTTACACCAAGTTCCATCTGGGCGGACACGATTCAATCGTGGCGAGCGAGCGTGTGCGGCAGTACCTGCTTGCGCACGGCGCGCGCGACGGCGAGGGCGTCATGTGGAACCCCACAGGCATGCATGGCGAGGCCATTCTCACGAACTGCGCGCAGTTTCACGACATCTTCAATTGGCTGGGGGTGGATATGGAGTAGGCTGCAGCATAATCGCATAGACGCTGTCGTCTTTGAATTATTATCGATTTGTATGGTATGGCCGGGGATGGCGCTGCACATATTTTTTATGACCAGGAGGTGGTCGCATTGTTTCCAGTTGTGTCAATGTTTGTGTACGCTTGAGCTGTTCTTCTCTTCGAGAATCTGCCCGCTCGTTGCCCTTGACGCCAATTTCATCTATCCCATGAACCTCTGAAAGGGAACAGCTTCACCAAGCATTGCTGCACGGTATTCAACCTGAAAGGGAACAGCTTCACCAAGCATTGCTGCACGGTATTCAACTCGAATTGGTACAAGTACTGTAATAGTCAGTGTTCTGAACACCATACAATATCGCTACAAATAGCTGGTTGGCGGCGGTCCACGCCCCGTCATGATATGTAGATAGGTGCGTGACTAATCTTCATAGCATACCGACAACTGAATCTTGCGGATTGACGGGATAACGTCCTTCAGCAGCAGGAGCGCGGGGTTTCTCGACCGGGAAATGTATTGGGCTTGGAAAGTCAAAAAGTGCCGACAAACCCAAGCAGAACCTGACTGGCAGCTCGATACAGTGTTGTCGAGAGGTCCTGAGGCCCGAACGGCCTCAAGCACGAGCAGTGTTGGTTGCCATTTCGATATTAGGAGAGACGTCGAAACCTCAATGCATCGGCCCACGGCCAGCGCCATCTTCGAAATCTCGACGATTAACATCACCGTCCCTGGCTCCAAAAAACGACTGCACGGCGGGCGCGTCTAAGTAGGTAAGATAATATGTACACCGTTTGCCGCGCAAGAAAAGAAGTGAACGTGAATACCCGATTACGACTTGTATAAGGCGCGCTTCGCGACGCGAACAATGACCCCAGTATCCGGGAAAGCCAGAGCCTCGAGGTTCTTCGCATACTGAAGTCGCGGGCGATCAGGCTACATTACTGATGAACACGCAAAGTACTCACGGGAGTCGGGACATCGGCGCCAGTGACACGCTCGACAGGCGCATCGAGGTAGTCGAACGCCTCGCTCTCCACTACCTGCGCGCAGATTTCGCTGCCGACGCCGAACATGGGGAATCCGCCCTCGACGGTGACGAGGCGGTTTGTCTTCTTGATCGACTTCTTGATAGTGTCGATATCGAGCGGGCGGATGGAGCGCATATTGATGACTTCGGCCTTGACGCCCTCCTCCTTCTCAAGAATCTCGGCGGCCTCGAGTGAATGCGTGACCATCTTCGAGTGGGCGACGATGGTGATGTCGGAGCCTTCGCGCTCGACCTTGGCCTTGCCAATGGGGAGCAGGAAGTCCTCCGAGAGCGCCTCTTGGCTGACCGGGAAGGACACGCCGTACATCATCTCGTTCTCGAGGAAGACGACCGGGTTAGGGTCACGAATTGCTGCCTGGAATACTGTGAGCACGAGCAAAGGTTAGAGGAGTGGTGTGACCTTGAGCAGGCCGCGGCAGTCCTCCGAGTTCCAGGGCGAGATGACCTTGAGGCCGGGAATTTGGCCGTACCATGCTGCGTAGTCCTGGGAGTGTTGGGCCGCGACACCGGCCGCGGCACCGTTGGGCCCACGGAAGACGACAGGGCAGGGGACGTTTCCGCCGGACATGTAATAGGTCTTGCCTGCCGAGTTGACGATCTGGTCGATGGCCTGCATCGCAAAATTGAACGTCATGAACTCGCAACTATATACCGGGATATCAGCATGAGCACTAGAAGGTATGCTGGAGAGCTGACATGGGACGGAGACCCGCAAGCGCAGAGCCGACGGCAAGACCAGCAAAACCCATTTCTGTGATGGGCGTGTCGACTACGCGTTTTTCGCCGAATTTGTCGAGCAGACCCTTCGTAACCTGTGTTGCGGGCGGCGGATGAGTTGTGGGACGAGAAAATGTGGACTGATGAGCGCGCGCCTTGTACGCGCCGTTGTAGCGGGCGACCTCCTCGCCGAGAATGTAGACGGTCTCGTCGCGCAGCATCTCCTCCTCCATTGCGCTGTTCAATGCCTCGCGCACCGTCATCTGCAGCGCGGAAAAGGCTCAGTGAATGGCACGGCAGCGGGCCCAAGGACTGCGCGCGCCTGGGTCTGCTGACTGGAGCTTGCCCATCTCCTCTGCTGGTGCTGGGCGGGGCAGGCCGCGCTGGGCAAAGGCGCGTCCGGCGGGGCGGGCGGCGACGCGGGTTGCGCGCGACAGACGAGCGAGGACCGCGGACGGGGCGGGCATTTTTGGCGGCGAGAGAGGAAAAGTCGAAAGACTGGGGCGGGCAAACGCGGACCTCCCTCTTCCGTCACGCCCCGACAGACAGGCGCCTGACAGTGAGCAGCCATGGCCACCGCCCAGCCCGTCGCGCTCGTCACCGGCGCGTCCAGGCAAGCCGCTGTCCCTTCTCCGCCGCTCGCGCTCGCTCATGCCGCGCCTCTCAGGGGGATCGGCCTCGCCGTCGCCCGCATTTTCTCGACCACAACGCCAGAGTCGTCGCCGTCTCGCGCTCCAGCCCCCCTGAGCTGCGCGATCTCGCGTCCAACTACCCGGACCAGCTCGTCGCCGTCCAGGGCAGCGTGTAAGCACTCCACGCCCGATCAGGCTGTCCCATGGCCCAACCGCATACATCCAGCACCGATCCCGACGTTATCAGCCTGGCTGTGGCCACGGCCAAAGATAAATTCGGCAGTCTGGATGCTCTCGTGCTCAATGCTGGAATAGTCGACCCACTCGCGCGCATTACGGATACCTCTGGCGCCTCGCTCGACAAGTGGAAGGACCATTTCGACGTCAACTTCTTCTCCCTCGTTCTGGCTCTCCAGCATGCCACCCCACTGCTCCGCCAGAGCACTGCTACGGGCGGTGGAAAAGTCATCTTTGTCAGTTCTGGTGCTGCTGTTGGCGGCACTGCTGGCTGGGGCCCTTATAATGCCGGCAAAGCAGCCATGAACAGTCTTGCAAGGTATGTTTGCTGCGTCTCTGTCCACATTGACGATGATAACGGTGCTCCCAGAACCTATGCCAGTGAAGAACCCTCGGTCACTTCCATCGCCTTCCGCCCAGGTGTCGTAGCCACTGATGTACGTAGGCAAACCATAATCTCACTTCACTGTTCGTCGGCTGACTCGCGCTCGCTCGAAAAGATGCAGGTCCTCATTCGAAGCTCCGGGAGCAATGTCATGCTCCCCGCCGACCACAAGAAGTTTATCGACCTGCACGAACATGGAAAGCTCGCCAGCCCGGACGTCCCGGCGTCAGTGATTGTTCGCCTCGCGCTCGAAGCGTCCAAGGAGCTCTCTGGCCAGTTTGTAAACATAGATGGACCGGAATGCGCGCCGTATAAGAAGTGACGCTCGTTGTACCGATATAACATTTTCCACCGACCGTTTCTATGGACGGGTTCTGCACTTTGTGTTAGCTAGCATCTTGATTCAACCCACACCAAATGAATATTCAGAATTGCTCATTGATTGTCTCCCATCCAGATAAATGTACACGAAAGCGCAGAAAAGTCGATCACTGCGAAGCGCCAGCCTGCGCTTGAGCCTTCTCGAGAAGCGCCTCGCGGCGCTCCTGGTTGCGCTTGCCGATGCGTCGCAATGTAGTCTTTTGCTCATGCTCTGACAATTCGTGCCAGTTGGCTATGCGCGAAATAGTCTGCGGAACGATCAGTACGTGCCTTTCGTGGTTTCTAGAGATTGTGGACATACGCCGTCGCTGTTCACTACGACTGGACCAAGCTTGTCCAAAACGACTTTGGCGCCGTCGACCTCCAGGACCCGGGCGGAAGACTCTTGGGCTGCTTCAGCCTCAGCAGGAGTGGCCGAGGGCGGGAGGAGAAGCTTCGGCGTCGTCGTCGGGAGCTCGTCGGCAGTCGGGAGAGACGCGTTCTCGCTCATGATGGATGCAGGTGCGCAGGTTGTGGAGAACAGGGAGAAGGAGGAGGGCTTGAGATTTCAGCCAGACGTTGAGTTCGACCATGTTTGCGCTCCGAGAGGACCGGGGATGCCTTACCGTGGCTAGACACTGACTATGGCGCGAGACGAGGTGTGTAGCGGGTGGTTTAGCAAGGGCGAGACGAGAGGCAGATACAGCAGCGAGGAGAGCTGGGAGAGCGCGCTTGTAGGGTTGCATGTGGCCTGCAATCTTGTCGGGAAGCTTAAGATATATCCTATGACAGAATCCGACGAATATCCGGGAACGTTGTAGAAGGTGGGGGTCGGGCACGCTGCCCGGAATAGTCAAGAGCAGTGTCCAACCCAAGCTGCCAGCGCTCGAGCGTGCACTGGTGCTTGGTACTTAGCGCGAGCTGAGTCAAGAAAGGCGGGGGACGTGGAAGTTTAGGCCCATAGCCAAAGTGACACGTAGGCCTACAGGCTATAACTTAAGGACTCCGCTGCCCGCCGTTTTCACTCTCACCCTCCCCTTCCTCCCGACCAAAATGCGGTTCTTCCGTTTCATCTCGTCGGCGCTGCTCGTGGCCACCGCAGTCGCCGCAGACGCCGCAGAAGAGTCGGATGTCATTTCCCTCACCGCCGCCGACTTCAACAAGCTCGTCGACCCCGAGCCGCTCATTCTCGTCGAGTTCTTCGCGCCCTGGTTAGTCAGCAGTCAGCCTGCGAGCCTGGGAGCCCGCTTTGGCTGACCCGTTGCGCGCAGGTGCGGCCACTGCAAAGCCCTCGCGCCTCACTACGAGGAGGCCGCGACTGCGCTCAAGGCCAAGAACATCAAGGTTGCAAAGGTCGACTGTGTCGACCAGGCAGACCTCTGCCAATCCCACGGCGTCCAGGGCTACCCGTGAGTGCCCCGCCTTGCCCTTCATATCGCCCAGGAAGCTGACGAGCTAAATGCATACAGCACGCTCAAGGTACATGCGAATCCTGACTTTTCGGCCCAGTCAGGTGCTGACAGCGCTCAGGTCTTCCGTAACGGCACCCCCACCGACTACACCGGTCCTCGGAAAGCCGATGGAATCATTAGCTACATGGTCAAGTAAGTCGCCTCGCTCTCTGTGCGGCTATGGGCATGTTCCGACCCGTCTCCATAGGCAGTCGCTCCCCGCAGTCACCGAGGTCACGGCAGCGAACCACGACGAGTTCAAGGCCGCCGACAACATCGTTGTGATCGCCTATGCCTCGTCCGCCACCGACGCACCCGCCCCCGTCTTCTCCCAGGTCGCCGAGAAGCACCGTGATGACTACCTCTTCGGTCTCTCCACCGATGAGGCTGCCATTGCCGCCGCCGGCGTGACTCCCCCGGCCGTTGTCATTTACCGCAAGTTCGACGAGCCCCGCCTCGACTTCGAGAAGAAGGACTTCGCCGCGGAGGACCTCGAGGCATTCATCGCCGCGAACTCGATGCCGCTCGTCGACGAGGTTGGCCCGGAGAACTACGGCCGCTACGCGCAGGCCGGCCTGCCGCTCGCGTACCTGTTCATCGAGCCCACCGACCCGAAGCACGCCGAGTACGTCGAGGCGCTCCGCCCCGCGGCCCGCAAGTATAAGGGCAAGCTCAACTTCGTTTACATCGACGCCGTCAAGTTCGCCGACCACGGCAAGGCCCTCAACCTTGCTGGCGACAAGTGGCCCGCATTCGTCATCCAGGACCTCGAGGGCCAGCTCAAGTACCCATTCACCGATAACGAGATCACGGCCGATGCGATTACCGCCTTTGCCGACCTCTTCGTCGAGGGCAAGCTCGTCCCGAAGCTCAAGTCGGAGCCGGTCCCGGAGAGCCAGGACGAGAGCGTTTACTACCTCGTCGGCCAGGAGTTTGACAAGGTTGTGTTCGACGACGACAAGGACGTCTTTGTCGAGTTCTACGCCACCTGGTGCGGACACTGCAAGCGCCTTAAGCCGACCTGGGACTCTCTTGGCGACAAGTACGCTGCCGTGAAGGACCGCATCACCATGTGCGTTTTCCACATTTTCTTCGAGATTATTGATCATCGCCGCTTATCTTTACGTCCTCTCCTTCAGTGCGAAGATGGAGGCGACCGAGAACGACCTCCCGGCCTCGGTGCCGTTCCGCGTGTCCGGCTTCCCGACGCTCAAGTTCAAGAAGGCCGGCACGCGCGAGTTCATCGACTACGAGGGTGACCGGTCGTTCGAGTCGCTCGTCGAGTTCGTCGAGACGCACGCCGTCAACCCGCTTGATGCCTCTGTGCCGTTCAAGGGCTCGAAGGCGTCGGAGGAGGTCCCGAGCGAGTCGCCGAAGGTCGCGCAGCCGACCGAGGAGGCCCAGCATGAATTCCATGATGAGTTGTAGGTTTAGTTGACTATTCCTACATTTAAAAAGTGTGCCGATACACTTTGTGTTGTCTAGGATCTCGTTGGCCTCCTGACGTTGTATGCGTAATTAAAGTTTTATTGATTCGTTCCCCTCCTTCAATTTAATTCGTCTGCATCAACAACGTTCGTGTTCGGGTTGTGCGCCACGGTTCTGTAGAAAGTGGAGTAAAGCGCTTGAAGTTGGAGGAACGGAAGAATTGCTCGTGACATCTATATTCTGCACAACAGGACGGCGGTGAGGATACAGACATGAACATAAAGCACAAATATGACACTGGAGAGGACAGCGATTCAGAGCTTGACCTCCTTGAGGCCGTCCTTCCAGAAGGTCAGATATGCTGCGAACGAAGCTGTCAGGGGACAAGATCGATGTGGACAGCGGGGACCCACGCGTAGTGCCGTCCTCGCGGTAGTTGAGGAGCGCAATCATGCCATCGGGGTTCATCGACTCGCCGGTGTACTGTGGGCAGGATCGGGTTAGCTGGGGAGTACTAGAGTGCTTGAAGCACTGACGAATTCGTAGTCCTTGAAGTTGGCCACGATCTTTTTGGCAAACGCCTGTGCGGCCTTTTCTCGAAGGCCTCGACGCGGTCGGGGTTGGTCTCGACGAGCTTTGCCTTGACGGCCTTCATGTAGCCCTGGGGACGGGGTGAGTGACGACGGGGTTAGGCGCCGGACGGACGGACGGACGGACCTTGAGGTAGGTCAGGTAGCTCTTTTTGTCGAACGAGGTGGACTGGAGACGGAAGGAGTAGACGACGTCGTTGACGGTGACGGCGCCGTCCTCGACCGCCTCGTCCTGCTCCTCAGCCGACGGGTTCGCGCCTAGATATCGGGCGCGATATCGCCAGCATCAGCGTCGATGCACGCTCTGCGGGGCCCGTGCGCACCGATGTCGACGTCCGCGCCGGGCTTGACGGTGATCGTGCGGCAGTCGACCTCGATCGCGATGTCGTCGACCTCCTTGCTGTGGCCGGTGAGCTGGCAGCGGGCGGGCCTTTGGGATGGATATATGCGTACAGCTTGAAGGCGTCCGAGAACATCTCGTCGCCGGTGAGGATGTCGGTGTACAGAAGCATGGCGGGCGAGGGAGCGGGCGGCGGGAAGGAGGAGAAGGACTTGGGGCTGCTGCCAGGCGGAGATCAATTGCCAGCCCAGATTTTGCACGGGCGCCTATTTTCCTCGGACAAGCCATGGAGTACGCGCCCGTCGTCGTCCAGCAGCACGCACGCCCGGGCCCAAAACGCAGCGCAGAGTCGCGCTACTGGCGCAGGTTCAGGCACCCCGTCTTCGTCAAGGAGTACGCGCCCGTCACCGCAGTCCATTTCTCGCCCGCAAAGCCACACCGCTATGCTGTCACCGCCGGCACCCGCGTTCAGCTCTACGCGCCCAGGACGCAGAAGGTCGTCAAGACCATATCGCGCTTCAAGGACGTTGCCCGCAGTGCCAACATTAGACACGACGGCAAGCTCGTCGTCGCCGGAGACGACACCGGCCTCGTCCAGGTCTGTTACGCGTGCCAACTTTTTCAGTTATCCCTTTAACGCGTACCAGATATTTGACCTCAGCAGTCGCGCCGTTCTTCGAACGCTGGATCATCACAAGCAGTACGCCGCCGATTCGCAAACTTGCTTTCTTTCTGACTTGCTCTCCAGGCCGGTCCATGTCACCAAATTCGGCCCGCCCAGCTCGACCCACGTCCTCTCATGCTCAGACGACAGCACCGTGTGTCTCTGGGACATCCCGTCGCAGTCTGTCGTCACAACGTTTGATGCCCACACGGACTACGTCCGCTCAGGCCTCATCGCGTCGCACAACCCGCACCTCATCCTCTCCGGCTCGTACGACGGCACCGTGCGCCTCTTCGACTCGCGCACAGGCACGAGCGAGATGCTCATGGTGCCCTCCAGCGGCGCCGGCACGCCCGTCGAGCAGGTCGCGCTCTTCCCCGCGGGCACCATCGCGCTGAGCACGGCGGGGCCCATCCTGCGCGCCTGGGACCTCGTCGCGGGCGGCCGCTGCGTCCGCGCGCTCTCGAACCACCAGAAGACGGTGACGGCGCTGGCATTTGACGGCACCGCGAGCCGCCTGCTCACCGGCGGACTTGACCACCTCGTCAAGGTGTACGACGTCAGCAACTACAAGGTCGTGCACACCATGCGCTACCCTGCGCCCATCCTCGCGCTCGCCGTCTCGCCGGATGACACGCATATTGGCGCTGGCATGTCGGACGGCACCTTCTCTGTGCGCCGTCGCGAGCCCAAGGCGGTCGACCCCAACGCGCAGGGAGGGGACGCACCGCTCAAGACTGGCACGTACGAATACTTCCTGGGTGGATCCATCGCGGCCCTCGGCATGGGCAAGCAGACCAAGCAGTACAAATCAAAGGGAAAGGGCAAAGATACTACCAACAATGTGGAAGAGTTCCGCGTCCTGGCGTCCAGACACAAGAAGCTGCGCGAGTACGACAAATTCCTCAAGCGATTCAAGTACGCTGCTGCGCTGGATGCTGTCTTACGGAAGGCAAGTAGATTGCGGCCTGGTTGACAAATGACGCTGACAGTAGCTTTTCTGCAGGACGTGCAACCCGTGACAGCGTTCTCGCTCATGCAGGAGCTCATCCACCGCGACGGCATATTGCCTGCCATTTCCGGCCGAGACGACGTTCTGCTCGAGCCTCTGCTGCGTTTACTGGTCAAGCATGTCACCGACCCGCGTTTTTGTGACATCTGCTGCGAGGTGACAAGTCTGGTTATCGGTCAGTTATGATTTTCTTTCGTAGCTGCTACTCCCGCTTATTGGCCTTGCAGATACATATGGCCTCGTTTTCGGCCAGTCCCCACTGATAGATCGCCTGCTCCTTCAATTGCGCAGAAAGATAAAACACGAGCTTCGCATGCAACGCGAGCTGCTCAAAGTGCGCGGCGCAATGGACATGCTCTTTGCCGCTGCGACGAGCAGCGTTCCGGCCCAATGATGTGCCAAAAGTCCATGTACACAGGTTATCCTAGTAATTTGCTTTCCGATGTGCGAATGTAGCCTATAGTACACACTAGCAGCAACTATCAACATGCATCCAAGAATGCCGCGAGCTCCGTGAGAATCATGCGCTGCGTTGGGACGGGTTCGCCGTTGTTGTCGAGGGCGAGGTCTTCCTCGTCCGCAGTGTTGTCCCGGAATATTTGCAGGATTTTAACGATGTCTTTGAGCGTCTTGTTTTTGCGCGAGAGAAGACTCTGCACATGCGCGCGGATCTGATGCAAAGTCAGCATGTCGCAGTTTCTGGCGGGAGAGTCCCAGGTCAAAACGCACCCCATCGTCTTCCATACATATCCAACCCAGGATATAATCCACAGTCTGCAGCGTGAAAAGCCCACCGTCTAATCTGCGAACGTCCCAGAGGTCTTCCTCATTTTGCCCGATCTCCTCGCCAGCAATCGCAAGTTGCTGGTCATGTAAACCATAAGTATTCTTCTATTCATCAGGGCTTGTACGGCGTACCTTCTTCTCGTTGTCGATTTCGCGCTCGGTTGCCGCGAGGCGTGCCTCGGCGCCCTCGCGCAGCTCAAGCAACCGGTCCACCTTCTCATACCCCGAATCGACAAACTTGGCGAGAAGCCGCGTGCGCGACGGCGAACCGGACGCAAGGTTCGACAGGAGCGACGAGATCACGCCGAGAACGTGCGCTGTGTCCTCTTGCACTGGTTGTGCATTCTTGCCCTTCTTCCCTTGCTGGGATAGATATCAGCACGCGAGTAACGTGGACAGAAGCGGGGAAGTACCTTGCCCATGAGAGCGGGAAGAGGGTCTTCAGGCCCAGTGCCTCAACAAAAGCTTCGCAATTTGCACTCCCTGCTGGCCCAGACAGTGCATAATCGAGTACTTTGATGCTGCGTGAGCGCGACTGCATCTTTTCCCTGCGTAATTGTCAACCGCATGAAATGTAATATGGTTATGAACACACTTCATCATGAGCACCATAAGATCCACGCCCTCTGCCTTCAAGAACAGTTTCTTGATATCCGTCTCTGCGAGCGCAGAGCAGAGCACATCAAACAGGTTTTCCATGAACTCTGTTTCGTCCGCGTCCCGTGGGTCGCGTTTTCGATATTGCTACGTGCAGACAGTCAGCATACGATATTGGAGTTGTTGACGCAACCCACAGATAGAACAGTAAGCAACTTGTCCACGCCGTCGAGCTGCCCAAATTGTAACCGGTTCGCCGTGTTGTCCTGGAGCAAGATGGCGAGGAGCTCAGCAGCGTATCCGCGGTTCTCGTCATGCGCCTTGGCCTCGACGCGCTGCAGGAGCCATTTCATGAGCGACGTCCGCGCCACGAGCTCGTTTGCCAGTTGTGGATTGATGCTGAGCACGTTTTCGAATATGCCTGCGATTGAAATAAGAAAAACAATGCTATTAAGCAAGAGACCACGACTTGCCCATGATTTGGAAGACGCCTTGGCGGTCCGATTCCTCAGACTCGTTCAAGCGGTCGAAGTTTTGGACGAGCAGCTCGAGAATAGATGTTTCCAGCTGCCGTCGGATCAACAATTGTATACCACTATAGGAAGCGCACTCACGAAAGCGTCCACGAGCATTTTGAGCGCCTCGTCCCGCGTATATTCTTCCCCGTCGTCTTCGTCGTCAAGCGCATCGTCACCCGTGTCCTCATCTGTGAGCTCATGTATAAGCTCGATGACATCGAGCGCGATGTCCGCATTCTCGTGGCTTAGGAGGCTTGCAAGTCGCGCTGCGCCGCCTTTCGCGATTTCGGGGTATGCGCGAGTCGGCACCTGGGCGAGCGGTAACAAGGCCTTTATCGCGCTGTCCAGGTCTGCTTCAGAATCAATAAACCTTGCGGTATGATTAACAACACAAGAGAGCTAGAGCATAAGGATAGGGCGCACTTGGTCGGATCGTCCGCATATTTCGCGCGCTGCTCCTGGTTCTTGTTGGCAGCGCGCTCGAAGCGCGTCAGCAGGCGTCTGATATGCGCGGGCGACATATCTTCCGCCTGAAGTAGCAAAATGAGCGTGGTAGAAACCGAAGCGCAACGACGAAGACGCACACTCTCGTCCTGAACACCGTCCTGGCCAGCAGCCTTTTCGAATATAGCAAGGATGTCTTTCTGCTCCTTCGTCAGGCCGCCGCCAAAGAATCGGCCCTCGTCGTCCTCTTCTGCAAAGTAATCTGCATCGCCGCCCGGTGCAAACTCGCCGTCACCGTCCGGGCCCGTGTCCATATCCTCGTCCTCGTTCACATCCTCGACCGTCGCTTTACGCGACTTTGGTTTCGGTGGAGGTGGGGCTGCCATGCTGGAGCCAGATACATTCGTGACGCTGCTAGAGCCCTCAGAGTCCAGCCGCATGCGCTTCAGCACCTCCGCGGAAGGCATGTCCGGCATTCGTCGTTTGTTGCCTCCCGTGGGCAGCTTCGGCACCTGCACAAGATGAGCACGAGATTACTATGCACAGAGACACGCGTGCTTGCCTTGAACAGCTTGTCGATATCCATATTGCAAGTGCTGCGAAGAACGTTACGCAGAGCAAGCCTGTGGTGTCGGAGTTGCACGATCGGCGTGTTTCGTGACTTTCGTCTTTCGCAACCAACATCGCCTGTACGGACAAAATAGTAGGTTGTATTATAGGCCTACTCAAAAAATTAACCCTGGAGGGTAGCCTAAGTCCGGAGAATACACATTATGATACACAGGCAAGCGTTGCTACATGGTGCAAAATCTAGGTCCAAAACGCGTAATAAGTCATGAGCGAGAATCATATATAACCAGGCTTAGGAACTATGCTGATGGCGCTGGGCAAATCGGACGCCGAGACAATGCGAGGTGGCGAGGGCGGGCTGATAGTATGCATAATAATTGGGTCGGGTGGGGACCGACTACGCGGCTGTTGCTCGTATATCCTCTCGAGCGGTGCAACATGCGCAACACCCGTGCCGACGCGGACCATGCGGTGCTTCGAGAGCTCGTCAGTGCACAGTCGTGCAAGGTCAAGAAGGTCAAGGAAGCGCGCTTCGTCTCGGAGAGCAACGAGGTCTTCCAGCTTCTGGGACAACTTGACGCTGTGCGGGAGGTGCGATCCCGGTGCGCGGAGGTAGGCCAGTATGTGAGGATAACTGCAAATGTGATTAGGATTGTCACACAGAAGGTCTGAGCACTGGGTAACGCACGATTCGGAAGGACGGTCCAAGAAGATATGGATGCTGTGCGTGGTCTCGGGCAACACGCCCGAGGCGACCAGGTGATCCTGGAAGAGCGACCGGAACGGCGACGTGGCGTCAGAGGCAGCCGAGTGGCCCTCCGACACGACGTCGCCGTCCTGAGGCGTCGTAATGACGTTCTTCAAGAACGTAGACAGATGCGAAGGCCGGGACGTCAACGTCTCAAATGTCGTTTTAAGCGAGAGTGATGCTGTCTCAATCGTCACCAGCACCTGAGACCGGTCTATGACCTGAGCTGGCACTTTGCTCATAATTATTGGGCGGAACGGCGGAGGGGGCGGTGAGACGAGGGCAGTCGGCGATATATGCACGGGGGAGGCAGGATTCACCGGCACCGCTCTCTGCGCCGACTTGGGCGGAGAGCGTGAGCGCAATGCGAGAGGAGCAACATAGGGCTTGGCTGGAGGGGTGGGCGGGCCGTCGTCGTCGCTATTATCAAGTGCCACGGGCGGCGGGCGCGCAGGAGGGCTATGACCAGGACTTGGGCCGCGGAGAGTTTCGAGTGCCTCCTGCGGCGTGCGAACGACCTGAGCACCGCTTCCTGGAGGTCTGGATGGCGAGCCATCGCGACGCAGAGGCGCGGAAATAAGGAGCGCGCTTGCTGAGGATGAATACTGGTGACCAGGTCTGAACGGGGCACCTGCGCTCTGCGGGGGAGCCCACGACCGGGTGAGAGGCTGAGGTACTGCTGCCCTCCCTGGGGCAGATCGAAAAGTGTGCTGGACTGCAGTAGCTGAATGCATAGCTGGGAACGGGGGCGAGGGGAAGAAAACAACAAAAGACCAGACGCGCCGGGTGCTGTGCGCTTTTATACCGTGTCGAGCGCGGAAGCAAAAAGCTGCGCGGAGTCCTCCAAAGCACAATACCGTCTGCGGCGCATGGACCCTGCCACAATTGGCTTTCAACGAGCGCTCGTCACTACACTGCAGCCCGTCTCGGAGACGCTGGCGGCGCTTCACAGGGCCCGAACGGAGACGCTTTGCCCGCTGTCGTGCCCGCGCTGTGGCCATTCAGCACTTCGCACGCGCAAAGCCAAGACGCGCTTGGAACGCACCTGCACACGCTGCCGCACCGTCACGTACACCCAGCTGCCCAGGGCAACCAAGCCCTTCGTTCCGTCACTCCACGGAACGCCCGCAGTCGCAGCCTCGTAACGAGGAACAGGCAGTGAAGCCGGAGCCTCACCCCGCACGCACACTCAGCAAAGCACAGCCGACCCCAGCTGCCAAGCGCCGCAAACAGGGACTCGAGAAGCTGCTCGCCCAAAGCCGCCAGCGACAGGCGCAGGCAGAAGCGGCACAGCGGGACCCATTCGCACTGGGACTATGACAATAGGCGGCTGGTTAGAGGGAAGGATGCTGCCGCTGTTATTGTTCCGTCGCTGGCACTGCAGGCCGTGAGCTTGCAAGCTGATTGCGCTGCCTCCTGCCCGGGCCGTTCTCATCACCCGCCGACATGGATATTCGGGCCATTGGCGTTTCTGTACCACAAGTGACCCAGGCCGCGACGATAACGAGGCCCAGTTGACTAGTGTCTGCCCATTGGCTGTCATATTGCTCGGACCGGACATGCGATGAATGGATTGTCCTCTACCCGGAGTGCAGGACCGACAGACGCTTCTGCATCGATTCGCTCACGACTTTCGACACGCTTTGAGCTGGTGTTGTTGTAACTTGCGCATGCTGTCCTGATATATGGGTGCGGGCCTTCGTATAGCATTCTCTTCTTCCGTTTGCCTGACATCGTAAAGGGTCCACCAATCGGCTGTGGGTGAAGCGGAATATAGAGTTTGCGGCAGAATGCGGAAGCAGATCGTTTACCAGCTTTGGCCAACCTTCCTTCGTGCCCTGTAACGTACGTCCGCCACAGCCAATACGTATCGCTGCTCGCGATGTCTCTCCTCCGTACGCTTGCGTATGAGTTCAACCACAATGGCCCAGTGAAATGTTGACCGATCCTGCCATCTTGACGCGCTTAGATTTTCTTTGTTCTCTGCTGGCAGCCAGCTTTGATATACGACTTGGGGCAGCCGTCCCCCGAGACTTAACAGGGTAATACTTCACGGGGCAAATGGCGCAGAAAATGAGCAGGGATTCTGATATTTGAGGTCCAGCAAGGTACAAATTTCTGAAAACATTCTGATATTCCATTGACACAACCGCAGGACAGGTTCCTGGCCAATCCTGCGCTGCTAGAATGTCCTTCAGCATCGTCTTAAACAATGCTGAAGTACGACTCACGCTTCGTTCATTCTTGAGAAAGACACTGACGCGGATCACATAGATTGTGT
Source organism: Auricularia sp. M12 (assembly GCA_037042885.1). Classification (NCBI taxonomy): domain Eukaryota; kingdom Fungi; phylum Basidiomycota; class Agaricomycetes; order Auriculariales; family Auriculariaceae; genus Auricularia; species Auricularia sp. M12. The sequence continues at coordinate 1,779,470 of CM073212.1, forward strand.
CTTGTCCGCGACGCGGTTTGCCTCTGACTGAGGCATTACACTGTTAGGTTCGGGGGGATGCCCCCCTTGTGCGTTGGCGGCGGCTCCGTGGCCGCTGGGCGAATAATCTCGATCGCCGTTCCCTGCGGGAACACTGCCATCGATGTGGTTTCAGCATCACATTGTAGGTCACTTCTAGCCAACAACTCACCGATCGTAGGGCCTCGCAGGCGGTGGGCGAGGTCACGGCTCTCTCGCAGAGCCTTTGCCTTGCGCGCCGTCCTCACCTTGCTGACCTTGTCCTCCGGCGGTACAATCAAGCGCCGGCGGCCAAGTGGGACCGGGCGAAACCGGCGGAGGGCGCGCGACGCGTCCTTCAACGTGTGCGGCGGCGTCCTGGCACCAATCAGATAACAATGTGGCAACGTGGGTGGACGACTCACAGCGGCGGTGCCGCCGGTGGCGAGGGCCGTGCCACCAACCGGTGGCACCAGGGCCCATGTTGGCGGCATGGGTACCGACACCGGTGCCGGCATCAGCCATGGGAAGACGAAGGACTCGTTGTCCTCCTCTTCGCGCTGTGGCGAGGCGGGTGCCGGTGACCCCAGATCGAGGCCAAGGGCATTGAACACCTGAACGGTGTTCGCGCCTTGGGCGCCCGTCCATTCCGACGTGAGGGCGTATATGGTCTCACCCTGGACGTCTTCAATGGGAGAATCCATGGGGGTGGGGTACCCGGTATCGTCGGTGTATGTTGACGGTTTCTTCGGTGGAAGGTTGAACCTGTATGGGCATGCGTGAGCGTCCCAGACTACATGCTGCAATGCAGGAGAGCCCACATGATGTTTGACGAGATGGGAGCTCAGGTAGCGAGGGGGGTGAAGGCTTGTCACGGGGAATGGGACAAGTTACAATAGAAGCGGTCGGAGTGGATGGAGAGCTTTATACGGGCGGTGAGTCGCCATTGCCCATGCCTTGCCGCAGCGGAGAAGCCGAGAAGGCGCGCGTAGCGTTGACTCACCTTGCGCAAGTAGGATGGTGGGATAGACGGGAAAACGTGCCCCAAGCTAGCATCAACAGCTGACCGCGCGTCAACAACTTCCAACAACAATCCAGAGAGACAATGCTGGTCTCCTGATAACATCGCCGCGATTTCCGGCGGCCTGCTCGCACGTTCATTTCCGAATCCCGTTCCAGTGAACCGTGCTTCTATGTACAACTGCCGGGAATTCGTCTACCGCAGCTGCAGCTGAGTTGACCATGTCTTATCGTGCAGGGCTTTCACGAGTCAAGTTCCCGCATTCGGACACTCCGGGGGGCACCCAACGTTGATTGCAGCACGAAGAACGATGTCCGCGGAGACCTGTCAATGAGCGGCCATTTTAGAAGCATCCGGACTCAACAGAGTCACCAATGGCAAATATTGGTGCGGAATTCTTGTCATTTTTGCTGCGAAGGAACACTATGAAACAGCTGGGTTGAATGAGTACACAGGACAGGAAGGTGATTCCAACACTGGTGATAGCTAGCTATGCCCAGAAACAACAGGTGTAGACTTCAGCAGATACGTATCACGTACAATGGACGCTGATAACACTTTGCAGAACGACCCAATGGCCGGGAGATGGCGCGAGGCATCAATGGATAAAGAGGTGCTGAACTTGCTCCCGCAGTGTCACAGTCGCCAACCCTCCAGTCGAGTCTTCGAGGGTACCGAAACCAAAACCACCCGATCTAGTCGTGTTGAATCGACTCGAATAGCCCGTTTCAAGAAGCTGCAGAGATGTTCCGCCTCGACTGGGATACGGGGCACCCACCCGAAACGAAGTGGGCGAAAATGCAGGGCCTGCAACTTCGGTAGAACCCACACACCCAGTGAAGAAAGATCGCAGAGCGTCAATAGGCCCGGTCGATACGAAGAGCTGTACATCGCCCAGAACCTACTATCAGACAGTAGGACCTCGAGATGCGCCAATGCCGGGCACATGGGGAAGTCGCCTCGCATGGCGAGCCAAATCACGTCCGGTAGGACGAGTGATGTAAGGTGTGTGAAGAGGTCGCTGTTGTCCTGGAGTAGTTCTGATGCCACAGTTGGGTCGGCAGCTGTAACGAGCCTCGTCCATGAATTTTTTGCATCGCCGAGTCGGATGCTCAGTGGGTATCGAACGTCTCGCTCGCAAAACTCTATGGCAAGACATTCGACATCTGGCATATAAGACATGAGCCACGCAATAGTGACCTCGTCCGCCAAGTACATCGATATGCGGTGAATGTTGGGCCAATCGTGCATGCATTCGAGTATATCCTCGGCTGTGCGAGGATAACAACGGCTCAAGTCCAACGTCTTTAAGTCTGGTGCAAGTGCAAGTGCAGATATCGATGCTCCGCGACCGATGCTTGTTGCGTGCAGAGATATTGTTCGAAGAGATGGGCAATTAGAGAATACTCGCATCATGTCCTCGGCCGACATATGCGCCTGCATGTAGTGCAGCTCGGTCACACTGGTCAAGGCCGAAGCAACGCATGGGGCGGAGGGAACCTGAACATATTCTAGTGCAACGCGCCGAAGAGCTGGTGCCTGGCCAGCAAACACGGTAGCAGCAAGGCCGACTGTCGCACCAGGTCGTGTTCGCATCGTGAAAGATTCCAATAGCGGGGCAGGTCGCATGAGTGACACATCCAAGAGGTCCCAGTCAGTATCTTCGTCGCAGATGAGGGTCAAAGTGCGCATGCGGTGCAGCTGGGTAGACACGACGGCTGTAACAGTGGCGAAATCGGCGCCGAGTTTGTCACGTATACGAGGCACGAAGAGCACGAGGTCAAGCGGTGCGCAACGACTCCGATCCAACAGCGTCCAGACGCCATCGGGAGGTATGCGTCCTCCAGTGACTTTTAAGGTCGTCCACAGGGTGGCCTGAGATAAAGCGTGGTCCCTCCAAGCTTGCACACATGCGATGCTCTGATCCTGTCGCTGAAAGAAAGATGGCGAAGAATGTCTAAGAAGATTTCAGAGGGAAGGCAATTGACCAAGGCAGAGTCGTTGAACTGTGAGCTGAACGTCGCAATGGCGCGGTAAACGACGCCTAGAAGGACGGCCGATGCTTGTGCGACTGCTTGTGCATTCACCGTACTTCTCCTGTTTAGCAAGGACACATCTTGGACAGTCACTGAGCATACCTTTGCAGCAGCAATGCTTTCAATGCATTTTCTGAGGCTTCCGCGACGGCTGCCTGTGCATCGAGCGCCCGGCGCTGATCGAGGCGGCACGTAACCATTTGTTATTTGCTCAAACCATCGCCTCGTGTTGTTGAAGAATCAAAGACTCCGAGGTCATGTTTTCAGTCTGGAGCAAAAACTTTCATTCCGATCCTGTGAAGTACACGAATTCGAGCGCAGAGGATGGAGGTTGACTACGGAGGGCATTGGTACACGAGTTGAGCGAGAAATGAAGACGTTGCAGGGGCATTTCAAAGACGAGGCAGCATAACCGTTCGTGCTTGCACATACGAAATAGCAGGGGCATAATCAGGCCTTCTTCTCTGCATAGGGGTTTACGCTGTAGACCTTGATGACCGGAGGGCTCTTTGTCAAGTCGGCAGTCACGATGACCTGAGAAAGTATGAGGAAATGGAAGCACGCGATTGAGCGGGCGACATACCGGCACGCTCATCAGTTCCTTGATTTCCTGGATGCGGTGACCAGCGTTCGTCGTGCGCAACCCCTCGAACTTGGGCTCGGGGTGTTGCAACGACAGAAGCCTTTGCTTGGATGTCTCCGCGGCAGACTCCTTGTTGTCCCTGGCACGGTCAAGAACGATTTCATCGTCATTGTCATCATCGAAGAGCGCTTGTTCGTCCTGCACGGAAGCGCTTGCCACCTCCATCTTCACAAAGTGGTCGGCGGTGCGCTTGACCTTCTTCAAATGCTCGTCGTCAGTGTTCTCCGCAAGCCAAGTGATGACATCCTTCGTCGACCAGTAGATCTGCAGCGAGTGGGTATGCTCGTCATACACATGGTTCTGGAAATTTGTAAGACTATCGCTCGTGGAATGCAATGTGTGAAAACTGACATCGATGGGCATCTGGTCAACGTGGACGCGCTTCTCGATGCCGAACTCAGGAACAAGGACGTCGAAGGCGGCGTCAAGTACACCGACGACGCGAGCCTGACGAACGACGGGTCCGTAGCGGGTCGTCAAGTCCGAGATGAGCAGGCACAAGAACAAGTGCGCCGACTGCTCTTGTGCGAGCTTCGCCGAGTCGCGTTTACTTCACTAAATGTCAGAACTAACCTGCAGCGAGTACGCGGGTACGCACATGTTGCACTGCTGCGCAATCTTGGCAACGGAGTCGCGGTCCATGGTGAACTTGGGTTCGGCAGCTAAGACCCAAGGTCAGAAGGGGCGAAAAAGGACGAGGAGACACGAACTAGCGCCCGATGAGATGGCCTCCAACTGGCGGTGCACGAGGATGTCGGCGTAACGACGGATGGGCGAGGTGAAGTGCGTGTATAAGGGGACGTTGAGGCCGTAGTGGTAATACTTGGCAATGTCCAGCATGCCTGCGCAGTAGTATTTCGCCGAGCGGTTGGTCTTGCGAACCAGAAGGTTGAAGAGACGACGGGCTTCAGGGTCCGCAATGGCCTCAAGTGACTTCTGAAGACTGCCAGCAGAAGTTGTGTCAACTTCGAAACCCATGCGCGCAGCACGCTCCGCGAATGCTTTCTGATATACAAATCAATATGCTTAGCAAAGCTCGCCTGAATGGACATACCAGGCGGCGCTCAACTGGCTCTTCGTGACGGCGAAGAAGTGCCTGCTCAGGCAGATGCACCGCAATTTGCTGAGCCGCCGTCAGGTTGGCGAGCAGCATAAACTGTGACGAGTAATGAGTTTCGTTTCCAGAATATCACGACGCACAACTTACCTCTTCAACCAGTCTGTGCGCCTCGACGTGCTCATAGGGTGAGCAGTCAGTCGGAAGACCCTTGTCGTCGAGAGTGAACTTCAGCTTCTCGCGGCTGCTGTGAAGGTAGCCTTCTTCCTTGCGACGAGCATGAATATCCTTCGCGATGGACTGTGGGCGCCGTCAGTTTCCGTGAAAACACTAAGGTATCTGGAGTTTCGCACCCAGAGAGCTTTGATGTCCTCAGAAACAGCGGCGGGGTCTTGCTCGGCAATGACCTTGGTGGCCGGTAGCTGCTGCCCGTCGATGACGGCCTGGGCATCGGTGTACGACAGACGCGCAGCAGACCTACAAAATGCTTAATGGTGCCCAAGTGTGATTCCATGTCATTACTTACTTGATGATCGTCTTGCCGTACCACTTGTCAAGCACGCGGCCGTCCTTGGTAAGGGTGAAGATGAACGAGAATGCAAGCCTGTCTTCTCCCGCAATCAAAGAGCAAATCTGCTCGCTCAAAGTCGGAGGAAGCATGGGAACAGCGCGCTGGACAAGGTACACGCTGGTCGCGCGCTTGCGAGCATCACGGTCGAGTGCTGTGTTGGGCTTCACGAAGTAGGATACGTCTGCGATGTGCACGCCGACGGTGTAAGTGCCATCCTCATTAGCCTTAATCGAGAGAGCGTCGTCAAAGTCCTTCGCCTCAGGCGGGTCGATGGTGAAGATGCGGTCGGCACGAAGGTCCTTGCGCACTTCAAACTCGCGCTCAGGAATGCTGGAATTAAATCAGACACCCAAGAACACAAAAACCAGGAGAAGCACGTACGTCCACGGAATAGGAGGGAGGCACTTTAGCGCATTGTCAGGGAACTCCTCGGTCGGGAAGTTGCAGTCCTTGAGCAGGGCGCTCGTCTCGACCTCAACGTCGCCAATAGGCCCGAGCTCCTCGACAAGGGTGCCGAAGGGATGGAGCGAACTGATAGGATGACGCTTGATGCAGGCGACGAACAGCCTGTCGACGTACGCCTCCGAGTTCTGCACAAAGTCGGGCGGCGCTTGCTCGGTCGGGATGGCAATAAGAGGCACACGCTTGTCGGTAGGCTTGAACCACACAATCTTGGGGCGCTCTGTCGGCGCGCGCTTGGGCTCCTCGGGCGACTTGTCACCCTCGCGCTCACGGCGCTCGGCCTCCTGCTTCTCCTTGGTAGCAGCTGACGACGGGCGCAGCAGACCGAGCGTTCCGGAGAACAGCTGTCCAGGCATGCGCTCAACGACAGCGACGACGTGGCCAGCAAATTGTGGCTTGACTTCGTCTGTGACCCTGGGAGATTGGTTAATGACCAGCCACAGCGCACGGACGAGATTCCGCACTCTTCATCCTCAAACAGCATAAGACCTTGTCCCTCAACTTCGACATCATCCTTCTTCTTGTCGTTCTTCCTGCCCGCAAGGGCCTTGACATCGTAGGCAGAGTTCTCCTCCTTCTTGCGCTTCTTCTCCTCCTTCTCCTTCTTGGTCCCCCACACCTCATCAACATCGAGCAGCTCAACAGCAACAATGTCGCCCTCCAGAGCACGGTTACGATCCTTGGAACCGCAAATATAGATATCCGCGTCGAGGACCTCCGTGGCAACGTACGCATCGGAACGGTTGCGCTTGTTGACACGCAAAATGCCAACGACAAGTTTGCCCGCCGCAAGGAGAGGCGGAAGAGAGGCCTGCGGGAGGTAAGGCGCGAAGAGCGACTTGCGCTGGGGACCATTGGACTGCTGCTGCAGTTGCATCTGTGCCGATGTCAAAACGATATACTCATGCTACGGCGCACATCATCACCGACCTGGAACTGCTGCTGTTGCTGCATGAGATTGTAGTTGCCCACACCGAGGCCCATCATGTTGGCGGCCATCATGTTAGGCAACATGTTGGGGAAGCTGAACGACTGGAGCCTCTGGTGGTGGCCACCCGAAGCGGCGCGGAATTGCTGCAGGCTCTGAAGCTGGGCCTGAGCTTGCGCAAGGTCGGCTCCAAAGGCCGGGTTCTGCACAGCAGCGCCGACGCCTCCGTCTATAGAGCAGTCAGCAATTGGCGCGTAGTCATTGCAGAAAATACTAACTGATGCGCCAGCTGGAGTCGACGCGAGACATGGTCCTGGCATGGTTGCCGCCCGGGATCTGGGCCGGAGGGCGAAACCATCCTCGAACCCTTCACCGAACGGTCCCTGGTTCTGGAACGGTGTGTTAAAGGTGCTCGAGGTCGGAGTCTTGTTGAGGACGTTGACACTGTGACGTCTGCCGTGGCCGCGAGGAATGTTCAGGCCACCCTGATCAAGACCAAGGCCAACGTTGCCAGAGGTCGGGAACGCGAGGGCGCTGGCCCCGAAGTTGCCAAAGCCCATGCCCATGGGGACCTGCGTGCTCTGGATGCGCCTGTGTGCCGCCTGGCGCGCGTTGTTGCCTGGTGTGTTGAGAGACGCCAGGATGGGGTTCGAGGCAATCTGGTGTTGGAGAAGGGCTTGCTGCTGCTGCTGCAACGCTTCAATCTGGCTCTGGATCGCAATCTGCTTGAGGATGGGTAAGTCACTATTTTCAGCGTTGATTATCGCCCGGCTGACCTGCTCAGCCATTATTCCGGAAATCTCACTGCCAGTCTTGCGGTGACCACGGTAGTCCTGCTGGGCATCGCCGCCCTGGTGTTGCTGCTGCTGCGGGAACTGGAACCCGACATCCTCCTCGCTAATCGCGGGTGCAGGAATGACGTTGCTGGTCAGGCTCGGCTTGCGGCCGAACTGGAAGGATGGCGCAAGCTGCGGACGACCAGTAGGTCCAGCGCCTGTCGTATAGTCGGCAAAGACTCCAGGACGAGGCAAGGCATACGAACCTGACTGGCGCGGGAACTGCTGGAAAGTGTCTTGACCCTCACCGTCCTCGAAGGCGGCCGATTGCGGTTCAATGTCTTCGTTCATGGAGCCTAGATTGGGCGCGTACCCGCGCGGCGACGAGAAGGCGCCGGCGTAGGTCTGGTTGCCCTGCGAGCCCAGCGAAGCGGCCTTGCGGTGCCTGGGGGGCACGTTATCTTGCGTGGGAAAGGGGGCATTCCCGGGTTGGAACGGCGGCGCGTTGACTGCTCCCTGGGGTATTGGCATGGAGGTCGAAGCGGGAAGGCCGGATGGGGCAGGCTGTTGAGCGGCTTGGTTAGCGGGCATCGCCTTGAGGTCTGTGATAACGCGCTGAAGCGACGACAGCGCGGCAGACTCCTGGGCGCTGGGCGCGGGCTGCTTGTCCTTGTTGCCCTGGCCTTGACGGCCGCCAGCGTTGGCGGTCGACTGGCCCTTCCTGTGGCCTGCGCCGCCTGGGCCGCCGCCGCGGCCGCCCTGGCCGCCGGTGCTCTGGTTGCGGGCGCGCTGGCCGCCTGGCCCGCCGCCCTGCTGTCTCTTCTGGCCGTCGCCGCTGTTGGACTTGGTGTCGGTGCCCGAGCCGGCGTTGGAGGACTGCTTCTTGTTGGCGGAGTTAGTGCCGCCGGTGGCAGAGGCGCCAGGGGCCTTCGCGTTGGACTGGGTGCGCCTGGCGTTGCCCTGGCGTCCGGGGCCGCCCTGGGCAGAGGCCGGGGGCGCGGACGGTGGTTTCTTGGTCTGAGCTGATGGGTCGTCGGCCATTTCGTTTCTTCGTGAGGAGTCGATACGCGAGTTTTTGGTAGCTAGTTAGTGGATATGAACGGGCTTTTTCAGAGTATTTTTCAGGTTTTTTGGGGTGGTTTTTGCTGTCTTTGTACGGGCTGGAGCTGCGGGCGGGCGCGTGAGAGGGCGTATCGCGCAGTGTCTGAGGCGCAGCACCGACCGGGAGGGGTAGGTCTTGGGTGGATTTGCCCTGCAGGGCCTGTGCGGATAGTCTGGACGGCGTTGCCTGGAAAGGCGAGTGGTGCAGGAGCTGCTGGGTCGGCGCGCGAGTGGTTCAGGTGAACTGGCCAAAGCGGAGGTCGAATGCGAGTGATCATTTACAAACTACAAACTAGTACACGATGCGGCAGCCCCACCGTCCCAGTTCCGCCAGCACCTCCGCCTTCCGCTGCGCCCCGCCGACGGCAGCCGTGCCCGCAGCGACGACGGCGGTCTCGAACCCGAACTTGACGCTGTCGAGCGCAGTCGCCCGCACGCAGTAGTCCGTCGCGAGCCTGGCTTGGCCGTCAGCACCGTCACAAAATGATGATCTGAGTCTGACCCAACAACATCCACCTTCCTGATCCTCAGCTCGTGCAGCACCCGCGCCAGCTCCGTAAACGCCATGTACTCGTTGTCCGCAAACGCCGAGTAGCTGTCCACGCCCTGGTGCTGCCCCTTCAGCACCGTCTTCACCTTGTCACTCCCCAGCCGCTCCAGTCTCGCTTGCAGCCCGGCCTCCAGCTCGCTGCCTGCACTTCCCTGCACGCAATGGTCTGGCCAGAGCATCTGCGGCACCGTACCGTCCCCGTGAAGCTTCGGCACCTCCTTCACAGTAAACGCCGGCGCGCCATGCGTCGACGCGAACGATACGTGCCCCTTTGGGTGCCCTGAGCGCGATTCATCATCCATTTAGGGGCGCCTGTCATCAATCTCACAATCCTGCGAAGCACGTTGAGAACAGCGCCCGCACTGTCGACCGTCGCGAATACTGCACCTTTGATGCAACTATCACATCGTACTGATCACTCTCCACCAGGCTGTACACTGTGGGCAGGATTTTGTCTCCATCTGCGACGGCCAGTGCTCCGCCAGGCAAGAAGTCGTTCTGCACATCCACAACGAGTAAAGCGGTGGCCGTCGTCATGGGAGTGGCAGTGAAAGAGCGCAGATAAACAACTTGAACCAAATCTATGCTGTCTATAGAACAATCCGCTACCATACTGTCCTCTATGACTTAACGAAGCTTCGCAATAATGGCATCCGTGTACTCCTTCGTCGAGGACTTGCCGCCGAGGTCGCCCGTGATTGTCTTGCCTTCTGCGATAGTCTATACACCCCGTGAGAATCAGCGTGGGAACCGAAGCAACAACAGCCCACTGACCCCGAGAGCAGCCTTCTCGATCTTCGCGGCATGCTCGTTCAAGCCCATATGTCTGGTTAAGCGGTTGTCAGCTTTCACTTTTCACTGCTGTGCCGTTATGCTTGCGTACCTCAGCATCATGAGTGACGAAAGAAGGAGAGCAGTCGGGTTCGCAAGACCTTTGCCTGCATGTGGGATTGAATAAATGCATACTTGTGGAACTGCGCAGGGACACGCACCGGCAATGTCTGGCGCAGATCCGTGAACGGCCTCAAAGATCGATGCATCCTACATACACCAGGTCAGAAGGTGTTTCACCGGTCTGCTAGTCTCTTACCCGACCAATGTTGCCAGACGGCGTAAGACCAAGACCGCCAATAAGGCCGGCGCACATGTCGGACAGGATGTCGCCGTACAGGTTAGGCATCACCATGACACGGTCAGAGTATGGGCGCGGGTTTTGCACGACCTGGCACAATTAAACGTCAATCTTCTGCGTACTCCCCAGAACAAGACATACCTGTAAGCAGACACGGTCCAGCAGATCCTCGTCGTACGAAATGTTCGGGAACTCCTTGGCAACCTCGCGGCATGCAGAGAGGAACATGCCGTCCGACATTTTCCTGTACGACCCTCAACCGCGTGTCCGTCAGGGTGGCTGAAACGGACGCACATGATGTTTGCCTTGTGGACGGCGGTAACCTTGTTCCTGCCCTGCGCCTGCGCATACTGGAACGCGTACCGTGCTACGCGCTCGGACGCGTCCCAGGTGATGAGCTTGATAGACTGGACTACACCATCGACGATCTTCACATTCGTGAGCAAATACCCAATGCAGTAAGGTCGACACCTACCTCGTGTTCAATACCAGAGTACTCGCCCTCGGTGTTCTCGCGAATCAAGACAGTATTGACATCGTCGTACGGCGTCTTGAAGCCCGTAATCGAGACGCATGGCCGAACGTTGGCAAAAAGGTTAAATGTCCGGCGAAGCGTCAAGTTGAGCGATACGTGGCCCTTGCCGACTGTTAGGTCGCTGTTATTTCACCGATATCCGCAGCGGATAGAGAAAACTCACTCGGCGTAGCAAGCGGGCCTGGAAGAGAGATGCGATATCAGATTATCAGCCGGACTGCCGGACTATCAAGCATTGCAGAAAAAATCGCGCACCCTTCAGGGCCACGGTGTTCTTCTTGACCGAGTTAATGGCCGCGTCGGGGATGACGGTCTTCCCGCCCTTGAGCACGGGTGTCACGCTGACCTCCTCCCAGTCGATTGGCACCTGTGCAATGCCGTCGCCGCTTATCACGAAAACGCAGTCGATGCAGAGTTATGCAACGTACGTTGGCCGCCGAGTAGATGGCCTTGACAGACTCGCTAATCTCAGGACCAATGCCTACGTGCGTTTGAGCGCATGCAAGGGCAATCGGCCGCCGTGCGCACCATCTCCAGGAATGAGCGTGACCAGGTATTTTCCCTGCACAATACACAATACTGTGAGCTGCAGGCGAGGTTCCCGTAGTCCGGTACGAACATTAGCGTTCTTCTTGCCAGCAAAAGCAGCGGTCGGCGAAGATGCCTGTGTAACAGTCGCAAGACCGCGGAGCGAGGCAACCTGCAAATTCACGCCTCTTCAGCATGCGCATGCATCGCGCTGGAACACCGTGACATGCCTTTTGGCGGGTGAGCGCGCTGGTGAGCGACCGTGCGCGCAACATTAGAAATGTGATTTTGAGAGAAAAGATGAAGGAAAGCACCCGGCTGCAGTCCGGAACGAGATGATCCATCAGTCACTCCGTCATCGGACGCGTGGGCGGCACAGCGAGCTCATACTTGAGTAGACTCCTGTACGTGCATGCATTGACGAGCGGAAATTTCTAGGTAATACAAGGGGTCCTTGATAGCGCGATACGATATGTGGGTGTACAGGTTAGGCGAAAGAAACTCGATCCGAAACGGAAGGTAGGGGCGCTGCTCCTAATCGCTGAGCAATGCGTTCAGCCTCTGGCGAGTGCGCTCGAGTTCTTGTGCCTCTTCTTCTTCTTGCAAGTTCTATCGAGAAATTTAAAAACGTGCAAATTTAATCGACCTGATGGGCGTACCGGGAGGTCTGCGCCGACAGCGCCAGCTTCCCCAAGCTTGCCGTCGGTGATCTCAAACAGGACTTTGTCAACTTCGGCGTCGGCTTCTTCCTCGAGCTCTTCCTCGTCGTCGAGTGTTGCGAGAGTATCGTCCAGCATTTCCTCCATAATGCCGGCCTGCCATGATGTCAGTTCGCAATGACTGCCACCAGCCAAGAATCCGAAGTGCGACTGTACTTTAGTCATTTCCATGCTCATTTCCCGCATAGATGCACTGATCTGGGGTAGCTTGACCAGGTTGTTGGAGAGCTTCATGATCTCGGTCGACTTCTGCAGCGACCCAGTCACTTTGAGCATTGCTGCAACAGTGTCTGCATTTAGCATCGGGCCACGAAGATACGTTTAGACGTACCCATTTGTTGTGTCAATTGCACGCCAATGGACCCCAGGCGAGCCTTGCTAACGTGCAAGCGCTCCTTCTGTTTCTTGCTGCGCACAATCTCCTTTGCCAATATGCGTGCAGACTTGGTGTCGCCTTTCTGCGCCAGTTTCTTGACGGATGCACGAGCTGTGGCCATAGCCTGGTCCAGCTGTTTCGACAAATCCCAATATGAGTACGCGTGCGGTCCGTCATGGTGGCCTTTACCTGCCGGATTTCACGATCAAGCTGGCGCGATTCTGAACGCAGTTTCTGCTGCCATGCCCGCACGCGTTCTTCTGGCGTTGGCCCGTACAAGAAACGATTGATGGACTGCATCGAGAGCGAGCCCGTTGCCGGTGGCGGCCAAGTCAGGTTACGGCCGCCAACTCCGCCCCCGCGCAGCGTGGGAAACCCGCTCATTGCCAATGCTCGTGACTTTGATTTGATTCCGTTTAGTATTGAAAGTCCGCCAATAGCGTGTTTGGTTCCGGCGTTACACACTGAAATAATCTTTTTCTCTGCCATCCATCACTACCACTACAATGTATATGACTACATAAATAACATGTTTCTTTGTGACATAAATTTGGCTGTATTTAGGGCGACCATTCCAATCTCACGCTGTCGCTTTGAAATTTGACGACTGATTCGTAGGCGATTGTATGCCAAAACATATCTCCATCCAGAAACTTACTCTTAGGTGCATTTGCGCCAAAATCGCAATTTGGAGGCTGGTCCTGTTTATTTGCGTCTGGCAACCGTTGGGTCAGTGCCCTAACGCCGAACGGATTCCTCACTGGCAAAGCCTCCCTACTTCACAATATCTAAAGATTGGGCGAAGCAAGTGACTGCTCGACATCTATTGTGACGAATATCACACACACTTTCGTAGCTGTATGCCTCGCCGATCTGCCGGAGGATTTCAAGCTCGAGCTCCAGCTCCAAGGTTCCATAGGTTGGGAGTGAGCATTCCCACCTTTAGACTTCATCTCTCGCGCCGTCTGCGCCTCATGGAACACGTAACACCCAAGGCGGGTAGGTTAGATTATTTCCAATGTACTGTACGTTTGTCGCATAAATTGCTGTAGGAGTTAATCGCTTTCATCCCGAGCTGTAGCCCACGAATATCATCTAGTCTGTCACTGAGACAAGATGTAGGTTCTCGAGGTTATTATTGCCATCCAGTTAGACAAAGAACCGCGATCGGCTTGCGGACCGTAAATCGCGTTTGCCTCTTTCCCTCACGCCTTTCTGTAATGGCACCGAAAGCGAGTACAGGCTACTATCGTTATACAGATATCAACTTCGAATGGCACCAGGTCATTCAAGAGCCCGCAGAGCGCTCTGCGCTCAAGGCCTTTCTTGCCCCAGACTGCCTGACGTCGCCCGAGAACCCATTGCGCGACTCGGCCAAAGAGGGCATCGACTTGTACATCGGTCCGCGCCCTGCTGTCTTAGGGAATTCTAGCACCTATTGACGCGCCTTAGGTATGCTGGCGAACGGCGAGTCGCGCCTGCTCTTCTCGTCCAAGCAGATCGAGTACATTCGTTACTGGCTGCACGCCATGGGCCTCACGAAGGAGCTCTTGCCGCTTCCGAACTCGCACTATCTCATGCCTCTGAGCGCCTTTGAGTCTGTTTCTCCTGAGATCTACACATCATCTGTCCAGCTTCGCAATGCGCAAAAGGTGAGCGGCCAGCGAAAGTGTGGCAACTCAAATAGCTCATCGTGATCAACTCGTAGGATATCCAGAAGAACAACAAAAAGATGAAAGGCTCTGATAATAGTATGACTGCCCTCCGAAAGCAATTTGAACGTGTCCGTGACTGCTATCTTGCCAAGACGGGCACATGGATCGCGTTGGACTTTGAAGGCTGGGAACGACAACACGACCTGCTCACCGAGTTCGGCTACAGCAAGCTCACTTGGGTCGATGGGCGGCCTGTGGTTGAGGACGGGCATTCAGTGCCAAAGCAGCATGCGAGTTATCGCAATGGCCAATACGTCGTGGACAATCGCAACGTAAGACCTGCCGCAGAAACCCCCGCAGCGCTTTTAACGATTTGACGAAGCACTTTCTCTTCGGAGAGACGAGGACCATTCCTCTTCAGCAATGGACGGATGAAATCCATAGCATGATTAGGGAAGCTGTAGCTAAGGGTCCGCTTTTTCTCGTTTTCCACGACCTCAACAACGACCTCAAGTAAGCATTCCATCCATCGCTCCCATGGGCACTTGCTCATCGTCTCTGCAGAGACCTCATCCGAATCGAAGCGCCCATTGAGGGTTTCGCACGGGTTCTCCCAGACACCGTCCCCGACAACGGCATCTATGCCGTAGACACAGGGCTGCTGTACAGTGCGCTGACCGGCGAAGTTCAACGGACCGGTCTCGAGCGCATGACGAAGCTGCTGGGCTTCGACAAGTTTCAGTTCTTCCACAACGCGGGTAACGACGCGCATGTGGGTAGCTGAATTGGCCCGAAGCACTTTATTCTGACCCTGGCGTAGTACACAATGGAAGCGCTGCAGAGCATGGCGAGTGGACCACAGATTGACAAACAACGCGAGCAGCGGTGGGGCGGGTCGGGCAAGCTAGACGGTCTTAAAGTGGGTGGTTCTTGCCCTCTTCCTGCGTGAATGTTACTTACCTACCTATGTTCTTAGTTGAACGTTCCCGAATCCGACAGCGAGGATAGCGACGATGACATGCGGGATTGGTACGGTCCCAACGCCATTCCCAACGAGGGCGATGGTCATGCATGAACAATTCCGAGCGGCATATCGGATATCATATCGAATCTGTAAATTTGGCATCTTGAGACGGGTACCAGCGTTCTGTATCATTGCGTTTTGCGTGCATAAAACTTGTAGACTACACATATGCTGACAAATCTTGGAAATTCCAGTCGACTCCCTTCCTGTGTCTAAAACAACAACGTTGCAGGGGAACAAAGGTCGTGTGCCGATTGCGGCAACATCGCGGCAGCACCGCGTTGTCAAATTGTTGGGATATTTCAACATACTACATGGCGGAGGTCGAGAAGCAGCGCGACAACGTTAAAGCATCGCAATAATGAATACGTGAGCAACACAAACGGAGGAAGCAACAGACACAAAAGGATAGGAGCCGGAAGTTGTGATGAATGCAATGCAGGAAAACTGAACTAATCGCTAGGGCCGAGAGCAGGGCGCAGACCAAGTACACACGAGAGGGTTTGTGAGTGATATGTATGTATGTCCAAACCAATTGGGAGAGACTACGAGCCACTAGGGTAAGACGATTGCAGAGGGGGTGGTGAGATATGCAGAGCGGGGAAATGACTGTGAGCGCGTGAATGAGTGGATGCAGAGCGTTACGTGCGAGCAGACGGGTGTCTAGAATGTCTGTGGCGAATGCGAGAGCGGAAGAGCGAGCGATGCAAGACGGACTCGCTATTGAATCTGAGTGCGAGGAACGGGCGGGACGAGAGTCGCGAGGCGATCCGTGCTCACACTCATGCGCGGGTCCAACGTAGAGTGTCGTAAGTAAGAGGACGTGCGCGGTACTGAGCTAGGGGAGCTGGACCGTCCATACTGTTCGACCCACGGCGGGGTCACCGGCTGCGGGATAAAGACGGGCACAAACACAGGTAGCTGAGGTTGTGAAGACGTCCGTGTGAAGGACGGCAGCGGTGGGGGAGGCATCAATTGTGAATCCGTCTTGAACGACCGTGGTAGTGTCCGCGTGTCGCGCGATCGTGAGGTTGTACTCGACTCGGACATGGTGGACATGCGCCGATCTGCCTTGGTCATTGTCAGGTTGCGCCTCGTCGCATCTGCGTGCCTCGTCGAATCTGCATGAGACACAACCGAAGTCCTCGAAGGTGACTTGGGTATGTAGACCGAGGTGCTATTGGAGATGATGGACTGGCGATCCCGTGATTGCGACTTCCCGCTGTCAACGCGTTGCCGCGGCGTCACGACACTGGAGGACCTGCGCTTCGCTTTCTCTGACCGCGCATCCATTGCAGGAGGTGTCACTGGAACCGCTGCGGGCGAGGGTTCAGAAGGCGAGCGGCGCGGCGGCATCCGCTGCGGACTGAACGGATCGCCGCGTGGTTGACTACCGTGTCGCCCATGTTCACGACGTTCGCGTGCGGCGGCAACTTCGTCGGCGTATGCTTTGCGCTGGCGCTCCTCCTCGCGGGCCCTTTCCTGTTGCTTGCGCTTCTGCTCCTCCACAAGCCGGAGTTTCTCTTCCTGTTCGCGCCGCTTCTGTTCCTCGGCTGCACGACGCTTTTCCACTTGTTCGCGCCGTAATTTGAGAACGACCCCGAGGGGAACGTCATCGTCCGCGGCGGTGGCAACTTTGCCCGAACCGGCGCGGGCATTTGCCGCTGCAAGCACTACCTTGCGATACATGCCCGAGTCCGAGGGCTTGCGCGGAACTGCCACAAATAGGGGTTAGCTTTTAGACTGAAGAAGGTCGGACAGACGTACTGCCGGTGTTGGATGCTGGTGGCAAGCGAGCGCAGATGATCGGCGCGTCGGTGTTTGCAAGGGCGAGCAGAGCGTCGCTGAATTCAAGTTCGGCGACAGCAGCGCCCGTGCCCTGGACGGGTTTGCTGCGCAACACCTCGCCTAGTACGTCTGGCTCGAGCGTCCACACAACGGCCCGCTCCTCGAACGTGGGACGGCGGAGCCATGCCTGCACGCCGCGACTGAAACCCACGAGCTTCTTGTGGTCGGAGACGGCTTCCTGGTCAATGCTGCGCTTGTTCATGCGTTTGGACTGGACTGTCTTGGAGCGGAATGGGAGGACTGAGACCTGCTCGGTGACGGACAAGGAACGAGAGTCGACGCGTTGCAGGAGTTTGGTGCGGTGCAGCACAGATTCCATGGTCGGGACTGGGGATAATGACGCAGGCGGGTTGCACGATCGAGGGAAGACCGAGCCTAGCGACGCGAGGAGCGGGTGGGTGCTGGGGGCAGAGTCCAGGCTGTTTTGGAGCATTGCACGCAGATTTGCCTGAGCCCTTGCGGAGAAGACAGGGTCGACGACCACCGGGACCGCCGGGCGCGCGGGCTGGTGTTGATAGTGCAGATCGTCCGACTCGTCGTCGGAGCTGGACTGCACGCTCTCATCGTCGTCGGTGTCGTCGCCGGCCGCCGCGGCCTGCTGCGGATTCTGCGTCAGAGCCGGGAACCGCGAGGTCTTGGGCGTCGGGGCCTCCTTGGCCACAGTGCCGGACTTGTTTCTGCGCAGGAACGAGGCCCAGCGGCTGGGCGACTGGGGCGCGGGCGTGAACGGGGTGTCCTCGCCATCGTCCGGCGTGCGCAAATGGCTCGACGACGCGTCGGACGACGCGGACGACGTCGGCGTTTGCAGGCCGGGCGGGACGAGGGCGCTGGGCGGGGGTATGTGCTCGAGCTCGCGCGCGCTTTTCGATGCGAAGAAGCCAGACCGCTTGCGCTCGGGCGGCGGTGGGACGGCAAGCTGCTCCTGAGACTTGTCGCGGCGCGAAAAGGCGGCGGTCAGACGGCGCATGGCGGCAGTCCAAGGCTCGAGGGCGTCCGAGTCAGGGCCGCGGGGGCTGCGGGCAGCGGGCAGGGCGACGAGACAACGGCTGCGTCGAGACTCGCTACAAACGTGGGTCAGACAGACGACAATTACTAAGTCCGGCCGGCCGACTCGTCTTCGCCCCCGGACGCGGATTCGGATGCCCCCGGCGCTTGGGCGCTCGGCTGCTCGGCGCCTATGCCGCTGCCGCACCGCCAGACGTCCGCGCCCGCCACCACCGCACAAGCCGCCGCTCGTACCGCTCGACGACGACCGCGACGGCGTCCGTGCTGTACCCCGTCCAGCGCGCCGCGGCGCCCAGCACCACGTCATAGTCCGGTGGCATCAGTCCTGTGATGTCTGTGCCCCGGTATACCTTCAGCATGGCCCCTGGAACAAGCATGCTGTTTTCATCTATGCCCCCGGCTTCCATCGTCTTCCCGCCAGCGTGCGTGGCCTCCTCAACAACACCACCTCCTGTCGGCTCATCTGCGACCCGCTCGCCGAGCGGGAAATAAGTCGTCAGAATCGCGCTCTCTGTCCGGGAAGGCATGAGCAATCC
Organism: Auricularia sp. M12; assembly: GCA_037042885.1. NCBI lineage: Eukaryota > Fungi > Basidiomycota > Agaricomycetes > Auriculariales > Auriculariaceae > Auricularia > Auricularia sp. M12. Next base: position 1,797,970 of record CM073212.1, read on the forward strand.
GTGTCTGCGCTTGTGCACAACATCCTTACTTGCGTCACCATCCAGCAGCGCCTTCTCGCAGAAATCTAGATATTGTGCGACCTCCTTCGGGTCAAATTCGAGCACAGATCTGGCCAATGGAACAATATGGCGTCAGCACCCGCCAGCATGCATAGCAACACGCGCAACACCCACGCGTTCGATGACGCCGAGAATAAGTGTTCCCGCGTCTTTCTTTGGCTTTCTTCTTGTGCCTTGACTGCTTGAATGTAGTCCTCGATCTTCGGCAGCGCTGTCGCAGGATCTTCTACTGCCTTGGGTGCTCTATGTCGTTCATGTCAACTTCTTCAAGACGCGCACCATGCGTGCCAATACGCACCGTTCCAGGCCATCCAGCCCATACACCATCTTCAGCACCACGATCACGGTCGCCACCAGCGCCAACTCGGGCGCGACGTTATCGCTCTTGTGACTCTTTGGATCGGTGCGACGCGTTTGAACCAACTGAGGCGTGATTTTTGGATGCAGCGTCAGTGGCAGCGAGCATGTGTGCCCGACCACTTTAGCAAGGCAGTAAAGCGTTGCTGCAACCATCATCAACGACGCCTGGTGGCAGAGGCGAATAGCGGCTTACGGGACCCGCTCAAAGCTTTCACTGCGCGCCACAACACCGGTGCCCCGTTGAATTCTGGGACACTGATGCCATTTTGCGTGTAGAGCTGCCCTGCCAGGCGCTCTGTCATGGTATGCAGCAATGCTGGTGTTGGTGGAAACTGAAGGGATAGTTGAGCGGCGCCGGCGAGATAAGCCACTGGCCCCAACTCACTCGAGGCGATAACGTTTGCTCCGTGTGTCGAGCGATATGCTTAACCATCTCCGAAGGTAGGAATCTCGTGCCTTCGAAGTATGGCAGTGTATACATATCTATGAGCCTGCCAATAGACTGTCTCAGCACGTGAATGCGCGATTCCTGGACGGGAGCGCGTACCGTACAAAATCCATGTAAGTGACGGGGATGCGCAGTAGCCAGCATGTAATCGCCAGTACTGCAATGTTGCCCGCAGGAATATGGTAGTATGTGCGGTCGCGTTTACGGCGTTTGGCAGCTTTGGCCGCGCGTTTCTTCTCGGGATCGGCGTCATCGTCGTTGGTGCCAGAGTCAGACTCGTCCTCAGACTCGGACGCGCCCTCCATGAGATTGCGAATGGCCGCTTCGGTCTCGTCCTCATCGTCGCTCTCGTCATTGTCGTCGGGGCCGTCGCTGTCCGCGTCCGACGGCGGCTTGCTCTGGTCTGGTCTGCGTCCGGTGGCGCCGGCGCGGACTCGCCGGCGGCGTGCAGGTAGGGCTCTGGGGGCGGGGGCTCGGGCAGCGACGCAAGGTTGAGAGCCCAGACGTCCCTGCACACGATCTTTTGTAGCAGGCAGCGTCAGCCAAGACGCGAAATGCACGTCGCACGGCCTAGCGGCGCTTCCGGACGTGCCGGACAGTAATCCAGCGAAACTCACCTCGAACTCGGCGGGCAGGCTCCAGAGCGCGCTGAGCACGGCGACCTGCTTGCGCAGAATGAGCTGGAGGCACTGGAAGTACAGGTACGTCGCGCGAGGGCCGTAGTACACTGGCGCGCGCGCATTAGCATGCGTTCCGAAGGCCGGCCCTGCACACACGGTTGGGATCTGCGCGGCTGAGCTTGGCCTTCGTGACCCTCGATGACTTCAGCTTGAACCGTTTGAGGGCGTGTCCTGGCGCGTCCGTCTGCTCGTTCGTCTCGTTCCTGTAATTCTGCCGCGCACCCGTTGAGCTCGTAACTTGCGTTGTAATTGCGAAAACGTACTTGCAAGACGTGTCCCTCGCTGCACACGATCATGCCCGTCGACGGTTCCTTGCGCCATTGCTTTGAACGGCAGATAGGGCATCGCTTGACCATCGTGGTGGGAGCGGGTGAGCAAGAGCAAGTATGGTCATAAACAGTCGCAAATCGATTTGCACGGAGTCGAGACCTATTACACATATTTACAAAGACGGAGCGCACAGGCAGGGCCGTAAGACAGCTGGAAGAAGAGCGTAGCGTACGTTGCAGACTCGGAGCGAACCAGGGCTCACATAGATTGGAGTAACATGTGTCTCTACTATGCATGTTCCAATTTCAAGATCAGAGGACTGGTCATCCCAAATCAGCGAACGTACATCGGTTCGTGAAGCGATACATGCTTCGTAGATTGACCTCAAAAGTCTTGTTGTGGTTCTTGCGGTCTTTCTCCAACTGCTTGGCCTTCTTGTGGCCGATCTCAACTGGACGGATAGCAGTATCTGCTTTCTTTAGGCGAATGGGTCGGTTACCCACGTACTTGCCTGGGCAGTAGAAGTCAATACCGCTGCCTTCGTCAATCTAGAGATACGCACCATCCATCTCCTTCCATGCCTTCAGAAAGTCCTCTGGGTCGGAAAACGCCACGAAGCCATATTTGGCCTGGAAGGTCGTCAATGGTGCAGTCGGTAACGACAAAGTGGCCGGGTTCGCACCTTCTGACTCAGTTTGTCCCGGATGACACGTGCCTTGGTGAAGGACTTGTACTTGTTGAAGGCGTTCGTCAGCACGTCGTCCGAAACATCGTTGCTCAGATCGCCAACGAACAGACGGAACCAGCCTGCGACAAGAAAGTATTAACAGGGCGTAAGGGCGAAAAAGGCGGGCGACGCACTCGAATCCCACTCCAGCAATGTCTGATCCTCCCAGACCTTGCCTGCGCCCTTGCGCAGGACGGTGGTCCGCTTGCCGCCCTTGGAAATCTTGCCACCAGAGCCGCCGCGCTTGTCTATCATGGCACCGGGCACGTAGACAGATTGCTGCGCCAAATAGCCCACGTCGTACTCGTAGGCATTGGCTGGGACTGGCGCGGTCGACGACGACGCGCCGTAGCCGTAGTTGTCGTAGCCATACGCCGACGCATCATAATTTGGCCTAGCTGCAGAAGACGAGCTCGCAGTTGGCGGATAGAATGGATTAGAAGACGCCATGTCGTGGATGCGAGGAGAAGCTCGTCGAACTCCGACCGGAGCCTGCCACCCTCAACGGTCGACCGCAACGAATCCTACATGGAACGAGCAGTACCGTAGCATCCTCAGAATATTCTTTGCAATGAAACTTGTGGAATATATGGCACTCGATTATTAGAGAAGCGTCTTAGAACCTGAGATGGCTTTCGAATCTCTCACGGTCCAAGATTCATACGAGGTATCCGGGATTCTCCACGAACATCTCGTTTCTTCAGCATCAGTCTGAAGAAAATGTTGTACAGTCGTGTCAATTGGCGAGTTCGAGTTGGAAGTGCGAGCCAGACTCCGAGTTGTACAGCGGAACGCCGGAAGTAAACTTTGTATCCACCACCCACCTCCTCAAACAAAATTCCAAGGGGCTCGTCGCCGCTCCTCACCCTTCCTCAAGGTGCGTCTCCATGTCGCTACACTAGCCCAGGCCGTGGTCAATGCATTCGTTGCAAGACTGCTGCCTGCGGCCTGCAGTTTTTGTATAAACTGAATTTTTTGCTGACCTGGCTGCGCGGACAGATGCCGTTCGTCAAGCTCGTCAAGAACAACGCGTACTTCTCGCGCTTCCAGGTCAAGTACCGTCGCCGTCGTGAGGGCAAGACTGATTGTGCGTGTCTCGTGTCAGCATATTGCGCAGAGCGTACTGACATGCTGCTGCTAGACTATGCCCGCAAGCGTCTTGTTACGCAGGCGAAGAACAAGTACAACGCGCCGAAATACCGCCTGGTCGTCCGCATCACGAACAAGGACATCATCTGCCAGATTGTCTACGCCCGTCTGCAGGGCGACTTTGTGCTCGTGTCTGCGCGCGCCGCTGAGCTTCCGCGCTACGGCATCAACCACGGTCTGACCAACTGGGCCGCCGCCTACGCGACTGGTCTCCTCGTCGCCCGCCGCGCGCTCAAGAAGCTTGGCCTTGACGAGAAGTACCAGGGTGTCACCGAGCCGGATGGCACTCTCACCCTCACCGAGGCTCTCGACGGCGAGGACGCACCTCGGCCGTTCAAGGCCTTCCTCGACGTCGGTCTGCGGCGCACGTCGACCGGTGCTCGTGTCTTCGGTGCGCTCAAGGGCGCGTCGGATGGTGGCATCTACATCCCTCACTCCGACAAACGTTTCCCCGGCTACGATGCGGAGAACAAGTCTCTGGACGCCGAGGTCCTGAAAAAGTACATCTACGGCGGTCATGTCGCGGAGTACATGGAGAGCTTGGAGGAGGAGGACGACGAGCGGTATGTCCCTCAGTCAATTCTCCAGCTTTTTTCTTCTGACATGTTCCCAGCTTCAAGAAGCAGTTCTCATCCTACCTTGAGGACGGTATCGGCTCGGAGGACATCAACGAGATCTACGAGAAGGCACACGCGGCCATCCGCGAAGACCCGACCTTCAAGCCTACGGACAAGTCGAAGGACTGGAAGGCGGAGTCGCTCAAGTACAAGCAGACTCGCCTCACACACGAGCAGAGACAAGAGCGCATCAACGCCAAGATTGCGGCGTTCAAGCAGAATGGCGGCGCGGCAGACGAGGAGGAGGACGACGAGTAAGCGGCAGGGCGCTTTCTCTTTTTCCCTCATGTGTATGCGCGTCATGTCTTGCTATGCTATGCCTGCCGGCCGTTTATTGCGGAACCAAAACAAATCATGCGAGCATGTGAGAATCCTGATCAGTGAAAGTGAGTCGGAGGGTGTGAAGGCGTTCCGTTCCGTCTCTACAAAGCTGAGGCCATGAACACCTGCCATTTCGCGTTCGTTTTCTGCTGGCAGGAAATGGATCACATTGACAGTGCAGTATCCTAATATTGCTAACGTCGCTGCAGCAGTGCTCGTGGAAGCAAACACGATTAAGTCGTGAGAGATCCGGAGATTGCACGCATAAGACCGAGCCGCGAGGATTTCAATCTGAGCTCGCAAACCGGACTTCGACCCGGATAGTCACGACATGCCCGCGTCGCCAGAATCCGCATCGCCCACGGTGGCGTCCAAGCGCAAGAAGCACGCTGTGGAGGTGGACGATGGCGAGGACCAGGCGAAGAAGAAGGCAAGGACGAGAGTAAGGTCTGGCAATGACTCACACCAGCCACGCCGCGAACTGAGCCTATCGTCCGCCCCCCGCACCAGCTTCTCGTGCGGTGAGTGCCACAGGAGGAAGCAAAAGGTGCGCATGCCCTTCCCCGGGCTCGAACGCTCGTCCTGACGACTGCTCAGTGCGACAGGAATTTCCCTTGCTCGCATGTGTGTTCATCTCCGGCCCGAGTCATTTTGCACCGCTGACCACCCTGGCCTTAGTGCGTGGCACGCAAGGTCCCGTGAGTATCCTCTCGTCTTTTTGCCATATATCCTAACCTTTGCGCAGACACAAGTGCATCCCATACACGCCCGGAAAGCCGGACCAAGGAGACGTACATATGCGCCTCAGCCGTCTCGAGCAAATCATCGAACTCGCGCTCCCACAGTACGCTTCAGACATTCCCATGGGGGACCCTGTCACCCCGGCAGTCGACCGCTCCATCTCCCCGACGCCGGATGGCGAGAAGCCTGAGACGATAGCTGGCATTCTCGACGGCCTTCCGAACGGGCACAAGCAATGGGCGCCCGAATCCACCCCTGCGCCGAGTGCCGCCGTCCCGCTCTTCCACCAAGTATTTGCCACCTGCCACTACGAGACCATTGCTTGACCTTGCGATCAGATCTCCAGTCAAATCATGCCTGCCAGCCTGGAGGACACCACCCCGAACGACCGCCTTCGCAGCCTAATCGAAGAATGTGGTGTTAGCCCGCATAAGTTGTCCGAGATTGCACAGGAGCTCCCACCCGAGCAGCTCAGCGACGTGCTCGTGCAATACTATTTCACCTATATGTGCGTTCCACGTGCTCGACGCATGCGTGCCTTTGAGGCTCTGATTGCTACCTCTTTTGTTCAGAAATTTTACGCGCTATCCTCTGTACGAGGTACGGCCATTACGTGACTCCGTGCCAGCGCTTTCATGCTGACGCCCGAGGCTCAGCCGGATTTTCGGGCTGCATACGAATCAATACGCAGGCAGTGGCCGCGCGTGCAAGCATCGGACGTCCGCTTCCTTCCTTTACTGTTTGTCGTCCTGGCCATTGCTGTGCGCTTGGCTCCGGAGCGAATAGCTGGAGATGCACGTGAACGGAAGTTGACGTCTCTTCGGTATTACTGGTCAGGTACAATATGCCTTGCGTCCACCCTAATGATATTGCTTATCTTGCACTCAGCGCGACGCTCAATGCTGATTGCGGCAGCTGTCCAGACGGACTGTGTCGAACTGGTGCTTGCCCAGCTGCTTGTGGGTAAACGTCTGCTTCTGGGCGCGCTTGCTGATGTTAGCAGAGCGCTCGGTTTCTCATCTTTGAGCGCCGCATCACCGAATGCTGGAGCCAGCTAGGTGCCGCCGTGAAAACTGCGCAAGCCTTGAGCTTGCATCGGGATCCGGCAAAATCTGTCCGTGTTGCATATTCCCCCATGCTAATTGAAGTTGCTGAGTGCCCGACAGATGACGATGACACCGTTTCAAATAGAATACCATAGACGAATATGGTCGTATCTTTATCACGCAGGTACAGCCGCCCTCAACGCTTCTCATGGCCGGCGCTGACGTATCTAGATCGAACTTATTCTTTAATTCTTGGTCGTCCATACTGTGTACAAGACGAGTATACGACTACACAGTCTGTAGGTCCGGATTCCGTCTCTGGTCCTGCAATACTCACAGATCATGCAGCCGTCCAATATTGAGGAGGCTTTATTTAATCCGACACTGACGGGTGGCCAGGAGCTGCCCTTGACGACCCCGACGCAAAGTACATATCTGATTCTGAGGCATAAGCTGTGTCCGTACGCATCATTATCTAGTGAACCCGCTGCTGATCGCCACCAAAGCATACTATGTCGGTCTGGTTGTCCACCACTTTCAACAAGTGAAACGACCCAGCCATTATCATGAAGTCGTTGCTCTCGATGAGGAGCTCAATAAGTTCACAGCCAGTCTTCCCCCGCACTTTGCCATGGAGCCCGACACTTCACTTGATGCCACACACGACTTTTTGCCCGTTCACCGGTTCATCATTCTGACGGGTATGTATTGCTCGCACTCCATCAGTGCTATACGCTCAGCCTCAGTGTGACAGAGATATTCTTCGTCCGAATTGCACTTCATAGGCCATATGTGCTGCGGCGACTCGAGTCTGAACGGTACAACTACTCGCGGAAGATATGTTTTGAGACCGCCGTCAAAGACTTCCAGTTTCGACAAGCGTTTAAGCAGTCGGTCTCTCGCGAGATTATTGCGTCCTTGGGTGTGTGGACAGCCTAATAATGCATCATTAACTCATAGGCATCACAGGCTGGGCTTACAGGCAAGTTCTGCTCCAAGGTGACTCAATTACATCTGACCAGTTTCTCAGAGAATTCCAGTCGGCCATGATCTCGGGCATTGCGCTCGTCCTCGACCCCCAGTCATCCAAAGCCGAAATTCTCCATACTATCCTCGACACCTTCCTTGCAGATCGTGAGAGTGCGGAGGAGTCCGATCCTACCAGTCGGCGCGAAGTCAGGATTATACGCTTCCTCAAGAACAAGGCGTTGTCTGTCCGTGACGGAGCTTCGTCGTCCATGCAGATCGATCCTGCTCTTGAAGCCAAGCAACATGCCGATTTGCTTCTTGGCCTTCAACAGTCCCAGGGCTCTGTCCCGCCATCCATGGCCGCGAGCAATGCGCTCAGTTCGCAAATTCCAGCGTCACCATTTGCTGCTCTTGGCCTCTCCCAGAGCACAGGCACCATGCAGATGAACTCGCCGCCCTTCTTCGGCTCGCTCCGGTCTCCCACGTTCCAAATGACGAGAGGGAGCGACGGAATCGGCAGCAACCACACTGGCAGCCCCATCGACGATGACTCCAACGCACAAAAGCTCTTTGACCGCTGGTGTAACACTATGGGCGGCGACAGCTCTGGGCAGTTCCTCGACCCCGTTCTGACGCAATGGCAGGCTGGGCAGGAGCCGTTCTCCGCCTTTGTGTCGCAACCTTCATCATGGAGGCGGACAAGTCGGCGCCATTCCCTGACGCAGATGGTGCCGATGGATTCTTTTGGGAAAATTTAGTCCAGCAGATACGCCCGGAAGGGAGCATTCGCGGGAACGACGGGTAATGGGGTAATGTTTGATAGATGTGCGTTTTTCTCTCGCTTTCAAGTCGCAGTTTTGCTGTTGTTATAGTCTGTCTGTTGTTGATTATATCGTCGCTGTCGTGTGTACTCCTAAGCTATAGACACATTCTTTGCTATTGCTGAACCCCCCGGGCGGAACGCACAGGTCGTTGTCGGATGCGCTCGCGGAAAACGCTGCACTGCGGCAGTCGTTGGAGACGTCGGAGTATCGGCTTTTGCATGTTCAAGTTGCCTTCTGCCACTCGCAAGATGATGTTCCAACACGACGCGAAGTTTGAATCGATGCAGGCCCTCCTGTTCATTGTCGCTATCCTCTTGTGCGCGGTCTATCCTCTAATACTCAAGCAGGCCGATTAAACGACTGAATAGTATCGCGCTTGTGGCTTGGCTATTTCTCTCGAGCTGCCTCGGTGCACCACTGCGCAGCTCCTCTTTGGCACACCGCGCAACCAGCATGTCTGCGACATCTCGCCGTATGCGCGAGCTTGGAGGGTCCGAAGGCTTCGTGGAGGAATGGGAGATGGAATCTCGCAGACGAGCTGCATAGGTCAGCCTCAACACATTTCCCGCGTCAACGAGTGCAATTGACCGAGCGCGGGTCTCTCTTGCTTCGTTGATCTGGTATATCCCCTCCTCTCCTCTATCGGCAATAAAGAACCTTCGATGCTTGGCTGCAAGTCAACTAGCCACCTTGACTATAATGTACTATTGTGGGTGCAATTGACTGTTCATCACATTGGGAATACCCCTCGTACGCATAAGACCCGGAGGGCATAGCGATGGCCATGCATATGGTTTGATGTGGACAGCGATGCCCACAAGGTTTTAGCAGAGCCGCGACTGCCTACATACAGGACGGGACAGCATATGTACATCGAATCGAAAATGAGGCCATTAAAGGTGCTGCAGGCATCGTATCTAACCAGCGGCAGTGCGTTCGACGAGTCGGCGCCCTTCGCGTGTATTCCGGCTCCGAAGCTCCGCTGCAAAGCGCGTCTTGCTCCTCATCGCAGTCAATGGCACGCGGAGGCGGAGGCCGTGGCCTCAATGTGCGCCGTATGCCGTCCAGAGGCAACTTTCGCGGAAACTTTCGTGGTGGCCGAGGTCGCGGGCGTGGCGGCGCAGCGTCTGGGTCGGCTTCAGCTGGCGGCCAAGACGCGCCCGCCCTTGAACGCGGCGACGACGGTACGCGTCAGGAAGAGCGCTTCGAAGAGATACGCGTGCGCGACGACATAGATGCCAAACTTGGATTCTCGCGTCTCGACGACGGGCCAAAGAAAGAGGGTTGGCTGGTCAACATGCAGCCTGTTTGTACCGTTTCCTCATACATCGATCCTACGTCTGAATTCTCGGCCCGCAGACTCTCGTCAAGGATCCGGATCTGCCAACAGGTCGCGCAGCTGTCGACTTCTACTTTATCGAGGACGACGGCGGCATGTTCAAATGCACGTTCGAATATGATCCTTATTTCTATATCGCATGCAAGGTTAGCCCACCAAACCTTCGACTCGTCCTCGGATCTGACTAATGAATTAGGCTGGCACGGAAACCGTTGTCGAAGAATGGCTCATGAAAAAGTACGAAGGCCTCCTTACGCGCGTCGTGCGCCAGAAGAAAGAGGATCTCAAACTCGTGCGCCGGTCGACCATGCACATGCATTACGCCGCTGACATGATATACAGCCAAACCATCTCATGGGCCACCGCAAGCTCTATCTTCAGCTCTGCTTCAAGAACGTCACCGACTTGCTTGCTGTCAGGCGCGACATTATGCCTTTAGCCCTTGCCAATAGTGCAAAGATGAATGCAGTGGATGCGTACGCCGAAGTGGTCAATGCGGAAGCTGCTCTTCGCGTTCAGTGGGAGCAGGAGGCTCGTACCGAGGCCTGGGGCGTGGATGGCGAAGTCCACAAGGACAAGGACCCACGCGAGTCCATCGTCGACATCCGCGAGTTCGACGTCCCATATTTCTTGCGCGTTGCAATCGACAACGGTTCGTATATGATATTCTGGGTGTCTTCATGCACTTACTTTCAACCGTACAGAGATTCGGGTTGGTCTGTGGTACACCATCACGTTCTCGGCCGGCAAGCCAACAATAACGCGACTCGAGAGTCGTGTATCGCGTGCTGAGCCCGTGGTCATGGCCTACGATATCGAGACGACCAAGGCGCCGCTGAAGTTCCCTGACCAGCAGATCGACCAGGTCATGATGATTTCTTACATGATCGACGGTCAGGGCTTCCTCATTACCAACCGCGATATTATCAGCGAGGATATCGAGGACTTCGAGTACACTCCGAAGGAGGGCTACGAAGGGCCCTTCACCGTATTCAACGAGCCTGACGAAGCAGCAACTATCAAGCGCTTCTTCCAGCATATACAGACGGCGAAACCAACGGTCATGGCTACGTTCAACGGCGACTTCTTCGATTTTCCGTTCCTTTGCGCGCGCGCAAAGATTCATGACATCGATATGCTTCTGGAGACGGGATTCGCGAAAGATAGCGAGGACGAGTTCAAGAGCAACACCTGTGTGCATATGGACTGCTTCCGCTGGGTCAAGCGAGACTCGTATCTGCCACAGGGTTCGCAGGGCTTGAAGGCTGTGACTACAGCCAAGCTTGGCTACAATCCCATCGAGCTTGACCCCGAGCTCATGACTCCATATGCGCTAGAGCAGCCTCAAACGCTCGCGCAGTACTCAGTGTCCGATGCTGTGGCAACGTACTACCTCTACATGAAATACGTTCACCCCTTCATCTTCTCGCTGGCCACCATCATTCCCCTTAGGCCGGACGAGGTTCTGCGAAAGGGGAGTGGTACGCTGTGCGAGACTTTGCTAATGGTACGGTTTGCGTTTGTCCTCATCCTTCCCCATCTCATTCGCTCGCAGGTGGAGGCGTATCGCGCCGGTGTCATCTTCCCCAACAAGCACGAGGATCCTCACGGCAACGCATTCGAGGGTCACCTACTCGCGTCGGAAACGTACGTTGGTGGACACGTCGAAGCGCTCGAAGCAGGCGTCTTCCGCGCAGATATTCCTACCCATTTCAAGATCGTGCCTTCTGCATGTCCAGGAGGTGCGTTACTCACAGGCAATATCGACGATGCCGCTAACTTGGGCCGGGTACAGTTGATCGACCAACTAGACGAAGCACTCCAGTTTTGCATCGTCGAAGAGTCAAAGATGGATATGGCGAACATTACGAACTACGAAGATGTTAAGAGCCAGATCCAGGACGCGCTCGAGGAGATGCGCGACAACCCGGCGCGCATGGACAAGCCACGCATCTACCACTTGGATGTCGCAGCTATGTATCCCAACATCATGTTGTCGAATCGCCTGCAGCCGGACTCGGTCGTAGACGAGGCGACGTGTGCCGTGTGCGACTATAACCGCCCTGGCAAGACGTGCGACCGCCGCATGACGTGGGCGTGGCGCGGGGAGTACTACCCAGCGCAACGGGACGAGTACAACATGATTCGGCATGCTCTCGCGCAGGAAATGTTCCCGCCTAAACGTCCTGGATTCCCTAAACGTCGATTCGTCGAGCTGGGCGAGGCGGAGCAGGCGGCACTGCTGCACAAACGCCTGGGCGACTACTCCCGCAAGGTGTACAAGAAGACGAAGGAGACGCGTGTTGTGGAGCGTGAGGCCATCATCTGCCAGCGGGAAAACCCATTCTACGTTGAGACCGTGCGGACATTCCGCGATCGCCGGTACGAATACAAAGGCCTGCACAAGACGTGGAAGAAGAACCTAGACAATCTCACGGCCAGCCATGGCAGCGTGGCCGACGTCGAGGAGGCCAAGAAGATGATTGTGCTCTACGACTCGCTGCAGCTTGCGCACAAGTGCATTCTCAACTCGTTCTATGGCTATGTCAACCGCAAGGGCGCTCGCTGGCAATCGATGGAAATGGCAGGCATTACTTGCCTGACCGGCGCCCACATCATTCAGATGGCGCGTCAGCTCGTGGAGCAGATTGGGCGGCCACTCGAGCTCGATACGGATGGTATATGGTGCATGCTTCCCGATGTCTTCCCCGAAGACTTCACATTTGAGGTCGCCAACGGAAAACCTCTCAAGTTTTCGTACCCCTGCACGATGCTCAACTACCTCGTTCACGACAAATTCACGAATCACCAGTACCACGACCTCGATAAGGAGACGGGCGAATATAAAGTCCACTCCGAGAACTCGATTTTCTTCGAGTTGGATGGCCCATATCAAGCCATGATCCTTCCGTCGTCCAAGGAGGAGGACAAGTTGCTCAAGAAGCGCTACGCCGTATTCAACTTCGATGGCTCGTTGGCCGAACTCAAGGGTTTCGAAGTCAAGCGGCGCGGAGAACTGCAGCTCATCAAGATCTTCCAGAGCCAAATATTCGAAAAATTTCTACTTGGCTCGACGACGGAGGAGTGCTACGCCGCTGTCGCCGAGGTCGCCAACCAGTGGCTGGATATCCTCTTCAGTCGCGCCGATACTCTTACCGACGACGAGCTCGTAGAGCTTATCGCCGAAAACAGGAGCATGAGCCGTACACTGGCTGAGTATGCCGGTCAGAAGTCAACGAGCATTAGCACCGCGAAGCGCCTCGCAGAGTTCCTTGGCGAGCAGATGGTCAAGGATAAAGGGCTTGCGTGCAAGTTCATCATTTCCGCGAAACCTATCGGCGCACCTGTGACAGAACGGGCCGTCCCTGTTGCGATATTTTCTGCCGACGAGGCAGTTAAGCGGACATATTTGCGTCGATGGCTCAAGGACAACTCTTTGTCGACGTTCGACTTGCGCTCCATCCTCGACTGGGAGTACTACATCGACCGCCTCGGATCAGTCATACAGAAACTCATCACTATCCCTGCCGCTATGCAGAAAGTGGCGAACCCTGTCCCTCGCATCCGCCATCCCGATTGGTTATTCAAGCGCGTCGCAGCACTGGACGACAAGTTTCAGCAGCATAAAGTAACAGACTTTTTCAAGCCTGTTGCCAAGCAGATCGACGGAGACGTAGATATGGAAGATCTTGGTGTACTGGGCGGTACATCCGCAAAGAAACCAGCCGTCGCAAAGGTCACCAAGAAATCAGCGAAGCCGAAGCCACCCCCAATCATCCCAGACCCCAAAGTCGACTACCCTGGCTACCTGCGAGCGATGCGCCCGATTTGGCGTGAGCGACACGCAGCACGCGCAGGCGATAATGCTGTTGTTGGCATGCCCTCGATGTTTCGCGGCTCGCGTATTCGCTCGTACACAGCTTGGGATATCGTTCAGATTCGACCAAGTCGTCTGCCTGGTCGATTTGCGCTTTGGCTCTCCACTGGATCAGAGCTTGTTTCAATCACATTGCGCATACCACGCGAATTCTATATCAACCTGAAACGCGCACCGCACGACAACTTCTTCGATGCCGGATACCTTGCCGAACAAGTCGCTCGCACCCTTCCCCGCAACCGGCCGTCAGGTAGTTTGTGGAAGGTGACCGTGCCTGAGGACGTCTATCTGGGCAGCGAAACACACTTCGCCGACCTGACCAATAATACGAACGTTGATGGTGTCTACGAGCTCGAGGTTTGTTTCTTTATATTCCATGTCCATTCCTCGCTGAACACGAATAGGTCCCCCACGTCATTCGCGCCATTTTGCGCCTTGGAAATTCTTGCTCGCCAGCTGGTTCGAGCTATCTGACTCTCAATAAGGCGCGCGACGATGGCGTCGACTTGACTGGGCTAGAACACGCTCCCCCTTCAGTTGGTCGACCAAGGTATCTTCAAGCCGGCAACTTCAAATACCTGTTCCTTTATCATGCATCGTCCGGTTCATCCGCGGTCAACGTTTTTGCGCTCTTCACTCCACGAGGTCGTGCGCGTCTTCACGTGGTAGACCCTGCGACACGAAGGCAGCCGCTTGCCCGCCTTCAAGAGACATATGCCAAGGCTCGTCGGGAGGTCGAGCAGCGAGCAGGACTCAAGGACTCAATGATCGACTACGCCGAACATTTCGAGTTCGATGTGTCGTACCACAAGACCGAAAGCGCCGCGCAGAAAGCCGTTTCGCGTGACCTCGGTCTTCTGGAAAAAGAGTCTCTAGTTCTTGTTATCTCGTCGGCCAAGGGCCTGAGCTGGCACCAGGCAGCCATCCCAAAGGTCGAGCGTTTCCCTGTCGTGATGATGACGAGCTCGATACGATCGACACATGCCATAGAGCTGAACTGGCACGTGGAGGTTGTGAAGCGCATGTGCTCTCGCTATCTGGCAGTCGGACCGTGGCTACATAGCCTAGTCGAACAGGCGACATACTATAACGTCCCGATTGGCAACGTCGAGAGCGACCGCGCGCTATTCTTCGCCGACGTCGACTTTGCCAGGCGATTGTTGAAGGAAGACATGGTGCTCTGGTGGTCATCTGGCTCGCGCCCCGACCTGGGTGGTATTGAAGACGATATCAAGACTACCGAGGAGATTCTTAACCCGCAACTCGTCGTACCTGGCTGCTACGACAACGTCTGTCTGTCCGTCCAGGTCCGCAACTTGGCTATCAACTCTGTGCTGCAGTCGTCTCTTGTCAACGAGATGGAGGGTGCGGGTGGTTCTACGGCTTTTGACTCAACTCTACACACGCTGAACGATCACATGAGCGGCACAGCGCAAGCCGCGACGACGCTTGGCGACGCAGCAGTCTCCCCATTGACGTTTGCCGTGATCAAGAGCATGGTACGCGCATGGCTCCTTGACAAAGCTCGGGACGAAGATGGTCCAGCGGACCTCGTAGTCAGCCATTTTTGGCGTTGGATGTCGAGCATCGCCGCGCAGATGCACGATCCAGGGCTCATGCGCTTTGTGCATGGCTTGATGCACAAAACATTTATGCAGATGCTGGCCGAATTCAAGCGACTCGGTTCGAACGTCGTGGCAGCCAACTTCGGCAGCATTCTTCTCGTAACATCGAAGCCACCAGGGACTGCCTACGCATATGCAACGTACATCACCGGCGCCGTCACATCGCATGAACTATTCAAGCACATTTATCTACAAACCGACCGATACTACGATTACCTCGTCTACATGGACAACGCAAATCAAGCTGCCGTTGTGTGTCAGAACCCTCACGAGGTCGAGCCACCACAAAAGTCGCTCACGGTAACGATGGAATGGAACATCAAGCACTTTCTGCCGCCCGCTGTGCAGCGAGTCTTTCACGATAGCGTCAACTACTTCATGGTCAGCATGTACCGCATCAAGCGTGAGCATGCAGAGTCGAGCAGGCTGCCACTCCAGCTCCTGCGCAACCTTTCGCTCACGCAGGACGCCACCGGGCCGAAGGACTCAAGCAAGAACAAGGAAATGGAGGCGGTACGAACTTTCATCGCGACGCGCTTGACGAGAAAGATGCTGCGCAACGTCTCCACCATCCTTGAAGAGCATAAAGAGGCGCTCATGCAGTCCGCTGCACCAGAGGACTTCGCGTTTCCAGTGCTTCCCGGGTCCCACTTGACGATGCACAACCCTGCACTGGAGTTTGTCAAGTCCGTCTGCGCTGTCTTTACGCTGGCCAAGGAGTTCAAGACCGAGATCGGCATCCTGAAGCGCAACATGCTTGATCTAGTCGGCGTGCGCGAGTTTGCAGAGGAGGCCGTGTTCCGCAATCCGTGCGAGCCGTTCACGCTCTCCATGGTCATCTGCCCTTGCTGCGCCGATGTACGCGATATGGATTTCTGCCGCGACGTCGACCTGCTACCTTCCGCGCCTGGCGAACGCTCGAATTGGCGATGCGCTGTTTGCAACTACGACTTCGACAAACAGGAGATCGACTTTGCGCTCGTCTCAATCATCGAGCGGCTCGAGGTTAGCTTTACTACCCAGGACCTCCGCTGCTCCAAGTGCAAGCAAATCCGCTCCGACAATATCTCGAAACACTGCATTTGTTCTGGTGAATGGCGATTCATTCTTTCGAAAGCTGAGTTCAGGCGACGCTTGCGCACAGCGGTCAACGTGGCAACTGTGCATAATTTGCCGCTACTGCGAGTACGTGGTTGTCCCTTCGAACCAATAACTCGAAGCTAACGTTGGTGCAGGACTCAGCGCAGAGAAAGCTAGACGACTGGTCGTGAAAGAAATGCTGTCAACGCTTTGCTGCTTGCTGTGTGGTGTGCTCTGCTTGCATGTAGTTTATGTATTTATACTGTAATCGTATCGTTCTATGAGACTGGGCCCTTGCTTGCCGCCTTCTTTACTGCCCGGTCCCACTTCCAGCATCGCACAGTTGGGTGATTCAAGAAAATTTGACCCTTGGTAGGAAGGCCAACTATGACATGCTGCCTAGACATACATACGACACGTATACATACATTTTACTGTGAGACTTGTATGGGAGATGACGGGGCCAGAATGGTAAGGGGATGCAGGTATCTTAACGCGGACGTTCCAGCGGGACATCATGCGTCTGGAAAAAGTCCTGCACGGTCTTCTCGCAGTCCAACATCATCTGTCATTCACCTGTCATGAGCAGAACTTTGAAGTGACAATATGATATAAACTCACACTCTTCGCCATTTTATGGATGTCCGTATTAGGGCCGTTGTACATGAGCGAGTTGCAAAACATGAGATTGAGGTCGCGGTGGTACTCGATCGGGTCTGTAATCTCCATCGTCTTGGTAAAGCGGCGCTTGATGGTACTGAGGTCCATGGGCCGCTTGATGATGTCGTGATAGTCCGGTGCATCTGCCTTCATGACGGGCTTGTGGAAAATATTCCCAATCCTGTGACCGCTGATTTCGGTGTGCAATAGGGTGATAAACCTCTGGAACTGTTTCTGAGTGTCGCTGTCGGCCATTTTCCGTACCGGTGTCGACACTGTGGGTACCCTCAGCAGATGCAGAGGCGCTATCAATTGCAGTTACGAACCCTCGTATTCGTCACCCGTATCCATGTTCTCCGAGGCCTCTCGCAATCGCTTGACAGCTCGAGTCGATGGCTCCTGGTCCGTATCCGCTTTACGCTTGCCTAGAATAATAGTGAGCGAGTGGCAAATCTTCGAAGATTGAGCCGCACCTCTTCGGCCAGTGGAGCGCGATGCAGTGGCTATCGTTTTCTCGGCGGCGTCGGGCGTCGCATTGGTAGTTTGTGGTGATGTTGTCGAAGCTACCCATAGAGCAGTTAGTTTTGCATGCCAAAAACTTTGTAAGCGTACCCAAACGCGACTCTTGTCTTCCTTTCCGAGGGGTTTCAGCCTCGGGCTCCGTCACGCACTGACTGGCTCCTCATCCACCTGCATAGACTCGTCCCCCGCGCCGGTTTCAGCTGCCGTATCCTCGTCATCTGCATGCTTTTCTGTCGTCGCCGATCGCGGTTCCACAGTCGTCTCGCGCTCTTCGGCTGGAGAGGGCGATGGATTGTGACGCGTTCGTCGTGACGATCTTGTAGGTTTTGTGACCTTATCCTTCGTGAATTTTGTCGACCGAACCGGTGCGTCAGGCTCCTCAGATGCGGGCTTAGCGCTCGGCGAGCCGGGGGAAGGGTTCTCCAGTTGGCTCCATAGGCTCGCTTTCAGGGACCGTTGTGGCCAGTGGGGCCGTGGCATGAATGGAGACGGGAACTGCATCCTTGTCGCCTGCAGGCGCGTCAGCTACCGAATCGACCTTTGCCTGATCTAGAGATTCTTAGTGTTCATGCAAGACCGTTAATAGTAAGATTGTACCATTTGCTGGCAATGATGTGTCCCTCGAAGGTTTGTCCGTTTCTGCCGCGTCGGATTCGCGACTATCGAGTTGCAGCGTGGCGTGCGACTCGACGAGTTCGTCGTCGGCGTCCTGCGGAGCTGTCTCGAGCTCCTTCATGTTTCTCATTAGCGCCTTGTCTCTTCAAGACAGCAAGCAGACATACCATATCATCCTTTGCAGTCGATTCTGCTCCATCGATAGCAGGCTTGTCTTGTCCAGCGACCGCGTCGACCAGCTGCCCCGCCATTTTAGCTCGCAACTCAGCTTCGACCTTGTCATCCCATTCTCCAGATCGAAGTTGTTCTACATCGTTAGCCAGAGACCTGCGAATGAGAGTGAGGACAAAGTTCGAGGCATTCAAATTGGCGATGCGTACGCGAATTCTGTTTCCTCTTGGATGATGGCCTGGCGCAGCTCCTCGATACGCGCTTTGTAGTGCTTTTGAGCCAGCCGCAGGTGCAGGCGTGCTTCAGACAACGTAAGTTGAGGCAATTGACGCGTGTATAGGAGGTTGTACCGTGCGGTTTCTTGGCTGCAGCCTCGTCATCGCGTCCCTCACTATGCGGTGGTCCGGTCAATTTGGCGCGGTTGTTCAAAGGAAAGACGTACATGGTCGGCGGCAGCTCTGCGAGGAGCTCCTGGTAAATCCTGGAGCACGACTTCGAAGGTGATATGAGCAGGTGCTGTGAAGGCAAGTGTGCTGCTTACCTGCGGGGCGAGCATGGCGCGAGGCAATTCGATGAGTGGGTGCTGCAAAAGCAGCTTGGATACGGCGGACCACGCATCCGACCCATACTCGTAGACTGCCTGTGAGACGAGCAGCTTGTCACGGCACGAAAGCTGGTCCAGCAGTTGCTGGCCGGTCATAGTGTCTGGAGTTGAGTGAGGCATGAGCGGCAATTCCCACCACTTGCAGCTGTGGCTTTGGCTCATCGGAAAGAGCCCAACAGGCGTCCAAGGCTCACTGAATGGTATGCAGTCCTCGCATATGCATATGAACTCTCATAGTGACCAGCCAGACACGTGCAATGGACAAGAACGTGAATCACGCTGACACTTACGACGCCAGATCGTCTCGCGCGGGTTGCTGGCTCGCGCGACGCTGGGAATTCAAACAGGCGGATTGCTGTGGGTTATGGCACGCAGAGCTGGCAAGCCCTGGGCTGGTGCTGTACTTGAGTGCCTATGGATGGCTGCCAAGTTGCATCAGGGCAGATGCAAATCTAAGCTGTGCGCGCTCCGGTAACCGAGGGTATTTCCTCCGCCATCTCCGAGCTCGTCCAGCTTCCCCCATTCCATTTCGCCATTCGCTGCACAGGCAGGCCTGCGTCCTTTTATTTCGCTTATGCCCGGAGACCTTCTGGTCTCCAACGGGCTCCAGCTTCCGTCCCCGGACGAGTTTGTCGCTGCCGCGTCCCAGTCAGTGCGCCCGTCGGCACAAACACTTCAAGTTTGCAGCAAGCACTGAGCACCCCCTAGACGCGTCGTAGCCGCTTTCTTTCTGGGATGGCTTTTTCTCTTCTCCTGCGAGCGACTGGTTCAGGATCCCGCCCTCGCCGCTTTCCTCACCCGCACATTCAACTTCCTCTCCCGCCGACGCATCCAACTGCACGATGACCGCCCACAGAGCCCTATCGAGGACGAAAAGTCAGGAACGAATTTGCCAGCGCCCAGTAGCAGTTCCCGCATACATCGACAACACTCCAAGCTTTCGCTCTCGCTGTCCGTCTGTCTCGCAATGGCTGCCCTCGCCGAGGCTATCTCTCTGGGTAACTTCAGTGCCGACCACGGCAGCGCTGCCTGCGGTACGCAATCATGTCATTGTGAGCATGCTGCGTAGTCACTGACTTAGCATGATGGCTGTAGGCTTCGTGGTCGCATGGGGCGGCATGGCCGCGCAGTCGACCCGAATTATTGGCATACTTCGTCTCAGCTTTGATCTCGTAGCATTGGGCGTCAAGCGGTGGCGCCTCATCACCATATGGAGTTGGCTCTGTGCTGGTCTCGGTATGCCACATCATCCAGTCTTTCGTGCCTTGCTGAATGTACTGGTGCAAAGTGCTTATGTTTGTTGCTAACGCGATCAACATCGGTACATTGGTGGAATTGGAATTCATGCCAGGGACGGCGCTGTGTAGTCGCAAACAGTATGTGACCTCGTCTTTCGACGCGCACGGTCTAATAATCGCAGTTTTCTGCCGACAAGCATTACACTGTCCATAATCAACATCATGCTTGAAGTGTTCTGTCTCGTCGAGTTCTTTCTTCTTGCCGCACCGGTGGGTTGCATAGCGGGTTGCGGCGTCCGCGGTTCGCTCATTGGCTGCAGGCATTTCTTCACGGCGCTGATCGCTTGCGAGCGTTGTCCGACATAGGCGTTCGACGGACTCTTAGTCTACTTCTTCTGGACATCCTGACTATTGCTCCCTCTGCCGAGTTCATCTCAATTTCCGCGGATTTTGTGCCCTTCAGCATTGGCGGCCTGTTTGTCCTGATGGCTTTCACCAATGTCCCATATCAACAACACGACCCTCGCGCCAGTCACGTGCAATTTCCATCGACGCTGCAATCAACGCCCGTTGGGCACACATCCTCGCTCTCAGTCGCACACTCACGGATGTCTCTGGGGTCCTTGGTGCGGCCGCCAGCCACTCGAATGGAACGAAGCCTCCCACCCACCCCGAGACATTCAGGACGCAGTGACTTCCTACGGCCCGTCCTGCATATCACGGCCTCTCCGTCCACACCGGTCAGTAGATCACACGACGAAGTCCTTGAGGCTGTACCACGATCGCCGCCGCCACCAGGTCTACCATTGCCTGCGACACCACGAGCGCAAGAGTTACTGACAACGCGCGCTCGCGACAGCGTCATTAGCCCTGGCTCCGTGGAGTCCGGTACACTTGAGCCCGCTGTTGTGCGGCTCGCGTATCGAGAGGCCCTTCAGGCCATGCGCCGCGATAATTACGCTCCATGGAACAGGACCTCGACGGGCCCTACGCCTCTTGCGGATAGTGCAATCTCGCCGTCGACCGCACACGCGAGCCCCAGAACTTCGATGGCGACCACGCTGGGGCACACAGCTGCCCCACGGACCTCGGACGCACCTTCCCTTCCACCCATGGTACAGCTCCCCAAGATCTCTGTGCGGCTTCCCGCGAGCGACGCAGGTACCGAACCCTCGCGCAGCCCGATGCCGCCTCCCACGCCGTCCGAGGTACACTCGCCCGCAGGCTCATCCGTCATATTCGGCTCGGACGTAGTACGCAGACCGTCCCAGGGCACTGACCATCGTCTGTCCGTGTCCACACCCGGGCATCGTACATCGTTCGACTCCGGCGTGGCACGGCCGCCCTCCGCACTGCGCCGCAACTCGACAATATCATCAAGCATGCCACGACCGTCGGAGGACCTCAGCGTCGTGTACGAGGCCGCGTCTGAGATTTCGGCAATAGAACCAGCCCACCAGGTAGCGCGGCCGACATTTGGCGAGAGCGCCTTCCGCAGCGCCGGTGTGCTGTCGTCGCGGTGGTCGGACAGTGGCAGCCAGAGTAGATCGGATGGCTCGCATCCCATCCAAAGAGGACAAGTGACGCATGCCTTCATGACACTGTGATTTTAGACTCACGTCGTTCCACTCTTTGTCCATAGTATACCTAGTCTCCAACTATCGTACAGCGTAATTTATTATCTTTTTCAGGCTTTGACATCCGTACTCTCACCACTCTCTCACTGAGCCATCCTCGCCGCGCCATACCGGGTTCCTCCATGCCTGCGAGTTGACTGCGGAGGAGCGCACGAGCTCCTCGTTGATTTCGACTCCCAATCCAGGTCCCTTGGGAATCGGGACATAACCATCCGTCACGCCGAATATCGCAGGATTCAAGACATAGGTCATGAGGTCAGCTCCCTATGAATCCGGAATAAGCGGTGGCAGTCTCGGAGCGTTCGAATGTCACCGACCTTATTATAGTGCATCTGAAGAATGTTCTCAGGCCACTACAACTCGCACAGATGTTATACTCACCTGCCAGCTCATTTCCTGTATCACAACTATACCTCGTGGTCAGTGGCGTGACACAGAAATATCCTCCTTTCAAATTCTACTCACAGTTGTGGGCGACAGTGTCGATCTGCAGGCATGCCGCAAGTGCTATTGGCCCGAGTGGGCAGTGAGGCGCCAGCGCGACCTGAGGTCGAGTCTCAACCAGAGAACCTGGTGACGGTGTGAGAAAGCTCACATCATATGTCTCCACAAAGGACGCGATTCTGAGGCAGGTCTTAGCGAAGGGAGTGCCAACATCTGCAAAACCCACTTGCGCAGCTCAGTGATACCTCCGCAATGTGCCACCTATGAATTCAGGTCATCAACTTGCTCAATGGCGCCTTCAAAGAACTTTACATCAGGCTGAGCAATGTCGATGGCAGGCCTCCAGATAGGGACGGAAGTCGTGGCGAGTAAACAGGCGCTCGCCGAGAGCTATGGGGCACGATGTCAGCTTTGACAGCTGAGCGATTTCCTGGGGTTGGGTTGGGAGGAGGGGCTCCTCGATGAATAGCGGGTGATGTGGTTCCAGGGCTTTTGCGAGCTGTTTGGCCATTGCCTTATGCACGCGGCCTGAGATGGCCCCGAATAAGCCAGAAGCAAGGCTTGGAGTCTCCATCCGTACCGTGGAAGTCAACGCCCACGTCTAGACCCAAAGCCTTCACTTCCGCAATGTTGGATACTGACTTCTCCAACGCAGAGGGTGAATCTAACCATCCAATCATCTCTGCCAAGAAATGTCAGTGCACACTCTGCTCGCAGACTCAGAGATGAGTAGCTTACCGACGCCGTTCATCTTCACGGCGCGGAACCCTTGAGCCTTTCTCTGCTTTGCACCTTCAATAACATCGCGAGCATGGTCTCCGCCAATCCAACTGTAAACTGAGATCTTGTGTCTCACTGCGCCTCCAAGTAGTTGATAAACGGGGACGCCAAGGCGTTTTCCCTTGATGTCCCAAAGAGCAATATCGATCCCGGACAGTGCTGAGAGCAGTACTGGCCCGCCTCTCTGAACGCGCGTAAGTATTTCAATAATCAGAGGGGAGAAACTCACATAGAATCGCGCGCGGTAAGCTTCATTCCAAATGTCTTCGATGAGATCCGGGTCGCGGCCAATGAGTCGAGTAGCGAGGTCCTGCAAAGCGCCCTCGATGGCTTCGGTATGACCCTCAAGCGTGGCCTCTCCCCAACCGATTATACCCTGCTTCGTTTCTATTCGCACAAAGAGCCAGCGAGGTAACACACGAAACGCCTACAGTAGTCACGGGTGTAAGCATCGTATTACTTAGACAGCAAAGGATTCCAGTAGTTGCCTCGATGGAAAGGATTGAGTCCTGCGCAGACGTCATTGATATCAGGCGGTTCGCACGAAGTGGCTTGGGGAAGGAATATAATAATCGTTCATGGCAACCACCTTTAAAGCACGACGCGCGCCATCCTCGGCCCGCTCAGCCGCAGACCCGCACCGAGGAAGCGACACGTGAGGTGGACGGAACGGTTGAGAGTAAACAGATGTCTTCGCGCCGCGAGAGGTACGTCTAATTGCACTAGCATTCAAGGCGGTCTAACAGACGGACCTGCGACTGTATCTGCATCCTCGAACGCGTCGAACAAGTCATCATACTGGTCGAAATCTAGATCGCTTGTTTTCGTGCTTGAAGGCTCGCAAGGCTCGACGACAGCGGTCCGAGCCGATGAGCTTGTGCTCGTTGATACCTGGACCTCTGCTGTGGAAGTGTTGATTCGTCGCAAGGCGAGGATATTTGCGAGCTTCATCTCGCTGCGTGCGCCCCACTTGTCTGCTGCCGGACGGAATTCGGCATAGAGACCAAAGCCTTTGTCGTTTAGATCGGCCACCGTGAAGGACTCTGCAACAAGGCGCATGGCTCCTAGGACGTGAGGCGTCTTTTCCTTGAACGCACGCCGGATATACGCATGAGCGTCGGCTGGATCAACAGACTCCCCTTTGACGAGGGCACGCCACTTGTCATCCCGGGTTTTGAGCACTGGACTGTGAAGATTTCAGCTGTGCCTGCATAAGTAAACGGTGCAAACTCGCGTACATCCTGCGTCCCATCACGTCCACGTAAGGCTGAGCCTCGCCTTTCGCGATATCGATGCCTGTCCCTTTGGACGCATCGAAGACCCCTATGGCCACGCCTTTGCTAATAGCATTCATCTCCGTATATGCAGATGCTGGCGACTGCCATGAGCACCAGGCTAGATATAGCGATAGAGGTACCGAACCAATGCTCAAAGCTTCCTCTCTCTGAAAACCCATCCGCTCGCCAACCTGACAATGAGTAGGTTTAGAAGACCGATGCAATCCTATCCATAGAACTCAACTATCATTGCCCAGGCAGTCATGACTGGTGCGCGGTTTGTAACTACGGCTTGGGAAAGCAATGCCTTTAAAGGGTAAGAGAACGCACATACAGAAGTTGAAACGTGCCTCTTCGTCAAGTATTTCATCGAAAGATAAAGACAGTTCGATTCGTGGGATTTTGCCTGTGTCTGCGCTTGGGGGGACCATATCGAGATCTGAATCACGCTTTCTCTTTTTCCGCACAGTAGTAGCCTGAATGACCCGCTTTAAAAGACCAGATTGCATGCACTGTGCTATGTATCTTACCGAAGTCCCAACCCCTGCCGCAGCCTTGGTCTTGCGAGACTTGTATCCAGCTTTTGCGACGGCGGTCATGACAGATTTACATTCGCTGGCACGCAAACCCGCCGCCTCGAGTTGCAGCGTACTTAGTTGCCCGAGGTGTTCGGGGGTCCCATATGACTTGTAGCTGCATCCGGATCAGAGATTCCTGCAGACGGTCATGTTTCGACGGGACTAACATCTTGGAGGCAATTCCCATTGCCTGCTGCATCGTGAGTTCAGCTCCTGTCGTGAGCATCTTAAGAAATTCAGGCAGGGGTAGTTTATCCGTTGGGGGCATGTTCGACCCGAGGAAGTACTCCGAGGACAGGACAGTTATCGGAGTTAGAAATCGCGCGTCGATTTTTTGCTCACCCATGTCTGACACCGTGCGGCCTTGCTTAAATGTCACCGTGAACACTGGCTATGGCTGTTATCGCGCACTCCGACGTGCGCATGCGAATCTGGACCTTACTCAGACTGCCTACTGGGTGCTTGATGAACACCGTGCTCTCGTCATGACCTTCCCACTCATAGTCATGGCTGCGGCGGCATGGGTTTTTTCCGCAATGGCGACAAAATGAGCCACGCCTCGCACGTATCCGCTTATCATTATTGGCAATCAGCTGCTAGGTTGTCTTTGGATCAACGTCGCCCACAAGTCGTGTTCTACCTAGCTGCTGACCTGTGCTATGGATGCTCTGCTGGTTCCCAGGACAAGCGGCCTTTGTAATTTGCGGGCTACCTACGCATTTCTGGTTGGCTGGCAAGCCACTCGTCTTTTTCAGGTCCCCGACAGCATGATTACTTTACACAGCCTTCTCGAATCGCTCACGCTGGATATGGATCCGATGATGAGAAGAGCATCTGATTGCACCTTCTGTTGCGATGATTCTCTGTGCCTGCTGTCTACATAGGCTGTCGGCCAGAACACTATGAAAGGAATTCCTCGATGAAGCTGTTCTGTCTCGCTGAGCAGCAAGTCGCGGGGGAAACGTGGAGGTGACAATCACCCAGGGGGACAAGACCGGGAACGCTGAATCACAGGGACTGCGTCGTGCTCAGCGCTTAGTGCTCAGTGCTTACTCTCTGTTCGGAACCCTGTGCCTCAGCTGTACCCACCTGGGCGCAAGGACCAGCCATGGTATCACGCGTTGCACCGTGTGCATCAAATTCAAACGGATGATGCGACCCAGATGCGACCTCTTGCAGCGCCGCGTCTTCATCTGATGCAGCGCCTTGTTATCGTAAGTGCCACTATATATGACCACCCTTCCTTGGCACTGATTCCTCAGTCCTCGCACGTCCTTGCAGGTCCCATACCCTCTTCAACTTCTGCCGCCGTCCGTCGCGCGCAACGCCTCGCTGCTCTTCACGTACAGTCATTCCCCAAGCCTCTATACCTAAATCATCATGGTGTCTCTGTCGCCCGCTTTCTTGACCCTCGCCGTCTTCTGCTCGTCCGCCCTCGCGGCCCCCTGGCCCGAGAGCGTCAAGCATGCTACGCACCGCGTCCGCACGCTTCCTAACGGCCTCAAGGTCCGCTCCTATCACCCGGAGTCGACCTACCAGACCTTCCCCGAGGGTGTCAAGCCTCCGATCTCGGCCAACGGCCTCCTCTCGAACTTCAAGACGAGTGCTCTTTCTTTCATCAACAAAGAGCTCGGATCCGAGAACGTCAAGTATACCAGCGGCTACACCGCAGATGTGGCTTCCCACCACTACGTGAACCAGCACTTTGTGAGTTTATTGCCTGCATCTTCGAAGTCCATTTCTGATTACTATGCACTGTTCTAGAACGGCATTCCTGTTGCAAACGCGGTCGCGCACTCCACGCTGAACAAGGACGGAAACGTCGTTGCATTCAGCTCCAGCTTCGTGACGCCTCAGGGCAAGGTGCCCAGCGCGATCCCGACGCTTTCCACCAAGGAGGCGCTCGAAATCGTTACTTCGAAGCTCGGCGCGACCCCGACCGAGCGGGAGGTTAAGCTCGAGTACTACGCGAATGACGACGGCACTATTTCTCTTTCGCATGTCGTCGAGGCTAACATCGACGACAACGGCCATCTTGTTGAGGCCTTCATTGACGCGCACAACGGTGACGTTGTTGGCTTGATTGATTTCACTACCAGCCTTACCGTGCGTTTCTTCCCTCCCGACCGTCTTCACCAGTTGACATTTTCCTGCATAGTACCTTGCGCTGCCTATTACGAAGCAGGCACCGATTGAGGGCATTGAAACGATTGTCGACCCGGAGGACCGTGTCGCTTCGCCCGATGGTTGGACCACGCTTAGCGGCGCCGACACCGGGGCGACTTCGGGCAACAATGTCCTCGTGTACAAGGGCTCGACGTCTGCCACCACCAAGCAGAGCAGCTCCGGCACGTTCAACTACCCTTGGCAGCCGAACGCCCAGGCATCCGTCGCCGCGAACGTCGATGCCGCTCGCGTGAATGCCTTCTACGTCGTCAACACTGTGCATGACATTTCGTACCGCTACGGCTTCACTGAGTCGGCATTCAACTTCCAGCAGTCGAACGGCAACAAGGGCGGCAAGGGCAATGACCGTGTCACGGTATCCATTCAGGATTCCGCGGACACTGACAATGCAGACTTCAGCACTCCTGCTGATGGCTCCAGCGGTCACATGCGCATGTTCCTCTGGGACCTTACCACCGTGCGTATCATGCTTGTCCGACTGTTTTTGCGTTGTTGACAATCACTCACAGATCCGTCGCGACGGTGCTCTGGAGAACGACATTATCGCGTGCGTAATCAGACCCAAGGGTAGTGCATTGCGATCTGATGAGATTCTCGTTCTAGCCACGAGTTCACGCATGGCATTACCAACCGCATGACCGGCGGTGGTACTGGCCGTTGCCTGACCTCGAACGAGGCCGGAGGCATGGGCGAAGGCTGGTCGGATGCCTTCGCTGAATGGCTCGAGCAGAAGGACGAGACCGTGCCCGACTTCACGATGGGCGCGTATGTGATCGGCGGAGACCCTGCGGGCATTCGCTCGAAGCCGTACTCGACGTCGAAGACTGTCAACCCTTACACGTACGCCACCACCGCCACCAAGAGCGAGGTGCACGACCTCGGCGAGATCTGGGCCAACATCCTCCACAATGTCTACGCTGCCCTTGTCGAGGCCAACGGATTCTCCGCGGACGCGAAGACCAACCCCGATGCGACTGGCGGAAACTCCATCTTCCTCCACCTCTTCATCGACTCGCTCCCGCTGCAGCCCTGCAACCCGACCTTCACGACCGCGCGTGATGCTTGGCTGCAAGCCGACATCAACCGCTACAAGGGTGCGAACAAGTGCACGCTCTGGAAGGCGTTCGCCTCGCGCGGTCTCGGTGTGAACGCCGCGAACCGCAAGGACAACGCGGACGTCCCCGCCGAATGCCAGGGCTCCACCTCGCCGTCGCAGAGCTCGACCATCGCCTCGTCGACCACCACGCGCTCCTCGAGCACGTCGACGCGCGCGACGTCGACCATCACGCAGTCCGCGTCGACCACGTCCAGCACGTCGACGCGCACCTCGTCGACGCGCACCACCACCACCTCCACCCGCACGCCGACGCCGACTCCCGAGCCAGAGCCGGAGTGCCCGTGGTGGTGGCCCTTCGACTGGTGCTTCTAAGTAGGCTCGCTGCTTGGAGGCGAGTCGCTGGGATGTTACCATTTTGTTATCCATTTTTGTTTTCCCCATCATGGACTGTGATACCTCGCTCGCTTAACCACGATGCTCGCGCTGCCTTTGCCAGCAGCGCACCACACCCATTTACCCCACACCCCTCCTCCCCTCACCTGCTTTGCCGTGTTGCAGCGGCTTTTGTTCAAGTTCACGCCGCGGCGCGCAGTCAATGCGCCCACCATCCATCATGTACAGAACATCCGCATGTATCGATGGAACGACCAGGAGCATTGCTCCATTTACCCACCCCAGTCTTGGTGCCTGAGTGAGGATTTGTGTCGGTTTATCAGGCTGTTTCATTTGGCGATACCGTGGTCTCCGCGGCGACTGATCCGAGCTTGTCCGAGATGCACCCGACAACAGCCGCAGCTTGCTTTCGATGTTCTAAGCTTTTCCTATAGCGGGTCGGGGCTGTTCCTCGGCCGTACAAAGACCTCGCATATCACTTCGCACAGGGCCTTGTGCTGATGTTGGCAGGCGTTATATGGCTCAATCGTTCGAGAAGGCGCTCTACCACCGACCCACGCGCGAACAGAAGCGTCTTCGCACACAATTTCTACGCTGCACAATCGCCACAGGGCACCCGACTTTCCCAAGATAACATTCCAATCGCGCATGCAAGTGCAAGAGCCCAAACAATGCGATCAGTCCGTTGCACTATCTCGCTCAGCATTTTGGGATGAATCACAGTCCGAGTTTATTCATTAAGCAACGCAGGAGCCACACGCACACAACATTACATCGACCACACCAGCGAGACGAAAAGCTCTAAGCCAACAAACTGGAGGGGCAGAAAAGAAAGCGCGCATCTACTTGACGTTGAGCACGGTCGTCTCGACGATGGCGGCGGTGACGCGGTACGGGTCCACATTGGAGGCCGGGCGGCGGTCCTCCAAGTAGCCAAAGCCCTGGGCGGCGACATGACGAGGAATGCGAACCGAGGCGCCACGGTGGGCGACGCCGGACGAGAAGGCGGTGATGCTGGCCGTCTCGTGCCTGCCGGTCAGACGCAGCTCGTTGTCCTCGCCGTAGACGGCAATGTGCTCCTGGTGACGCAGCGAGAGCTTCTTGATGGCCTCCTCGATGTGCTTCATGCCGCCGGGTTCGCGCATGGCGAGCGTCGAGTAGTTGGAGTGGCAGCCCGCGCCGTTCCAGTCGCCCTGAAGCGGCTTCGGGTGGAAGGAGACCTTGACACTCCACATCTCGGCGATGCGGACGAGCAGGAAACGGGCCATCCAAAGATGGTCGCCCATCTCGATGCCCTCGCAGGGCCCAACCTGGAACTCCCACTGGGACGGCATGACCTCAGCGTTGATACCGCTGATGTTGACGCCAGCGTAGAGGCAAGCGCGGTAATGGGCCTCGATGAGGTCACGGGCCACGACCTTGCCAGCGCCTGGATTGTTGATCAATGTGGCGTGAGACAGTGCATACACAGCATGTGAATGTGAAAACAGCGTACCGACACCGCAGTAGTACGGGCCCTGGGGCGCGGGGAAGCCGCCGACGGGCCAGGCGAGAGGCCTGTCGTCCATGCCGAACAGAGTGTACTCCTGCTCGAGGCCGAACCAGGGCTTGGCGTCTTTGGCCAGGTCCATGACCTTCTTTGCATGGTGACGGTGGTTGGTCTTGTTGGGCGTGCCTACGCATCGTCTGAGACACGAGCTGCGTTCAGAAAGTTGAGTTTCAGCGCACCGTCGCTGTTGTAGGTCTCGGCGAGGACGAGAATGTTGGCGCCGCCGCGGAAGGGGTCCTTGAAGCTGGAAAAATAGGGGCGTCGTCGTCAGCGCGGGCGCGCAAAGAACGCGCAGGACGGGCTGGACAACGCACATGGCGGCCGGGCGCAGGTAGACGTCCGAGTCGTTGCCCGGGGCCTGGTTGGTGGAGGACCCGTCAAAGTCCCAGACACGGAGCTTGTCGATGGAGTCGACCGCCTTGGCCACAGTCTGCAGGGCGCCATGAGCGGTGTCTTAGATCGGAGTTGATCCACACTGACCGTCGTCTTGGAGCGCAGACCGCCGTCGCCATCGATCCAGACGTCTGTCGGACGCTCAGCGGGTGAAATCTTATCGGGGCAGCAGTGCATACACTCTGCCTGGATCTTCTGGCCCTGGTCGAGCTTGAGGAACTGCTCGAGGAGGTCGGGACGGTAGTTGTAGGTCATCGCGGCTCGGGGGCTGGCTGAGACTGGGCGTGGGCTGAGAAAACAAGAGCAAAAGGGAGGAGCGCGGTTTATATCCGAGGACGGAGCCGACAAACAATCTCCCCTATTGGCCGATAAGAGCCCTCCCACGCCTGTTCCCTCCCCCGCACTCTCTGCCCTCGGCCGAGCTGCACCGCTGCTGCTACTGTGTCCGGTCCGCCACCGCCGGCCGCGTGCCTGGCATTATTTCTTGCCCGCTGCCTTCCGTCGCCGAGCACCACCCGCCTTGCTCGCTGGCAGCGGCCGCCCGCCAGTGCTGGGCGTCGTCGTGCCGCTCGCGGGCGCCTCGCTCTCCGTCTCGCCCTCAACCTCGACGTCAGTCCCATTCGCCAAGTTATCCTCCGATGCATCGCTGCGCCGTTTCGTGAAGCGAGAGATCAGTGACTGCGCGAGAGCGACCGGCCACGTCCGGGTCCAGGCCGGGTATGTCGCGGTGCTCTTGTCAAGCGGGATGAGCTCGCCGTCGGCCTCGAGCTAATGCGCATGCGAGCACACGGAGAATCTTAGCCTGCTTTGCTGCGCCACGCGTGCTTACGGCAGCCCCGCGTCTGTCCACTCACAATGAACACATTGTCGCCTTCCACGACCATGTCGAGGAATCGCCCGCCGCCGTACTCGTTGCCATCTTCGTCATAGTGCACCTCCTTCCCGCCGATATTGACCTTGACCTGTATCATACGTTTAGCCCCTCCCGATTTCACACGAATCTGGGCCTGGCCCATATGCTGCACACTCACCTTGCGCTTGGTCTCCACCCTGTTCATCTTCGGACCCCACGCGGCTCGCCGGGCGGCTTCGATGATGCGCTCAATGCGCTGGACGTCGCGCCTGTAGTTCATGCGGTGTACGAGATGCTGCATCCCGGCCGTTATGATCGAGAGGAACACCAGCACCGTCTGCAATTCCAATCCATGTCGTAAGCGGAAACGGTCGCATTCGACGATCACACTGCGGGGGCACGTACGCCAAGCCCTGGACGAAAGCGCGCATAATAGTATCCCGTTCCGCGCCAGCGAGGGCTGCAGGGGAACGACGGCCCGGCGTGAGCGAGCGGTGCGGTGCGCAGAGCAGATATTCCACATACAATCCGTTCTTGAGGAAGAAGTCATAGCGCTGGCGGTCCTCGCTTCTAAGAATCTTTTGGATCACGCCCAGCCTGGCGTAGCGGTCTGAAGCGCCCTTGACACCAGGGTTTTTGTCCGGGCTGCGGCAGTAGCGGCGTGAGCTATCCGGCAACCAGCCCACTCAGCGAGCGCCACGCACTGCAACTCCAGGGACTTCTTGCGGTAAGCCTTGGCTATTTCCTGGGACGACGCTGACGGCGATACGTCGAGCAATGAGTACCATGTGACGTCTTTGCCTGCAACTTGGTGTGAGCCGTCGTGGCCGCCGTCCGAGAGCGCGCGGGCGACGGACCAACGTCTTTTTCTAGGGCAGATTGCAGGTCAAATATCTCGTAGTCTTCCTGTAGGACGCCAGAGAACCGTTGAGTATATTTTCGTAGAACACCGTGAGAACCAAGTCAGACCTTGTCCCAACTGTCCACCGGGCAAAGTCAGCACACGCGTCCGTCCGGTCCATGCACGCTGGCACATACGCAAATACGGCGGCCAGACAGCACACCAGAGCGAATACGAGGCAGGCGAGCCTCATCGTGCTTCTATATGCACACCGTGATACGAAACGAGCGTCTAAGAGTAGGAGGTTGTCGGAGTTGCTACGCCCGTTGCGCACGATATGATACTACAATGCTATTACAAGACTACTGCGGCGGCGCCCAGAGGTCATAGAGCTCCTTGTCTGCGGGCGAGAAGCAGGTGTGCAGCGTGGGGTCGCCGCGGAGCACCGTCCTGCGTGGCACGCTGCTTGCCACCGTTGGCGACATGCTGTTACGCGTCGCGGGCTCCGCCAGACGCGCGTTGGTCGACGTCGCGCTCATCGTCGACGCCGGAGACGCGTCCCTCTGCCATGACATGAGTCAAATAAGCTCTGCAAGACCGCCCGACCGACGCACATGACGAGGGCGAAAGACGCTGTTGAGCGGGCCAGTGCTGCCGTCCCTCCAGCCTGTCCTCGCGTCAGTAATGGGAGACAGCGTGCATACCAATGGACCCACTATCGATGTCGCTGCCAGCGCGCAGGGGAGTCGAGAACGGACTGGGATTGCCACTCATGCTGCAAATTAACAGTCGCGAGCGATCCGGATTTGGCCGCACGACTTTCACGCTTGCACTCGAGCTCGTGCTTTTTCAAATGGCTCAGAACGGGACGCGGCAGCGCGCAGGGTCGATACAAAAGACCATAGATGGCATAGAGTGCGTGTTCGCTGCTCATCCAACGCTGCCCCCATTCATCGGACGCCCCAGCCATCTGCACACTGCGGTGCCCGCGCCGTGAGCGAATTATATCTCGTTGCCGCCTCCGCGGGGCTCATGTGCAGGCTAGACTGCAGCCGAACGGCAAGCATGCGAACGGCGCAGCTAAGCCGTCCTCGAAGACGCGTCGACGCGCTGCGTTGAAGCCGTACGACTCGGGTTCGCTTGGTCTGTGGAAGGACCTGTACACTATGCGCTGGATGCGCGTCCCCGGTACGTCTCCTCGTCCTTCATGCTCCCAACGTGTACCCATGACCCACCAGAATCGTCGTTGAAAATGCTTTCCGTGCCCATTCTGCTCTGGGCAAACTGGGAGGTCGCATCACGCTTCGTGCAGATGCCGTTCGCCAACCCATTCTCGCGTCTCATCTTCATCTCCCATCCGCTACACAACAAAGATGGAACAACCTCATACGTGAAGGGCTTCAATGTGCGTCCCCGTCCGTCTCGCTCTTACATCTTGTCTCGCATTGACGATTGCCAACAAATAGGACTTGTGGTTCCTCGCCTACTGGGTTATCTGCTTCTCCTTCATTCGCCTATTCTGGACCGTCTACGTATTCCACCCACTCGCACGCTCCTTGGGCATCCGGAACCAAGGCAAGATCATCCGCTACGGCGAACAAGGGTATGCTGTGGCATACTTCTCCGTCATGGGTTCCTACGGCCTCGTGCGTCACAGCCTGCACCACTGCAAGGGTCAGCTTGCTCACTCGAACCCTGTCATTGCAGTATGTTATGTCGCAGCTCCCGACATGGTACTTCAATTGCACACCGCAATGGACAGGTAAGCGCATGCAAGCATCGCGCGTCCAAACAACGTGTCGACAAATATTTTGCAACATACAGATTATCCGCAATGGAAAATGACGGCAGCGTTAAAGACATACTATCTCCTGCACTCTGCGTACTGGTTGCAGCAGTTCCTTGTCCTTGCTCTTCGACTTGAGAAGCCTCGCCGCGATTACTCGGAACTTGTCGTCCACCATTTCGTCACACTGTGGCTGATTGGGTGCGCCATGCCACCTACCTGATAAAATCCCTTCAGGATCCTGAGCTTTCGCAGCTGGAGCTATCTTGTCAATCTGACATGGATAGGAAACCTGATCTACATGACGATGGACTGGTCCGACGTTTTCCTTGCAGTGAGCACTGTCCTCCCAGTGCATGATGTTTCTCTGATGGCGCACCCTTCCAGCTGGCCAAGATGTGCAACTACATGTCGCTGAAGCGCACATCGGAATTCGTGTTCGGTTTCTTCGTCCTCGTCTGGTCGTGCGTATAAACGTCACTATCACTCTCGCGTTTACCAATGAATCCGCGTAGTTATACCGCCATTACCTGAACCTCTATCTGCTCTATTCTGTCTGGACCGAATTCGACAAGATCCCCCAATTCGCGCAACGTTGGTCGCCACAGGATGGCGTTTGGATGACCTGGTGGTTCGTCAAATGGCACTCTTCCGTACCAAACTGCCAGTCACCAAACTTGCCTCCCCAGGATGAAATATCAGATTTGGACACCTATCTTCCTGCTGCAGATAGTCAACCTGTTCTGGTACTTCCGCATCTGGCGGATTCTTCTTCGGTGAGGACCATGAACGGCGTTTATATTTATGTGCGCATCTGCTCAACGATCATGCAGCGCCTTGTTTTCCTCCGAACTGGCTGACGAGCGCTCTGACGACGAAGACGATGGGGAGGACGATGCGGCGACGACTAAAAAAGACGAGTGATGACAGTACGACGCGAGCAATGGTTATGTATTGCTTACATTCTCCACACCGCTTTGACGAGCACAGATTCTCTTGCCTTGCACCCATTGTACATAGGGACATCACGCTTTTGCTTTCCGGACAAGAGTTGCTTTCGTTGATTCTGCTCTGGATTACATAATAGCTGCGCCGAATCTCGGAGCTATGCGCAGCGCTCAGCGCTCAGTCTTATATAGTAACCCGCAAGGATTCGCGTTTGCAGCCTGAGTGGCGTCCAGCGCAACATGTCTCAGAACGCGACACGTCCCCGCGCGGGGTCAGTGCAGAAGACCATTGACGGCATAGAGTGCGTTCGCAGCGCGGAGGACCGACCGTACTGGCGCTGACCCTGCAGCAACTCATAATAGCCATTTGCACACCGCGGTGCCCGCGCCGTGCGTCGCTCAAACACTCTCGTCTGTCCCGCCCTGTGAGCTGATCATGATGCCGGCGCAGTGTTCATAATGGGGCAGCAACGAGGACGCGTCGACGCGCTGCACCCAAGCCCTACGACTCTGGCTCGCTGGGCCTGTGGAAGGACCTGTACACCATGCGCTGGATGCGCGTACCAGGTGCGCAGCCTTCTAGCGTGACTGATCTTATGGCGTCTCATATTCTGCGCGTCACTCAGAGTCGTCTCTCAAGCTGCTCTCGGTGCCCGTGATTCTGTGGGCCAACTGGGAGCTCGCAGCGCGCTTCGTGGCGCTCCCGTTCGCGAACCCGTTCTCGCGGCTGCTCTTCGTGTCGCACCGCGTGCAGAACAAGGACGGCTCTGTCTTCTACGCCAAAGACTATAATGCGCGTGATTCCTTGGCTTGTCGAAGCTGAGGCTGACAGCGTATTGGCAGGACTTGTGGTTCATCGCGTACTGGGTGATCTGCTTCTCGTTCATCCGGCTGTTCTGGACTGTGTATGTCTTTCATCCCATGGCGCGGTATGTCGGCATCCGACGCGGCAAGGTCATCCGCTACGGCGAACAGGGCTACGCCGTCGTGTACTTTGCCTTCATGGGCTCTTTGGGCATCGTATGTCCATCCCCCCTAGACGTCTTGCCTTGCTACAATGACTCATTCTACTGTCCAGTATGTTATGTCCCAGCTCCCGACCTGGTACTACAATCTCACGCCACAATGGACTGGTAAGTCTGAGGCACAGGCTAGACGTTGAACGCAATCACTGAACGTCTCTCCGCACACAGAATACCCACAGCAATGGAAGATGACGCCCGCGCTGAAGACGTACTACCTCCTACACCTTGCATACTGGTTGCAGCAGTTTTTCGTCCTCGTTCTGAAGCTCGAGAAGCCCCGGCGCGACTTCACTGAGCTCGTGGTGCACCATATCGTCACACTATGGCTCGTCGGGTGTGTTCATTCCATTCGACGGCATAGGGTGCATTCAGCTTATGCTTGGGCTTTCTTGCAGTTGGAGCTATCTCGTCAACCTTACATGGATTGGCAACCTGGTGTTTATGACTATGGATTGGTCTGACGTGATATTCGCGGTGCGTGTGGCCCGTGTGAGCAGGTGCGGGACAATGTTCTGACTGAATTTCTCGCAGGCGGCCAAGATGTGTAATTATATGCAGCAAAAGCGCGCGTCTGAAGTGGTGTTCGTTGTCTTCCTATTTGCATGGACGTATGTGCATACCCTTGTCGCCTCTTTCGTTTCTAACGGAGCCCAAGTTATGGTCGCCATTACCTCAACCTATACATGTTGCACTCCGTGTGGTATGAGTTCGATAAAATCCCCCAATCGGCGCAGCGTTGGTCGCCGAAGGAGGGAGTTTGGATGCCGTCGTGGTATGTCCATGCACGCGCCGCTGCACCGTGTCTGCTGCTAAGTAGCTTTCCAGGATGAAGTACCAGATTTGGATACCTCTGATGCTGCTGCAAATCGTTAACTTGTTTTGGTACTTCCGCATCTGGCGGGTGTTTATTCGGTGCGCTTTATCGCAGCCAGGCACCTGGTGGATCCGATTGACACTCATCGTATTTATTGCTCCAGCGCCATCCGCTCATCGGACCTGGAAGATGAACGCTCCGACGAAGAGGACGAGGAAGATGACGACGTGCCTACGAACAAAAAGGACCAATGAGCTCGCTTTGGCTCTATAGGATTGGTCGTTTCTATCGGGTCCCACCACATAGTTCAATTTAATCAAAATTCGCCATGCTACATCCATAGCTAGATATCTAGTCAAACATTTCAGAAAACACAACACTAAATGTGGCAGATACAGTAAGCTACAGCCCAGCGTCCTTCAGGTTGACTTCGAGTACATCCATCGTCTCGAACGCGTCGCCTGCAGCGACCTGCTTCAGTGGGCTCGACTTGGATGAGTCCGCAAGTTCGCCGGCAACGAGCACTTCGTCCATGACTGCATAGGCCTGCTGGAAGTTGAAGATCAGGTCCAATTCGGTCACGTTGCCAAAATAGCGGTCAAGCGTCTCGACAAAGCGATGGATGATCTCGAGTGTGCAGAGTTCGTTGTCGCTTTGGCTAATGCCGCACACGAAGAATAGCGAGGCGTAACGACGGTAAACTATCTTTGTGTCTGTATATTGCATGGCATTGGCCAAGTGAAGAGCTGATGACCGAGGTTAACGTACCGCGCAGCTCGAGGAAGTTGCAGGTGCGCGGTTTCCGCGCGAGAACAAGCTAATTAGGGCCGCAGGGTCAACAACAAAGAGCATCGCATTCCATGCGACGAGTAGCTACCTGGGTGACCTCTTTAATGACACGCGCCTTCGACTTTCAGCACATTACACAATTAGCTGAAGCCACGAGGACGCGATGCCGCGCAGTCGAACGCACTTTAAGGTCTGCGGTGATAAACCATTTCACTAAGCGCAGCTTCCCTGGCTCAGTAAATCAGTAGACGCACAAGCCGAACTCTGCCAGCAGACCTTGTCGTGAGACCAGGAATATGTACTCAATCATCCCACGAGCGTGTTGAGCCAAACATGACCAACACGCACAGCCTCCGTCCATTCCGGGAACCCGAAAAACAACGGCTTACATAATACTCCTAGTTCCCATACCAAACGCGTGCTTGGTTATTGACTACGGCTCTACAACGTCTTAGTCTATGAAATTCTGAATATTTCTTATCATCTTTAGGCGTTATGCACCGTCTGGCCGGTATTTTGGCCCAAAGCGAGCGGCCATGCAAATTTGATGCCGCGCCACGCTTATGTGCAAATCCCGGTCCGCTAACCGACGCGTCGCCACTTGTCTTCGTCCCACGATGCTAAAGCAAATCGCCTCGTCTCTGTTCGCGTCTGCGCCGTCAGGAACGCTGAGGACAGACACTTATGCGGCCATCGACGCTGCAAAGAACTGGCTGGACTCGAACCAGCCCGGCGACGGCATGAGTCTTAACCAGGTGCTCAAGCTTGTGGCTCAGCATACTACCGTACCATCCTCGACAGGCTCCGCGCGCCCTGCACCTGTGGATGCGGCTCCCAAGCTCAAGGAAGGCGAAACGGTGTCCACCGTGCCGCCAAAGGTGCCAAACGACGGGTCGAATCGC
This sequence comes from Auricularia sp. M12, assembly GCA_037042885.1. Classification (NCBI taxonomy): domain Eukaryota; kingdom Fungi; phylum Basidiomycota; class Agaricomycetes; order Auriculariales; family Auriculariaceae; genus Auricularia; species Auricularia sp. M12. The sequence continues at coordinate 1,836,165 of CM073212.1, forward strand.
GCTGCCTTGTCGTTCATGCATGTCACGATCCCCTCCGAAGAGATCCCCGTCACAATTGGCGGGGTCACCAACCTCGTTCTCGCCCTGGGTCGCGCGGACGGCATGGCAGGCGTTCTTGCTGCCCGCGCGTGGGTAGACACGCTCGCCGCTGTCAACAATAAGCATCGCTCGGACGAGTGGCGCCGCGCCGTCCTCGCTGGGATCAACCAGATGGCGGACATGTCGCTCCTCACCAGCGACTTTGGCCCGCGCCTGCAGATGATCTCTATCCTCAAGTCAGGTGAGTCATCTGCAATGCTCTTCGCACGTGTTGTCTGAAATCTGACGGATCTCCGACAGTTGCGGCCGCATTGTACGGGCGTGGAAGCGAGCAGGCAAGGCAGTCAGATGCTCTTTGGTCGACAAAGCTCGTGTAACAGCCTAACTCACCGTTCGCTGTGTCTCTATCGTCTCTCTACGGCTTCTTACATCTGATAGTCTCGCAAGGGGTTCGACATTATTCCCTGGTTTTGCCGATGTTCGTCGTGGACGATCGGTCGTGTCGCGCGATTCCCGCGGCTGATACGGATCTGCGTGAGGGACGAGATAATGCTTCCTGTTCTATAGCACTTCGCATGTGAGCCGCTCGGAGTAACGCAGTTTGGTCAGGTGTGCGTTCAATGCATCTGCACTTGCGACGCGATTGCCGTTCAGGGAGGCAGCCATCGAGAAGGAGAATTGCACGCCAGTACTTAATTTCAGCATCTGGAAACCCGGCCTATGGATGCGCTCCTCCTGTCTCGCAGCAGATTGCGCTCAGCGCATCCGCACAGGCGGAACAGACATCACGACGCTGAATATGGCACACGACCTTCAAGGTTCCCTCGTCGCTCAAGGGCATGTATGGATCTGCTCTGAGCGCTCAACACTGAGGCCTCGGGCTCGTAAGTCGCTAAAAAAAAGGTGTGGGTGCAATATTAAATTATGGTGTACAAATGTACTACGCCGTGGCATTGGGTACTGAAATTTACCATGTATCCGGGCTATATTGGGTAGGTCAGTCGACGCGTATGTGAGGTACAAAGGCTTCAATAGAGCGCACCCGAAGTGACCCTTGGCAGGGATTGGGAGGAGAGGCAGGCCCTGGCCATCGGCCGTGTTGATGTACACCGAGTTGCCCCACCAGCTCGCGATCGTGTCCTTGCCAATGGTACCGTTCTTGGGGAATTGGAGGGCAAAGAAGATGATGATAGTGGCGATGGCGACACCAGAGTCGAGCGCCGCCGAGAGAACGTCTGCGAGAGCGTAAGCCGACACGCCCGTGCAGGTGGAGAAGCGTGCGCACAGTTATACTTGGCCCACCAGCCGAACGACCGTCTGCGGATAAGATACTGGAAGACGAATCCGACGATGGTCCAGGGCACGTAGTTGATGGCGGACGCCGGCGGGATGAGGCCAGTGCCGTTAAAAATGACGGGCAAGCTAGAGATGGCCCTGAGGAACTTCCGACGATAAACTGAGTCAGGCTTACTTGACATAACGCCACCACGACTCGGGGTACTTCTTCGTCATAACGTACGGAATGAGGGGCAACACAGCGCCGATGAGGAAGAAGAAGCTGAGTGCGTAGTAGATCTGTCCCTTGGAGAACTGCAAGGCGGGGCCGATCACACCCCAGATAATGCTCGCGGTCCCGAATACCTCGGTGCTCGGGCAAATGAAACCGTTCTTCTGGTTAGGGTCGCACATGTTGTCGATGTTGCTGAACATCCAGGCCTGCACTCCGAGTTGAACAGTGCCCGCAATGACCGTGCAGACGACTTGAGCCCAGAACATCGGACGCGGCGGGACCTTCATGTAATGACCAAGCTTGAAGTCCGATGTAAATGTCAACGCCTGAAGCAAGTCAATAACGTCTGATCAATAGCGACCTTGATCCCTTACCTGTGCCATCGTAATGTAGCCCCTAGCACGACTTCAGCAAGCCGCGCCAGGTCGAGGAGACAAACGCACCAGGTCTTAAACATCATCATTGCTATCGGACGACCAGGCAACATGTAACCAATGATTAATTCAGTGATGACGCTGAAAAGGACTTGTTAATTCAAGAGAATTAGAGAGCGACCTTTAACGTACTTGAGACCGATTTGTTGGTTGGTTATGGCCTGAATCATGCCGACGGGGATAATGTAGACAAAGGAAATGATCAGCGCGATGAAAAATGCCCAGACGGGCATATGCGTTGGCCAGACAATGATCTGCGGAAAGTAGATATGTGAGTAAGGACTCGGTGGCAAGAAATGGATGCCAGCGGACAGAAATCAAACCGAACGCCAACATCGACACTGCAATCCTGATCAGACGACAACATGGGTCGCAGAGAAACATAGCTTACGAAATATGGTGGCTAAGACAAGACAATAAATGTGAGACGGTGCCTGCGGTTCGTGTCCCCTTGCCACGCACCATACCACCACTCCGGAACTTGCCGGTATCGGGACATCAAGCGAGCGTGAATATCAGGCTGTTCGTGAAGTGCACGGCGAGCCTGGACCCATATCTGCTTGCGGAAGTAGAGAAGGGCGTGCACAATGGTCGCAGTGATGCTCGCAAAGGAGAGCCCGTAAGAGAGGGCCTGACGGTAGATTCAGTGAACTGATTGAATTCAGCTTCAAGCAAGATGCGGCACATACGAAAGTAGTCGACAAGAACAGCGGGCTATACTCCTTGTACGCGGCCATATTGACTACAACACTATGAGAAATTATGTTGAGTTTTCAGAATGAAAGCTTACTCGTGGCGTCTGGGTTCAAAATGCGCTTGACGTCGTACGCGTTGCCCTGGTTATCGTAGGACGTGCGACTCGAAATCGTCATGTACTGAGAATACCTAGAGGCCCTGTTAGCCAGGACACACCTCCCCCGTGGTTCGCGTACCAGGTGTTCGTGTAGTACAGGATGGGTGTCAAGAACCAGAAGAAGAAGAGGAATCCAGCAGCCACGTTCGCCTCAGCCCACCCTGTAACATATCAGCAAAAAAAATCGACACAGAAGGAAATCTCACATGGTGTGGCTAAGGGTGAACCAATGTAGGCGATTTGCGCCCAATCGCTAGGAAATGTGAGCGAGGAACTCCAGATAAACAAAAAGTTCAACTTGCAAAGTAAACAAGCTCATTCCTAGGCCGTGAACGACGCCGAACATATGGTTCTGGGAGAAAACTATCAGAGACATGCCCCTCGATGGATATCCGGAAGACCAATTCCCGTGAGATACACGCTAACTGACCACTTTGATGTTGTTTGGAGCAATCCAGCAGACCCAGGAGAAGAACGAAAGCGCAGAGAAAATGTATCCTGGGAAGAAATCTGGAGAAGATGAGCGAGATATTTCGGCCATTGTCCTCAAAAGCGCTTACACCAGATACCCGAAATCGCGAACGCATACAGGAAGAAGCGTTCGCGGCTCAGTCCGCCGCGGTCACCGATACCAGCGTAGTGTTGCGAATGAAGCGTGTTGAAAAGAGCAGCATTGACGAGATTTGCCGGCCAAACTATGTTTGGGTCAGCGGCGCTGCCGATACCACCTATCACATCACACACTCATTGAAGGCGGGTCAACCAAGAAGCGACGAGCGATACCGCCTGCGAATACTCAGTCAGGCTTTCGAGACCGGTTGCTGCGACTCACCAATTGAAAATCCAATCAATTGTGTCGACATGACCATGAACCACTGATCTATAACGAAGCCTCAGTCCTGACACCAATAACGCGTTGCCACTCACAGCTGAAGTTCCAGTTCTGGTTGTAGTAGACACGTTGCACGGCGACGATATCCGTCTACAGCCGGATTTAGCGTATTTAGCATGCAGGGTGAACCAGTCGGTCTTTAAACTGACCGCATACGCTGAGCCGGCTCCAACAGACGCCATGATAGTCACCAGAACGTGCTCCTTGATGGTGAAAGGCCCCGGATTGGCTTCCAGTCCAAATATCTTAAAGTTGGGCATCGCGGCGGCCCAGAGGCGACCCATTGGGAACGACAACAGCTGGGCCACGAGACCAGTAATGGTGACCGACGGGTATCGGAAAAAGAAGAACTGGTTCAAACCAGGTACGATCACGGCCCAGATAGCGCCTATCTCTGTAAGTCCAGCGTTGCATGTCGGTGCTGGCAGCGTACCAATGACCCAGGTGCGGAGGGTGTTGACAGGCATATCGGGGTCGTCGGTGTTGGCGACGGCGGCGCGGACCTGGGCGCTAAGTTAATGTCCGGCGTCCGAGCTCATTGAAGCCGCACCTCAGGGTATGGACTATCATCCTCGAGGTTGGAAATGGCGGCAAGGTCGATGTTGGGGTCGTCGAATGCGGCCCCAGTCACTTGCTGAAGATCACGCTCGGGTCAGCCCTCGGACACGTCGAGACAGCGTGAACGACCATACCGCGACATCGACGTGGTAATCGGCTGGGCTTTTCTCAAGGTCCTTCTTATCCAACGAAGAGTCGCGTGAAGCTGTCTTATGAAGCTCCTGTACTGCAGACATGGCTAAGTATCTTGTGCGAGCAGACGCTCAAGCACACGGGCAAGGTGTAGAAGTGGAGGGGGACTCAAACGTACCCGTGATTTGGCATGCTGGTTTACATAGGCTGCCAGTGCTGTGGAGACCTGCTGCACATGGCCCGGCCGGTTTGCCGCCGTAGGCACGGCTGACCGCTGAACCCGCACGACGGCCAATACCGATTGATTTGCTTGCCTTGATGCGTCCATCGGTTAGGATAGTGAAAATCATGATGTGCACATCAGGAAGCACTCGACTCGAGTAATTTTCAGGAGTGCATGGACTGCAGGGCCCCTCGAAATCATACGAAGGACATTGTCGATAAGGGCGGCAGCATTCGGTACCAGTTGAGGAGCATATGGTCGGCTAATCAATAGAGGTCAGTGGCGCGCAAGACAGCTGGCCAAGGAAGAGCGTCTAGAGCCGCCAATCAATGCAGCACTGACTAGACCCGCCAGTAAATACTATGCATTGTTACTGGAGCGGAGGACTGGGAGAACTTCCAGTGCATGGAGGGGAAACCTCAGCGCAAGTCAACATGTGTCTGAACAATCTGTAAGTTTGAGTTATTCACCTTAGCATGAGCCCGGTTCACAGAACCAAGATAATCGGTTACTGAAGCTCGCAGAGAGTTATATAACTCTGTCGTGCTGCGATGTGAAGACGACTGCAAGCCTCTCCTTAGATCTAACCTGAGGTCCACCTGGAACGACGAACGGGTTGAGAACTGAGACAATTTGTGTTGTCAGACCGGTAGACAGGCACTATGCCATTCTCGTGAACTACGTAATCGTTGTATGAGGAGTGTTAACAACTCACCAGATGTAGTAGGAAACCCGATTCCGCAAACCGCCGACGTGGACGATCATATCTTGGCGGTCAATCTTGGCATCGGGCTTATCTCTGTCACGTTATTTTTAGATATTTACTGATTCATCCTCCGAGTCCGAGGACTTACCAGTTACCCCCGAGACAGTGATAACGACACATGCGGCTGCGATGCATTGGCAACAAGTTCCGGCCTTTGTGCTACGTCTACTTGCTACAAGTAAGCACCAAGTCACACACCGTTTGCACCTCCTGGAGCCAGTTGTTCTGAGTCGAAGATGGCCAAACAGGTGCGATCCTGGCCAGACATAAGCGCATAAGCCCTACTTTTGAGTTGGGTAAGAAACGACTCGCGATGATGGGCCCAAGGAATGTGTTGCATCCGATGGATCGAAACGTGGGCACTGGACCGACCTGATTCCCAATGTTAAGCACCGAAGATGTGCTTGTCAATATTTGTCTGCGCATCTTCTGATTCCTATTATCTCGGATGAAATATTTGAGCCTATGTTCCTTCAGTAAAGAGCAGTGCGTGCCATAATGCGAGAGCGCCGTCGTGCAACGCGGTCGCGGGTCACCATCTAGGCAAGCACAGAGCAAGCTTTTGCCAGGGGTCTCCCTCCGCTGAAGACCTGAACTGCTGAACGGCGCAGACGTAGCAACACGTCACTGTGACAGAGCGTACTCAGGAAACGCGGTTGGATGGGTCAATTGATCATTCTCTACACGATCATAGCAGGTACAAGCGATTACGAGGTGAAACCTACATGATCGTCAGCAACCGTTACGTGCCATATGATGAACACTGACCACTGCGAGACCCCAGGCGCGCCAGAGTGTCTTCACTGTTCTCGGTCTCTTCGATAGAGTCGGATTGCGCAACCTGCACACATATCAACACAGGCTCAGTTTCTCCAGCGCCCTGGAACGTACGACGCGTAACACCTGCTTCTTCGAGCTCTCCTGCAGTTCACCCGCAATGATGAGCTCGTCGAGGATTGCATAGGCCTTTTGAAAATTGAAGATACTAGGTGGGCTTTGAGCGCAAGCTGTCCAAGCAATGCGACGATGCTTACAGGTCCAATTCGCAAACCTACACAAGCTATCAGCATTCGAGCAGCATTACAGTCAGAAAATACAACTGACGTTTCCAAAGTATCTGTCGAGCACCTCGACGTAGCGGTGGATGATTTCCAGGCAGATGAGCTGCGTGACCGGTCAGCTTTGACTCGCCTTGCGCTAATAAGGAGTATAGACCTCATTGTCAGAGTCGTCGATGCCGCAGACAAAGAACAGGGATGCATAGCGTCTGTAAACAACTTTGCTGTCTGTAGAATGCATTCGTGAGCGAGTGTCCCTTTGGTAGGCGCCTCTGACGAGCGTACCTCGATGCTCTGCGTAACGTGTGAGCAAGTTCATGAGGGGTTGGAATGCGAGACATACCAAGCACATTGCACATCTAGGATCGGACAAGGTCAGCGTTGCAGAAGTCTTCCATCTAACACTTGGGCGCGCCTTTGAACGTCGCGCGAGCACTTGCTGGGATACGGGTTACTCATCACGCACGTTGTATATGACGAGTAGTGCATACTTGTGTGACCTCCTTCACAATCTTGGCTTTTGCCTGGACATTACAGTGAGCGACAGACCGAACTCGAGAACGATAGCGGGCGTGCCTTGGGCGGCAATGTCGTGAACCATTTCGCAAGGCGCACCTTGCCTAATCGACGAATCAGTGGGCCATCACAACACACATGCCTGAACGCCAACCTTGGCGCGACACTAGGAGAATATAGGTGATCATTGAGCACGGCGGAGGAAAGAATCAACACGCGATGTCGGCGTCAAGCGGCGTTTCCGGAGATTCACGCCGGGCGCGACGATGGATCCAATTCATCAGGATTCAGTGTATCTCCCAAGCTCGTTACTACTATACAACAAGAGAACAAGAGTCTACCAAACGTATAAAGACCGCGAGATGAAGCGTGAGTGTTCGTTAGTAGGTTATCAATACACGGCCTTGACAATCCCTGATCCTCTGCCGCTCGACCTCCTGGGACCCGCGAGCGACGTGCGTGTGGGCTTCTTGAGCGTCTTCTTGTCCAGCATGAGGACATTGTCCTCCAGTGCAACGATCTAAATCGAATGAGTGGCCTTGTTCAACACCACATTGCGTTACTCACAATATTCTTGTCGTCGCCAAAGCGGAACTGATCCTGGACAACGGCGTCTTGGTACCTGCACAACTGAGTTACTGCATTCAGCGTGATTGACAAAGCTCACTGTTTGATTTCATAAGCGTCGAATTTCCCCTGCTTGACTTTGGCAAAATTCCAAGCGATGACGAATCGACCACTAGAAGTAATGATGGATGTCTCCGTCGAATTCTGGCTGGTGTTAAACCTGGGCAGATTATGAGCGCCGTCGGTGGATGAAGAAGAATCGATTGACATACCGAGCAGGGCTGAAATTAACTTGCGACCCCATGTAGGCAACGTGCTCGGGCTTCAGTTGCAGGCGGCGCGGGAACGGCTTCGCCTCCGCAGGGAAAGAGCGATCGAAGCCGAGGCTGCCCTTGTATCTGCCCTCCCCAATGAGCGTGTCTATGAGGAGCAGGTACGTCTTGCACGTCGCAACAACCCAGCGCCCATCAGCGGTGACATCCACGCCAATAATGGGGTCTCCCATCTGAGGCATGGCAGTCTTTGCATTCTTGCCGATCGTGTCAAATAACCTGAGGTCTCCCTTCTCGCTCCCAACGGCGAGCCGGCCGTTCGCAGTCGTTGCGACGGAAGAGAATGCGTTCTTTGTCGCGTATTGCTTGAACTCGCCGTCCACAAGCTTGTTGCCCGATACACGCGGGTCGATGCGGAAGAGCGCGTTGTGCGATGTGCCAACAATTGTCTGCTCGCCCGTTGTTTGTGCGAATTTCGAGTCGGGCGCGATCTCCCTGACTTGCACGTCGTCATGCACCTTCCATTCCTCGACGACTTCACCCCTCTCCAAATCCATACGGTAGAGCGAATGGGGGTCGTCGTCTTTCATGAGGATCATGGACGAATCTTGGTTGTGCAACATGACCTATGCATAGTGAGCACTTGTGATGCCACCCACGCAGTACACATACTTTCTTCGGCGCAAACTTCTTTCCCTTCGCGGTCTTCACAGTGCTGACCGTTCCCGTATGGCGCAGTCGACGGTCATCCGAGCTGAACACGCCAATCGACGAACCGCGAACGACAAACGCACGGCCATCCTTGTAGCCGACAGTGAGGTGCGAGTTATGAACACCCTTCGGAAGCTTCTCGGCTGCGTCTTCGTCTGAAGAGTCCTCGAGGGCCAGCTCCTCGACCTCTGCGTGCGTCCATTGTCAGATAACGATACATAAATTCTGAAAGATATAAGCTACCTGACTCTTCTTCGTCGTCCTCCGCAAGAACATCCAATACTTCATCGTCTTCGTCATTGTCGTCGTCGGCGTCTTGCATTTCCACATCGCGATGAGAGGTCAAAATGTATTCCTTCTCTGCAGCCTGCCGGAGCGTTAAGCGTTTACATGAGTACGCATATCGGGACACGCACCTTCAGTTTGTCGATGCTCATTCCATTTGTGCTCTCCCACATTGCCGCGGCGAACCCCTCGGCAAAGCGGTCAAAGGTTGCTTCGTCGGGGAATATAAAGCCGTAGCTCTCCATATTTTCGGCGTCCCCATGATTCCAATTGAAGGCAAGTCGAGCCTATGTCAGAGTCAGCGTCGGTTCGTGAGGAATAACAACAACTAACCTTAAGGCCGCGGAAATTAATATCGGATGTCATAACATGGCCGACGATTGCATGGCCGTCCGAAATTGCCATGATCCAGACTGCATACGGTCAGAGACTCGGCCTTGGAGGGCGGAAGGAGCCACGTACAAGTTCCTGACATGTCGACGAGTTGTGCTTCAACCGGTTCTTCCGACAGAGGTTCAAATAGGCCAGTCTCTTTGTTCCAATGGAAAAGCATGGCTGGGACAGAGAGCTTGACAACGCCCCCAGCGGTGCCAATGGGTGCCTGAGTGTTGGGTTTGGCCCGGATTTTGGACCCGGCGGGAGAGGTGGGAGCAGAAGCACCGCTGGTCTGGCGCGAGGCCGTGGGCTTAGGGGCGGGCCTGCACGGCGCGTGTGAGTTGCAAAGTACGACTAGTCAAAGATGGTGCGCACTTGTAGACGAATTGCTCCAGATCGGCATCGGTGGCGTTCTCTGAGCTCTGCATGTACTTGCGTTCGTACATGGCCTTGTACATGGCCGTCTCAAAGAATGCCACCGTCGGCTCGTTGGTGCCGGTGGCCACGAATTCGAACAAGTCCTCGGGGCTGTCGATGTCGCGCCAGAGGAACGTCGGGTCGCCCTCAAGGTACTGGAACGGAACTCGAGGGCTTCGTCGATGAGAAAAGCGCGCTCGTGGTCGGCTGCAGGGCGAGTCAGACAAGCAGCGGACCCGGAGTGGAACAGCACTGGCATTCCTCTTCCTCCTCCAGGAGCTGCTCTTCGCCTTCCTCGAAGACGCGCGTAATGACGAGCTGGAACTGGTGCTCGTGCGAGAGGACGCGGCGGATGGCGGCCATAGCGTTGTTGAATCTGGATGCATTCAGCCGGGAGACGCCACATTGGCCTCGCAGACGCACATGCACTCGCGCGAACCCTTGACGCTGTCCGGGCGCACGATGTACAGCGACCCGCCAGAGATCTGCGAGATCTCGGTCTGGTTGGGGTCATCTAACCCGGGCGGGCGGTCAGACTCTGTGCTCCTGCTGGATTGCAGACCGTGCTCACTCCAGACCTTGCCGAATACTGCGCATATTCAGTTATCTGCGCGCGCTCTGAAGACTGAGAGACGGGGACGTACGGCTGCGTAGCATGAACATGGCGGGCTTGGGCGAGACGCGAGTGAGAACAACGAAGCCAAGCGATGACGCGCGGAGTTCGTTCGCATGCCATCTGCCTTTCGCTCCCATACCCACGGCCATGTCCGCAGACACGGCGTCCCTGCTCAAAGCCGCCACGGCCCTGTCAGGCCAACAGAGCCAACAGGAGCGGAAGGAGTCGCTTGAGTCTGTGCTGCGTTCGCGTCTACTGCAGTCCTATGCGTCCACTGGGGAGCTTGTCACCGATCTGGAGTCTTATTCGCTTGAGGAACTAAGGCTGGAAACAGCGACGCATGCTCTGGCGCTTTTGACGCGTCTTCAGCCGCATCTAGAGAGCGAGGTCCAATCCGCGGACGCAGTTCCTCTGCTGGGCACTCGCGATTCGGTTGTGATCCAAACCCTTGTTTCACTGGTCTTCAATTGGGGAACAAACGCTCTCTTGGCCTGCTTGTCTTCGAAATGGCCAGACGGTCTACCATCTACATCCCATATTGTCGACTTGACAGACTCCGCACTTCATCTTCAGCGTTTGCTAGCATTTGCCCACAGTGTATTGCTCCTTGTGCCGCTCCAGCAACCAGGGGTAACAGTGCATTACACCAATATTACCACCAACATCGTCACAAAGCACCTGCCCGATGTTATCAGACTCGGCTGCACACTGGGCTGGGCTGAAGGAATAGAAGCTGAAACCCGCGCAACCATTCAAACCAAGACGCTGCAGATATTAGCGGTGTAAGCAAGCCGGAAACTTGTCGACAACATGTTTACCGACTACAGGCAGACTTCCACCATCGCGGACCATATCTGCGTTGGGATCCCTTCTTGCCCCTCCAACAAAACAGAGCGAGGCGCCGCCTATTCCGCTGCATGCGCGCAAAGTTGTCCCAGGCCTTCTAAGCCAGCAACTGCTTCGTCCAGGCGGCGTGCAAGGTCTGTGCTATGCGCTTTTGAGCAACTTCGATGACCATGAGGATGCACCTTATGACCGCCTTGACCACATCGCCAAAGTCATCACGGCGGTCCCTGCCGGGGCGAAAGTATCAGTAAGACGCCCCTCCATCGGGTGGGGCTAGCTAAGCTTACGATTTTGTGCAGGCATATTTCGAGCAAATCATCCCTTGTCTCTTTGCATTGCTCACGCCAGACGACGCCACGGCGTCAAGCCCCCCATCTCATCGACGGGCTATGGCATTCACATTGTCGCGTCTCCTCTCGCACGACTTCCGGTACGCGCGCATCACGCGCGCCATCATCCTCCGCACTCTGCACCTCCCGCTCTTATTGCCCTTGCCTAATCCAGCGTCTTCGCCGGTGACCGCGTTGAACCACATCATCTCTCTGGTGACGCGCATGGACCCCGCGCCCGCCTTGATTCGTTTCCGTGCTCACGCCGATAATCCCCGCTCTGGTGTCGCTCCTCGAGCACCTCGAACGGACGAAAACGACGGATCCCGAGCTGCGCGAATCTGTCCGTGGGCTCGTGCTCGCCTGGGCACGAGTTGCAGCGCATGCGGAGGCCGTAGACCGGCTTTGGGCGGTGGTGCAGGGCGAGGGCGGCGAATGGGAGGGTTCTGATGACACCTTGCGACGAGTAGAAATTCGTCAAGACGGCCTGCCGCCGCTCCAGCCATCCGACGCGGATAACATCAATAACGATTTGGACCTGCTGGCGTCAAATCCTTTCATGCTCAAACCCGATCCGGCGTGGTTCGTCCAGCTCTTGCAAGATATGGGTCGCAACGACGTTGCAGGAGCGCTTTTCGTTCGCGTGCTAGAAGCTTATCAGGAGACGCAGAGTTCTGCTCGCGCAGACGAGTCGCTGGGTGCGCAGGAAACAGATCCTCGAGCGTACGTCCGTCGTGATTTCGCGTTAGCATTCCCATTGACGCGTCAGCTCTGTTCAGACCATTGCTGTATCTTCAGCTCGTCGTCCAGATTCAAAGTTCTATGTCTGGCGCCCTCGCGGCACTCGCGCAGAATCCTGAGCGGCTTCTCGCATTCATTCACACCACCCTCGAGCAGCATGTTGCGGAGCTGTCCGGGATAAAGCCAAACAGCAGCAGTCTGGCGCTCAAAACTCTCCGCGTCGTCGATGAAGAAGAAGAAGAAAGAAGAGGACAGCGACGACGAGAACAGCATTCGGATGAGGGATCCTCTGAACATGGGAGCATGATTGTCCAGGTTGCACTGAGCCTCCTGTTGTCGCTTCTAGAATGTGCGTACGCCCTCTGAACCTTAAATTTTTCTTACCGTTGCCCAACAGTGCACGAAGAACTCCTCCCGTCAGATACACCGAGTCTAAATGCCCTAACTCCTCTCCTCGCGCGACTCAGTAACAATAACTCTAATGAGTCGATATCCCGTGCAGCCCGCGAAGCCTCCTTCGTTCTTCGTGCTCGACTGGCTGCGGCATCTCTTTCCCAATCGTCGGGCCCAAAATCTCAAGCTAAACCTCCACCCGCGGATGATGACCCCCAGGTCGTATACCAGCGCGCTCTAAAGCTCATCCAGGATCCGCTCCTTCCTGTTCGCGCGTCAGGGCTGGCTTTACTCCGCTCCCCCATAATCTTGCGCCAATCGGCACTTGCGCCAGCAGTTCTCGACACATTTCTGCGGACTGTGCAAGATGGCGAGAGCTTTGTCTATCTGAATGCAGTGCAGGGTCTTGTGGCGCTTGCGCTCTCCGGAGGAGATGTTACTGCGACGCTTGTCCGAGCATATGCGGGCGGGGTGGAAAATGCTCAGATCGACGTCGCAGAGCTCGATAAACGACTGCGTGTGGGGGAGGCTCTGGGCCAAGTCGTCAAACATCTGGGCGAAGCGCTGGCAGTGCAAGGTGCAGTAGAAATGCATGTCTAGTTTACGAACTCTATGTCTGAAATTATCGTACAGTCAACACAATCGTCCCGCCACTTCGCGCACTACTCAGAGCACGCGACGCCCCAGCCGTTCTGCGTGCATCGGCAGTCGGCCTCCTGGCACAGTGCGAGGAAAGCGCGGACCTGGCTATCATGCCCTACGCGCAGGATTTGTGCGGCGCCATGCTCGACATATTGCAACTGGAACCGAAGCAGACGCAACCGAAGAGCGCAAGTCACTGGACGACGAACCAACATCGAAACACGCGAAACACCCGCCGCTCCGACGCGCGGCAGCGCATTTCCTCGCCATGCTGTTACGTGCGCGCCTCATAAGGACGTATGATAGCTCTGCGATAGACTTGGACGACGAGTGGCTGAAGCGGGCGGGAGTAGTGCTGCATTACGTCGGGGCGACGGACAAAGACGGGATTGTGCGCGCGATGTGTCGCGAAGCAGGGGACTTGGTGAACCAGCTATTTCGGGCGCGGTTGGGGGTCGAGTGATTAGGTGTCGATTCAGCGAGGCGCCGTCGTGTAGAGTACATTCTAAATGCGTATCCATCTCTGCCAGAACTTGAGCAGGGACGCTGCAAAGGTTGTGCTCGGCGCGGGCGTACATGTTTTCAGCCATTTGGTGGTGGTTGCAGCCTTCGATATTCGATTCATGACGGCCAGACCTTCTCTATCTTCGGAGACGGCCTCAACGAGGATGAGGTCCACGCCTTCACTCTCGAGCGTAAGTAAGCCATCGAACAGCCGCTGGGCTGTTACGGAAGGCTCTGCCAGTGGGCCAAGCGGAAAATTATGCCACTCCACGTTATCTAAAGTGGGTGTTTGTATTGTAGAGTCCGAGAGCGCCATGAAGCCAATATGACGCTTCCCATCCGAGGGGGAGAGTGCATCGAGTCTAGGATTTGTTCGAGAGAGAGCACTTCTGTGCCGTCCGGAGGCGAGGACGTCCTCAGCAGAACGACCGGTACAGAGGGAGAGTAGTGACGGTATTTCATACCAGGTGTTGTGGGCGCGTTTTCTAGTTGCGCATCTGCGAAGTCGCGTCGATGGACAAGGACTTCAGGGCCATCGTCGGCCAGCAGCGTTTGTATTTGTTCCACAGTTACTCCCCCGGGGCGAAGTATGCGCAGCTTGCCGTCCTCGTTGAGGCCGTCGAGCACTGTGCTCTCCACTCCCACTTGACATGCGCCGCCATCGAGAATGAGAGGAACGCGGTCTACAAGATCGCGAGCAACGTGAATTGCGCGAGTAGGACTAGGCTTCCCGGAGCTGTTTGCAGAGGGTGCGGCCAGAGGCGTATTGGAGAGCGCGATAAGAGCACGTGCAACTGGATGGGCTGGCATGCGCACGCCGACGGTCTTGTGCCCGGCAGTGACCTCCCTGGGAACCTTTGTCTCGTCCGCGGGGAAGAGTAGGGTGAGGGGGCCAGGCCAGAAGGCCTGCATGAGCTTCGCGTAGGCCGGCGATGGGGAGTAATTCTGCGGTAGCAGCGAAGCTAGCATGGCACGCGACGAGACATGGACGATGAGCGGGTTGTCCGACGGCCGGCCCTTGGTGACAAAGATACGCAGCACAGCGGACGGTTGCAGCGCGTCCGCTCCGAGGCCGTAGACCGTCTCTGTGGGGAACGCGACGCATTCGCCGCGCCGCAGGACCGCTGTGGCCTCGTTGAGCGCGTCCAGAGTAGCCTGGTCAGCAACAGTGGCCGTGTCGGAGGCATCGAACGTAATCGCCGAGGGAACGCACTCGAGGACGCGTGCCGTGGCCATTGCAAGGGACGGTCGTGCGGCTCGAAGAGCGCAAAGCATGCAGAAATTTTGGTTCCGTCGAGAGGCTCATGCTTCCGGCGCATCGTTTGTGGCTGCAACTCCACTCGCGAGCATCGGCCTCACGGGCAGCCCACACTCGAGCCATGTTCTCTACAGCCGGTCTGTTCTCAGCCGTTGCCTGCCCCGACGGTGGTCGGGCCTGCAAACGGAGGCCATGTCCATTCGCACACGCTGCCGGCGCCGTTCGCACGACATTTAGTGTTGCGGCAGACTCAGAGCCGTCCAGGGTACCAGCAAAGCGACCCGCAGAACATCTTTCTTCCCCGTCGACTTCAGCGGTAGAACCGCCTCGCAAGGTCCTACGCGCCGAGAGCCAGCCGCAGCGTGCGCCGGTACGCGTGCCAGTCGCGGCCGCTGCATCCACATCAACCTCAACAGTGCGTGCATGCTGAACATCCGGCCGCAACGACCTTACCTTTATTGCCCAGGCGCCAGTCCTTCGCGTGGACAACGGACAGACCAGGGTCACGATTCCCTTGCGACAGTCAATGCTCACACAACTCTATGTGCATTTCACTCAACTATACGCCAATATCCTGGAAAAGCATCCCACACTCGCAGCTGAACATGCCGCCCAGCAAGAAGAAGACATACACTCTAAGACTAATCAATCATCATATCGTAACGTCCGCGCTGTTGCTCTGAAAGCGCCTAGAGTTTCTCACCTTCATCACAGACCGTAATATTATCCTTGGCCAAACTCAAGAAACGGGTTCCTCCAGACAGCCTTTCGCATCCATCCGTGGGGACAGAGAAACAACTTGCAGAACGAGCCGCCGAGCAGGACGCACTCACATCGCTCGTCCTCACACCCGCCATTCTCGAACCTCTCTTGATGTCCGAAGAAACCATGTTGTCAATGGGATATGTTCTCACTGTCCCGGAGGATTGGGGTCCTGGTGGCGGAGAGCCCCAACGCAGAAGGCACCGAGAAGGAATGCGACAGATGCAAAGCGCGGTACATCGTGCGAGCCGATCCCGACGGCGCTGCATGCAATTATCACTGGGGGCGAAAAACCCTCGTGCACGTATCCGGCGAACGGCAGAGAATGCACACATGTTGTACAGAACTGGTACCCGGAAAACCCTGTGAGACCGGGTGCGTCGAGGGCAGAGCATCCTGCAACTGGTCGAGTCTGATTCATTTGTCCGCAGCCCACATGTATTCTATGAGACTGATCCAAAACAACTGCATCAACGACACGCTTTCTCGTGTACAGCGGACGACCCAAATGGCACCTCACTAGACATCGTGGCTCTTGATTGTTCGTTGTGTGTGGCAACCTCTGCTTTTCGGTCTGAAACTATGCAGGTGAAATGATATACACAACTGGTGGGCTCTCGGTGGCAAGAGTCTCCGTCGTCGATGCCAAAGGTACGGCCGTATACGATGAATTAGTCAAAATGGACGAGGGCGTCGCTGTCATGTAAGCTTGCCTTCAGCACTACTACGCCTTCTCACATCCCGTACAGTGACCTCAACACACGTTTCTCTGGCGTTAAAACGCTTGAAGGGGCACCGTTTGATCTCGCGGGTACGAAGAAGGCGTTGCGCAACTTCATCTCACCGTCGACGATTATCATCGGTGTATGAGCATCTAATTCGCTCAAACGTTACTTAAACTGATCAATGTCTAGCACGCATTGGATAACGACTTGAAAACGCTCCGCATGGTCCACAAACGCTGTATAGACACCGCGGCGCTATTTCCGCACCGATCTGGCCTGCCATATAGACGCGCTCTCCGGGATCTGTGAGTCCGCAGGTAGCTCTCCGAATCATCAGAATCCTGATGCTTAATCCCAGGACGCGAGAGCATCTAAACCGAGCTATACAAGGCGCTGGTGCTGATGGTCACTCGAGTGTTGAGGATTCAGTTGCCGCGCTCGACCTTGTCAAATGGTGGATCTTGAATAAAGCGAGCGTGTGAAGCTGCTTCCCCTTATGCAGAGGCTCTAATGTGAACGAGGAAGCGTATCGACGGCAACAACGTATCGGTATCGCTTCTGGACCATCGCAGGCGGTTACTTTGGTAATGATCCTCGACAACGTGTGCTCCACAATTTTGCCAGGCCGAATACCGACGTGCACTTATGAAACCTAGAAGAAACAGATTGGCAGCTTCGATACCCCGGAAAAAGGTCATTGAGTTTGCACAAGTACACCGTGTCAAACATACACAAATAGTAATCAAAATGAGCGCAACTCGAAGGTGTGATTGAGTGGCATGAAGATATCTCAAAATGGACCTCGCCCAACAAACATTCTCATGTTGTCCTTGCAGACTCGAAGGACCAATTATGGCAACTGCGGTTGGTGTGCCCGCGGCTCTAGCTTGTTCACAAAGATGGACTTTCACGCGAATCGAAAGAAAGCACCTTCAACCGCTTGAAAACCATAGACTATGTATTCAAGTCACACATGAGTGCGCGAGTCCCAAGAGATACAGAAGAGCGAGCGACAGGAGACGACGAGATGACATAGTTTAGAAGATAAAGCGTGAATACCTACCTAGGAGTCGTAAATCATGCGAGAACAGAGGCGGCAGGACCGCCACGCAGCCGTCGAGCAAGTTGCAGATCCCGCTGCATGATGGTCACGCGTTTGGCATGAATGGCACATAAATTGCTGGAGGTCACGTGAGCTATACATCCCTGCACGTGAATGCGACTTACGCATCCTCGAAGAGATGAACTAAGAAAGCCTCTGTCGCTTCTTGAAGCGCGAGTAAGGCAGAACTCTGCCAACGCAAGGGACCCGTGCTGTAATCGCCGTAACTCGTGGTCATGTCCACGGATATTTCGCGCACCTGACATAATACAGGTCAGGCATAGGCCGTACGTGTCAATGAGGGACGTACGACACGCGCAAAGGGCAGCTTGGCCATGAGAAGGTCTGTCGACTTCTGGTACTTGCGGATTTCACGCAGCGCAACAGTGCCAGGCCGGTAACGTCTCCGCTTAGCTTCGCGGCCATCTGTGCACAGATACGGCGCTGTTGAGACAGCATTGCATAATAGGTAGGAGGTACGTACTGTCGCTTTCATTGTCGTTGTTGGACGGGCCGGCGTTACTCTTTCGCGGCGGCTTGCCACCCGTCGACTTGCGCGCGGTGGACTTGCGCGCGGCAGAGGACGCGCCGGGAGCGGGATTGGGACGCGTGCCAGAGGCAGACGCCTGGCCTGTCTTTTTCTGGACAGTGACGGCCATGGCGAGACGAAGGGCAAGGTTGAACCACCGGGCGTAGCCGCCGCACCTCGGCCTCTTAGTTCCGTTCACGCCACAACGACGACCATGGAAGGAAAACTCGCACAGCTCGCTGCTACCGCGTCCCAGAAGGACAAGCAGGCAGGCCTCAGCCAGCTCCTCCAGGCTACGCTCGCCCAGCCGAACCCCATAAAGGACACCGTCGCGCTCGTCCAGACTGTCGTGACCGATGAACGCGTCGGTCTCGTCGTTGCGCGCCAGGTCATCTCAGAGCTTGTCTCTTCCCTATCTGGCGCCGTCAAGGACTCGGAGATACGCAAGAAAATCATCCAGGACACGCTGGAAATCCTCCAGCCGCGCCTAGTCAGCTTCGAGGAACAGGTGTGCATTGCGCTCGCCACATGTCCTGCCGCGTCACTCATCCTGTTGCCGGACAATATCAATAGGTTTCAGGACTGCGCTACCAGCTTGCAGATATTTTTGAGGAGGAGGAGGACTGGAGTGAAGCTGCTCGCGTGCTCATGGGAGTTTCGCTGGAGTCGGGACATCGGTATGCATCCAGCAAAGTCATTTGTGCTCAGCTAATGACCATCTCGCTCTTACCATAGCCTTATTGCTGATGAAGATAAGCTACGCGTTTATATTCGCATTGTGCGTCTCCTGCTCGAGGAGGAGGACTCGATACAGGCAGAAACCTACTACAACCGCGCCGCGTTGCTCATCCACTCCACGCAAGATCGTGAGCTCCAACTCTCCTTCAAGCTTTCTCAAGCTCGAATCATGGACTACAGCCGCAAGTTCCTCGAGGCCGCACTGCGTTATCACGAACTCAGCTGGATAGGCGAGATCGACGAGGACGAGCGGAACCAGGCTCTGTCCGCCGCCGTCACCTGCGCAGTGCTTGCACCCGCAGGGCCGAACCGTTCTCGCGTTCTCGCATCGCTGTGCCGCGATGAGCGCACTGCGCAGCTTCCCAGCCACACTATCCTCACGAAGATGTTCCTTGACCGCATCCTGCGCCCCGCGGAGATCCAGGGCTTCGAAGCTTCGCTCAAGCCGCACCAGCTGGCCAAGATCGCGCAGTCGTCTAACGACCGTCTGGCAGCAGCCGCTGCAGCTAACGAAGCGGGGGAACCGGGCTCGAGCAAACGCACTGGTCCATCTACCGTCCTGGACCGTGCGGTCATGGAGCACAACCTGTTGGCTTGCTCTAAAATTTACAACAACATCACATTCTCCGGCCTTGGTGCACTTCTCGACCTCGCGCCTAGCGCTGCAGAGACCATGGCGCGCAAGATGATCGAGCAAGGTCGCCTGCGAGGTTGGATCGACCAAGTCGACCGCCTCATCTGGTTCGAAGAGGAGGAGCACGAGGCGCAGGGCAAGGCCGGTGGCTTGGGAGACGTCGATCAGCACACGGAAGACACTGGCGCGCCGCTCACCAAGCAATGGGACAACCAAATTCGCATGACATCCGCCAGTGTATGTCTGCCCTTTCATGTAGTATTCATGAGTGTGACTGCTGACAACCGCGTCTCCTTGTTAGGTCGAATCCATCGTCCAACAGCTTATACAGAAAGGCCTGATTCCAAATGTACCTGTCGCTGCATGATCAAGAATAGAAATTGCGTTCTGTTTGCACGATGAATAAAAAATACCCCAATTGGGAGATGGTACAGATGATTCATTCTCTCGTCCCCGTCGCGTCGCCTACATTCTCCTCGTCCACTCTGCGCTTTTGTTTCGCTCGTTCTGCCCGCTCCTTCTTGGAGTCCAGTTCATGCCACTCGCCTATCAGCGTTGATAAACTGTGAAGTACATGAGCTCAAACCAGGATCGCGCGAGTCCAACACGAACCCAGTTGGCATCTCTGGGCGTGGATCCTCGGATAGAAAATATGGCGCCGCAAGGGCCTGAGCTGCCGACATCCTCCGCTTTGGATTGTAAGCAAGGAGTGCTTGAGCGACGTCCAAGGCCGCCGGTGACAACCAGCGCGAGAAAGATTCGCGAAATTGACTGGGAACTACCTCCTTGGGCTTGACGAGCTCATACCAAGGCTGCTCAACCAGCTCGGGCCATTCAACAGTATTGGGAGTGCCCATAACGCGGTAGATGACTTGGAGCTGATGAATCTCGTCGTCTCCTTGGAAGATAGGCCGGCGAGTGAACAACTCGAGCATGATGCATCTGGCAAAGTCTGAGGCGAAAGGTTTTCTTTGCTGGGTGTAAAACATACCCAGCACTCCACATGTCCACTTCTGGGCCGTAGACAGTCGCGCCGAGGAGTAGCTCCGGAGGCCTATACCACTGCGTGATGACTCGGTTCGTATAATCTGCTTGGCGACGCTTATGGTAAAAGCGCGCAAGACCGAAATCTGCCAGCTTGAGCTCGCCGCGGTTGTTCAGCAAGATGTTCGAGCCCTTGAGGTCGCGATGAATAACGCCCTTGTGGTGAAGATACGCAAGACCGGCAAACATCTGGCGGCAGAGCGCTTTGATGTGGGCGGGAGAGAATATGAACTGCTTCTGGCACAGCACTCCCGTGAGGTCGTGATTCATGTACTCGCACACCATGTAAACGGCGCCTATGGATGTAAGACAGCGGTATCTGCAATGACGAAGCGCACGCACCTTTGGAAATCATCATCTCGTGCAGCTTGACGATATTAACGTGAGATAGGGACTGCAGCAGCTTGATTTCGCGCATGGCGGTCACTGGGAAACCTTCGCGCTCAGACTCCATGCGAATACGCTTGAGGGCGACAAAGCCTCCAGCACCATTGCCGGCTTTGTACACCTGACCAAAGGTGCCCTCGCCGACTTTCGCGACGACCTTGAATAAATCTGCCGTTGTCTGTAAAGTAGCAAGCTCATCGGATCGCGCTGTGAAGTCATTAGAGAAAGTCTATACACATCCCATTACTCACAGTCTGTCGTGGCATGCGCTTCTTCTGTGCGCCGCGGGGTAGGAGTAGGTCGGGAAGTAGGTGTGGGATTCTGTGAAGGGCCAAGCGGACGTGGCGGAAGGGAAGGCGAGGGCGCGTAAAGCGGTGGAGGTATTCGTGGTGAAGACCGAGCCGAATCGTTCAGACCTCGGTCAAGAGCATGTAGCGGAGACGGGGCGACTCTTGCTGGCTCTTTGCTCGGACCAGCGACTTGCCGTGGCAGTTCTCGCCCGGCGGGAGATTGCAGTGCTTGTGGGCGACTTGGTAAGTCTGGGCGAGCTGGAAGCGATTGACGTCCCAGGCCTGCTCGATGCGGGGTGGATTCTTCCTCATCGCCAGGGAAGAACTTCTTGACCAACGGCGTCTGCGGCTTATCATTATTTGATTGCTTGCCGCCTGTGCGAGCTTTGCCGTTGTCTTTGTGGACTGCTTGGTCCCTTGGCGGGTCCTGGTCCATATCCTCCGGGTTTCGTCGAGTCTGTGGACGAGGCTGAATCGAATTGCTCCCGGAACGCAATTCCTGGTCATTATTCCGCTGCTATAACATCCAGTTAACAAGGCTTGTAGTCGACACAGAAAAAGTTGGTATCTACCTTGTTGCGCCGCGTTCCGTTGGCCTGACCATTGGTTGGGGCCTTGTCTGCGATGTTATTGGTCGGCTTGACAGACAAGGGCTCGGTTGGAGGAGGTAGCTTGCGGAGAGGCTGAGGCCCAGGTAATCGATGCAACGCGCGTGGTGCCGCAACGGGACTGCGACTTCGGCTGGAAGATGGAGAGAGGCTTCGTTGCCGCTTGCGGCCACGGTCTCTAGTGTCAGCCTTGACCGAGGTGCGCGACTCGCGGGATGTAGAGCGCTTCCGGGGACGTTCCCGGTGACTCTTGTCGCGAATATCTTCGGCTTCATGGCGTCGCCTCTTGGGCGATCTGGAGTGGAAGGGTGAAGTCGGGCGAGAGCGAGGAGAGCGAGATACAGAGCGCGAGCGAGTAAGCGATGGAGAGCGTTGTCGTTTAGTGGTCTTGCCGTTGTGGGTCTTTTGTGCACGATTCTTCGGACTGTCGCGGAGACGGGTCAGTGGTGCAGATCAAAGGATGAATAAATCTCACGTTCGAGCCTCAGTATCGGCCTTTTCATCAGCGCGATATGAGTGCGCCCGTCTATCGTCGCCATCGTACCGCGAACGTGGGAGCTGCTCGTTCTCCTGGCGCGTGCTCTGTCGACGTTCCTGCCAGTTCGGTGCTGGCTGCCAAACCCGCTCATCGTGACGCATGCCACGATCCACGGGTTCTTTGCGGGGCGACCAGCTGCTCTGTGAAGGAGGCTGCCAATTGTTGATGGGGTCTCGGCCTCGCGGCGGAGGCCAGCTTTCTTCAACAGGCCATGACTGGCGCCTTTCCTCGCGAGCATAGGGTTGTTCGCGCGGCTCGTACCTGTGGTCACGCCTTGCGTCGGACGGCACCCAATGGTCGTGCGGCCCATTGACGTATTGTGGAGGAAGCCAGCCACTTTCTTGGTAGCCATAATCCTCTGTACGGCCGTTCCATTCTGTCTGGTAATGTGAGGAACGTGGCCATGAATCCTCCGGGCGGTCATAGTAGTCTTCATGACGATGGCTACTGTAAACGTTTACGGGGGCTGCGCCGTAATGGTCGTCCCTGCGATCATCTCTGAGCCCAGCAGACGACGCAGGGTACGGCGGCGGAGGCAGGTCATGCTGATGAGTCTTTCTTCGCGACTGGCTAGTGCGCGAGCTTGTAGGCTGCGGCTGAGACCTGGAATGTGCATGGGAGTAGGACGAGCGTGAGCCCTGGTCAGCGTCGTGTGTATGCCCTCTAGGCAGAAGTACTGGGCTTCTGTCCCTGTCGCGGACAGGCGAGCGCGAGTCTTGACGCCGCCGTGCGCGGCTGTGACTAGAGTGCATGGTAAACCGCTCGAGAATCGGTTCGCCGTTCGCCGTCCGGTGAGTAGCCAGTGGATGCAGGCCGTCCGTCGTGCGTCGATTACACCGCGATTCTATGCAGCGTCGATATTTCCCTCGCCGAGGCGGTTGGCCTTCTGGTCCGGGTAGCACAAGGTGCGTTAGAGGTTGTACCAGCGTACGTTGTGGCTGCTAAATATGCGAAATTAGCCCATCTGCGACACGCGAGCAATATCACTCACAGTGTCGCGAGAACCCTGTATCAGCTACACAGCGATGGGGGCTATATGGAAGACCAGTTGTCTTTCGCGCTCGAAGTCCGCGTCCTGGACGGAGACAACGCGCTTTCGGCGCCTAGCCGAGCTCGGAATCGCGTCATGAATGAGCCGAAGAGCGCGTCAGGTCCGCTCTACAGCAGAATATAACAGGCGATGCAAGGTGTTGATTCAAACTTATGGATACAAGGCTTGTCAGGACTAGATACAAGGAACTATCACTCGTTTTTTTTTCGACTGCTTTACTGGTGAACACATTGGCCGCCCTCCGAAGCCTCTCCATTGTCATCGTCCGCAAGTGCTTGCAAGAAAACACCGCGGTAGCGCAAAAGATCGGCGGGTGTGAGGAATATCGTACGCGGCCTGTGCCGCCGGGTGGTGTTCTCGGACACGATCTCGTCGGCACGGTCCATCCGCGAGAAGTTTTTTGTGGTCGAAGGCGCGAAAATCTACTCCTGCGTGAGGGGCGCATGCAGATTGTACAACCATACGCACTTTCACAGTCTCATCAATACCGGAAGTCGCAACAAGAGGTAGTGAAGGGTGGCTCTCGATGACATTGACGACACTGCCGTCGCCTTCCCAGATGCCCTGGAGTTGACCGTCCTTATTCCACATGAACCAGTTGCCATCGTCGGAGCCAGAGACCACGTATTCATCTCGGTGGCCCAGAAAGTTGACATCTTTGACCGTCGCAATGTTGGCCGCACCCTGATAGCGCGTCCGGGGCAGGACGATAGGAACTCGGAGTTCCTCCTGTAAGTTGTCCTCCTCATCCGTTTGCCATTCTTCGTTCTCGCCACTTTCATCATCCTCGGAAGCAGGAGACGATGAGCCTTCGCCGTTCATAGGATCGTCGCCATCGGGATCTTCACTGGATTCGACAATTTCTCCCAATCGTCTTCGCTTACGGCTCGGCGAAGGTGAACTGCTGTCTCGACCGCCCACAGGATCGTCGTGCAGAAAATAACGATAAACCGCGTCTGCATGATATGCTGCTCAGGATAGATCAGTCTAAATCATCCCTCGACAGCCGCGCACTTACACAGAAGTAGCTGTAACGGGTGTTATTTCGCAAGCGTCCTAAGAGGGCGTAATAGGACGTACCTCTTCGCTATTTTCGTTTGAGAGGCGGGCACCGGTGATATGCTCGCGTCCACGCATCTCTGCAGATCCTCGTGTCGCGCGTCCATAGCGCCGCACGCACGTAGAAAACCCGTTGGAAGTCGAGGAGAGCGGAACGCCCCACTCCTCCTCGGTTCTACGCCCAACAGCACGTCTGTCGTACAAGAAGCCCTGCGTACATGCATTAATACAACATGACCTCCGTGGTCGGAAGACCTACACACATAGGGCGACTGCAAGTATAATGAGCGGGCTGCACACTCAGCGTGTCAAAGGAAACGCACCTCTCCAGCCACGACGATATACCAAGGCCTCAACACCGACGATGTCAAGGCCGAGAGGGGAAAGTTCACGTTGATTAGCGGCGGAGGGCACGAGTCACGGTCTCTGGAGCATGTATGGGGCGCCCTCAGGTCATGATGGCGCACGGTACCGTCCTAGGGAATCAGGGTCGGCCTGCCTGAGCGTGAAGGGCTGACAAGAGACTCGGAGCCCACCTCGGACACCGTGAGGAACTGCGTCGCGCCGTCGACGACAATACGCTTCACGTCGCTTGCATGACACTTGAACACGCGTATACAGGCCGAGTCCGTGTCCATCCGAACAGGCGTGCCGCCGACGGCAGTGCTCCCGGGGTCCACGTCTGGCTGCCAGGCGCGAGACACATCGAACACGCGCACCTGCCGGTCTCGTGCGCACGTCACAATATGGGAGGCGG
Source organism: Auricularia sp. M12 (assembly GCA_037042885.1). Classification (NCBI taxonomy): domain Eukaryota; kingdom Fungi; phylum Basidiomycota; class Agaricomycetes; order Auriculariales; family Auriculariaceae; genus Auricularia; species Auricularia sp. M12. The sequence continues at coordinate 1,861,326 of CM073212.1, forward strand.
ATCCGGGCAAGTATTGGACGTTGAATATATTCGAGCGGTGACCAGTGCGCAGGATGCCCGTGCAGTCGAACTCATAATCGTCGGTCGAGGGATTTAGGCGCCAGAAATGAACGCTGCAACATCCTGTCATGAGCCTGATCATGACATTTCATCTGGCATACCGAGTGTCATCGCCTTTACGATTTCAGCTGAAGAGCATACAAGAAGTGGGTGCACAAACCTGAGCTCGCGAGTGTCTGAGAATCTATCCACGATAAAGCGTTCACGCATCCGTCATGCGCATACTCCCCGTCGAGCACCTGGACTCTGTCTAATGACTTCCAAGCTTGGCTTGACACCAACTTTCTCTTGCTCTGGCCTGTACCAGTCGCGGAGGGGCGCGCGCCCCGCGAGTGCAAATGTGATCTTGACATAGTTGGAAGAAGCACGAGACTCGGAGTGCCAAAGTTACGAGACTTGCTTGTCCTGACCCACGCACCAAGATGACAGAGTACACATTCGGAACGTAAGATATACAACGTCGTTCGATGCACTGTGTGAATTGCCTCCATAGCAGCAATGCAAGCAAAAAATTACATGGATTGATTCGAGTCAAAGGATAGCCTCATGGCAAAATTCACGCAGACTCAGCGAATCCAACAGCGTTCCGGCCAAGGTCGTAGACAGTGAAGTACTTGCGAAGGAAGACATCGCCTAGAAAGAATCAGCGTCCGCATTGGTTGAAAGGGAGAAAAGAAGTACTGACCGACGATCCAGATATCACCGCCAGGGACATTGAAGTCCATAGGAGTGAAGGTAGAAATGCAGCTGCCGCTGACCTCGAGGACGTAGTCAAAGGCCGTGAGGGTGTACGGGTTGCCGCCGAAGTTGAACGTGAAGTCAGGCAGGCTTGCGCGACTCTCGCAAGGGATAGTGTACTGGCCATTCCAGCTCTTCTTGGCACCGATCTGGGCGTTGATCATCTCGCCGATGTCGACGGGGAGGACAATGAGGGAAGTGCCAGTGTCGATGGCAGCACCGGTGTTCTCAAGGTCAACTTCGTCATCGCCGAGCTTGATGCCTTCGAGCTCGACTTCCCAGTACGCCTTGCGGCGGACAGGGACGTAGGTGAGCTTGCCCTTGTAATGAGAGCTGTCAACGCCACCAAAGACGGCTTCACCGCCATCTGCTTCAGACGAGCCGATGCGGAAGGAGAAAACGGGCTCTGAGATAAGCTTCTGGTTGACCATGTTGTAAAACGGAGGCGTGATGTGGTTGACGGCAATGGTGTCGTATGCAAGACCAAGGATACCATCGAACCTGCGGACGCAGTCAGGACTCTGACTAGGTCTCTGCGTGCACGGAAGCCCACGCACTTGCCGAAAGCAAAGGCAAGACCGGGCTCCTTCAAGGCCTCGGCGAAATCCTGCTGCTTGATGCTGATATCACCGATTTGCAGGATGTCCTGGGAGATGAAGCCCTCCATGGAACCGCTTCCGTAGTGAATTTCGAACGAGCTGCCGTTCTTCTTGTATGTCGACGACGCGGACGAGTCGTACTTGGCGTGGAGGAAGCAAGCAATGGACGTGCATCCCGAGCTCGGGACCCAGAGATTGCTCGAGCTGCGGCGTCCTGTCAGCCACAGAACAGCGCCCCCAAGGAGCTCTGGGTACGTGCCCTGTATCAAGGATGACCTTGAACTGTGCATGCGCGGAATGACGTAAGCGACCATGTCCGACGCGCGTTCGAGTCATGCCCGACTTACGTTCTGCGCAGGAGTACCGAGCGAAATCTCGGCGAAATATTGCGCGTTGGCAAAGTCTGCCAGGCGTGCGTCAGTACAGTAACAGTACCGCGCGAGAACCCGTCGGCACTGTCCGGGACTTACTGCTCAGCGGGACCTTGTGTCCGTCGCCCGCCAGCACCGCCTGGCCGTTCTGCGTCCAGTACAGGCCGTCGTCCTCGCGCACGACAACGTGTCTGCCGGAACGGAACTTGCGCCCAGCGCCGCCGGCACCGGCGACCTGTGGTTGGAGCGCGCCGTACTTGGACGCAAGGTGCAGGGCCTCGCGCTCGGGGTCTATGTCCGTGCGCTGGACCTTGTGCAGCGGCATGCGATGGAGGGCCGCATGCGAGCTCAACGGCAAGAGAACGAGGGAAACGAGCGAGGACAGAATCATGGTCGTCAGGAGAGCTGCAGCCAACCTGTGTGCAAAACTCCGACACTCAAGACACCCCCGCCCCGGAACCATTTCTCACACAGCCAGCCCGCCGCAGCGTCAGAACAGCGAAGAATAAATTCGTTGGCGCGGCGTACATATGTACCAATGTTACAGTACAGATATGGCAATGTAATGGGGAGGAGAAAGGCGACTCGCGACACGAAGCACTAGCCAAACAGCATGCGATGCAGAACACGGACAGGGAGACTGTGAAAAGACAATAACTGTGAACTCATGCGACGTATGCTGACGGAATTGCGGTTTGGGATTATGGCAGGCGGCAGGAGGAATAGCGACAATAACAGAGAGGGGGGGACAGAGCTTGAAGACATGATAAAAGCGCGAGACGATGTGATGTGTTCAGATTCAGGCGAGGCAATGAAATAGTAGATAAAGTCGACGGGGCGCTGATGCTGATCCAAACGCAGGCGAGAGTGGTCGTGAACTATAATGCAAGGGTGGATGCAAGAGGGAGAGGGAAAATGCCAATCATGCTGCTCGGGACACCTCGAGGCCGGGAGAAGGCGAAATAGCGTGAGTGCCAAAGTCACCCGGGGACATGTACCGATCGTCTATAGAGTCATTGGGGGCGGAGGGCGGCATCCACACCGGCGGCGGAGACGCTGGCGAGAGCGCACCGGGCCCGAAGTTGAAGCCAGATACTGGCGCAGGTGCGTAGACATGCTGCTGCGTCGAAGGACGAGCATATTGAGTCTGTTGCGCCATCAATGGACTGAACGCAGGGCGTGCGTGCGGCCCAGGAGGCGGCGACGGGAAAAAACGAGAGGGCGGAGAAGCCGCAAAATTGTTGTACATGCCTGGCACCTCCTCAGTACGCGGACGACCATGTCCAATTTCAATGGGCATGGTGAGCGACGTCGGCGACTGCAGGTGACGGCCATTGAAAGCCTCCTGGATCCCTATCGGACCAGTGTGAGGCGGCTCTTGTCTAGCATTAGGAGTCGGGCCAGTTGGCTGGGTGCGAACTCCGAGCGGATTCTTGCTGTACGAAAGACGTATGCCGTTCTTGACAAGACCGTTCAATGTATCGCCGTACAGATCTTGCATCGCGCGCGACGCAAATTGAACATCGTCGAACTGGAAAAAATGATGTCAGCATCCCGATATTAAAGAACAGACAGACAAAATGTTCACCTCTACAAAGCACATTGGCCCGTTACTCTTCTGCCTGAAGACAAGCTTGCGGAATCCAGGACATCGCTGAAATAGGATCCGCAGGCTTTCTTCAAGCTGGTTCGGCGGGTAGCCCGGAGGTGGCGAGGTAGGCAGGTTCCCGACATAAAGCGTGTTGATCTGACGGTATGGTGAGTCAACACCGGGGTCCTGAAAAATAAGAATGAGACTTACTGGAGGATTTTGGTCAGTGACGTTTGGCCGCATGTTAACGTTGGTCGTGACAGAGCTGCCGCCAGACACCGGAGATGCTGGCTGCTGTGGCGACATCGCATCGTTGGGCGTACCACCAGAAGCGACGGATCGTCCCCTCTCTCCATTCTCGCTACCTTGGCTGCCCGCAACGCTAGATCCGCTGGAAGCCGGCATAGAGCGCATGTCGCCGCCAGCGCCAGCCTCACCAGAGGTAGGTGAGTATGCTCTACTCGCCATCGGCAACATTAGCGGAGGCAGCTGGGAAGATGCCTGGGTCGGAGACAGCGACTTCGGTGACATAGCATCTGCCGCTGTGATAGTCGCCGAGCCTATTGTCGACGCCGAAGATGTGCTGGTCTCAGCAGGAGGCGGGCTGGACTGCGGGTCGGACGGAGGCCTGGGAGGACCAATAGTTCCAACCGCCCGACTGGAACCAAAGCGATCCGTCTTCGGGGCACCATGTCCCCATGTTCCTGCAGTGCCCGCAGGAGCAAACAGATCGTGCGATGAGAAGGGCTGCACTGCAGCAGTTCCCGAGGTCGAGGCTGGAAATGGATACCCCGATATTCCGGTGTTCTCTGCTGGCTGGGCAACTGAACCACCGGTGGGGCGATGCTGAGCGGGGACAGAGTAGAAGGCATCGTAGCCTCGCATCTTGACAGCGTCCGATTCGCGCTGCCGGCGCTCCTTGTCGTCATGGTCGCGACGCGCGAACGCCACCCCAACGACGGGTCCTGCTAGTGTCGCGCGACGGAGCTTCTCTTCGACCTCGTCCGGCCGGTCACGACTCCGCGAAGCAACTCCCGCCAGGCCCATGGCGCCGATGGCGCCGAGCTCTCGCTCACGTTGCGTCAGGGCTTCGCTGGCGCCGATACCGGCAGGAAGACCGTTAATGGCGCCGAGGCCTGCAAGGGTATCAGGAGCGACGGTGGCCCCGGTACCGACCAAAGCCATCGGAATGCCGAGGGGACCGACGCCGCGCTTGGTATGCAGGTTCTTCTTGGCCATTTCTGCTTTCAGCACGGCGCCTTTCTCGATGTCAATGCGCTTGCCCTGCAAAACATCGCGAGCTTCGAGTGCCTCCGCGCGGGTCTTGAACTTGGCAAAACCAATGATTTGCTTGCGCGGAGGCACCGTGGGAGCTTGAATTGCCTGCTGCGGATCCTGGGGACGACCGAAGTGCTCGTCATGCCCTGACGGTGGCCACGCGACGACGCCCTGCTCCGTGCTGAAGCCATCGCCAGCATAGCCAATCTGGGGCTGTGGATACCCTGAGGGACCAAACCCATTGGGCCGGGCCGCTGGGGCCTGCGGAGCGTTGTTGTTTGTACCGTACGCATTTGAGTCCTTGTTAGGGATCTTGAGCGTCGCGGCTTCAAACCCGCTGCAGAACGTAAACATGTTCTGGAACTCGCGCTCCTACAAGGCGGTCAGTTTGATTCGCGCCGACTGAACGAGATATGTTGACGTACCTGCATGTCTTCGGGAAAGCCGACAACAAAAATGGTCGAAATTTCTTCTCCCGTAGCGGTCTGCCCCGCCGGCTGCAAATTCTGACCATTGGCCTGGGCCGGAGGTTGATGGGCAGGAAATTGAGGTTGCGAGGGCGGGGCCGTAATGCCGTTTGGCATTGAATAATTGGAGTTGGGTGCTGGCAAGTACGGGCCCTGTTGGGGGGCTTGTGCGGGGGCGGCGTGCTGCTGCTGGCTCTTGTTTATCTGCACCTGCTGGGACTGTAACAAGCTGGAGGAGGGCCCGAAGCGGGACTCCTGTGCGATACCGCCGAAATGACTCTTCGTGGCGGGCAGTGTGACAAGCGCCTGATCGTACTCGTACATCCTGCTGGGCGAGATGGCGTCGGGATGCGCTAGATGCTGCGGCTGCTGTCCGGACATGGGCGCAGGCCCAAACACGTCTGCGGCGGTCGGGTATGGCTGAGAGAACGGGTCGCGGAATGGGCCCGCGCTGGCTGGGGGTTGCTGCTGCTGGCGGGCGCGGGAATTGTTCGTGAAGGCGTTGAAGGCGGTGGTAGTACGATACGGGGCGGCGTTGTAGCCGTTCATGACGGGCTTGATTGGGTCCGGCTCTGCGCCGTCGTGGGCGAGCGGCTGGAGGGCGGTGAAGAGAGACGGTTGCTTCTTTGCGGGGAATGAATCTGCGAGCGGGGACACTGCTGAGTGGATGTAATGCATGGGCGGCGAGTCTGGGCGGGCGTGCGGCGGGTTGAGTTTTGCGGGGAGCACGAGGTCGTTATCGCGGGGCTGGCCTGGGTCGACGGACGAGTCAATCGAGTCGAGCAGCGAGCGGTTGATGAGGTCCTCGTCTGCAGGCTGCGCCGGGGACAGCGGGGGCGACGCGGCCGGGCGCGAGGCGACGGCGGCTGCGACGGCGGCGGCGGCGGCGGCAACAGTGGAGGGATCCAGGCTGGGCAGGTGGGCGGCGGTACAGAGAGCGGAGGGTTAGACTGCAGGCAGCGGGCGCGAGGGACAAATGCGAGGGCGGGGCGGGCGGACAAAAACGGGCGGCTGATGTAGGTTGGGCAGCGCAGACGCGACGCTCGGGCTCGCGGACGGAAAGTCGGGCAGCGGGTGGCCGGGCGGACGCGCTCGCGGACGGCACAGAGGGCGGGAAGCGCGGGCGGAGAAAACGGGCACGAGCTGCGCGGGGGGCGGAAGTCAACCGAAGGAGCGGAGTTGCGTCCCGTTTCAATCTCCTATTCAAAATGCCGCCCTGCCATTGGGCCCCGCCCAGAATGCACGCCCGCCGCCGCCGCCCCCACAGACAGCGCCTTGCGCACGCCGCCCAGGCCGCGGCTGGCGGGTGCTCGACGCAGCGTGCAGCGCGCGCGCACAGAGGCAACGACGACAGTGTTCAGCATGCATGGTACAGGAACGAGTGCAACACAAAAGATTCCGGCATCCCGACCCGGTCCTGATTCAGCCGCGGCCGCGCACATCCTCCGCCAGCCCGCCCAGCAAGATCCCCACCAGCGCATAGACCACCAGTGCCACCAGCAATGCCCCAACGAACCGCAGCAGCGCCCGCCGGTCCGCCTGCTCCATCGCCTGCGCCACGTCGTATGAATGCAGCATGGCGCCCGTCTCCGCGTTGATGGGCGTCGGCCCGTAGTGGTACTGTGCCGCAGACGGCGGCACCGTTCGTGTGCTCGAGTCCGCCGCTACTGATTCTGAATAGCTCGGCGGGGGCGGCGGTGCCGCCTTTGCCGGCTGGCTTGCTTCGTCGACGACCATTGTTTGCACTAACTCCGCTCAAAACGAAAACAATTGCATTTCTTGCTTGCAACAATGCGAGCCTACGGGGTCTTGGGTATCACACGCGCCAGCCATTGTCCCAGTGCGACAATCTCCTCGTTGTTGGCGCTGTGCCCCATCCCTTCGTACGCGTGGAACTCTATTCCCGCAGTCGATCCTGGCTCTGCGTTCGAGAATCCCAACTGGGCGCGAGCAATCGACAGAGATGATTCCGCGACACTATGAAACTTTAGCGGCCTCCCTTGGCATTCTGTCATACTCACCTAAACGGAATGAGAGGATCGTCCTTGCCGTGTGCCCAAAATACAGGCTGCTCGACAGCATGTGGTGTGGCCAACTGTCATTGCAGTCAGAATCAGTTGCATGTCGGTGGACGCAAGTCCCACATCTTTAATCTTCTTGGGGAATGGCATATAGCCGCTGGCCACGACCAGTCCCGCAAATTTGTATGGCGAAGTATAGCCCACTTCGGGCTAGTCAATATATGCGACGCACACGATGCTGACTGAACTTACCGAGCTGCGTGACGACAGAGCCTACGACGACGTTGAGCATCTGTCAGCGGCCTCCACCGATGCGAACCTTGTGAGAACCCGCCCACGACAATGCGCTCTGGCGGAATGCCGCCTTCAATCTCTTTCTTGACGAGCGAGAGGATCGAGTCGCGCGAATGCAACATGCCCTTCTCGTCCTCCTTGCGCTCCGGGCCAAAGGACTCGAAGCTGAATATATCGTACCTGGACGGACGATTAGTACCACTGTTAACAGCATGACAGAGCTCCATCCAAACCAGGAGCGCATGAGCATGCCGCCGTTCACAGTGACCGGCCGCTGCGGCGCGTCTGCAGCGAAAGCATGAGCATTAAGTGAAGCGGTCTGCGCAACCGTTCGGCGTACGAGGGAGGATCCATTTCACGTGTGCAAGAGCGTTCGATCTTCCAAGCATTTGCGCGACAGGCTCCCATCCCTCGCCTGCATGCGAGCATTCAACGGCAAGCGCGCCGAGCTTCCAGCTGGCTCACCCGAATCACCCAAGCCCTACAGCTGCTTCAGAGCGGCCGAGCCGAGAGAGGCAGCGCAACGCACGTGGATGAAGATGACCGTCGCAGTATGCTTGTCGCGCGGCTTGACGGTCAAGAATTCTGGCGGCGGAACCTCGCTCATCGTGGGCGGCGTCGTCGTAGATAGCGGGCGATTGAGCGCGGTGGTTGTCTTTGGCAGCGGCGCAGCGAATACTGGCGGTTTGCTGCGTATTCCGGACACGGTGCCTGCGAAATAGTATACAGTCGCTGCGCAGACCAGCAGAGGGAACCACCAACGTCCGAGCAGGCGGAGCGAGAGCATGCAAGCACCCGGCGTCCCGGCCCGCTGCCAGTGCCAGCTTTCCCCGCCCTCATCGCTAAGTCCATTGATGTCCGAGACCGAGCCTGCGCCAGCGCCAGAGGCCGCGCCAGAATCCATCGGCGTCGACGATGGTGCTGGACTAAGCGCGCCCGGAGACGGCGGTAGCAGCGAGCCGCCCATGTCCAAGTCGCGCATGAAGAAGCTGCGCAAGCAGGCCGAGCTCAAGGCGAAGCACGCCGAGCGCAAGGCGCGCCAGAAGGCCGAGCGCGCAGAGCTCAAGGCCAAACGCGACGCTGGCGAGATCCCGCCCGACGCGCTGCCGCCGCGCAAGAAGCGCAGGACGGGCCCGCCGGGCAAGCCCACGCCGTTCGCCGCCCGCGTTGTCATCGATCTCGGCTTTGACGACAAGATGAACGAAAAGGTGCTGTCGCGTGCCACGTTGTGCAAGTACGCTGAGCCTAGCGGCCGTTCGCAGGAAGTGGTATCGCTCACGTCGCAGCTATCCTACGTTTACAACTCGAACCGGCGATCCCTGAATCCATTCCAGGAGCTGTTGTTCACATCGCTCAAACGGGAAGGCCTACGCGCGTCTAGAGTCTCTCGCAGACGGCGCATACAAGCGGTGGGCTCGGACGGAATGGTGGCAAGTCGGCTTCGAGAAACTCTGGGCCGACGATGAACCTGACGCTGAGCCGCGGAAGACGCGCTCAGCCCAGGATAAGGTCATATATCTTACTGCTGACGCAGAGGATGATTTGGAAGAACTCAAGGAGGGTGAGACCTACATTATTGGCGGCATATGTGACCACAATCGGTACAAGGTCTGCAGCAACCCTTCCTGCATAATGTTTCACTGAAAATTTGCCAGTGTCTCTGCTTCAACAAAGCTCAAGAACACGGCATTCGATCCGCTCGATTACCCATCGGGAAGTACATCGAGAACCTCCCATCGCGGAAGGTCCTCACGGTTAACCAGGTGAAAGGCGTTCAACCTGCGAAGCGCTCATTTCTCTTACGCTCTCCCCAGTGCTATGACATCCTCTTGAACTGGATAGAGAAAAGAGATTGGGAACAGGCTTTCTATGCCGCCATCCCTGCACGTAAATTCAAGAATCCTGATGGGACCTCCATTGCAGGACCAAGATCTGAGGGCGGCGACGCAGATGCTGCATCCGATGCAGAAGGTGCCCCAGAAACCCCTGAGGGTGCCACGGCAACGTAGTCTTTGTACTGCGTCGACGTTGATTCTCTGCTGAAAGTAGCATGTTGTATCCCACCTCTGGATGTATTGATTCAATTGTTTGACGCATCCAGTGACATTGGATTTTAAAGCGGCCTAATCAGAACACAATACTACAGGGTAACAGAGCGTGACATCGACAGAGCGAGCGAGAGCAAGAAGAGTTGGTGCACAATCAGGAGTATCCGCCAGCGAATCTTGGACCATTCGAGCGGGAATGAGAATGGGACGACCTGGACGGCTCCTCATTCCAGCCTGAGCCACCACGACTCTTCGTCGAATGCGAGTGATGAGAACGGGAGTTGCTGCGCCTGTCGCGGTCGCGATCATGGTCGTGGTCCGAGTCTTTGCTCCTGCGCTCCTTGTCGCTGCTGCGTTTCCGATCCCTGTCTCTCCCGTTGTGACTTTTGGACTTCTCCTTCTCCTTGTCTTTGTCCTTGTCTTTTTTCTTCTCGCCCTTCTCGCTGGTCTTCTTGCGGCTCTGCTGACGGCTGAACCAATCGTCCTCCTCCTCAGCGTCCTCCGCCCGGCGCAACAGCTCCTGCCCTTTGCGCTTCTGCTTTTCCTTGGCGTCCCTGCCCGGGCGTCTTCGGTCCTCAGGCAAGGCGCGGGCATTACGATGCGCGGCGGACGGAGAGCGCGAACGATGGCGCAGCGTGCCAGCATGCTCATGGTCCGGCTGCGAGGCGAAGGGGCCGGAGGCCTGGTTATACGCGCTGAACGCCGATGGATCGCGCGCGCGGTCAGAATGGCGGCCACCCTCGGGGCAGTCCTGCACAAGTCAGGTCAGAGAGATTAATATGAATAAAACAAAAAAAAAAAAAAAAAAAAAAAAAAAAACCGGCGTACATCGCCAAGGTGTCCACGACCCGCACAATTATAGCACCATTCGTCCATCGCAATGTAACCCTCCCCGCCCGCGCCGCCGAGGGCCAAGTTGCGCTTCGCCAGACGCGAGGCGAGCACGATGTCGCGTTCTGCATCATTGACGTAGACGTACATTCGCCAGAGGAACGGACAATTCTGCAACATTTGCACTTAGTTTATTTGTTTGAAGAGACGGATATGAACGCTCACATTGAATAGATGATTTGAGGAGCCACAGCGGTCGCAGTCATGTTGCGCCAGTCGGCCGTAGTGGCGGGGGCGAGGGCAGTCCTGTGAGTCGGTGAATATGCCGCCGGCCAAAATCGATAGGTCGTGCGCTCACTTTGCTGAGATGGCCCTTCTGATTGCAGTTGAAGCAGACTCTGCTTACAGGGCACATGGGCGTAATGTGCTCGTCTTTTACACCACACATAAGACACTATCGATGAGTATACTTCAGTATGAAGTCGACGTAGGCTGACAATTTGCATACCACTATCATGGAGCAACGCTTAGCGTTGTGGCCCTGTTGACCACAGGTGGTACATATGATACTGGCAGGCTTTTCTTCCTCTTCGTAATACCGCGTCGTCTGATTTATGGGCCATGAGAATACGACTCGGGACAAGAAAACCACATACTTTGCGGGCGTCTGGGTCCAGATCGACAACTTCGATAAATGAGACTTCGGAGAGCGGTGTTTCTGAGCGAGCCGGGGCAACGCTGGGCTCTTCTCCGCCCTTGTAGAGCGAGACATGCGGTGGGAGGATGAGTTCATGGTCGGCGCCGTTGGACTTGGAGGGCGAGTCGAGGTCGTCCATGTTGGGCAGGATTGTAGCAGTAGTGTCGATTATAAACGGCGTGGGCGAGCGAGGGCGCTCGCGCGACGGGGAGCGTGATGCTCTGCGAGTTCGGCGTTCTGGAGAGTCGGAGCGGATGCGCTTGCGCCTGGACGGCGAGCGCGACCTGCGTGGCGACTCGGACTTGTCGCGCCGTTTTCGGGTCGAGTCATGGTGCTCGCGATCGCGGCGGCCGCGCTCCTTGGCCTTCCCGTTGGCCTTCGGCGTCGCAGCGGGCAGCGGGGCGCCGTTGACCCTGGGCTGGCCGCGCTCGTCTTCAGGTTCTGCTTGTTCGTTGCGCTTGCGATTTCGCCGCCGCCGTTTCTTGGGCTCTGCGGGGGCGGCGGCGCCATCCTTGGCCTGCTCGTCGTCGTCGGAGACGAGATTGACGACCTCCGGGACGTCGTCGGCGGTGAGGTCGATGACCGTCGGGGCAGCCATGGCGGGTGAGTCTGAGCAGGAAACGCGAACCGGCGCAAAGCGGCAAAGCACCCGCAGGCTGAGCCGCACCGTGACCCTGAGCCGGCGTGACCGCGACTCAGCACTTGGCTCTGACGCACAATGTACTACATTCGCGGCGCGCTCTCTGCCGCCTCCAGCTACTACAAGGACCTCCCCGCCATCAACCCGTCCACGCTCACAGGTCAGCGCCCACGCACGTGTTATGCCGCGTGCTCACCGTCCCCCGCATCGTCCAGGCGCCATCGATGTCATAGTCGTCCAGCGCCCAGCCCCGGACGGCGGCACAGAGCTCGCATGCTCCCCGTTCCACGTGCGCTTTGGCAAATGGCAGGTCTTACGGCCCAGCGACAGGATGGTACGTTCTGCACGTGCTTGGGCTCGAGACTGCCGACTGACGGCTTGGGGCATGGACAGGTCACCGTCCAACTCAACGGCAGGCCCGTACCCTTCAGTATGAAGATTGGTGACGCCGGCGAGGCCTTCTGGGTGTTTGAGACGGACGACGACGTGCCCGAGGAGCTCATGACCTCGCCCGTGCTCGAGCCCACCAAGAACAAGCCGCAACAGCAGCCACCCAAGCCCGGCCCTTTTGGCGCGACGGAAGAGGACGAACAGGACGAGGCAGGTCTCAACGCTCAGGAGCAGGTCGCGCTGGCCCAGGTCCAGGCGTCGCGCAATGTGACTGCTGGCGCTGGCTCCGATGCAGACGAGGTACGCTGCCGTGTCTTCTCGTTCATACTTGCAATCCTGACGCGTAATAGGAGCCAGACTATCTCGACTTGATGCGCCAGCGGTCAAGCGCAGACCGCCGCCCCTCAACAATCACTCGCTACACGCGTCCGGCTCAGAACCCGACCAGCCGCAGACGCCAACGAAATTCAGCGCAGCTTCGTTCTTGAGTCAGGCTTCGGAACTGGGCAAGACTGCAGTACACGATGCCAAGGCTCAAGTCAGGCCTCCAAAGCTCGACAGTCCCACTGCGACAGCACAGGAGACACTGGCGCTGCGTGGCCAGGACATTCGACCGCCAGACGTTCGTCACCAGCATGGTGCGCACCCTGGCTTGTGATTTCCTGCAAATCTTCATTTCATTGATGTGTATCCTTCCTCGTTCAGGTGTGGCGCTAGATATGTCAGGATATCACGCGCGCGACGTGTCAGACCGCACTGTCGTCGACCACAGACAACGGATGTCTGGATCCGGATCGCTCGGCAACGGAGACGAGTTCAGTGCTCAGCTGGAGCGCGAGAGGTGTGGAACGCGTCATGTCGTCATTGCGGTCATGCTCACCAGTCCCTCCACAGGTTCGCGGGCGCTTTGCGGTCGCGTGGTTCGTTACTATTCTTTGCCCGGTCCATGTAGGCTCAATCTGAAAGCATTGCTACAGAGCAACAATCCGATTCGGACTTGTCACCTGGCCCTTCCCGTATGTAAATTCACGTCGGCGCATACAACCTATTGATCCTTGTGCAGGCCCATCGAGCCCAGAAGACTTTAGGTGTGTACGAACTAATTGGAGACCATCCTTTCCATGCTGACCGCTTCCTTCACAGTCGACCAGGGTCGTATTCTACCCGAGCGACGTCCGAGCCCCCTGAAGGCCTTGAACTCACTTCGCAACGCCCCGAGTATGAATGGGACTGGGGCGCTTTCCCTCTCAAGACGCCTGCCATCAAAGAGGACGGCCAATTCTTTTTCCCAGAGACTTCTCCCAAGTCCAGCTCAAGCCCACAACTCAATGCCATTGACAAGGATCAGGACCTCGCGGCGAAGTCGCGGCGAGGCTTAGTGCAATTAGGCACTCTGTCTTCATCGCCGACAGGCAGCTTCCTTCTGGACATGGACAGCAAGAAATTTGAGTTCGAGCTGAGCCTTTGTGGCGACGAAAAGACAGACGATGCATTTGCGCGGCGGCAGGTGTCATACCAGCAGTTCCTGGACGACGAGAATGTTGTGCGGCATCCGGGTCTTGTAATCCGCTGGAACCACAGGTATGTTTGCAACGCTCGTAGGAATTTGCCACACATGTACTCATGATGCGTAGATACATCTCGCGAGCAGATACGTCGCCATTATTCGCCGCTCTCGTCAGCTGGCGCGAGGTCGCTCTGGGTTTGCGGCGTGCGGCGACCATGGAAGACGAGCCCCTCAGCTCATCCGACGAGCGTGAGCCCATCTCGATGTCTGCACCCGCCCAAGCTGCACGCACGACATCGACGTGGTCGCGATGGTGGCGCGGGAGCAGGAAACAGTCTTCGACAGAGACTATCTTGCCCACGTCGCGGGATCGGCCCCCGTTGAAGGTGGCTGCTTCTGAACCCACAGTGACCGCTGCCAGCGATGTCGAGCCTGCCTCTCCCCCGCGCGCCCCACAGAGTTTGCCGCTTTCGCCTGCCCCCGCGCCCCAGAAGCGGTACGTCAAGACGTTGCGCTTGACATCTGACCAACTCGTGCGCACACCCATTTTAAAGGTGGACTGAAAGATACTGATTGGTGTTGAATAGAAAGAGTTGAATCTGCACGAGGGCTTGAACACCATCACCTTCTCGCTTTCGTCGACGGGCGTCGTTGCATGCACCGCGCGAATATTCTTGTGGGATTCGACGGACTTGGTCGTCGTTTCTGACATTGACGGGACGATAACCAAGTCAGCAGTCTCCTTTTCCCCTTGGCCGTTGACACTAATGAACTTGGTTACGGACAGGTCAGACGCCTTGGGCCATGTCATGACCTTTATGGGTCGTGACTGGACGCACTCCGGCGTCGCGAAGCTCTACACCGACATTTGCCGCAATGGCTACAAGATGCTGTACCTAACTTCCCGTGCCATTGGCCAGGCGGGGTCCACACGACATTATCTCAAGGGCATTAACCAGGACAGCTACCAGCTTCCCGAGGGGCCGGTCATCATGAGCCCCGACAGGCTGTTCACCTCGCTGCATCGAGAGGTCATCATGCGTCGACCGGAGGTTTTCAAGATGGCTTGCTTGCAGGATATCAAGAGTTTATTCGGCTCGCGGAACCCGTTCTACGCTGGCTTCGGCAACCGCATCACAGACGCAGCGTCATACCTCAAGGTCGACATTCCTAGTGCGCGAATATTCACGATCGAGTACAGCGGAGAGGTCAAGATGGAGTTGCTTGAGCGGGCCGGCTTCAAGTCGTCGTACATCCACATGACGGACCTGGTCGACCAGATGTTCCCTCCCGTGCACCGCTCTGTCTCCCCTGCATTCACGGATCTGAACTTTTGGCGCATGCCCATTTCGGAGGAGTACGCGCTGCCTGATCTTGCTCCGCCATCGCCCGCGCTAAGCGCACGGTCCGGCCGCTCGACGTTGAGCCGGTTCAACCCCGCCACCGCAATATCGTTGCTCAGCAGCCGCAGCCGGAGTCCCGTCAGTGGCGAGACGTCCCGCGCAACGTCGCCAGAACGAGGTGGGAGCCTGCCTTTACACGTGCAGGACGTCAACAAGAGCCTGGAGGAGCTCGCACTCGAGCGGCAACGCGCAGACGAAGAGTATGTTGCGCTGCTCAAGAAGCGGAAGAGCATAGACAGCATGCCAGGGTCGCTGCCGTCTTCCATCCAAATGGCATACACAGAGGAGCCGGAGGAGGACGATGGCGAGATGGACGAGGAGGATGAGGTTGACGAATACGACGACGATCCGGATGCCCAGGCCGAAGATGCTTTTGATGAGGACTTACTCGCCACTGGCGAGATGGAGAATGTACCGTATCTGTAGATGTATACTACCTAGACATAGCTGCCAGTCAATGCCAATTTGTCGAGATGATACTTAGAGTGCCTTCAGGATAAGCGGTAATACCGCTTATGGTATTGGGACCTCATGGTATTAACACTTCCACAGATATTGTTCTCCGAGGGGATGTCGGCTTCGAGCGTCGTCAAGAGGCTCCAACCACATGCCATATCAACTCAATAACTGCAGCGGAGACTAACACTTGTACGAGGAAGTTTCTCGAAGGCCTCAATTTGAGTTAAGCGAGCGATGGGAGGCGCCGCCGCACGGTTGCAAACCCTGGATGCGTCTTGTCCTCAACACATCTCGGCGTCATTGTCACCGATTTGGGAAGCTTCTGCGTGCATGATCTGCGAGGGAGGGTGTGCTTGGTGGCGAAGAGGGTGGCTTTCAATGGGATTGAATCAGTGAGCCAGCGTACAAATTGTGGGAACAAGTCCTACCAGTCACTCCCGACCCCCACTGCTCCTCGATGTGCAAGGTCTGCCTCACGCACTATACTGGCAAGGAGCACTTCTGACCTATATGGCAATCGTAGAAATTGGTGGCTTGCCGCCGCTGCCGCCGCAAGAAAATCAAGTGCACCGGGGCGGACACCATGAGAAAGGAGAACGGGGCGCAATATCTGGGAGCGTGTCAACACTGCGCCACTCTCGGGATGCCCTGCGAATTGTAAGTCACTGCTGATCCAAGGCGCGTCAGACGGTCGAATTCATTGGGTCTGACAGTCCCGGCGTAACTTTCCACCCCCCGCATCGCGAGGCCATTCCGCCTTCCCCCATCAATGTTGGGACCGAGACCGATCAGCCGGAGAAAGGTCGGGACCTAGGTTGGGTATTGGGGACGATGGCGGCCAAGGCAGATAATGCACAGTTTGATCACACTAGCTCTGGGGGAGTGAGGTCTGCTGCATATGTTGTCTCCGGGCATTGCAAGCATTTGACATGATATAATTGCAGGGAAATCATATCAACACTTCATTTCCCAGTCACCGCGAGCACGTCTCCGATCCGAGCCTACGATTCCCAAGATTGGGAGCCCCGCACAACGCTTCCTCCTTCCTTCGAATTTCCGACAAGTTATGAACGTACTAGCTAACTAGTCCTGATGTTAAATGATACACATTGCGGGCCTTTGTAGCACAAGAAAGTACACACAGCGCACGATAGCTACACAGCGGGAACACAGAGCTGATACGTCAATAGGTATAAGCCAATCAGAGACTCTGAGGGAGCCCATGAAGCCATCGCCAGTCTACAAGATTTCGGACAAGAATACATTCCTCTGATTGGTCACAGCATCAGTTCTTCAACGGCATTGCAACCTCCCACGGTATACCATAGACACCAGCATAGCTGACGGCAACGAGTAAAGGAATAATCCAAATAATCCAGCTTCTAAAGTTGCACAAACGAAACATGGTGTAAACTCCTCCGTGTAAATATCACGCATAAATCCCCCGCTACTCACGACGACTTGAACATAGTCTTCAGCGACACGTTCCTCATCCTCCCGAAGATCGACTGCCGCTTCGGCCTCGGTTCCACAGCAGTGTCTTCTGTTGCCTTGGACTCGCCATTCTCTCCAAACTCTGGCTTTTCTTCCGTAGGGGACGGAGCAGTCGGGAACAGCTTGCCCTTGAGAGTGCCGAAGCCACTCATCGTACGCGAACGACGCTTCTCCTTATCCCTCACGGTGCCCTTACCGTTGAGGCGTGGCTTTGTCTCTGCTATTTCAGGTCAAAAGGATATCTATACGGATTGGTGACGCTCACCTGGAGTCGTAGGCGTATCCTTAACGTCAGTGACAGTCGCAGGAGTTTCAGCTCCTCGAGGCGACTCGACTTGGGCTGGTGATTCCTCTGCCTTCACAGCAACTGTGTCTGGAACGGGAGGAGCGTCTTCTGACGTAGCAGGCACCGTGGCGTCAGAGGCAGGAACGGCAGCTGGGGAGGGTGCAGCCAGTGGTTGGGGCTCTTCGGCCTGAGCAGGAGAGTCGACGGTCTTGATGGCCGTGTTGTCTACTTGGGTGGGCACATCTTGCAGTGCAATCGGCTCAGACGTAGTGGCAGGGAGCGAGGTAGTAGTAACCTCCGCAGCTTTGACAGTCTCTTCTACGACGGCTGAGGTCGCTGAGGTCGCTGCGGGCTCAGCTTCTGGCACTGGTCCGCGCACGTCGCTGACGACCGGTGTTTCCTCAACCTTGGAAACAGCCTCATCTACTTTAGCTGGAACATCGTCTGCGGGGGTAGGTGCTACTGCGTCGGTGACCGGAGGCTCGATCGCCGGTGGTGTCGCCTCTTTGACCTCGCCTACTGGGGTGACGGCGGGCTCCTCAACCGTGGAAGGCGTATTTTCCAAAGGAATCGCCTCCACCACAGTGACAGGAGCGGGCTCCGCATCAGCCTCGACGGCGGGAGCGCGATCGTGAGGGCCGTCGTCTGCGGCGAGTTCCACGTTATTCCCTGTTACTTGGTGGTCCACAGCGGGCACGTCCTCCGGTGTAACTGGTGCAAGGGTATCACCGACGGGAGCCTCGTGAGCGGGTAGCTTTGCCTCGACGGCTTCAGAGACTGGCGCGTCCGCCGCATCCACTTTGGCGGGGGCGTCCTCCGATGGGATAGGCGCAGCGGCATCCGTGAACGGCGCTGCTGCTGGCGCTACGTCTTCACCCGGGGTTGGTTCTGTGGAAGAAATCGCTGCCACGCCGGTATCAGAGTTGGCAACAGCAGCCTCTTCAACGGGCTGGACAACTGGAAGTGCATCCTGAGAAGGAAGCAGCTCGACTACAGGCACGTCCGAGTGGGTTTCAGCCGGGGTCTCCACTACAGCCACGGCTCCTGGGACTGGGCCGGTTGCGTGTGGAAGCTCGGGAACAAGGGGCACGACTTCAGGTTCTGCAGCGGGCTTGACCTCAACGAAATCCTTGGTCTCAACGGCTAGTTCAGCAGAGCCATTGACGAGCCCCTATTCAGACAAGCATGAGTAAAATACTGCAGAAATAATAAGTGACGAAGACGGACGCTGGATTGGGATGGTGCAGCTGGTGGCGACGAGTCAGCCGCCGCAATCAGCGCCGCAGTCTCCTCGGGCACGATACTAGCAGGGTCCAAAGCTGGAGGCTCGTGCGCTGTCACTGATGGTTCCTCTGCAACAGGTGCAGTAGGTGTCTACAGCGTGTGAACGAATGCAATATAAAGCAAAGGTCTGCAATGCTGACCGACTCGTCGACATCAACCGCCTCCGTCTTTGCGGCTGGCTGGGGTTCGGGCTCCGGGGTTGGTTCTGGTTTTGACGGCGTTCTTGTAACGTTGTTCACCGCGCCAGAGCCGTCGTATTGTTGCGGCTGCTGGTGGTCTATTAACCACTACGAAAGATGTATCAGGGCCACGTAAATTAGATATCATGGTCGAGAAACATACCTGGCCATCCACAACGAATTTATAGACTATATCCGTGTCCCAAGGCACGCTAACCGTAGCCTCAAAACCGCTTCCGGTCTTGGTCATTGGCACCGATTGGGACCACTTATCGCGGGATTTGACATCAGCGCTCGCTCGCACGCAACGCATCGCAACGCACGTTGTCGAAGGTCCCAGTAACAACGACATGGCTCGCGGATGTGGAGGGCCTTCAGCAATCGCTGAGCTCAGCGCAAGCGGGCGCAGGCAGCGAACGCGACTCACCACTTGAAGACGATTTGGTATGAGTCTGCCATGTCGTTCAGACAGGTTGCAGTCTTCCACTACGCAGAATTCGTGCAAGGAAAGCGTCTGGCCCGAGGAGCGCAGAGCAGGTAGCGTTTGCGCTCGAAGTGGTGAGAGCGAAGACGAATTTTCGTCTCCGCTGTTTTGACGGCACAGCGCGTCATGTCCCGCCGGTCGCCTGTCTGGACCGGCGAACCGTTCCGCTTACTGCACGCGTTTCATGCTCAACAGGAAGCAAAGAATCTTCGAAATGTGCGTAACGTCTACGTAGGTAGCGCATACATAGTGTTTCACGCAGTCTTATCGGCCAATTGTTTGCGAATATCCGCCACCACCTTGTGAGCCGCGGCATACACCGTCGCTTGAGGATGATTGGACGTATGCTGGGCGCGAAATTCAGAAGCACTTCTTGATATGGAGGGCTACGTACCAGGGGAAAAACGCTTGCGTCAACGACGCGCAAGTTGGATGTTCCCCAGACCTGGAGGTGCAATGAACTCTCAAGGTGCGCTATGCATCCGCGCGTCGACTGACCTTCAGTTGATCGTCGACAACCCCATGTTTCTCGCGAGGCAGCATAGAACAAGTGCCGATAGCGTGTCCGGTGATCACCTGCGCGACTACAGCCTCGAGGTCCTCTGCTGAAGCGTTTTCTGGCGGGTGAGCCGGCCCATCGAGGGCAGAAGCCAACGGCTCGGTCTTCGCGAGCTTCTCGCGCGCGAACTGCACAGCAGCCAGGGCGAACTTCTTATCTGCCGGAGAATCTGAGTGTTTTCAAGGAAAGGCAGGGTCCAATGTGTACCTAAAGGGTGCGAATATACCCTCGGGTCGATGCTTGCAGGCACGTTCGGGTCGGCGGACGTGATGTGGACATTACCCCGGGAGAACGGGTGTGTAAGGAATGTGCAAAGCGCCAGGCATTTCTCCTCCGCGGCACGAGGCTCCCCTGGAAAGAAGAAGGCCTGGAATTGGGGGACTGTCTACAAAGTCAGCGTGTCTTCGTAGCATTCTCGTGGCAAAGCATACAGCTGGGTTTCGTCAACGACGACGTCACGAAATGCATAAGGAATGGCGTACATTTCGACGAATGGCACGCTTTCATCGCCCAACCATTGTTGCATGATTCTATATTGCTCTTTCAGGCCTGGAGCAGAGTGCTCAATATCATCTTCCAAGGATGCCTGCATCGCGCCGATAGTTGCTTCATCGAATAGATCTTTCGCAGTCATATACACCAAGGACGTTTGGCCTGCTGTCAGCAATCCGGTGCGCGATCGAAGACTGTAGAAGTGTGAGTCTGGGGGTTACAAGAATGACCCATCATAACGCACTATTCTTCCGTGTGGGTCGCTAACACCGTAGGGTTCCGGAGATGGTCCAACGTGCTGTAGTCGTCTTTGACCCGGAAGCCGTGATTCCAAGCCCAATGATCCTTTGGATGTTTAAAAAACATGGCACACAGGCGCGACGCGACAACTACCTGCATGTTTTCGCCGACGCCTGGAAGGTCGATTTTGCATTCTATCCCTGCAGATTCCAGGATGGCCCGGTTTCCTATGCCGGAAAGTTCGAGGATCTAGCCATGTTAATGACCTGGTATAGCTCAGATGCATTAAATAATATCTACCTTCGGCGACACGAAGGTACCAGCGCTGACGGAGACTTCTCGACGAGCACGTGCCGTACGTGTTGTCCCACCATAATTGAATTCAACTCCTGTAGCAGTGTAGAGGCCCATTTCGTCCGGAGAAGAACTCAGGATGACGCTATTAACCTTCGGGACAGTGTCAATCCTATGGAAAGAAGCTACATGGACGGGAGTTTTACCTGTGCTTCGGTTATGACCACGAGATTCTGTCGCATCGCCCGAGGAAGATAGTAACTCTGCCACGACGTGAGTGACAATGATTCTCGATATACTGTACGACTCACGTGGACAGCGTCTGCTCGCTCGTTCTTCTTGGTGATAGTATTCTGAACAGTCCATGAGCCGGCGTTCGTCCCTGTGTCACGCTGGAAAGATGGATGAGACTTTGTGCCACCAACAAATTGCAGTGGCCCGACCGGATCCCTGTTGGGCATTACGCCTACGCGACGCAAAGCGTCAAGCCAGACGGGGAGGAGCGTAGAGAAAAACGTTGAATATGTCAACGAGATAGGCTATGGATTGTAAATGAGACCCGCTGCAAGGAGACTAGGATGCACATACCCCTTTGCTACCCAGATGGCGGGGCACTGAAATAGGTATAGGTGTTGATGGAAGTTGTTCGTCTGTGAGGGAGAAACTTTCTGTTTCGTTAGTGTAGCGCAGGAACGTCTCCCAATCCCATGTCGAATTCCCTAATTCGACCCATGCTGAGAGAATAGGAGAAAATAATTTAGGCACAATGCCGCAGTGTGAGAGCGCCGCAGTTACCCTGAAGCTCATTTCGGGCGGTTTGAATGAAGGTCAAGGCATTCACTACCAGCATGAGTCCATCTTCACCCTGAAGTATAACAGTGTGCGTACTAGTCGAGGTCCCTCCAAGCGTCTTTGATGCGCTGAAGTAGACGGGGTTCCCGTTTGAAGATATTTGGGGCACTATTCCCAGTCAGACATCGCAGAAGAGTTCAAGATCAGCTGACCGGATAAGTAGCCATGATCATATTCAGGGCGACCAAGCTGGTTGACCCAGAGCTCTGAATAGGAGGGATGAGACTCTAGGTCCTGCTACAGGCGGGCTGGCGCCGTACGGGGCGCAACGACATTCAAGTCGTCCGGACGATGCACGCCCTTGTCGAGAACAAGGACAGACACACCGGGGTCGTCCGATAATCTGACAAGCAGCAGTGATCAGCCCCAGAATGTCCTGTAGACAACGATTCGCGGTTCACAGTGAAGCAAGGGTCAGGCCGCCAGTGCCTCCACCGGCCACGATGTAGTCGAACTCCTGGGACAGCAGCTCGTCGATATCTTGCACGGCGGGCGGTAGTATGGGCATGAAAGTAAGGTCGTAAGAGCACGAATCAAATCCTCGGCGGTCCGATGTGTGGGATCGACTTCGAGAGAAGCACGGCCAAACAGCACAACACTGACTGTCGGGGCTGCTGGCTGAGGATTGGCTAACCAGAACAGCAGTCTGGCACGTCAAGCTTCAGGCGTCAAGGGCAGCAATAGCAGTTGAATGCTCTCGTTGCGTCCGAGTCGTTGCTTGGAAGGCTTCAGCGTTTAGCGCCGAAACGTTAATATGCGAGGTCCACAGGACGTTGAGAGGATGCAGAAAATGGGTTGCAAGGTGGCCCACACCATATCCCACGTTCTGTGCCGTTTGACCCTGTGAGCGCACGCCACCATGTAGAGTCTGAAGCAACGATACTGGTATTGGGGTTTGCGCCCTCGTCAGAGAGATACAACAGGAGGACTCAAGGCGACCGGCGCGAGACCATACAACGAACGTGAATTTATGCGGCATTTCTGGGTGCGAGCAGCGACCAAGTCAAAGAGGCATGAGCGGAGCCAATTCAATTCATCCGGTCCTGCTTTGCGCACTTTTGGGCTCATGTTCGAGCCGTTAGCTGTGAGCACACCTGGCTGCCCAAGAACCGCGCACGGCCTGACTCGACGTGTTGCAGGCCTCCTGTTCGTCGGCGCGTCGGTCGCTGTTGGCCTCAGTCGCTCGGCCAGTCCTTGCGGCTCGGCCAGCGTGCGCCTCGCGAAGTCGGCTCCTGCACGCAACAGCAGCTGCGAGAACCACAACAGACCCGCAAATATCGCGCATTGTGGATGATATCTCGGGCCTCACTCTGCTGCAAGCGGCAGACCTGGTCGCAGCCTTGAAAGTGCGTCGGTGATACAAATTCTCGGCGGCGTCTGACGCGACGCGCCTTGTAGACACGGCTCAACATCCAGGAAATTGCCATGCCCACAGCGGCAGCGGCGCCAGTTGCTGCAGCAGTCGCGGAGGAGGCAGCTCCGGAGGCGGTGAGGAATTTTGACTACAGCAGTTGCAATGCTCATGGTTGGCTGTCTACACTAGGAAAAGCCGAAGGAAAAAACGATTTTCAACGTGAAACTAGAGTCCTTCGAAGCGACCTCGAAGCCCAAGGTCATCAAGGAGGTGAAGGCGATTGTGCCGAACCTGAACTTGATCGAGGTGCGTTTTCGGAGGTGGCTTCCTGGCACAACCGACTTATATCTGCATGTCGAAGGCCAAGAAATTCGTGGAGAGCTTGCCCAAGGTTGTCAAGGAGAACTTGTCCAAGGAGGACGCCGAAAAGCTCAAGGCGACGTTCGAGGCGCTCGGCGCAAAGGTCACCTTGGAATAAACGGTCATCCTGTCGCCCGCGCACATGGTACTAATATCATAAAGCATTCATTTATTGCACGCAAAGCCAAATGCCTGCTATGAGAGAGACGCGACGGGGCCAACAATGATACAGCTGATCAATGGGAATACACCGAACGGCCTGACAGTGGCCCGTCCAACGAGAATCGAGAGCAAAAAGATATAAAGGAAATGAATGTGGCGGATGCGCATCCCGCTCAATCTTCAGAAAGATAACGATATTCGAACCGGAAATCGCTCTTCTTGCGCTGGCACCAAGAGCCTTCCCAGTCGAAGTAGACGTAGACGCCCTGCTCGTACTCGTCCGTAATTGCCTGTGGTTCCGAGTGACGTTGGAACCAGGTGAGGTATTTCAGGTGGAAACGCCAAGACTGTTTCTTGAGCTCTTTTGCAGCCAAGTACCTAGGTAGGAAGTGTTGGGACCTCTGCCAGTAATTGACAACGACGGATGGACTCACTGCTGATACGTGCCAGGTAAGAAATAGAACACGTAGAATAGCGTGTCGACGTCCAGCTGCGAAAATACGCTTGCGGTGCTCAAGCTCGAGATCGGCTGTTGCGGGTAGTACGGCGGGGTCTGATATGGGTTGCGTGGTACATAGTACTTCGGCCTTCACACGATGGTCAATTGCATGGAAGTTTTTGAGAAGGGGCCACGTACTTCTCCGTATCCTGAGGCTGCGGAATGCTGTGATAGCCAACCTCGAGCGCTTTGTGCACCTGGTCAAGGTTGTTCATACGATGCACGGCCTTCTGCTTCGCCGCGTCGAACGATTGCGCCAAGTCTGCCAGCGCGCCGGGCACGTTCGGGGCAGGGCGTTGGATGTATTGCTGCTGCACCGCAGCGGGCGACTCATCCGCAGGGGCTTGTTGCGGAATGCTGACGCCGGGCGGGTACGCCGGGGCCTGTTGGCCCATGCCAGGAGGTACCATGGTGCTTGCGCGCCGAGACCAGGAGGAGCCATGGATTGAGCAGCCACCGGTTGCTGTTGCGCTGGAGCAAGAGGAAGGCCAGGAGGCAAAGGCGCGCCACCGTTCGATTGGTTAAGTAGCGGCTGCTGTTGTTCTTGTGCATTGGACTGCGCGAATAGATAAAGGTGAGTGCAAATTTTCGACCACCACAAGACGCCTACCGCATATTGTGCTGTTGCCACGACGGGCGAGTCGCCGACAACTGGAGTCCTCAGGTCAATCGTGAACAATCGATTGGTAATTGAATTAGCGTACGGCTCAATGTTTGTGTCCGCCGCGGCGAAGACGTGGACTGTGGCACAGGGTTTTCTGACAATGCGTGACTACTCGTGGGCGAGTCGATGTACGAATGCGTAGATCCTTGCGGAGGTGGTGTGGAGCTTGCTAGCTGATTAGACGATGCTGCGGGCGGAGATGCAATCGACGACAAAATGGGGCTGGCATTGGACAAGGAGGGTTGTGTGAAGCTTGGAGACGACGTGTTGGCCGATGACTGTTGTTCCAATGTAGGTGTAGAATACGAAGGTCCGTTCGAAGCTGCTGATCCATTGGTTGCTGCCGGTGTGGAAGGCACAGCGGGCGTAGCCGGAGGATGCGCTTGACTCGATTGTGGTGCAGGAGTATTGACAGCTGCTGCTGCTGCCGCGGAGTACCGTATGGGCGGGAGTGTTGGCGGTCGGGCAGCTGGGATATTCGCCTTGACAGCACTCGCCATTGGTTGTGCTGCAAAATTTGGTGCAGGAGGAGGTGCTTGACGGGCTGCGAAGCGGGCTTTAGGGAGCCGCATCCTCGCTCTGCGACGCACTCACTTTCGCCTCCTGGCCGTTTCAATTGCAATACAACCGGTGCCTTCTTCAACGTTGGACTCAACTTGCTCTATGTTCAGTACGCAAAACGTTCTTTCAACCCACAGAACACTTACCGAATCGGCCTTCGATGTCGAATCGTCATGAGATGTTTTCCGGGTGTCTTTGAGCGGTGTTCTGTGATGTGGAACATCGCCTTTGTTGCGAATATAAGCAAGCTACGTGCCGCCTAAATTATTGACATACCGTCGCTATCAGAAGCACCGTCGTCGTCACTGGTTGTATCGTCGCCACCCAGACCCAATGCGGTCTCCTCTTCGTCCAGATTCAAGTCGTCATATATCGACTCGTCCTCATCGAAGCCCTCCTCCTACGGCAAGTTTAGGATACCCGCACAGTGACTTGAACGCGAGACTCGCCGTATTAGACTCCACAAAGAATGTTACGCCGTCCTTGAGGTCATTCACTTGCTCGGGTTGCAAAGAGCCGTTCTCCAGTAAGCGCAGTACAATCTCGAGTCGACTCTGATGCCATTTGCGCCGTTCGTTGAGTCCCTCGAGCGTCGTTTGCCGTTCACTTGCAGCGCCTTTATGTTTCCGTTTGGCGTTGCCCAGGGTCTCGATTTCCGCTTCAGCAAGCTCGACCTGGCGCGTGAGCTCGTCCAGCATCGAGGTCAGCCAGGAGCTGGCTTCGTGCTTCGCCTTTTCCGCGGGGTCGAGACGCATTGCAGCGATGAGGCCCTCCTTGGAGAATGCCTTGGTCTTCATCTCCTTCTCGCACGCTTTGAACTTTTCCATTTGCTGCGTGGTTACGGGCGCGTCAGCAGCGAGGCATAGACATAGCAAGGGTGCCAGGAGTAGGCGTGCAGCGCACCGTTTCGATCAGGCGACGGTACTCGAGCAGCTGGGTCTTGTCCTTGATGTCATTGCTGGCGACCCAAGTCTTGATTTGGTCTCGCAGACGCTGCAGCTTTTTAATCTGCGTCTTGAGGTCCGTCTCGAGCTTGTCCTTCTGGGTCGGGTTGGTGCACGCCTGCATCTTGTCGTAGATGCTCTCGAAGAGCTCGACGCCCTCGGTCACCTTCTTGAGCGTGCGGTCAATCTCGGCTGGTATTTATGCGGCCATTAGTCGTTGATTTATGCGCGGCAGAGACACCCAGCATTACTTTGTAGCTTTCGTGCAGCCATGGCTGATGGAAGCTTGCGTGTGTGTTCGTGTTTGGCCGCCGAGCTCTGGCTCAAGGAAATTGATCCCGCCCCGAGGCGTCGGCAACTCGCGTGCGCGTCTGAAGCTTGGATTCAGCCCTGCACCACGACAAAGTCGTCTATCCTTCCCACAACCCCCGTCTCACCCAAGGCGCATCCTATATGCGGCCTCAGGCACAAATCGGCCCCAGGCTCCGTCGTGCGACGACGACGCGAAGGCTAAGGCGCGTTTGGACCCGCTAATTCCGCGTCGCTCACGCACTGACTGTCCATATGCAGGGCTTGTTTGTGACCGACGCCGGCGAGCAAGTCAAGTTCTTCCTTCAAGCAGAGCTCAGCGACGCGATTAAAGAGGAGTTGAACCGTGATATTATCGTGAGCGCTCGAGTCGCGAATCGCTGGCAGCGTAGACTGACGGTTCCAGACCAACGGAGGGCGCGTGACGGAGAAGGTTCCACTGCAAGGCTTTGTGCTCATCGACCCACGCTCGCATGGCGGTCAGCGGCTAGTCACGCGCTGGCGCACGGCGGACAAGCCCGACCGGCGCGTTGTGCCAACGACCTTCGTCCGCGCGTGCATACAGCATCAGGGCATACTGCCACCTATCTTCGCGCACCATCACGTACCACTCTTGATGCACCTGCACGGCTCCATTCAGGACCAGTCGGCGCGCGACAGGGCTTATGAGCGAATCTGGGTTTGCCACTCCATCTCACTCTCATTGTCCATTCTCTCATATGCATTCAGCACTCAGGTGGCGATCCCACATCTTCTGCCGCAAACGCTGAGGTTATTATTGTGGATGATGATGAGGACACAAGAGCAGAAGTGCGCTTGGAGTATGCTGGCAGACAGCCTCCGGTCCGCGTCGAAGCGCTCAGTTGGGTTAAACATTGCGCGAACAGTGGCAAATGCAGGTTTTCACCATTAACCACCAAGAGTCGAAAAGCCAACGGCAGGTGCATATATCCACCATAACTCACTCCCTGTCATGCA
This sequence comes from Auricularia sp. M12, assembly GCA_037042885.1. Lineage (NCBI taxonomy): Eukaryota > Fungi > Basidiomycota > Agaricomycetes > Auriculariales > Auriculariaceae > Auricularia > Auricularia sp. M12. Next base: position 1,888,715 of record CM073212.1, read on the forward strand.
TGCTCACCGAATTGCAGCGGTCGACATGAATACACACCCGCGGATGACTATAATCTCGTCGCCTATCTCGCTCGCATGCACCCCGACAAGACGAAACCCGGCCGCTCAGGCAACAAGTTGTACAAAGACCTTTGCGAAGATGTAGGCCAAGATAATAGTCAAACTCCAGCTGCTCTGAGCTAATCTCGTCGACAGCTTGATAAATACCCTTGGGCAGGTCGTCATCCATGGGCCTCGTGGCGCGAACGCTACATCAAGAATCGGGACTCCTTCGATATACGTATCGACGACTATCGCGAAGAACACGACTCACTGCCGTCTACACACGAGGACGCCCAAGAAAAGCCTAAACGGGTCCGTAAGAAAAGGCTTCGCAGGCACAGACATGCTACACCGGATGAAGCTTCAAATGCAGAAGAGGATACCGCCCCAGATGCTGAGCCAGAGTCCGATCACGGTTTACCGCCCAACGCAGCGCAACATGAGCCTGCCCCTTCTGATCCTGGTCCAGCCGCTGCTCCTGTGGCGAATGCGGCTCGTTCGAAATCCTCCGTTCTCACGTCTTCCCCCTCTCGACGTCCTTTGAAACGGTCAGCAAGCCGTGATAGTTGGGGAAGCCAATGGGATGTACGCGTTGCACCTGAAGATGATCGTCCAGACTGGGCAAAACGTGGGCACAAGCGTAACGCCGCCGAGGCTGAAGTTGATGATTCATCGCATGTGAAGAAGGTCCGGCGCGATGAGCAGGAACTCGCATTGTGAGTTGCATGCGTACCTTCTGTCGTGTTTGTTGATCATTATTCTAGAAATTCTGCCCCTTCAGCAGCCCCCAACACCGCGCGCCTGCCTTCGCCGCAAGCTGGACCAAATGCTGATGATTCGGTGACCGAAGACTCGGCATCAGAGGCTGAAGCGAACGCGGTAGACGCTATTGCTCGCCCTCCTGGCGGCAACGAGGATTTGACACAGACGCAAGATACATCTGACGCAACCCAGAGCGACGCTGTCGGCGAGACACAGCAGCTACTGGCAGCACACAACGCGATTGTTAGTGGTCAACGGAACTCCCGGGAACCCATCGCTGGTCCCTCGCACCTCGGCGAGGATCTAGAAGATATCGACGCCAAGTTGGCAGCCATCGCTCAGAAACATCGATTTTATCTGCAAGATGTCGTGGAGGTCTACGACCGCATCAACGACTTAGCCAAGACAAATCGTATCTTCAGCGAAATGCGGAGTGCTGCAGATGCAGTCCTGGAGCTGTATGGTATTCCCCACTAGTGGCCTCGAGTTTTGCACCCATGACCACTGATCATTGTGATTCAAATTCTTGGCCGTTCGATCATGACTTCTTGGGCATCTTCCCCAATGACTGTGGTCTTCTATCTCTGTGAGAACGGAGGACTATCGCTGTCTTGCTATCGTGTGCTATTGTACTTCTGCTGTTGTGCGGTTCGACACCACTCTGTTCCGATTTGTATGTAGTACATTAGGTGAACTGTCGCACATTTCAGAGCATTCGAATGACTTGTTGGTCCTGCTACAATTTGTATATGTTGCTTGTTGTGTCTCAATACAAAATTCGTACAACGAGCGAATGGCCGCTCTAAAGGATTCTGGTCACCATGCCTTGCGACGAACTCAATAAGAAGCCGATGAAACATACGACAGGTTCACTCACCAGCTGCAATAGTGTCGCCTTCGCTTCTGATCAAGATGCGACTCATGTCCTTGTTGACGTCCGCAGGTTCAATTGGCAGAGAGGACGCCGCCGCCACGGAGCCAGAGAGAGTTGCAGATCTGAGTGTTATCTGTACCATGGCGGCTGTATTCTTTTGAAGAACTCTGGAAGGCACGTCAATAGCAGACAAGGGCCCTTTTTCGCAATTCCGACCTTGGATTCTGCTTGATGACTTTGCCCGAAGACCGGTCTAGCGTTGAAACGAGTTTGGATATGGTAGCAGATGCCTCTCTCGCGTGGCAGAACAGTTCTACCTATGAGGGAATCAGAAGGAAAGGTTCTGGTAGTAAAATCCGTGCGCATACCGTTGCACCGACAATGATCGGCTTCTGAATGTCGAATACCATGATCTTGGCCTCGAAATTGCTGGCAAGTCGAATGGGCTCATGGGTTAAACAGAGCACCGAGCCGATGCTCAGATGTATTGGGTCGATAGCGGCCAGATACAGGGTGACGTTGGCACCAGCCGCAGCCCATGGGACGCTGTCTTCTTCGTGTTCGATTACTGTCATGACATGATTCAGAGCCTCAGGGTATATGGTGGGCATGCGGTACATACGGCGGACGATGGCAGTTTCATCTCCAGGCACGACGCGCAGTCGCTCGCCAACTTGTACAACACCGCTTACGATCCTGCCAGAGACACCGACACCATGCGATAGGTTTGTCTGTCCCCTGAATACGTTCGAGAGCGGGATTCGCAATGGGCCGTCGATGTTGCGTTGAGGAGGGTCAAGCTTGTCTAATGGTTGCTCAATGAGCTGAAAAGTCCATTAAGAGGCAAACGGCGCACCTAAGCAATCAACCAATGTGGGACCAGAATACCATGCATTCAACAGCCGTGATTCCTCCCCGTCGCGGTTGACGAGGTTGACACCTCCGTATGCGCAGACGGGCACAAATTTTGTCCGAGATGGGGAAAAACCAGCTTGTCCGAGGAACGTCTTGAGCTCTCCGCAGATCTCTTCGTACCGGTCTACAGACCATTCGACCTGCGATTTTGATAGTTCGTAAACGAACGGATACGCGTTTCATGGCTAAGAACGAACCATGTCGAGCTTGTTGATAGCTACTACAACCTGGCTGACCCCAAGGCTACGGACAAGCAGCATGTGTTCACGCGTTTGCCCACCGCGCACAAACCCACTCTCGAATTCGCCCGTCGAACTGTCGACGACGAGGAGAGCAGCGTCGGCTTGTGTTGCTCCAGATATCATGTTGGGAATAAAATCCTTGTGGCCAGGCGCGTCGAGAATGGTGATTCTTCTGGATGGTGTGACAAGTGTCTGCTGAGCAATATCCATCGTCACGCCCCTACACATGTTTCAGTGACATATTCGCATGGCCTTCTGGAACACTGACCTCTCCCGCTCCTCGGTGGTGCCATCCATCTCCCACGCCCAGCTGAAACTGCTCTTGCCAGCTTTAGCAGAGGCGCGCTCATTCTGCACCCGCTTCCGCTCGTCCACTTTGCCCAGCTCGTACAGCAGACGTCCCATGAGCGTAGATTTGCCGGCATCGACGTGTCCTGTGTCCCTATCAGACATTCGCCCGCCACTCCTCGGCACGGGACGAACCTACGACGACGATGCTGAGCGCCTTGATTCCATTCTCGCCCTCGTACGCCTTCTTCACCTCCTCAAGCAACTTCTCCCGCGCAAGAGCCGCAGGTGGCAAGTCCTTCTCCTCATACACCGGCTCAGGTTCGTCCTCGTTCAGTTTCATGCCAGAAATATCTAGATCTTGCTGCGTTCTCGCCCCTGCCGCTGCGCGCGGGGTCGCGGTTCCCGGGGCGCTCGTGCCGCCCTTCTTCTTTGGCGTCTTGGGCTGCGGTTGCGATTGTTGCGCAGCGGCTTTAGCGGCCTTTTCCCTCTGCTGCGCGGCTGCCCGACACCGTCAGTACGACATCTCATTTTTTGGGCCGGAGCGAGGTGGAGCGGACGAGCGGGGCGAGCGACGTCCCCCGGCGAGCCTCCATCACAACATCGTCTGGACTCGGCACGTTGAAAGCGAAAGCAGGCCGAGCGACCGCCGAGTTCGAGCTGGGCAGCATGGGCGCACTGGACTTTGGGACGGACAGAATACTGCCGAAGGAAGACGGTTTCGCGGAGACGGTGCGAACGGGGTTGAAAAGCAGCATAGTAGACGCGTCTGGGAGGAGCTCCGGCTCCGGTTCTGGGACGGACGTTTGCGCGGCCCGCATGCTCTGGACTTTGGCAGCAAGTTTGGACGGCACTGCAGCGCGGGGCGTAGACGGCGAGGTTGACACCGCAGCAGCGCGGGCAGCCAATTTTGACAGAGGCGGCGTGGAAGAAGCAGACGCTTTAGGCGTCGCAGAGATCGAAGATGAAGTAGAAGAGCTCTGATTTGCGCGGTGCTGAGCAGCTATTGCAGCAAGTTTGGATGACGGCGCCGGCGACGCTGCGGGAGAGGCCCTCGATGCAAGGTTTGATTTCTGCGCTTCAGACTTTGCCTGTGCCAATGCTGCCAGACTCGGTTTTGGCGACGACTGCACGAGAAGAGATGCCGGGGCAGAGGATTTGGCGAGAGCTGCGAGTTTGGAAGGAGGCTTCTGTGCGCTCGCAGCGAGGGATGCTAGACTGGGCTTTGGCTGCTGCGATTTGGACTGCATGTGTGCAAGGGAGAGACGCTGGAGAGCCGAGACAGGGGGTGCTGGAGGCGGCACCGCGGGCGCTGAGTCTGAGATGGCGATAGATGGGCGTGAACACCGGTGCAAACGCGAACGCAATGAAGGCTCGCCGGGACACAATGGGACGGGTGGAGGCGGCCAGGGGTCAGCGAAGTCATCTCACCTTTGCGTTCCTTTGCGGCCTCCTTGCGCGCCTTGTCCTCTGCGGGACGCGGTTGGAAGATCAATCTGGGCGGGGAGTGACGACATACTCAGCAGGGCATCGATGCTGGCCTCGACGTCGAAGTAGCAGTTCCAGACGGTGTCGCTTATCTGCTCGTCGGTGAAGCCAGAGTCGGCCTCGGGGCCGAGAACGTCGCGGACTTTGCTCGCGGCGGTGGCGAGCTCGAGATGCTGCTCCGGAGTCATGTCGTCCTCGCCACCGTCGGAGAGCGTCTCGTCGTCCAGCTGCCCTGTATGCCGCTCAGCCCCCCGTATATGCACGCTGTTCATCGCAACCACGCGCCTTCGAGGGCCATGTTGCGCACGAAGCGATGTCTGGACATGGTGCAGGGATCGCGAGGCGAGATGAGATGAGTGGCGAATTCGAGGCCCGCTGCTCCCTGCTTTTTTCCCCGCCGGACGCGTGCAGCCACAGACATGAACCGCCTCTCGACTGGACTCCTCCGCGCTGCCCCCCGCGTGCGTCCCATGTGTCCGCCTGTGCTTGCGGCGGGCAAGACTGACGAATGCCTGGCGCATACATCCAGGCCTTCGCGCCGGCCGTACCCAGCCGCGCCTACAGCGTGTCCAAGCTCACACTCCTCGGCCGTCTCGCGGCTGAGCCGGAGGTGCGCGTCACCAAGAGCGAAAAGGAATATCTGGCGTATGTCTCGTTATGGCTGTTTTTGCCGTGCTCCAACGGCACCGTTCAGATATACCGTCGCAACCAACAGCTACCCACCCCCACCCCCGGGTCCCGACGGTAGTAAGCACCATGCATTGAACACTTTTTTTAAAGTCGCACTGAGCTCGCTGCAGGCCGCGCGGAGCCAACGTCGTCGTTCTTCAGGATATTCTCCTTCCAGGACGGCGCCAACAACTACATCAAAACCCTCCGCAAGGGCACCCTTGTCTATGTTGAAGCCAACGTCGAGATTCGCGAGAAGTCCGACACGAACGAAAACGGCGACGTATCCAGGGAGCGCCAGATTTTCTGCCGCCACGGTGCGTGCTAGATGCGTATTTGCATCGGGGCGCCCTTCGTTTATGTGTGACCCACAGAGACTCTGCGTGTCATCCAGCACGCAAAACGTCCGGAGGAGCAGTCAGAGGGTGATTGGCCTTATATCCTTGTCCCGCGATATGTATCTGTTATTTTACTATCTTACCCTCAACCGCAAGTTGTCCAACGAACTGCAATGACCGCTGCGTGCTGCCATTCTCACATTTGAACGCGTTTCTTTGGCCTCGAGTTTCGAATAAAGGCGCGTTCGCGCCTCGAAGCGTTCAGCCACATGTCCGGCAACATCGAGCCCCTCCCCGATGCCACGCGCTCCAGACTACGGAGCACCCAGCTGCTTGTGTCCCTTCCGCAAATCGTGTCCGAGCTCGTGCAAAACTCGCTGGACGCTGGCGCCACCCAACTGGATGTCGCGCTCGACGCAGATGGCTGGTCGTGCACTGTGCGCGACAACGGGGGCGGCATCCCACGCGCCTGTCTCGCGTCCGTCGCCCAGCGCTACAATACCTCGAAGACCTACTCTCCGTCCGAGACCAGCTCCAAGACGTTCGGGTTCCGCGGCGAGGCGCTCGCGAGCGTGGCCGACGTCTGCGTGCTGGAACTCTCGACGCGCACTAGGCAGGACGCGGACTGCTGGAGCGTCATCGCCAAGGGCGGACAGCAGATGCACTGCGGTCCCGCCTTGCGTAACCGCGTTTCTGGGCCGAACGGCACTGTCGTCTGCGTGCGCGATGCGTTTTACAATTTGCCTGTCAGACGACTGTCGCATCCCTCCCCGGCCAAGACACTCGAGATTGTGCGCAGGGAGATGGAGATGTATGCGCTCTCCTGCCCGCATGCTGGCTTTTCCCTGCAGAACGCGTCGAGCGTGGCTGGAAGCAGTCGCACGGGTGGAAAGGTCTTCACCGTGCCCAAGGTCTCTGCTCTATCTTTATGACATAAACCTGCTGCTGAAGGTGCTATCAGACTATATCTACACTGGCGACATTCAGACGGCTGTATGGGAGGGCTCTAGCTGAGGTTGGTCGAGTGTCAGTCGAACGGCAGCGTGGGCTCAGGGATGTTCAATGTCGCAGAACGTCGACGAGATCAACGTTGGGACCGAGAACATGCGACTGAAAGGTTTCATCAGTCTCGACGGCGCACCCTCCCGCGTACGTACCCATTTGTGAATCCGCCTATGTGGCTCATTCATACCCTCCAGTCTCACCAATTTCTCTGTGAGTGGATGACCGAGCCAACGTCGCTCGAGATTCACACAAATGCAGACGTTAACCACCATCCGGTGTCCTCCTCCGACCTTTCGAGAACGATCGACTCTGCGTTCGCAGCCAGTACATTTGCCAAACACGTACGTGCAGCAACTCCTCGTTGCAGACGCACCCACACCTTCACTTAGGCGTTCGAAGAATCCGGAAAGTATACTCCAGAGCGTCCCAGTGCGTCGACCGCGCTCAATTTCACCGTGACACGCTCCTCAACTCTGCGTAGATCAACGACGCTCGCCGCGCAAGATGGAGAAACATCCCGTCTACGTGTTGGATATCATCCTCGAAAAGAGCAGCGTGGATAACTGTCTGGACCCGACCAAGTCGACCTTCAGTTCAAGGTACTGCCCTCGTATTGCTGGAATGTGTCGTTAACGCGCCATGATCAGGAACTGGGCAAGCTTTGCAGTTTTCTTTCGAGCGCCATAAAGGCTTTTTTGGAGCGACACGGTTTCCGTGCCGCCAAAGTCAGCAGGCAAGAGGTCGAAGACGGCGATGGGTCCCCACGTAAAAGACGTCGAATCGACGGAGGAGGCAAAGAGACAGCCTCGCGCCCGCACTCGCCCTTCACAACGCCAAAGAAGCCCGTTATGAGCTTGAAACGCCCAGATGTGCGAGCCGATTGCCTGCACGCGGGGAGCTACACGACTGATAATGTACTCAGAGGCCGTTGGAAGACGACGAGATGGAATGGACGGACCCGAATACTGGCGCTGTACACATCGTGGACAAACGGACAGGAACCTCGGTCTTGCGACCTCGAGACGACGACGCCGAGTCTTCAGCTACTGCGGGAGGTACTCAGTCTATCGTCGATACCCGGTCGCTGCGCAAGAGAGCAAGAGGGGTGGACGAGCCTGGAATGCCAGCATGGATGCGGGACGTCTTCGAGGTTTGTCTGGCGCGCGTCTTCATTTGAGAGCATGGTCTTCACGACGTTCTTGCCTACCAGAAATCCGAGAACACGATCTTCCGACAGCCCAAAGAGCAGGGCATCGCAACCATACAACCTGCGGTCGCTGGTGGGAGTTCCAAGTCCAAGTCCACGCCATGCTGCCCACATCTTCCCCCTTCCCATTCCCACTCCACCAACGAAATTTCCTTCACGCGCGACGACCTGCGTGCGGCGCGCGTGCTGGGCCAGGTCGACCGCAAGTTCGTCGCGTGCGTCATGGCCGACATAGTCGTCCTCATTGACCAGCACGCGGCGGACGAGCGCATCCGCGTTGAACGCTTCCTGGCGCAGCTCTGCGGGGACGCTCATGAGCTGCAGACCGTCGAGCTCGATTTGGAGGCGGGCGGGCCCAGAGGTTTGCCCGTATTGCTTACCTTGCGCGAGGCGGACCTTCTGGCGCGTAAGGAGGAGTATCGCGCTGCGTTTTCGCGCTGGGGAATCACACTCGATACTCCTGAGGCACGGGACTGGGAAGGCGGGGATGGCAAGCGGGGCGTCTGGGTATGTGCAGGTTTGGGTGCGCAGTGTGCCCGAATTGGTCGCGGACAAGGTGCGCGAGGTCAGAGATATCTAAATCTATACGGTTTTCTTATTCCATCAGCTGGTACAGGATAACGAACTGCGAGACCTCATCAAGGGGTACCTGGCGACGTTGGAAGCCGACGGTATTCCACCTCCTCGCCAGCCGGGTGTCTCTTGGAATGCCGTGTTGAAACATTGCCCGCGTCAACTCGTCGACCTAGTCAATTCTAAGGCCTGCAGAGGTGGGGTGTTCGTGGTTTTCAAGCTGGACACTGGTGTGACGATCGTTTAGGCGCCATTATGTTCAACGACAGCCTCGACTTGGACCGCTGCATCAGGCTCGTTTCCGAACTCAGCGATACATTATTTCCCTTTCAGTGTGCCCATGGCAGGTTCGTAGACCGTTCCAGTCTTCTCAAAGTCGTGGCTAAACCGATGATGCGCGCAGGCCATCGCTAGCACCCCTTGCGAGTCTGGATTCTATCTTCTCAACCCTCCAAATACGCACCGGACTGGAATGAATTTATCTGTAGCATAGACGCACTAGATGTAGAATAAGAAAGATACTGAGTCTTCCCGTTGTTTCGCGAAGCGCGCGACCGGTGCTTGCCGGTAAACGTGTCGACACGGACCGCGACGATGGACTCGCTCACATCGCTCGTCGAGGGGAAGATTGTACGCGTCTTGTGTGCCATACGCGTTCATCGTCTAAGAGTACCATTCGCGCACAGGATTTCGAGGGCCAGAAGCTGGCCGAGCTCATTTACCGCGTCGTCGCTGTCGCGGCCACTGTGCGTCTCCTCTGAGCGTACGGCCGCGTGGAGCTGATATTCCTCGCAGGCGCTGGCGTTCATTATCGGCTATGCAACACAGTCGATGTTCGTGTGCGTCTCGATATTCGGAATCACCAGCCTCGCGCTCCTCGTCGGCCTGGCGATTCCGTGGCCGATATTCAACCAGCATCCGGTGGTGTGGCTGCCGGAGGTCAAGTCCAAAGAGTCGGAGAAGAAGGATCAGTAGCGCACGGTCCTGGTGCTTTCTGGGCTGGAGTCGAGAGGGTCTCGATCCTCGGTGGGAGGCTGAGCAGATGTATTGTATGCGGTGGTTGTACCTATCTAATGCGCTCGAGTCGCGAGTCTAGAGCTCGACGGGACCCGTGTCAAGTGATCCTCAGTCCTGACGGTACCGCATGACTTGACTTGGCGGGCTTGAAGGACGCTCGAGCACAGGCGTCGGTGCAGCTCCAGTGAACTGCGCGATGACACGGCGTTTTATGTACTGAATGGAGCAACAGACGCAGAGACGTCACCGCGACTTGACTTGGAGACTTTGAGCAGCATAGATCGGTGCGATGCGGTGACTTTGAGAGCGCCTGACGTCATCCTTGCGTTTAAAAGGGGTCATGCGTCCGAACTGACAAGCTACAACTCACATACTCACCACTCCCGCATCCCTCCATCGCAATGGGCAAGAACCTGCATTTCGTCACCTACAAGCCCGACTCGCAGTCCACGGACGAGTACATCGTCATCGTCGACGAGGCTGAGGTCAGTTTGCTCGGCGCATACACGCTATTCGACTCGTCGCTCACGTTCCCTTGAATTTGCAGTACAAGCGCTGGAAAGAAGGTATACACGATCCAGCAGAGTAAAGGAGCACTGGCTGACCGCGATCGCGCTCGATCTGCTCGCGTGCCCCCCACAGACAAGTCAGTCTGCCATTCTGCAGCGCTCACCGTGGCTAAGGCTGACCATCTGCACCAGATCTGTAGCACTCGCGCTCGTCGTCGACTGTGCGTCCCGAACGGTGCTTAAAGTGGCGACACTGTAGCTGATGCCGCGCGCAGCCTTCGAGATCTACCACTCGAACACGGGCCACCAGGGCAAGCTTGGCCGCCCGTCCAAACAGCAGCTCGAGACCGTCTTCGACTCGTCCAAGGAGGACGACGTCGTCAAGTTCATCCTCGAGAAGGGCACGCTCAAGGCCGGCGACATCTCCAAGGATCTCACCGGTCTCAACGCCTCTCGGTATGGGTGTCATGATATCTTGATTGCTGTTGGAGATTTCTGACTGGATGATGATGATGCAGTGGCGGCAACTTTGTCGACACTCGGGGCTCTGGTGGTGGTCTGCGCGGCTGAACGCGCGCTTAGTGAATGGTCGTTGTAATTGTACGAACGTCTTGAACTTTGAAGCAAATCGCAATTGAATCGGCATTTGTCTAATGGCATTCCGGTGGCACTGTGCGAGAGGGAGAGAAGCAAGCCTGCACATTTCACGAAACTACTGACGATCCAAGAACAAAGATGTCAAGCATGGGAGTCGACGGGGAAGCAGGCAAGGGAGTAAAGTCCATATACACGAAGCGACGGCAAAGAGAAGAACGGCCAGTAAACCACGGCGAAGGCGGAGGACGAGAAATGATGCGGTCGAAACAATGGGGATGATGAGAGGACAACACTGCCTGATACGGGGAAGCCAATGCAAAGCAAACTCTCCAGCGGGACAAAGAAGAGAAAGCCTAATTTAAGCAATAACAAACGCCCGCGGAGACGACGGCCAAGAGTGTGAACGGCGGCACCGGAAAGAGTGGAGGATGCTGGCGAGCCAGCCCAGCCGGGCCGCGAGGCTTGGATAGGGATACAGAATGTCGGGATGCGCGATTGATGTGGTGATTCTTCGAAAGCGGGATGGATGGATAGGCGGGCATCAAAGTGGCCGCGTGTGTGTGCGGCGGCCGGCTCAGTCGAGGTCGGGGACCACGAGAGTGGGCACGGCACTGGGCGCGGGAATGGCGTCGGTGTACGCGGCGACGAGCTCGGGCGTCGGGGCGGGCGTAGCGACGCCAAAGACGCGGTAGACGCTGTCGAGCAGCGAGCCCGAGGCGGCCCGGGCCGGGAAGGCGCCGACGCTGCTGTTGGCGGCAAAGGCCATGAGCAGGTGGGCGAAGACGATGACGAGCGGGATGGCGAGCAGCAGCAGGACACGATTCCTGCGCGTCTTGCTGACGGTGCCGACGGGGAACGCGGGCTCGTGGGCGGACGTCGGCAGCTGGATGGCGCGCTGCTGGCGCCAGCGGAAGAGCGGGGCCAGCAGCGGGCGGCGGCGCGGCTTGGGCGGCGGCGGGAGGAACATCATCTGGTAGTCGGCCGCGTCCAGGGGCGACGACGGCGTGAGAATGATGGCCGGCAGCCCGGCCTTTTCGCTCATGTCTGCGCGTGGCGGTCAGCGTCCGGCGGAGCGAGCCAGCGAGCCTTCCAGCATACCGTACGGGACCGGGGCCAGCGTGAGCGGGCGGGGGAGAACGCCTGGGGGGCGGCGGCGCTGGTCAGCCTGGCGCGTGGCTGGCGAGAAATAAAAGCACGCACGAGTCGGGGCCATGTCGGATAAACGGTAAAGAGAGTGCAAATGAGTGTGAGTAGGCGGCGGCGGGCGGACGAGGGCGCGGGCGGCGAGGGCGTTGCTGGTCGAAGAGTCTGGGAGAAGAGGGCCGTTTTCAAGCACCGCCGCCCTGGACACCACAATCAATCACCCGCCAAAATTTAGCGCCAGCCGCCAATGGCCCACACCGCGACCAGCCTCGGCGGCCAGTACATTCTCGGCATCGCCCGCGCCAACGAGCACTACGCCGTTCACACGTCCGGCAGCGGCAGCACCGTCTACCTGCTCGACCGCAAAACGCTCGCACGCGCCGCCGTGCTCCCCGACGCCCACGCCGGCCAGGGGACCTCCGTGCTCACCGTCACAGACGCCCTGGGCCCGCGCTCGGCCGGCTCTGGCGCGCAGTCGCTGGTGTCGGCCGGCCACGACGGCTCGGTCGCGATCTGGGACGACCGGACGGGCAAGCCTGCGGTGAGCTGTATGCAGCCCGCCTGCCACGCGTCCGGCCGCTCAACGCGCGAATCCAGTCTCGCACGACAGCGCCGCGGCCGGCGTGCTGTCCCTCGACGCGCTCCCGGCGCGCAACATGATCGCTGCAGGCACCGCGCTCAAGGGCGAGGATGCGTCCATCCTGTACTGGTAATCCAGCATCGCCCGTGTCTAACGCGCCCGTCCCTCACACACACACGCTCAGGGACCCGCGTTCGCCGGCCGCACCCACCCATGCCCACACGTCTACCCACTCGGACGACATTACTGTCCTGCACTTCCGCAGCGCCGCAGACGGCCCCGTCCTGCTCTCCGCCTCGACAGACGGCCTGGTGTCCACCTCGAATCCACTGGAAACGGACGAGGACAATGCGACCCTGAACGTCGCCAACTACGGCTCCAGCATCGCCCATGCAGGCTGGGCCGCGTCCGGTCACGTGTGGGCGTCTAGCGACATGGAGACGGCCGCAATATGGGACAGTAATGTAATGTGCCCGCCTGCTTGTGCACGACGCGTTATTCAACACGACCCGTTCAGCTCGACCTCGTCCTCGATTTCGGTGATCTGCGCCCACGCGAAATCCCTAACTTCAAAACAGACTACCTCGTCGACGGTTTTGCATGGGGCGGTGATTTGTGCCTCGTCCTGGGTACTAACGAGTGCGTAATCTATTCATTATTATTCTGGCGGTGCAACGACCGTTCTCACGACTGGGGTGTGCAACAGGGGCGAGGCGGCTGTGGTCTCTCTAGTGCCTGGGCGGCCAGATGTCTGGACGCCGCGCATGTTCTTGCGTGGCAATACACACTCGGAGATTGTGCGTTGCGCGATATGGGATGCTCAAGTACGTACATCGATGGGCGGTGCCCCCAAAGTGGGCAGAGAAGCTGATTATCTGCTGCAGGCTGGCACAATCGTCACTGGGGGTGAAGATTCGGTCGTTGCGGTGTGGGGAAGCGAAGCTTTGGCTGACGTCCCAGACGTTCCGATGGAGGAGGATCAGTCGAGAAAGAAACGTGCATGGGACGACAACGAGGGAGGGAACGAGGTGCGTACGGAGCTGTCCAAGAGCCCTTGCGATGCCGATTTAACTGTTTGTAGAACAAACGGAAGAGAATTTGAAAACTGTCGTTCGATACCTGTCGACTTCAAGCGTGCGATCCTTTGAATTGCTGTGTTCTGTACCTGGTCCAGTGATCGACAGGTGGCCGTACCTTCTACCGACGGTCACAATTGCAATGCGGCGTCGCGCCAGCGTCGATTTCAGTCCTTGAAAGACTCGCATCATGATTAAAGGCTTCGCCGCTCATTTCGTAGATGGTGTTCCTGCATACCTAGGGCTGTGTAGGGGGGCACTGTCTTCGGCTACTGGCACGCCGCTCTAACCCCGTCGGCGCAATTAGTCGCCAATGCGCACGACGACCGTCAGCCGATCACTGCGCCGATCCACAGAGGTGCGTCCATCTTGCAGGCCTCCTTTTGGAACTCGCCCACGACGGCGAATGCTGGCTCAGCATGCCCCGATTTGAGAATCGCAGACACTCAATGCGGTCAGCATGCTGGATGCGTGCATGATTTCTACACCGCCACTGCGATTGCATGGGATCGGCATGTTCACCCGGACCTCCGCCTAGCGCTCTTGCCCCGTGCTTCGACCATCGGCACAGCTCATGACTCCACTCCTGGCTGCCTGCAGTTTCTTGCGTCACATTTCCCCGCCCTGTAACCCATTTTTTTCCAGCGGCGACGAGAGGACGACGAGCGGCGAGCATTCAGGCATTCAGGCATTCAGGCACTGCTCCCGGAGGATCGTAAGCTTTGACAGCCACTGTCAGACCTGTCAACGCGGGCTGTGTTTCAAAGCCAACCTCCCCGCCGCGCTAGCGTGATTCGGATTCCGCCAGCTTGGACCGTGATACACCTTATAAGGCGCACCGAGCTAGTCGGACCGGCAGACCTTGTCGTCTTTTCCGCCCACCCACCATAATGCACGCCATCGCCGCAGTCCGCCTCGTCGCGCTAGGTCAGTTGTCCCCGCGACTCCCTGCGTGTCTCCACCCCGCTCACGCGTTCTACAGCCGTCGTTATCGTCTTCTCCATCATCGTACTCGGCATCTCTGCGAATCTAATTCACGCAATCTCTTCTTCCCCCTTCCTGAGAACCCCCAGTTGGCTCGGGTACACGCTCTTCGTTGCTATCATCACCCTGCTCATCACTATCCCTGTGTGAGTGACGACGCAATGTTTCACCTGTCCATCGCTCACTCGAAAACGCAGCCTGGTCATTGACCAAATTCGCAATGGCGCTATAACGAGCCTTGTCGTCGTGGAGCTCGCCTATACTGCGATCCTGGGTATCTTCTGGCTCGCCGCCGCCGCCGCGCAATCGTCGTCGGTCATCATCGTACGTTCATAAACCCCCTCAGCGCCTGGTGGACGTCATGTCGACATGTTCCACAGCCCGGTGGTGACTGTACGATTACTGGAGACGGCGAGTCCGTTTGCCGACAGTTCCAGGCTATGCAGGCATTCAGCTGGCTCAACTGGCTCATCCTTTGGGGATGGACGTTTGGGCTTGTGGTGTGCAGCGTCATCGCACTCTCGCGCGGCAACCGCGGCGTGTGGACTGCCCCTGCCGGCCAGACGGACTTCTTTGCCCGCGGCGAGCAGTCGACGATCCCGCCTGTGCAACAACAGTCCACCGGCGCGACGTTCAACACCTACCCGCCTCAGCAGCAGGCGTTTGATCAGCCTGGCGTGCAGCCGCAGTACACTGGTCAACCGGCGCAGGTTTAGAAGAGTGCCTGACGAAGTCACTTGAAGAACTAATAGCTATCATGAAAGTCTTCACGAATTTCTTTGCCGAGGAATCTCTCGTTTGTACATCTGTAATATTTTTCTGGCCTAATAGCCGCGTTTGAAAGGTGTCTGTGTAAATATTTGCGCATGTACAGTGTTCTGTCCGGATGAAGAGGTGCCTACAACTTCCGCCATTCAAATCAGGTAGATGCGATAATCTGGATCTGCTTCCGGCGGGTCGTTTCGTTGGGGCGAGCGGAAGCGAGAGGCGTTTTGACCGAAAACTTCACCTTCCTCCTGCTTGGCGCGACCACCATGCAGGATCCTTTCGCATATGTCGCCGCGCAGACAGGCGCGAACCCGAGCCAGATCAAGGCGCGTGTGCTTTGCGCTGGCCGAGGCGTAGCACTTACCCCTAGTACAGATGATCGCGGCTTTGCTCGTGAATTGTCCTCTTGGAAGCGTGTTTATTCGCATACCGCCAAAGTACCCTGCTCTCCGCCATGCGTTCAGCCTGGTCATCTCCTTCGGTGTGCTTCTGGGCCTGTACGGCCTCTGGCTAGGAACCACGCAGCTCTTGGCCAGCATAATTATCACATATCTTATTGCGAAAAATGTGCAAAGCCCAAATATGCCATGGATCGTCTTTGCGTGCGTCACCCCAGTGAATGTGTGCTCATTGCCTTACGGTGTCTGCTAGACTGAACATGGCAAATCTGTCTGCGAGGTGCGTTCGCTCTGGTTCTGCTTGCCACTTTCTGACGTCAAACAGCCACATCGCGCGTATGGTGAACGAGGCGCGTCAAACCCTCGGCATATACGCGCCGCGCTCAATGCCTCACAGACCCCAGTCGAGGAGTTTGAGATCTCGGGTGTGCAAATGGTGTTGACGATGAAATTGACCACGTTCGCGTGGAACGTGTGGGATGGCCGCCGACCGCAAGAGGTCCGCGTTCTCGTCTCCAGAAGCCAACTTTCTCACTGGTTTCTCAGGAGCTTGACTCATGGCAACGAACGAACGCGATCAAGGAGTTCCCATCGCTGCTTGCATTCCTCGGCTATGCGTGCGTTTGCCTGTTGGGCGGTTGCAATTGCGGTACCAACTCCATAACACAGCTTCTACTTTCCGGGACTGCTCGTGGGGCCGAGCTGCGAATATGCGGCCTATGCGGCTGCTGTCAAGGGCGCGCCTCTCATTCCCGACGAAGTCAAGAAGGTGCATGGCAACCGACGAATGCCAAAGGGCCGCAAGCGCGCAGCGTACCGCAAGATGCTCACTGGTCTCGTTTTCCTCGGCGCATTTGTCGTTATGAACCCGCTCTACGGCGCAGAAGTCATGCTCGACCCATGGTTCAAGAAGCAGTCGTTCTGGTACAGGTTAGCGTTCGCTATTGCCTCGCGGCAATCGTCTGCTTAACGTTCTTAGGTTCTACTTTATGCAAGTATCCGGCCTCACCGCGCGTGAGAAGTATTATGCTGTATGGAAGATGGCCGAAGTACGTCTTGTGCCCGTCGATATCGGTATATTGACCCTTTTACAGGGTGCATGCATTCTGACCGGCATGGGTTTCACCGGATTCGATGCACGAGGGATCTCAATCTGGGAAGGCGCATCGAATGCCGATATCATGGGTCTCGAGTTTGCGCCGAACTGGAAAATGCTGCTTGATAGCTGGTCGGTGGACTTAGGATGGGTCTCAAAATGCTCACGTCGACTGCAGGAATATCAAAACGAATACATGGCTGCGAGAATGCGTTTACAAGCGCGTCACTCCGAAAGGCAAGAAGCCTGGCTTCCGCTCGAGCATGATTACATTCACCACCAGTGCATTCTGGGTATGTTCTCATACTACAGTTTAATTGGCCGTCTGATTATGTCGACAGCATGGTTTCGCCAGCGGCTACTATGTGACATTCGTATTGGGAGGCTTCATTCAGACGCTTGCGCGCCTGTGTCGTGCAACCCTCCGGCCGTTCTTCGTGCCTCTGGTGCCCCCGCCGAAAGACAAGCCCGTGGACAGAAAGAACATGCCGCTGCCGCCGCAAACATTGGCAAAGCGTATCTACGACGCTGCGGGGACCGTATCCACATTACTGCTCCTCAATTACGTCGCCGTCCCTTTCCAGTTGCTTACTGTGCGACGCTCCCTGTACGTCTGGTCGCTCGTCGGCTACTACGGTAACGTTGTCCTGGCTCTCGGCTTGATCTTCTTTTACGGGGGCGGGACGAGAATGTTGAAGCGAATGCACGCCAAACGCGCCAAACGCTACGAGGAAAAGTCCAGTGGGGACGAGGCGGTCGGCGAGCTCAAGCCGTCAGTCAGCTCCACGGCCTTGCAGCTACCACCTATCGATCTTGCCGCTCGCGAGGCAGAAAAACGTATCCCGCAGTCTATGCGATGATAAAGGGAGGGCTGAAGGCGGTTACGGACACGATGCAAAGCCAGCCATTAGCTTTATCTTGGGGGATCCAAGTAGAACCAATCTTCTAACGATGTTTGACGCATAAAATAAATAATATCCGCTAATGTTTATTTCGTGCTGGAGCCTTCTTACCAACTACATCCTCCAGGAAACCGCCTAACTCGAGTGCTGAACGAGCTGCCTGGTTGATATGCTTGAATCTGTCCGGTCCGAGATGAATGCCGCCAAAATACCGCGTCACCACGATGAGGACGTGATCTATGTCCTGCGAACACGGTTAAGAACGCAGAGATACAATCTTCAAGAATGATCAATCACCAGAATTTGGAGCAGATGCGCCAGTCGACCTCCTGCCGCAGTTTCTCCATCATCGTCGTTGTCTGTTTTAACATCAGGAATAAGTATTTGTGGAAGGGGAGTAGAAGCATCTTACCTGCTTGCATTACACCGTTCACGCTACAACGCCAGGCATTGATGATGGGATGGGCCGCCCTTGCGATTTTGCGATCTGACATGAGATGATCTAATATGGCTGGGACCTATGGACAACAGGCGTTAAGCACAACCACAATGATGGAGGGATGCATACCTCGTTCGGATGAGATATTTTGAATGCACGACCAACAAATACGCTCTTGCGATCGACAATTGGCTCAGCTTCAGCAAACGTGATATTCGATGGTAACGGCACGATCTTTTCCTGCGATGCGGCCACGGCCGCTTGCAAAGTACCGTTCGGCCTAGGTGTAGGTGTAGGTGCGTGCGACTGGGTCTCCTCGCGTTGCAGCTGAGCCGCCTTCTCGTGATCGAGGCGGCTTGTGTACCATTCTGCGCAGCGCTCCCGAGTGTGTTCGACGCCGTCAAAGACGCACACGTCTCCGGCATTCCATTCGACGCCGCTTAATGAGATGTATGTTCGCAGGACGGAGCTGAAGAGGTCGGTGGAAACTCCAAATGGCCCGATATACCGAGAGAGTATTTGGAGCTTGTGGTCGTTAGGAGGTTATGTTCAGCAGGGCGTCGGACGTACTTGGGGCGGGCTCGACTCTGGATAGTCTGGTGGGAGTGAGACGAGAATCCTCAGTCGTATTTCGTCCTCGTCGTGCGGGGGTGGTAACCTGCAGCATCAACCCTCAGCACTCGGTCTCATCGCAACGTCTAACGCGCGCGCACGTTGTCTGTATCACATATCGGATATTATTCGAGCGTGGCCCTTCGGAAGTGTATGGCCGGATAGCATCGTCGCCGTATATGCTCTGTAGCGCTGGTGTGCACCTCGGCATCGGGCCCTTGCAGCTCGGGGACGCTTACCAGCCAGCTCGTCCACTATTTGCTCGTTCTGTATCTGGGATATGAATGCCGCGAGCTCATCGGCGCGCCCAGTGTCGTCCTCGTTCATGTGGTGGGAAGCTGACAGCACGAGCGTCAGGAGCAAGTTCAATTGCCGCTCGCCGGGTTGGCTCTCGCGGTCTTCGTCTGGCTCATGCCGCCGCCCCCGCCCCCTATACAGCTCGTTATCCGCCTGCCGTATAACCGTCCGACCGCTGAGCAGCATGTCGCAGAACCGCCGCACGTATGCCTGGCCCGTGTAAGGAGTGTGCGGGACGTCTCATGAGCGCGTCCTAGATTCTGTGGAACGCCGACAAGGAATCCCTACTCTGGGAGCTCATTGCACGCGCACGCATAACGGAGAACGCTGCACCTGACTGTACGTATAAGCGCACTACGACTGGCGCGTTCATCTCACTCTGGCACACTATAATAGGGCAAGCTCTGTCGGAGCACCTTGCGGTTCCGCTGCCATATCTGCTGTACAGGGTGCAAGCTCGCTATGAACAGGACCTGAAAGGCATACAGACGGCCGGGGGCACACTCAACAACACACCACAAGTCGCACCGCGCCCGCTTCCAGGCGAGGAGGCCCGTCCCAGCGTCACGGTGCAAGCTGGAAATGCGAACGGCCGGGCAGCTGTTCTCACCTCCCCCACCCGTCTTCGGTATTCCGGCGGATCCTCCTCGACCTTTACGCTGAAGCAGCAGCGGTCGCACTTGGCCATGGGCCAGACAGCACCGATGAAAGCCCCGTCACCAGTTGACTCTGGTTCGGACGAAGATTCAGAGGAAGAGGCTGCGGAGGCTGAAGAACGCAAGAAGGAGGAACAAGAAACCATCGAGCGCAAGCTCCAGGAGTTACAGCGCATGATGTCAAATGACTTGGGGTTCGCTCGACCTCCGCGACGAAGTTACGGCTCTGCCTCGCAGGCCGTCAGTCCAACGCGCAGGAACGAGAACACCAGTGGCAGCACGTCTTCTTCTGTGCGAGGCTCTGCACACGGATCCATTGGCACTATTCCATCGCCACCATCTGCGTCGCAGAGCTCCAGCCGCGTGCGGTCAAAGCCGCAGAGCCCGAGCCCGTCTTCCCGCCACTTCCGCAACCCCACCACTAGGTACCCTGCGCTGGAGAGGGCTATTGCGACTACGCACCAGAGCAGTAACCAGGGATCGTCTGCGTCTAGCTTCAGCGACGTTGACGTGAGCGGTAGGTCGTAGGCCAGCCGACCTGACCGTCATTGACATGACCCTGTATAGATGCGAGCGTAAGTGTGACAGAGTCTGCATTACAAGACGCACTACTGTCGCACATGAAGGGTGGAGGCTCCCGGCTGTGCGTTCGCCGCGTTGTCCTCGTTCGCTACATACTTACTACCGCGTAGATCGTCGATGTTTGCTCGCAGCCATTTCACAGGAGGCAGGGGTACGGGAAATGCATAATGACATGTGGGCGTTGTCTCCGTTTGTAATATCTACCCAATGTATCAATTACGCGGCCCTTTTGGTTCTACGCTGTTCCATGAGTGGTCGCCGGGCGCCTATGCGTGACCTCGCCGAGTCCGATCGGTGGCAAATCCAACCTTGTCTTCGTCCTCCTCTCTACGATATGCGGATATCATTCGTGACAGAGCTTGGGCAGACCTATACGGTCGAGATAGACCCTCAAATGGAACTTGAGAACATTATGGCCTTGCTGGAGGCTGAGGTGCGTCCAAGCGCTTTGTCAAAGGTGGCTCACGGTACCAGCGTACGCGTCGCTGCTCAGTCAGGTATCCCGGTCGATGAGCAGAGCGTGTCGTTATGAAGGGCGCGAGCTGAACGATCCAAATGCGACAATGGCCGCATACAACGTACCTGAAGACGCGATGTTGCTTCTGCGCCGAAAGGTCACCGTCGCCGGCCAGTGCGTGCTTCGTCGTCGCCGTGCGCGCTAATCTGCTCACCAAGTCACACTCCCGCCCAATGCAGAACGGCCCAGCAGGACGCCGAGATGATTCGTCTCCAGGTTCTCGGCGACCCGGACCTCATGCGCGAGCTGCAGCAGGTGTGTGCTGGTGACTTCACAATGCGCGCACGGGTGTTCTGAGTTTTCTGCACTCTAGAAACAACCAGCACTTGCAGCTGCCGCAACGAACGATCCTGCGCAGTTTGCTCGCCTTTTGCGCCAGCAGCAGCAACTCCACGAGGAGGCAGAGATGGCGCGGCAGCGCGACATAGCGCAACTCAACGATGATCCATTCGATGTCGAAGCACAGCGACGCATCGAGGAGGCGATACGGCAGGAGCAGGTCATGGAAAACTTGCAGCACGCGATCGAATACTCGCCGGAAAGCTTTGGCAAAGTGACAATGCTCTAGTAAGCTATCGTTCCATCCCATTTCTAGCTTAACTGAATGTCTTCAGCATCCAAGTAGAGGTAAATGGTCATCCTGTCAAGGCATTCGTCGATAGCGGTGCACAGCAAACTATCAGTGCGTCCGCTGTTTCACTTCCCAAATGCAAAGCGGCTAGCTCAATTTGTTCTAGTGAGCCCGGAATGCGCAGAAGCCTGCGGGTAAGACGGACGTTCCGCTCTCAACTACAGTGTTCGCTCACCGCGTTTGGAGGATTATGCGGTTGCTCGATACACGATTCTCCGGCATTGCGAAAGGCGTGGGCACCGCCCGTATCCTTGGGCGTGTGCATAGCGCGCAAATGAAGGTATCCGATCTCTTTCTTGCATGCGCATTTACAATAATGGAGGTATGATTTCCCCTTCGGGCTTCAACCCCTTAGGTCTGCTCTGTTGACGCCCCTTTAGGGTCGCGATGTCGATTTGCTGTTCGGATTGGACATGTTGAAAGCGCATCAAGCGTGCATCGACCTCGAGAAGAACGTTCTTCGCATCCAGGGACGGGAGATACCATTTCTCGCCGAACACGAACTGCCTGACAAGGCCCGAATGCCGATTGAGGTTGACGACGAGCCGCAGACGGACCAGCCTTCCGCATCTTCTTCATCTGCCCCTGCAAGAGGCGGTCATCACGCGTCTGGCTCAATAGGCGGACGACCGTCGCGGGGAGGCGCACCACAGTTCCCCGGTAGCGGCAATACTCTCGGGAGCACGCCAGCATCTCGGTCTGGCCAAGCACCTCGATCTGCACCGACAGAAGCGTCACAGTTCCCAGAGAACGACATAAATACCCTGGTCAACCTCGGCGTCACACGAGACCAAGCGGTCCGCATGCTGGAAGCTGCTGGAGGCAATGTCGAAGTGGCGGCATCGCTGTTGTTCTGAGGCAGGAGGGATACATAATACATGATTGAAAGGTGCATCGAAGGCAATTCTACATAGCAGTACATCACGTAAGAATAATGGATACATACACGATTAAACCTGTCCCATGTCTGCTCAAATGAGGCTCACACCCGTACGCTTCAGGCCGCCGCGCCAGTTGCGCATCCCGCTTGAACGAGAATGTGACCAGTCGGCTTGCATCCGTGCGAACGCGTCGTGGATGTGCTCAGGACGAAGTGCGGTGCGAGCCTCCGGCGGTGGAAGGAATAGCGAAGAGACAGGAGGATCATTGGGTTCTGGTGAGCTCGAGCGTCGGCGTTTTGATGGTGATCCTTCCAGTATGGTAGACTCCTTGCGCTTGCCAAGGGTGACTGGTTCATCAAGCAAAGAATGCTCCTCCAAGGACCGCTTCACAGCGAGCCCCTGCAGAGTGATAGAGCGAACCATCTCGAATGCAAGGAACCCAACGATGTCAATTGTATCGTCACCGGCCCGAAGGTCCAAATGAGGAGGTAAGTTGAGGAAGTCGCGGAATCGTTTGGCTGAGCAAGCAATGAGTCTTGCGGTACCGCGAGTGAATGGGATGGCCTACATTTCCTATAGGTGAAAGACGCTTGTCTGCAGTCTGAGTAATGTTCGTATTCCTCCCGAGTCATCAACCGCGTTGCGTCGTCCGCTTCCTGCGCATGTGGTTCAGAACCGAGGTCGCAGCTCACGAGCGGGATCTGCTGACCTTAAGGCGTTGCACCGATGCTTCATGAGCTTCGACGTCGTCATCGTCTTCCTCGTCGTCTGACTTGTGTCCGCTGCCTTTGAGTACCTCGGAAAATATCGTAGATTTCTCCCAAGGCAGTTTAATGGTAATCTTCTGCGCCTTGGAGGCCATTTTGTCTGCAGGCCCGTGAGAATTAGCACACGCATTGTCCCGCCAAAATATAGCCGTACCATCGGCTTCCTCGATCTCTGGCACGTCAGCAGCACCAGTGTCGTTGTCTTTTGCGTGTTTGCGGACGTCCTTCCACGAAAGGTATGTACGCAAGCGGTTGACTTTGCCCTTGTCGTGTCGAATGAGGAAGATGAGGTCTTCGGCGCTCAGGTAACGCGCGCCACGGCGCGTAGCCAGTTGCCGCGCTTGGACAATCTGCGACCACAACGTCAGCACGCCGACGCGTTTCAGAGACAGCAGTGCGCACCAGCTCAATGACCTGGCTACGAATGATATCTTCGACCAAGTTGACGGTGTCGGGGTTCGGGTCCTTGCACCTCGCCAAAGACGAACATCTGCGGCGGCGGTCAGGATCCGCATGGCGACAACGGTGGTCCACGCGCCATCTGCGAAATCTCCTGCGAGTATCTGTACTCTCGCGTCTGCCTGTCGTCCTGCCCGCCAACAGCCCTTGCTGCCTTGCTCATGACGACGTGGTGTGCGTCTCCTGATTAGGCGCGCGTTGTGTAAAACAGAGCGGTGCAACGTCGGAGCTCACGCTTTTGGAAATTCTGCGATTGTCTTTCGGTTCGGAGCGGATTTTACGCTGACCGAGCGAGCACGCCATCGTGCACCATCGACATAAAGCCTGGCGCACCCAGCCATGACAATCTCAACACCCTATCATGTCTCCGCAGTTTGCTAGGCCGTTGCAGACACCCCTCTCCCAGGCGGAGCTCGATGAGGTCAATGCATACCTCGAAACACTCCAGCCCCGCGACATCCTTGCATGGGGGATCGAGCATCTCCCCAATCTCTACCAGACGACTGCCTTTGGTCTCACCGGTCTGGTGGCTATCGACATGCTGTCAAAACTAACGTCCTCTCCCCCGCCACTCATCTTCCTCGACACTCTTTACCACTTTCCGGAAACACTGCAGCTCGTACAGGCAGTGCGCGATCGCTATGACCTGCCTATACACGTCTACAAGCCTTTCTTCTGTGAGACGGTAGAGGATTTCGAGCGCATGCACGGCGAGAAGCTGTGGGAAAACGACGAGGATTCCTACGACTATCTTGTCAAGGTGAGAGCTTTCTGCTAGCTCTTGGGGCTATGCTTAGACGGTCTTAGGTGGAGCCCGCTCAGCGTGCATACGACGAGCTGAACGTCAAGTCAGTGATCACTGGCCGACGAGCCACGCAGGGCGGAGCGCGGTCGGGATTGCGACCACTCGAAATAGACTCAACGGGCATTCTCAAGCTCAACCCATTCTTCGCATGGTCATTCGCCCAGGTTCACGCCTACATCCACGCACACAACGTTCCGCGCAACGCCCTTCTGGATCAAGGCTACAGGAGCGTTGGCGATTGGCACAGCACTGCGAAGAGCGGCGATGGTGAGGCTGGAGAGAGAGCCGGCCGCTGGCAAGGAAAGCAGAAGACAGAATGTGGGCTACATAAGGACTTCACACAGATGAGGCTGAAGGCGAAGAAAAAGGTAATTCTCCCGGAGCTCCGAGTTGCGTATGGTCGCTCATGGCAATTCTCAGGCCCGCGAAGAAGAATTCCGCTCCCGTGACGAGTTGAGAGGGCCGGAAACTGTAGCGCTTCCAGCTATTGTATCATCGACTGCATAAATGTAGACCGTACGCATAGAAATGTATTTTGGATGGTTCAAGTGGCACTTGTGGCGTTGGGCGCTCGTTCCGGCCCGGGTGAGAATCGCGGCAGCAGATGACCGCAGTTCACGGGGGTAATCCGCTGAACGGGGCCAGTGACTGCAGTCATGCGCTTCGTCTCATCCACCTTCCTAGTAGTACGCAGTGCCCGTGCATACCTTGCTGGAACACGAATGGCGTCAACCAAAGCAGCAGAAGCAGTGAGCACGGTCGCCCAGTCTCGCCCCACAATCGTTCACCCGCGTTCTGCTCGCAGTTTGGCCTCAAGGACCCGAGCTTGATTCACACCCAAGGTCTTATCGGTGGTAAATGGCTGGACGCGAAAGATGGGAAGACCTTCGAAGTCACCAGTGCGTCTATGGCGGCAAATGTGCTCGCCAGCCACGCTGAACGCGTTTCGAAAGATCCTGCTACCAACAAGGTCCTTGGCTCAGTGGCTGACATGGGTGTCTCTGAAACGAAAGAAGCCGTGGCAGCAGCCAGCGACGCTTTCAGGTCATGGTCCAAGACAACAGCCAAGCAGAGACACGATCTCCTCATGAAGGTCAGTTCGGCAAATGACCTCTGCCCCTGTTTCTCATCCCCCCACAGCTCTATAAGCTCATGCTGGAAAATAATGATGACCTTGCTCGTATTATCACGCTGGAGAATGGGAAGGTTCTTGCTGAAGCAAAGGTCATTGGTCTGGTGGTGCGATTTCTTGCGTGAATTAACAACTTGTAGGGCGAGAATGCCTACTCCGCATCCTTTGTCGAGGTACGCTACCGGTTTCTACAAGTTCCATATGGAAGCCTAAGAGTGGTTTGTATAGTGGTTCGCAGAGGAAGGCATCCGGGCATATGGAGGTCATTAGTTCCATGTCGCGTCGCGCCGATCCTCATTGCTTCCTTCACAGAGGTCATACCCTCTCCCGTGCCAAACATTCGCAGTGTCGTTATCAAGCAGCCCGTTGGTGAGGATACTTCTCACCTAATCTCTGATGGTTTAATCAGTTGCCGCAGGCGTTTGGTGCATATTCCGTTGAGATTCTCTTGATTAATTTCCTAACCATTCTCTAGTGGCATTCTCACTCCCTGGAACTTCCCATCAGCTATGATTACAAGGTGAATGCCTCGCATATTTTGCTAGTTTGCGGCTTACATCGTCCAGGAAAGTAGCTCCAGCGCTGGCCGCCGGCTGTACGGTCGTGATCAAGCCACCTTTGGAGACGCCGTTCTCTGCACTTGCGATTGGAGACGTAAGTTGTTAGGTTCTTCGTGTATTGTGCAACGCTGAAAGTACGAGCAAGCTGGCCGCTCGGGCTGGCATTCCTGACGGTGTCATCAACATAATCACGAGCTCGGCGCATACCAAGGACGTAGGCAAGGAACTCTGCGAGAATCCAACCGTCCGGAAGATTTCTTTCACAGGATCCACTGCTGTGGCGAAGACGCTTTATGCGCAATCCGCGTCGACCATGAAGAAGTGCGTGGGGTTTCTCTTGGATTTAACATGTCACCGAACAACACAATCTTGCAGAGTGTCATTTGAGGCTGGTGGTAATGCAGCATTTATTATCTTCGACGACGCAGACGTAGAGGAGGCTGTTACTGGTGCGTATACAGCAGAGGCATCAAATTGGTCCTGACTCTCCTACAGGTCTTGTGGCCTGCAAATTCCGGGGCACTGGCCAGACTTGTGTCAGTGCAAACCGCATCTACGTACAATCGGGTGTCTACGCCGAATTTGCTTCCCTGCTCGCGCAGCGTGTCGAGGCAATGAAAGTTGGCAATGGCCTCGACGATGGCATGTGAGTGATCATCCTCTGAGCTTTCTTGTGCACCTGAGCACGCCCGCCCGCTCAAGTACGCACGGTCCGCTCATCCATTCGCGCGCCGTGGACAAGGTCGAGGCGCACGTCAATGACGCAGTACAGAATGGTGCTTCTGTTCTCACCGGCGGCAAGAGGCTGGAGGGGAACTTCTTCGAGCCGACTGTGCTGGCCGACGTTCCACCAACAGCAGTGGTCTCGCGTGAAGAGACGTTCGGTCCATTAGCCGCCTTGATCAAGTTTGAGGCCGAAGATGAACTCCTCAAACTTGCCAACAACACTGGTATGAAGCATTGGAAAGCTACAAGGGCGCATAGAATACTCAAGGATACTCTCCGCAGAATTCGGCCTTGCTAGCTACCTCTTCTCTCGCGACGTCGGCAGAGTATGGCGTGTCGCCGAAGCGCTCGAAGTCGGTATGGTCGGCGCCAACACGGGAATGATCTCCAACGCCTCCATCCCCTTCGGCGGTGTCAAGGACAGCGGCCTGGGTCGCGAGGGATCTCGTCACGGGCTCAACGAGTACTTGAACATCAAGTACATCGCCTTTGGTGGCCTCTGAAAGGTCCTCCAGCAAAGAACGATCTTTCCCTGTGTATTTCTTGACAACAAATGTACATCAGTGCTTTCGAGTTCATTTGCCCTCCTCGACAACGGTGTTGATGATCGTGCCCACGCCACCGCCGAGGAATTGGCGGACTTCGTCGCCGTGCTTGAGGAATATGGGAGGCTTGCGGACGAAACCAACGCCTGGATTTACTTAGCATGCCGATCTAACCTCAACTCGGAACTGCACACCTTTGGGCGTGCCGGTCATTATAATTGAACCGGGCGGGAGTGTCGTTCCTTGGCTCAAGAAAGCGATGGTGTGGCGAACTGTGAAGATTTGATCGCTGTCCGGGTAGCTTGAGATTGTGTTCGTGCACCAGCTTGTAGGCTCACGAGGTATGTCCGTCCTGCAGCTTTTGCCCATTCACGACGGTTCCGATCGGCAGCGTTTGCGGGTCGGGAATCTCACTGGCACTGACAATGCACGGGCCTTGGTGACACAGTGTTGTCAGAAAGTGCATCACAACTGCGAACTTACTGACCCCAAGGGGTTGCGTCGTCAAATCCTTTGGAGAAGTTCCATTGCGAGACAGCCATCTGGTGGTGGCGGAACGACATCTATAGGCAGAGCAAATCAGCATATATGCGCCGGACTAACGGCCAATCGCGATCGTACATCGTTGGCTAGTGTATACCCCAGGACATAATCGAGTGCATCGGCTTCAGAGACGTTCTTTGCGGGCTTGCCGATGACGATGGTGAGCTCGGCCTCGTAATCGGGCAAGTGAAATTCCACTGGCTGGCAGGCCTTGGGCACGGTAATGGGATCGACAGGGCCGATGAGGGCCTGCACGGGCTTGTAGAACAAGACAGGGTTGGCCGGCGCCTCCATCTTGGCTTCTGCAGCATGGTCGCGGTAGTTGAGGCCGAGGCAGCGTACAAGCCCGACCTGCTCTCTCGATAGTGGCGCAAGCAACTTCTTGACGGTGAGGACCTTGTCCGTGACCTGGGCACTGGGGCCCAAGACGTCGCCAGCAATCTCATAGGCCTTCAGAGGCTGATCCTTCGCGATGTATGCGAGGCCGACGTCGATCTGGGCGTCGACCGGCTGGCCGAAGTGCACGTTGCCGTCCTCAGCAGCCTCGAAGCGGATGAGCCGTTTCCACTGCGACATGCTGGTGAGACTGAAGGAGCGGCGAAGGGAGGCCCGGAGAGCTATGGTGACCCGCGGAGGCACGTTTAAGCAGCTATCTTTACCCCGCACGCAGCGGGACACCGTGACCGGTCGGCGGGGTGTCCGCGCCGGCAGTCGGGGGCATTCTTGCTCGTCAGGGGCACGTGCTGCTGGTGTGAACAGGTTGGCAGGTTGAAGCTCCGACCCTGTTTGAACGGCCAAACAACGCTTCTTCCAACCTGACATGGACCTATCCCGCCAAATAAGTACCGCCCTCGACGATGTGCGGCGGCTTTTGTCCCGCCGTGAAGCGTGCTGACGTGCTGCGCGCAGCTATCCTCCCCTCGCTCGTCCTTTGGCCGCAAGCAACGTGCTCTTGACCAACTCGAACGGGTCATTGCTGAAACGTGTGCGGCTGCTAATAGCGACCCCATGCGTTTTGGCCAGTTCCTCGAATTGCAGGATGGGTTTGACTGTAACAGTGCGTATTGTCATCCCCAGCGTGGCGTGCGGTGGTTGATGAAGCTCGCAGTTGCCTCGAGGCTGCTCACGTTCATCACCTGCTCCCTGCCAATCCTGAAGACGTGCAACACTGATCAAGGTAAGCGGGCGCCACTGTTCGCCATCAACTTCTGACTGTCCGTATAGAAGAGGATGCCACAGAAGAGGAGCGCGCGCTGTTCTCTTGCGTTGCTCAGGCCATGTCGTTGCTGCAGGGCGTCGCGTTGCTGCATTCTGGAAGTAAAGCGTTCCTAGCTCGTAAATGGGTCATGGAGGTTTGCATCTACCCACCTGCCTTCAATTCACGGCCGTTGACCACATACAATAAGCTGTTTCTCACACTACTCATCTGCCCCCAACCTACAACTCCTGAGCCCTCCGTGCCTTCTTCGCCGACGAAACCACAATCCCCGAGAAAGGCTAGCAGCATTCCCACAGTTGTTCCCAACCTTGCTATTGCGGTCATCGACACGCTCTTATGTGTCCTTGTCGATGCACCCCTTGCCATCCGCGCGTTCGAAGAAGTCAATGGCCTTGAAACTATCGTGAAAAGCCTGAAAAGGGTCGGTATCCCACGCGACATTCGGTGTGTAGAGCTTCTAAAATGTCCATACTCTGCGCTCATGAGTTCTAGGATGAAATGTTTAGAATTCTTGTATTGGTATCTTCTGCCTGAAGACACGCCCCCAACTCGCAGCGGCTACACACCGACGCCTTCACTGCCAGCATCACCGACTAAACGTAGCACCGTTCTTCCATTGCAGCCAACGACGTCGTGGCCGGGCACAGCGGCCATGCCCCCACCTCCTTGTCCAAGCACGCCACCCCGTTCACCAACGAAGGCATCGCGCTCTGGCATGCTTCGACGGGAGCTTGACTTTGTCCCAACGACGCCCAAGAAGGTCCAGGTTTCCAAACTGGGAGTCGGCACGCCTAGGGCATCGCGTGTGACGGCAAGTCCTTCGGGGAGTCCAGTGAAGAAACGTGTCGCACCCTCAGTGGAACGGTCTTCGAGGATGCTCAGTCGCGACTCGGTGGCATCATCCGAAAACGTCTTCATGCAGGCACCCACTCGCGTGGTCAATACGAAGCCGTCCGGACTGCGAATCAAGAGTACAGAGGAGAAGAAGGCGCTGCTGGGCACCCTGCTCGGCAACGTTGACGTGTTGGTCGAAGGTGTCTGCAAAGCCGGGATCTGGGGCCTCGGTTAGATATAGATCGTGTTTTAGGCGCGTGCAGCCGCGTTGATGCTTTGTCGCTTGGTGCTTTGCTTTGCTGTCCATTCGTTATATTCCACGCTCGCTTTGTTGTAACATGCTGCAGCTCCTGCGCTCTATTTGACGACGGCGGCCCTATATAGTCCCGTCAATAAGACGCAATGCAAAGGATCCCGGGAGACCGTCCCGTGAGTTCCAAGGCAATGCAACGAGGTTCTGACATGACCGGCTGCAGTGCCAGATGGTGCGGACAAAGCAAGGTCGACCACGCCAGTTTCCGGATAAATGCGCCGGAATCGCGCCTCTGCATCTTCACCTGTGCCCTCTTCCCCCCGCTAACATGTCGAGTCCGCCGCCCAGTTCTCCTCCCCCAAAGCGTACACTGCACATTATGTATGTTTCTCTCTTGCAAGTTGCGCTGGTTCCTTAGCTGAGCCGCGACTTCTAGCCCTACGCTGCCGGACGAGCTTCCGCCACTGCCCGAAATCAAGTCGGATGCGCTACGCACGCAAATCTTCACTCATCGCAGCTACTATGCGCGCCCCACGCACCTATTCGAGGACAGGCAGGACGATCTGAGTCCGGATAACGAGCGGTGCGTGCGCCTGCGCTGTCGCCATTGTCAATGTCTAACCTTGCGCCGTGCAGGCTCGAGCATCTGGGAGACTCGGTCGTGGGCATCCTCGTTACGGAGATGATTTTGGAGCTGTATCCTGGCCTAAGAGTAGGCCCTGCCACGGTGCGCTCTCCCTTGCATTTGCTCGGTCCTTTGTCCGGCAGGCTAATGCGCGCACAGAAAATACGTTCACTTGTCGTCGGCAACCCGACACTTGCCGCCCTGTGAGCGCCTATTCGAGCGCTTTGCTGCACCCGCTTATGGTTGATGAAACACGACCAGCTCTGCACGGTATAGCTTGCCAGACCGTCTTCGGGTACATGCTGCACAGGCTATCACATTGCGAGCGTCACCGAACATCCAAGGTGAGTTCTTGAATGTAGTCCATAAATTTAAAACATTAATTTATCATACACAGCTGATACGTTCGAGGTTTGAAAGCCACGGGGGTTCATTTGCTACTAGGAAACTGAGCTGTTTCTAGGCTTATTGCGGCGGCCTTTTCCTCGAAGTCGGGCTGGACGGCATGCGCGAGTGGTTTCGCTCGCTCACGCAGCCCTGGGTCGAACAGGGATACAGTATTATGAAGGTCGAGCACGGCGTCACCGAAGAGCCCATCGACCCTAAGGCAATTTCGGAACCTCCGAACAAGGACTCGAAGCATCGACTGCCGCCGTCTGTCGTGCAAGCTGTTGGCCACTTGTCGCTATTCAACCAGACATTGGCGCAGCGAGGCAAGTTTGTTGAATGGGTCTTTCAGGACACGGGCATGCAATCCCGTACTCCGATGTGGTATGTTGAAGCGCTCGTTGACAGTCGCTGTGTGGGAAAGGGCAAGGGAGGCACTAAGAAGGTGGCCAAGAATGAGGCCGCTCGACACGCGCTCATTTATCTCGGCGTCTACGAAGTACGTCGGCGCCGCCTGTTCAAGCGCTTGCTTGCCTTGACGGATCACTGCTGCAGCCTCAACCCGCCGGCGAAGGAGACGCCGTGCTCGACGCCGTGCTCGACCGCATTACGCGGAACGACAGAAACGCATCTCGGTCCTGAGAACGAGATGTGGACCCATGTTCTAACCATGAGCACCCCGGTGCAGACGGCATGCTCATGGCGAGAACTTGGGCCGCGCCGGTATTTGCGCTTTCTCTCTCGGCCTGTTTTCCGTCGCGCCTAAAGCCCTTCGTTCCTGTCTTCGCTATCGTTGTAGACCCACGCCCCACAGCTATCTCGCCATTGACTTACCTACCTGTATTTGCTTTGTCCTTTTGCATTTCCGCTTTGCCCAGCACCTCGTAGTTTGTGTATGGAAGATGTAGACTGCCCGCTGATCTGTGACCTGGAGGATATCTTTGTCTTTTATCTCTTTACTGCACTGCTGTACATTAGGATGTTTCTACTCTTCCGCACCAAATTATTTTCGCACATCTCCCCACCGTCCTAGTCTATCCAGCGGAGGCGCGCCCCATACTAAGGTCTTGCTGACAGGGTCAAGCAACGAGGGATACCGCTCGCCGAGTAATCGTGGGATGAGTCCGCGTGGCGTAGGATTACTGGGTGACGTGACTATCGCCGTAGAGCCCAGCGGTGCAGCTTTAAGCGGCCGCTCTTGCTCTAGCGTCAGCGGTGTTGGTGTCGGCGTAGTAGCGGGAGCGGCGGCAGCAACGTTGGGCTTTTTAGAATTCATCTGCTGGGCCAGGGCCTCTTCGTCGACGTCGTCGAATGTGACCTGCTTGACTGCCTTGATCGAATATGTGTACACTCCAAAGACGAAGGCGAGGAGCGCAATGCCCGTGATAGTGTTTCCGAGCAGGTAAGCCTCGCGCGCTCGTCGAAAGCCGCGCGACATGCCCTGTGTTCCGCATGAGTATCCTGGTGGTGTTGAGCATGGAAGGTGGGAGACAGACCCCAGTTCTTGGGTGATACGTTCGTGTCAGATCCCCAGGCCGTTGTATCACTGTCATGGTTGTGAAAAGGCGGGAGATGAGCGCAAACCGCCGCTGCGTTCCTCTGGCAAATCGCGATGGTCTCGACTTTGACAAGTTCACGAAACAAAGACCTCAAAAATCTCAGAATACTCAAAAGTCACACTCTAGGAGCTTTCAGAGCTTAAGCCGCGGTTTCAGTCTGGATTGATTATGAGACGCGTGCAGTCAACGTTCTGTATTATGTCTACATGGCTCATTCGGACGACGGCTTGCCCTGCGCGCACGCAGGAGCCATCAGCATCGTCATTTTCTGGCAAAAACACGAAGGACGAACGATGATCATTTGTGCCAGTCCAGCTAGGGCGCCCACAATGCCCACGGTGAAGCCAGCCCCGTAGAGGCCTGACCAGGTGTATAAGTATCGGAGAGTGCGAACTGGGTAGTTCAACGGACCAATATAAAGCTTGGAGCGGGGCTGACGCAGGTAGAGAGGCGCATGCATGCTCTGGAGACCGGTATCGGCATCGTAGAGTGCAGCGCAATGAATGGCGCACCTGGTATTTGATCTGCTTCGCAACAATGTTGTTCGGACCTGCCGGGTGGTCAGAGCGCCAGAGAGGAGCGACAACGCGCGGCTACGGACGGTTAATAATCCCTGCAACCATGACGGGCGATGTGGGACGGTGTCAAGTCGGTGTCGGGTTTCGCGTGCTTGATTCCGGCCGTTCCGCGTCTTTGAGTCTAGCCAGCCACTTGCGCATAAGTAGGCGCCGGCCATGTCGCAACTGAAGCAGCTCAAGGCCGAACTTGCCAAGGCGGGCCTCGCGCGCCAGTCTCAACCTGGTGGCTCGAAAAAGCGCAAACGCGACGCGCCCGGCGAGCAGGATCGCGAGAAGAAAGCGGCCAAGCTGCAAAACATCCATGAACGCTTCAACCAATTCGACACCAAGGTCACCAAGCTCAAGCATGAAGTCGTAGGAAGGAAGCTTAAAGGCGTCACTGGCAAGCCCAGCACCAGCAAACAGGCGGGCTTGGAGCTGGTGCGTTCACTCGCTGTTAAATTGCAGCTGTATTGACGTTTCACGCGTGGCAATACAGAGAAAAAAGACGCTGCTGGTTGAACATGCGCAGAAGCACCATGCTGGCGGCATAGTCGACCGTCGCTTTGGCGAGAATAATCCGGATATGACGCCTGAAGAGCGCATGCAAGAGCGTTTCACGAAAGAGCGCCAGCGCACCGCGAAACTCAATGCGTTCAATCTCGATGACGACCAGGAACTGACGCACTATGGTCAAAGTCTTGGGAAGCTTGATGACTTTGATACGACCGGCCTCGCGCTCGACGACGACGAGGACGGAGATGGTGGCTTGGATCGCCTCACCGTTGCCCGTGATCACTTTGGCGGGTTCGGTGAAGACGAAGTCAACGACGAGGAAGACGATGGCCAAGTGAGCCTCTTAGGTCTTTGTTCTGTACAGTTGCTCACCGATTGTCACTTCAGCCTGAACGCAAGAAGACGAAAGCAGAGGTTATGGCGGAGGTCATGGCAAAGAGCAAAGAACACAAAGTCAGTCCCTGTCACCTTCTCATTTTCACGTATTTATATGTTTGCAGTATCTGAGGCAAATGAATCAAGAAAAGCAGGAGGCGGAGCGGCAACAACTCGACGAGAACTTTGACGATATCCGCGCGCTGCTGGGTGTCGGAAAGCCAGATGAATTCAAACCGCCGCAGGCCAAGAGCGCTGAAACAGACAAAGACTACGACCAGTTAGTCAGAGATCTCGCATTTGACAAACGGTCTAAGCCATCGGATCGTACCAAGACGGAGGACGAGCTCGCGGAGGAGGAGAAAACCAAGCTCGAGAAGCTAGAGCGCGCGCGGCTGCGAAGAATGCGGGGCGACCCCGAAGAGAGCGATGCCGAAGATGAAGGTCGGCTTCGGAAGAGGCAAAGACGGGAGCGCGGTGGCGACGACCTCGAGGATGACTTTATGGAGGAAGATGAGGTCGATGCGCTGCACGGTCTTGGCGCCGGACTGGCAAAGCAAGGGAAGGTTGGCGGTGATGATGAATCTGGTGGTAGCGATGGCGATGAGGACTCCGGGAGTGGTGAGGATTCGGACGTTGCGTCTGGCACGGATGCCGATGGTGACGAGGGCTCCACGCCTCGCATACCTCGCGCGAAGAAGTCCGCGGGCAAAGGGACAAAAAAGGAATTGCCATACACTTTCCCGTGCCCTTCAACGCACGAGGAGCTCCTTGACATCCTTGAAGAAGTTGACGACGCTGATGTACCAACGGTCATCCAGCGCATTCGCACACTTTACCACCCCAGTCTCGCTGAAGGCAACAAGGACAAGATGCAGGTAACGTAAAGTCGTTTTTGTGTATCCTATCCACATATTCATCTGCATGCCCAGGGATTGTGCGACGTGCTCGTGGATCACGTTCTCTATGCAGCCTCTCCTCCGGACCCCAATCTGTCACTGGTGTCCGCCCTGCTTCCCCATTTAACCCAGTTGTCACACAAATATCCCATCGCCGCCGCTGGAGCTTTCATAGCAAAGCTCAAGCTCATGAACAAAAACCTCGTCCGCGGTCTTGGCAGCGGGCCGACGCAGAGCGACTCCAAGACTTGGCCAGGGCCTGCAGAACTTTCTCTTCTGCGGACAATCGGCGTTATCTGGTCCACAAGCGACAAGACGCATCTTGTTGTGGGGCCAGCACGTCTCCTCATGGCCAGCTATCTGGGACTCTCGCGCGTTCGTTCTCTGGTGGACGTCGCTAGTGGGATGTTTCTCTGCACCCTCGTGCTGCAGTTCGAGCATCTATCTCAACGGTTCATGCCCGAGGCCGTTAACTTCCTCTTCAACGCCCTTCTGCATTTAGCACCTCACTCGTTCCGTGACGCAGCTGCGATCCCGGGGTCATTTCCTTGCCCGGATTTCCGTGCAGAGCATTGCGCATCCATGACGCTGAAGACGAAGGCCAAAGAACTCGCTGTACAGAAACCCGACCTGGCTGTTTTGCTCGAGTCTGGGGGTAATCCGGAACAGAAGAAGGTCGATCTACTTGCCTGTGCACTAGATCTGTGTACAAGATTTGCAGAGCTGTACAAGGGTCTGGACGGGTTCATCGAACTCTTCGGTCCGTTACCAGATATTTTGGCAGCAGTCGATACGCAGCGCTATTCTCCCAGCCTTAAGGCGCGCAACGTTTATTGAGCTTTATCACTCATGTTCTAACAAACTTGCAGAAAGCACACGACAGCCTGGGAGACCGTCTCGGCCGTCTCTTAAAGTTCTCTCAACAAGCTCGAAGACCTTTGCGATTGCAAGCCCACAAAGCGATTGCCATCGCGACGTACATCCCGAAGTTCACGGCGACTGGGAGCTCTACGTACATGCGTGTTCAGGACCCCGATCGAGAGCGCGCCGAGGCCTCCAAGTTGCGCCGGCAATACAAGCAGGAGAGGAAGGGCGCCATCAAGGAATTGCGCAAGGATGCTAAATTCATGGCGGGTGTCGTGCACCAGCAGCAGGAAGAGAAGGACCGCGGGTACAACGAGCGCATGAAGCGCGTGCATGCGTATGTCGTTTTCTCACGGCGAGATATGTATCGGGCTGACTCTTGAAATAGATCGCTGGAAGGCGAACGTGCCGAAGAAAAAGCCGCCGAAAGGGAAAAGTCGCGCATGAAAAAGCGGGCGGGGAAGAAGTGATGCTCAGCATCTCTGCAGTACTTATGGGCACTCACGCCACATCCCTACTAGCAGAGATTGAAAAACGCATTTAATGTGCTTGGAATCTTATGACAAACTGGAGAGGATAGAGCTTTCTAATTTGGTGACCGCAAGCTTGCGGCGACTGTACCATGCATGAACCCAACAGAAGACAACACGACCTGGAGTGTGCAGACGAGAATAATTATATCTAACAGTAAGCAAGAAAGCCAGACCAGACACGCCTCAACTATGAGTGCCGGCGCTCCTCGTACTCGTCGTCATCATCGCCAACATCGAAAACTGTCTGAGGCTCCGTCCCAGCATCATCTGCCCTGGCCTTTCCCTTTCTTCTCCTCCATTCATCGTCCGATTCGCCCTTCTCCCGTAATGACTGCTCGTGCTCGCTCCTCGTAAGCGGAATATTCTCTTCTTCGTCCGGCACGGCGCGCAACCCGCCCAGACGCCGCTTGCGATTACGGCAGAAGAAATAAAGGCCCACACCCACTGCGAGAAGGACGAGGACGAGGGCAACCGAGCCCGCGTTGTAGTAAGCTAGGAACAACTCATTAGATACTGATGTTCACTGCGCATGAAGTACCCACCGTCCCACATAGCCTTCTGCTCCTCCGGCGTCTTGCCTCCAGTGGGAACGGGCGTAGGCTCGACGTTATTTGGTCAGGCTTCACGACAGTCTTCGTGACGTTGCCAACATTGCTGGGTATCTTTGCCGAGCCAGATGCGATGGCCGTGAAGTCAACGCCCATGAAACGCAACATCATATCGTGCGCGACGTGCGGAACGTCGTATGGGACCATATGAGACGAGTCAAAGACCTATGTCCCCGCTTAGCCAAGAAGGGAAATTCAAGAAGAGAAATACGGACCTTCACATAGGTGAGCCTGCGAGACTCCGTCCATGTGCCCGCAGGAGTGCCGTTTACAGTCCACGAAGCAGGTTGTGCCCCCTGCAAGCCAATCAGCTTCTTCCCATGACGCCAGCGGCTTGCAAGAACGCACCGCCAGCCCCTTCTCGCCGTTCCAAGTCAGGCCCTCGATAAGGGCCTCGATTCCCATGTAATTGCAAATGTAATCCTGGTCTCCAGCGAAAAGCATAACGTTGATCTTTTCGAGCAGGCCCGGGAGCAGTCCAACTGAAGCGGCCGAGCTGTGAGTCCGAAGTGCGGAACCCACACGGCCATTGCACTCTTGCCACGCTTCGCTCTTTGCACCCGCATGGAGCGCCTCGACGACATCGCGGCGCTACAGGGGCAATGAAATGCTGTCTAGCACGGGTGGCGTGGAACGTACCCGCAAATAAGGCTTGACGTCGTTCAGGTCCGGCGGCCAGTTCATGCCGCACGCGGGATACTCGTCTACGAGACGAATGTCATAGACATTCAAGCATACCATCTTGCCATCCAATCTGAAAAATGCAAATAAGACAAAGATAGGTTAGACAACGTTCGGCCCAACATACGTGCGACGGAGCCCGTCCGTGAGCTGACCCATGATGCTTTCGCATCGGTTGTTGGACGCTGGAGTGACGTTCATACTCTTCAAATCCGCAACACACGACTCGGCCATCTTAACCGCGTTCTTGTGATCCTGAGCGCATGGTATCAGTATCGAGAGGCCTTGATGCAGTTTGTGGAATGCGTACCTCGGAACCCTCCTTGACGAGTTTCTTGGCGACGGCAAAGTCGATGTAGGCAGGATACTGCGTTATGGGATCTATCCAACCATTGCCAATAGCAACACCCTTTAGAGGTGTAGCCAGGTTGGAGTTAAGAATTGCGTCCGCTTCGAGTGGGCGTAAGCCAATGGTGCAGCGTGTCGAGACAAGTCCGTACCAAAATAAGGTATGAATTGTCCTGCATAACTCTCGCCGGCAAGATAGGTCTGAGTGATTGAATCAGATAGCTATCAGGATATATTAGGTCAACCTCACGTCCATGACTTTGAATTCGGGGAATATATCGTAGAATGTGCGCATGAATTGTATAACATGGCTGGATGCCTGTAGTCCAAGGTCAGTAATTTGCTCTTGCATGCCTATGAGAGATGCGCACGTCTGCAAGATCATGCACATATTTGTCTGAAGACGTGTACGAGAGGCCCGTGCCGGGCGGCTGGTCGACTGAAGGGTATGGTTAAGCATGAGCTCAACAGGAGGCCAAGGGACGCACCGAATACAACATTCGCGTATTCTTCCCAGCCACCATCGACATATTTGAGCCCGCCCTTGTTGTCAATGCGCCAGGGGCCAATCTCCATCATGAGGCCGTCAAAACTTGAGCAGCCCGGTCCGCCCTACAGCCCGTTAGCCTGGACGAAGCAGCTGGAAAGGGTATGCGGGCAGGCTTACATTGAACCAGAAGATAAGCCGCTCCTTGTCTGCAGACTTGCGCGCGCGCACGAGAACATAGAATATGTGGGCCGTGACTGTTGTCGCAGGCTCCGTGGCTGCCTTGGGGTCGGATGCAATGTGACCAGAGTATATGTGTAGTCTCTGTATGGGGTCTTCTGGCAGGCCTGGCAAGCGAGGGACATAGTAGGAGGACGCCGCGAGCTCTGCGGCGTGTGCACTCTTAGCCGCTGGTGTGCCCGGGCATAAGACATCAGCTTGCCTGGAGGTGCAGCACGCGTAGTGCCAGCAAGGGCAAGAGCACCTAGCAGTGGTGCTAATATTCGTGCGGCCATTGGGCTGAGCGGCTCCTGCAAAGAAAATGGAAGGTGGAAGCTGAGCGTGAACCGGCCACGGCGGCTGAGCTGGTCGCCTGCTGAACGGTGCTTTCAACCACCGCAACGTCGCATTTTTACTGATTTACTTGGCCTGCGCGCCCTATCCGCTTCTCTTAATTCATTATCATTCTGCGCCAGATACGTATACCGTCATCTAATAAGTTAATTTCTTACTTCGTAAATCACATCCTCCCCCGAACCCGCTCGCTCCGCACTTTTCTTTCTATCTGAATGGCGTATCGGATACGATTCGATCGCTTACCCGTGTACCAAGGCGTCTCTCACGATTATTTACTACGATGAGGAAGTTTGCGTCGAATCTGCTTGAGGAAGCGACCTGGCGATCCACACATCCCAGTATCATAAGAACTGACCCAGTGTAAGTATAGCAAATATAGGAGAGTACAATACCCATTAACTGATAGGGAAGGAAACGAGGATCCCAGCTTCGAGCAATGTCGCCAGAGCGCCTTCGTCAACAGCACACCAAAGCCGAACCGCATTCCAGCATTTACAATTCCCTGTAAGAGGTAGTCAAAATGCCTCGCAGGAAGAAGCGTGAGAGTAAGTGTGATTCCAAGGGAAGCGGCGAACGTCCTCCGAGTCTACAAGCAAGTTCAAGGTGACCTCGAGCGACTTCAGCGCCTCTGACACATCACTCCTGTTTAGATACTTCGAACGCAGAGATGGTGCACCGACGCGCACAAACCGGAGTTCATGCAGAGCTTGGAAGGCATGGAGGTAGATGATCGGCACCGGGTCCTGCAAATGTATTTCGACGCGGCGCAACCAGGCAAACAGTGGATCAAGCAAATCTTCGTCCGCAAGACGCAGTGTACGCTAAGCGGGCAGTGACGGCAGATTGTGGGGTGCAGGATGGTGGAGCGTAAGCCGCGACAGCGTACTGAATGCCGGACCAGCGCTGAGCAACTGCACGAAGGACCGCAGACCCTGTTCTGATATATAGCTACCTGAGAAAAGCTAGTGCTGCTTCAATTTGTCTTGGAAGAGCTACCCCAGCGCGCTCGCCGCGACGGACTCTTCATAGGGGACTGAGCATACAGAAGATGCCGATCTGCCGCACGAGTATAGTCAGGTGCGGTGTGTTCCACAGCGTAGCCGAGCATTCCGTAGACATAGTGCACAGAGGCCATAGGGTGCTTGGCGCGCACTTCGTATCCAGCGGCGGTTGATGAGCGCAGCGCGGGCGAAGTCCGAAAACTGAAGCCAAGGGTCGATCGGGAAGAGCAGGAGAATTTTCTCGGGAAAAGACGCTGCAGGTAAACGAGCATCCTCGATGTGGCGTTCGGGCTGAAGCAATTGTGAGCTCTAGGAGGCGTATTGAGATATTGCGAGGGTGCATTCTTCATCGGACAGGTGTGTTTACCATTGATGGAACGCCTGACGCATATCGCAAATGGTCCACGCATGACGGTACGACCAGTCTTTATGTAACAAGGCGCTGATGTTCAGCGCCACTTCGCTACACGTCGTCGAGCAGAGCATCAGTTGTGTTGGTCACGGTAGAACACACTTCAAGCTCCGAAGACTGTGACTTTTCTCTCCAACGGTCTGACCGACCTCAGCTCAGCATGGTTTCGCACACTTCGTAACCTGTTATACATGGTCACGCAAGTAGCCAGACTCGAGCGCATTGCTCTTTGCAGTCTGCGAAGAAAATCGACTCCCGGGCTCTGTATAAGGCTATAAGCAGGGGTACTCTGCGAGCACCCAACCTGCAAACCTGCTTTATGGACGAGCTCTTAATAATATTGAATCGTGATTGCAGTTTTCATGTAGGGCTCCGTAAGAAAGTCCAGAGACCCGGTGAGTAAGTGGTATATAAACCAGCTCACCCGCCGCTCGGTAAGTAAGTAAGTACATATGTAAGTAACTGTAACTAACTCTGGGGCAATAGCGGCTCTATCTGCGGTACCGGCACCTATTCCCAGCAACCCACGACCTTTCAGGAATGCCATAGCCCTCTCTTCGCAATAGAACAGAGGGGTTAGTGCTTGTGACGCCGGCCGGCAGTCCAAAACACTCCTTGGGTGGCGATCGACGTGACCTTCCTTGGATAGATTTCTCACATTTTGTTCAAGTGCGTAAGGTTCCAAGGGATAGCACCTCTCATTCGAATTGATCTCTAGCTCATCCCAGGTCATGTATGCTTCGAAACAGGGGGAAATAAGTTTCGGTTGCATCACAGGCTCGCAGAAACACGTGCAATCTGTCTCGAGTGTGAGTGTAGGAGAAATTTAATCTGGGACAGCTCAAACAACCCGCTGACGTCAATTAGAGAGCAAGTATCAGCTAAACTGAACACCCCCTGGACTTCCCTGCACCCAGCTTAGTGAGAGATGCCTTTGAATTGCTTACACTTTCTTACGTGGGGTTGCGGAAGCCCCGGTAAGTATCTGTTAATAACTAGTAAGTAACTGGTTTATATACATCAGTTAGTTACTCGACACTTACTTACGGAGCCCTATTTTCATGGTCCAGACACTGTAAAGGCGTCCGGGCTCATTCTGGAACGACAGGCGTTGCCGCTCTCACCATTCATTCCATGCTAAGCCTGTCATTTTCTGTCAGTGTCAGCTGAATATCTGCAGTGCTATTATACGTCATCCGGCTGCTTTATGTCCGTCATACTCTCGGACTGTACGTTAACTACAGCGCTCTCTGGTCTGGAAAACGCAAACTTGGCAATTCTTGACGACAACGTAATCCTCGAGGCTCACCAACGGGCTGACAAGCTTACTCGCATCGGTACCTATGGATTCAACTATTCCGAGCCTTCATTCAGAATACGGTGTTCTCGTCGTTCTCGGGCAACAACTGCAGGATTCAACCGCGCGTACGGAGCCAATCCGCTCCAAGACACTGCCACACCGATGGCTGCCGTGCCTGACCCCTATGACGCGCTGCGCCACTTCGCCATATAAAAGCCTCGCCGCCTAAGCAACACAAGCTTGATAACTCTTACTCTTACGACTACTCACGACTTTGAAACCAACTCTTAACCACAGACCACAATGTTCGGACAGCGTTCGCACCGTACTCGCACTGCTCGCACTACGACCACTGGTACGACTCGCCAGAGGCGTACTGGCGTGTTCGGCCGTCCGAAGACGACTACGCGCGAACGCCGCGCTGCCGGGCTCAAGTAAGGATTATGCTGCTTCTCTGCATCCTCTATTGGCGCTGATGCTTGCAATCCCAGGGCAGCCCTGCATAATCCCAATACGACGCACGACGGTCGCAAGCGGGCCAAGGCCGAACTGCACGCAATGGGGCGCGGCTGTGAGGCGCACGGCCACCCGTCGCTTGGCTCGCGCATTCGCAGCCTCCTGCATATTCCTTCGCGCACGACCCGTGCTCGTCACAGGGGTTACTAGTCCGTCGAACGCCCCTGTAGCGTCTTTGGATGTGATGTAACAATACGACAAACGTACACTGTACTCCAGTACTGCCTGAGCGAATAAATTGGATTCTTCCTGTGTCAGTTGGATGGTGACGGCTCCATTAAAGCGCGTCTCAAGAACAACTGTTCTTCAGCATCGTTTCGCCGCATTGCTTCATTTATAACATCCGTTCGACTCATTCGTGATGGCTAGGAGCAGCCTGAACGCCAATGTCGCTGTATGCTCAGGCACCAACAGGAAGCGGAAGCATTCAAGTTGCTTCCTATCACGTCCTCTGGACGCGTGCGCTCTTTCTCGTTGACCACAATGAGACTCGCACAAGTCGTCCTCTCCCTCTGTCTCGCGACTTCTGCGAGCGCTAGCTACTTCTCGGAGGGTTGGAAGCCTGGCCAGGCGACCAAAAAACCTAACCCCACGCCCGCACCAGGCTTCAACCCGGCAGGTAACCGCCGACCGCCCCCCGATGCGCCGGCCAGCACGCCTGCTACGGGTCCGGCGGAGTCCTTCTGGAGCAAGCTCTTTACGACTGGCGCAATTGGCAACTTGCTGGAGAAGCAGGGCGTGAACGTGACTGCCGCGTTGGAGAAGGCGCGCAAGTCTGAGGACTGGGACGAGCGCATACCGCTCATCTACGACGAGACTTTCGAAGAAACCATTGTCAACGAGAAACTGTCGCCCGAGGAGGAGAAGGAGCGTGTCTGGTTCCTTGTCGTGTGCGTGTTCCTGCTATCTAACCATTGTGTCATGCTTACGCCGTCACGTTCATCTCAGCTCCGGTGGCCCGCAAGCCAGCGCCGTTTCTGAATATGTTGACAAGCAATTCGACGAGGCGTTCAACATTTCCCAGGTTGAGGGTGACCTGCCGAATGTTCGCTTTGGGCGTATCAACTACATGCAAGTGACATACATCACGACCAAGTGGGGCTTGTGGAAGTCAGTAGCTATTTCAGTATCCACCTGTCTCCCGCGCTGACCGTCTCAAAAGAGCCCCCGCTCTCGTTATACTTACGGACCGCGGAAAGACCTTGCGCTTCTTCTATCCCTCCACGCTGAACACCAAGGGTGCAGTCATGCATAAATTCCTCCTCCAGGAGGCATGGAAGCATGAAGAACCTTGGTCCACATCGTTCGCGCCCGGTGGAGAACGGTCCGTTCTACAAGCTGCATTCACCCAGGCAGTCATTTTGACGATTGTGCAGGGAGTGGATAATGGAATACCTGGCTACCGCCATGGCCTGGGGCTACCACAAACTGAACACCATCCCTAAATTCGTCTTGCTCATTGCTACAGGCGGGCTTACCTCCATGTTGCTCTCTCTTATGCATCGTGGAGATTCGACACCGAAGCGTCCTGCGCAACGAGTCATCCCTCGTCCGCGTTACGTTATTGACGAAAATGCCCCTCCCCAAGCGGCTGCTGCTCCAGTAGCTGCAACGCCTCCAACCACTCCTTCCAAAGCAAAGAAGCGCAAGGGAAGAAATAGCCGATACTGGACTTGTGTTGTATGGTATAATATCTTTATATTTCGGATTTCTGTCGGCATTAGATGTGATTGTTCGTCGAAAATACACCGAGGCATTTTATCACAATGCATACTGCTGCTGTGAAAGCCTAGTTGCGTTTGAGAACCTGCTGCTGTCTGCAGTCGAGGGTCCAATACCAGGCGGCCGGGTGCACCGGCATGGGGGGAGCCTATCTCTTTCAAACCGAGCACTTGCTTTTGCGCACTTTGCCCATGTCCAGCACAGAGCCTAGCTACATCTACAAGCTTGTGCATGCCGCGACCCCCCCGACCGACCCTCTGCCAGAGGTCCTACCACTGAGCGACCTTGACGCGTCCTCGGGTTTCATTCACTTGTCTACGGCAGCTCAAGTACCGGGCACGCTGCGCCACTTTTTTACGGACCAGACAGAGATCTACATCCTTCGATTACTGTACGAGTATGTGAAGGCTGACATCCGCTGGGAAAACC
Organism: Auricularia sp. M12; assembly: GCA_037042885.1. Classification (NCBI taxonomy): domain Eukaryota; kingdom Fungi; phylum Basidiomycota; class Agaricomycetes; order Auriculariales; family Auriculariaceae; genus Auricularia; species Auricularia sp. M12. Next base: position 1,933,041 of record CM073212.1, read on the forward strand.
CACAAGCAACAGGTGAGTACTACAGCAGACAGTGATGATTATTGGCAGGCCTACGACATTGATAATCGTCACACAGTTTGCGGCAATCGCGACGACGAAGGAATGTTCCCACACCTGTACAACGGCCCAAAGCTGGGGAAGAGCGAGATCGAGAGCGTGCGTTTGTTCAAGCGCGTAGGGGACACTTGGGATTTTTCGCAAATCCCGGAGGCACAAAGTTGGCTTGTTTGAAGGCGAATAGTTGCGCAGGAATGCCTGGGCAAACTTGAATCAAATGTATACACATCCCTTAAGGATGATCAGTGGTAGATATTGAGCCGATCAACCTGGTACAACCCAATTGGCGGGCGATAACCTGGTCTATCGTTCTTCTTGGGGCGCGTAAAACCTTTTCTGCCAGCGCCTGGTCGCTCTCTCTCTTTATCCTTCTCCTGTTGCCGCTGCAGATACCGGTCGAATTGCTCCAATGGCCCACGCAACAGCTCCATGCGAATATGCAAGTCGATCTCTGGCGTGAGACGCTCTTGTATGTGCTGTAAGATTGGATGCAGAGGAGGGTGTTGCACCAGCGTCAACAACGTCGCGTCCAGAAAAGCTGCAGAAACGACAACGTCTGTGGATAATAAGTTGTGGAATGCCCTACGTGCCCGTAGCACGATGCGGCGCACCTGCTGGAAGCGCGCGGCATACTCGGCTCTCCGCCTCGCCTGTTTCGCGTCCTGTTCTGCAATGGGAACATGTAACCTCGCAACATCGTCGATCCCGCTCCAACCACTGATCCACGAGTCCAGAACTTTGAGAAGGGCCATGACATCCTCCGCCTGTGTTATGTGTTCGCGAATCGCAGAACGCATCGCTTGCGACGATGTCGGATACGACACGCAAAGCGAAAGGAATGGCGCGAGTTGGGGAAATTTGCCAAGGTGAGCTCCGCTGTCGACGTCCATAGCATCCTTGTCCTGTCCTTGTTGAGGTCCAGACATGACAAGTTTGAGAAGGCGTAAGAGCTCAGTCTCTGGAACGTCGGGGACGCTTTTCTGCGATAGACATTTCACAATGTTGGCCTGCAACCTGATGTTAAATGCAAATCCGAGTAAGAGAACGAAGTTACTTACCCAATCGCTTCGCGCCTGCAAGGCAGGCATAAGGCCGTCCTCGACCATGGAATGCGAGATAACCTTTCTATCCAAGAGGTATCCCATGATTCTTGAGGGATATGGTGGCGAACGGACATCGTTCGCGGGTGGGACTATGATGCTCAGCAAGCGCGTGACAAACTTGAAGGTCATTGTCGGTTGTAGTTCTCGAGCCTGCAAGGATCAATGAGCCTAGTTCTGCCTGTATAGCGCGCATATGCTTACCTGCTTTGCAAGGCGTTTATTCGAAGCCTCAGGATCTTGCGCGCCTTCATCGGACAATGCGCCGTCAAGTAGATGCTCTTCCGCATTCCCGTTGACGGTATGCGCAGATGCCGTATTCTCGCCTTTACGCCTAGTGCGCCGCGCGAGTCGGTCTTTGAGCAGCTCGCGCTCCTGAGTATGCCAGTCGAAGAATATCTTCTCCACTGCTTCTTTTGATGTCTGCTTCATGGCCACCTCGAGAGCGTTCAACATAGCTTCTCGTTTCGACTCCAGCAAGACAGTCTCGGCGTCATCGTCGTCGGGTGTCGATGCCGACTTCTGCGGGGCAAGCCATCGGGCAGTGCGCTCGGCGTGGCCGAGCACGCTCGCGATAGACGAGCGGGTTGGCACAATGCACGATGCCAAGAGTACCGTCGAACGGAGGGAAGTGTTGTTTGAACCTTTTGCTTTTCCCTTTCCGCGAATGGTAGACGACGCGGAGGGCGAAACTACTACTACCACCTGGGAGCCTTTTGCGTGAACGAGCTGCAATTCGATGCCGCCGTCCTTTGTAGCAACGTTGGAAGGGATGGATCGACTGCAATGCGCAAGGACCGCCGAAAATCGTAGGTCCCAAAGAAGAAGAATCAAGCCTCCGTCGCTACTCGTTTCGGTGGCAGCCAGAAGGACATACGACGAGCCCATAGCCAATATACTGGCGTTTGAAAGCGACAATCTTGACGATAAATGAACCTTCTCGGTTCGTTCTGTCAGCTTCACCGAGTCGCCGTCTGCTCCAAGAGTGTAAAGCTGCCACAAGCCCGTGGCTCCTAATTTTGCGTTAGAGAGCGTTCGATTAAATTGAAATAAATACGCACGAAGGATGGAGACGTGCCCGCTAGGATCGCATGAGATGTCCACGATGTCCTGATTACAATGTTATTAGCGGGGCGTGGTAAAAGACCTAGAAATGTGCGTACGTTGCAAACTAGCGAAACATCGCAATCTAGAGGCTCCGCAACCACGCCAGACTCGTCCACGACGATTGCTTGTACTCTTATCGTGTCGTCCTCCTCGATGAAGATAACAGCAACATTGCTCGACCGGGAGTTAATGTTGGAAGGTAGGAAGGCGCATGTTGGACCGTCGAAAACGAATGCTTTCCGTACGGAGACGCCTGGCGAAAGACTCGAAGTCGGCGCGTTGAGTACTGACAGATCATTGGCTACCGACAGTACACATCCATTGTGCGCTATGACAACCATTCTGCGCAGTTTTCGTGCGCATAAATGTATGCTGTGGATATTTTGGGGGACCTAGTCCCAGTCAGTATGAAAGCCTGAGCGCAGCAGGACGGACTCACAGTGTTCGATAGCTTAACCTGAGAGGTTCCCTCTTGCTTATCTGAGATGCTGCCAGCCCAGGAGCATAGCTCCGTCTTGTCCTTTCCAGAAGCCAGTGCAGCGTAGGTTATCGTCTGTCCATCGTTGCCCAGCTGGGACTGTGCGGCACAAACAAACGTCGCGGACGGCCCAAGCGCGTGCGACGCGACGGAATGCATGCTCGACGTCTTTATGGTATGAGAACTCGGGTAAAGAGCAAAAATATCCTGGGCGCACGTCGAGAATGTGGATGCCATCGCCCTGAACGGCGACCGTGACCAATTCGCGGTCGGCGCGAGTCACATGTGCGTAGACATGTTTGGTGCGCGTCGCAGACCACTCTGTGCGTGGTGGGAGGTCGTAGGATGCAAGTACTATGGGCTCGGCCACGCGTGCCACGGTGCTCATCGTTGCGGAAAAAAGCAGCGGATTTTGCCGCGTAAGCGCCCAACTGTAGCTCGACGTGACACCAGGCTGAGACTCCCGGGTTCCTGTTCAGCATTCGTGCCAGTAAAATCACCCAGGCCCGCCCGAATCACATAGCAAGGCCACCTTCGCCAAACCTGGAACCCCCGCGCCTGCTCTCGCCTTTTGGTATAATCGTGGGCGCCCAGCACGCTACTCGTGCGTTCATCTTGCAGTGCACGAACTCTTGCGAGCGGAAATGAACTTGGGGGTACCGATGGGATATCAAACCATCGTGAAATGGCAAGCGGCTTGTTGATCTTTCGCGGAATGACACTTCGCGCGTGATCGACCTGGGCTTGACTTGTTCTGAGCACCCAGCGCAGACGGACCCACGCTTTTTGCACACCGAATACTCAATTACTGCCTTGAAGAATCATACTTCTCGGTTTGCACGAATCTTCGCCACAACCACGGAGTCGATAACTGGTTGCTATCGCCGTTTTCGGTCGCTATCCGTTTATTGTTCTACTGTAACCACCGCCACACCCAAACATATAAGAGGCACCTCGCGACGATGCTTCTATAACCACTTTCTTCTGCTCTCTCATACTATGAGCTGCATCACCTGCGGCCTGGAGGTTTCGCGAGGTTCTTGCGACGTTATCGTGAACCCTCAGCGCCGCAGGTTCACAGGGTTGGGTTACGACGAGACTACGTTCAAAGTCCACGATGTGAAACTGGGCTTCTTTACCTATGGGACGAAGGGCACAAAGTCTGCGGCTTGCTTATGGTGGCATCACATTCGCAAGGACTCTGTCTACCCTTGCTACAAGATCGACCACCAGGCTATCGCGGTATTCAACGGCCACAAGATTCTCTCCAAAGACACGATCGCAGCATTACGTTCCAAGCCGGAGGTTGGTCGTTTCAAACAGGACATGGCGGCCCTGGAACGCGACATGAAGAAGGAATACCTTCGTCGTATGACAGCCGCAGCCGCCGCTAAAGAAGCCGCCCTTTCTTCGCTCGACGTGAGCGAGCAGCTGATGTCGACGGGCGCGCCTCCAGTGCAAGGTCAGCGTCGTCCGCAACCGACGATGGTCAGGGAAGGTGATGTTACTCTTATGGTTGCTGCCCGGTTTGCTGACGGCCTGCCCATCTCATTATAGCGTCTGCAGTCAGTTCGAACGCATCTATCAGGACAGTGGCACGTCTCCGCCCTGTTCAGAGGCAGGTGCCGGCTGGTAGTTCCTTTAGGGTTACTGCTGCGACTCAAGTTGCGCGCGGCGGCTCTGCCAATCCCGTAATATCTGTTGCTCAACCCCCAATAATCCCACCCGCGCCAGGACCCCCGACTATCACCCGTTCGACACACTTCACCGCCCAACCGGCTCAGTCGCTGCAATGCGGTATGGCAAATGTCATAGCTATGCCAATCATGCCGCCGTTGTCAACTCGCGTTGTACCTTCATTAACTGGGCCGACAGTGCCAACACAATTGTTGCACGGCAGTCAACCATTCAGCAGGCTCAGGCTGGTGGACCTACTGGACGCAGACCATTCGACGACCCTCCACCTGCCTATGAGCCTCCGCCTGCGTACAGTCTTAACGGTCACACATTGACTGCCAGGGCCAGAACAGCACAGGCGCCTCAAGAAAACTCGGTCGTTCGCCCCAACGCACCCGAATTGTCGGCAGGACCGCTACCCATGAATCCTGCTCCAGCGGTTATCCCTAGCCTCCCGCCGCCGGCGTCTACACGTGCTCCCTTGGTTACTTTCGAGGCCCCTTCCGCTGATGCGGCCTCGTCCGGTTTCAATGTGCAGAGGCGCCGGATAGCAGGACGTACCCGCGTTTCCCAACCATCGCGGCAGACCGGGCGGTTTGCCAACATCGACTTCCTGCTTCCCGCAGCGCAGGCAATCCTTCCCGCCACCTCTCAGCCATTCTCATTTGCCATACCTGCAACGGCTCCCACCATGCCCGTCTCTGACACTGCCCCTACTCCTCCTCCTTATTTGGGATCGGTAGTCGATGTTCATAACGTCGCCGACAATGTCGAAGGGGCCGCGCTCACGCCCCCGTGGAGGCCCTCTGGCGCTGGCCGAAACCCAGCTCCAGCGCATTCGCCCGCGGCAGCTTTCTCCGCGGAAGAAGCACACCCGCCCCGGGGCCCAGGCTCGGTCGAAGAGCAGGCTGCAGTCGATGTTCAACTTCGCGCTCACGCTCCCGAAACGGTTCAGTTGGCCGCGGCGCGTCCGACGTGGTTCACGCGCCACTTCCTGCAGGCCGTGGCTAGGCTGGCCCTTAACCCGCTGGCGCAAGGCCGCGCCTCGTTTGGGTGGCCTTCTGATTCTATGTGAATCGAGTCGCGCTGGCCGCGTCGGAATGGATGGTCATCTTGTCTTGGACATCTCGTGTTGGTCGCGCCGTGACCCCAGTTCCCGATCCTGCCAATGTCTGCAATCGCTCGTCTTACTCTCCCTTCCGGGCCATCCACTCTCGCTTGTCGCTTGCTTTGCTGTATCTTGCTCTGATCGCGCCGGATAATTCTGTTGTTCCCCACCAATGTACTTACATCTCCACAAATACAATGCCGCTTTGAAGAACCCCGTATAACGAGGACATTTGTTGCAGGATCATCGTATGAAAATCCGAGAGACCAAGTGACTAAAGCGTACAAGACACAGACGGATGAGGACGGATGACCAGACCATGTATCTACGCAGGGATTGTGTGAGGCTGTCGAGACAAGAGAAAACATGAGAGGCACCAAGGGAAAATGAAAACTATGTGGGGGGTAGAGAGAGAGAGATAAGTCAGTCAAGGATCGTGTCGGGTCGTCGTCGGGAAACAAAGAAACTACGAGTAAGTATGGACTATTTGCTAGTAGAGAAAATCCTCGAGGGTTGCTTGGCCGCTGCCGGTGCGCGCCCAAGTCCGCGCCATCCGATCCTCCACGCGGTCCTCCATGCGCGGCCCGTTGGCGTGCGCGGTGCTCGCGGGCGTCATGGAGAAGAGCGTGTTCCACCAGCCGGTCTTCTTCTCCTCCTCCTTGCCCTTCCCCTTGCCCCTGCCGTCCTTCGCCTTGGGCCTGTCGAACCCCTTCCGGGTGCCCTCGGCGCTATACGGCTCGGGCAGCTGGGCGAATGCCACCTGGCGCGGCGTTGAGCGGCCACTGCTAGGCGTGCTCATCGAGTCGCGCGGCGAGCCGTTGCCCAGCTTGATGGAGGGGCGCTCGGGCCGCGCATCGCGCGTCGAGTGCGTCCCTTTCGTGAACAGCCGCGAGACGCTCGCCGTCGCCGTCGACGTCCCCGCGAGCGGCGTTACGCTTGGCGAACGGGGTAACAGGAACGCCGGCACCTTTGGTGGCGCGGGCGGCGCGCTATGCGGCTTATCGCGCTCGGTACGCGAAGGCGGCGCCTCGTCGAGGATTTTGCGCAGTGACTCGACGGTGCGCGCTACGTTCGGCCCCGAGTTATTGTCGGACGACTCCGAATTCTCCGGCGGCGACTCTTCCAGCGGCGGCGTCATTGGGCGCGTCATGGGCGGCAGCACTGGGGTGTGGAGCATTGACAGCGACGGCGCGTCCGCCCGACTCGGCGTGGTGGACCGGGAGCGCGAATGCCCCCGCGAGTCTGACAGCGAGCGCGAGCGGCTCATGGCAGCGCCGCCCTGCTGGAAGGAAGCCGTGCCTGCGTACACGCCACGGCCGCGGGAGCCAGAGCTTCTTCTGTGGGAGTCTGACGATAGCTCGAAGCTGTGGCGGGAGGCAGTCGGCGGCGGCGAGGCGACAGACGTCCGCGAGGAACCCGCGGAACGCGGTGATGTGACGCCCGAACGATGGCGCCTGTGGCTTGTATTCCAATCGTACGATGGTTCGCGGCGGGCGTATCCATGTTCGATAAAGCCGGGAGTAGACGCGTTAGAGTGGTACATGCGGAGCGCGTCGGGCCTCCGGTGCAAATGCGAATGATTGTGGACAGGCGTCGGGCGGAAGGACGAGATGTGGGAGCTGGTCTGGAGGCCGATGGTGGAGGGCATGTAGATGGACTCTGAGTCTGCGGTGGATTCCGAGGCGTCGCCCTGGGAAGACGAGACGGAGACGTATTGTGTCATTGCTCGCGGCGGCACGCCCATATACTCTCTGAGACCAGCCGTGGGCGGCGAGTGCGAGAGACGGATACGTGGACGCAGATCGTCGTGCTGGTCATTCGAAGACCTTCTTCGACGGGAAGAGCGCGACGCCAGCGCATGGATGGGTGGTGGACTGGATCCCCCGCCGCTGCCGGTGGGCAGGCTTCGGCTGATGGAGTCCGTGTCGCCGTACAGATCGCGCACGTCGCGCACAACGTCCTCGAGACCGTCCATCCACTCCTCGTGCACGGCCGAAGAATCGCGTATTCGATTGTTCAGGAAGGTCGCGGAGAGCTCCAGGTTGCGGTCCAAGATACGGTCGTGGGCCATGGACGCGGACAGGTTCGAGCGCGTGTTGATGGTCGACTGCAGCAGCACGTTGGAGAGCTCGAGGGCGTGGACGGAGCGCTCAAGCAGCGAGTCCAGATACGGGTCCGTCGACGGCTGCTGGGCAGATGATGCGCGGCGCGAGTGATGACGCTTGCGCAGCGGGCTGGTCGGCGTGCGGACTGCGTGCGGGCGGGCGTCGTCGTCGTCGTCGTCGGCGTCGGTGCTGTCGCAGTCGGCGTCGTCTGCGGACTGCTGGTAGTCGGGCGGCTTGTCCGAGTAGGCGGCGACGGAGCGTGCGGACGAGTAGGCTGGCAGCGAGGTGTAGGTGGTCGACGAGTCTGACGAGAGACGGAGGGCGTGCCTGCGCCGCTGCTGGGAGTGCTGGCGCGAGATAGCGTCCATGGCGAGTCAGAGCACACGGGGATATATATCCAGGCGCCTGCACCCGTCGCGGACGCGGAGGGGACGAGTCAAAACCTGCTCGCGGATCTGGGCGCTTTGCCTCCGGGCCGAGCAATCCTGGCAGGTCGATATCCCCTATTCTTGCCAGGATAATAACGGGACTGTACCTGACAGTACTTATTGTCGTCTGTAAAACGGGGTGTAACATGCACATTCTGAATCCACATCTGATTCTTATTGTACATTTATTTTTCTACACTTTTTGAAAGTAACAACTGCGATTGTGGCCCGATAACAACAACTCGCGTGCAGTCGCCTGGGCTGCGGACAGTAATGCGGCCTGATCATGGGCGACGCGTTGGGGCAGAGGAATAACGCGCTCTGCGGAGTTGCCGGTCGTTTGCTTTTCTCAATGGGCTGGCTCAGAACGCTGCTGAAGCCCGTCGCGTACCTGCTCACGCTCAAGGTCATCGCCCAGGCCGTGCCGCCTATCCGCTACTATGTCCGGCTGTTCCTCTATCTGTCCGCGCTGGGCATATGCTCGGCCGAGGGCGTCGTCCTGGCGGTCATCCTGAGTCTGGCGGGCCAGCGCTTCAACATCAAGTACTATGTCGCCCGCTCGTTCTACCAGCTGTGCGGCCACCTGCTCGACATCGACATCGTCGTCGAGGGCGAGGAGCATCTCAGCGTCCGCCCTGCCGTGCTCGTGGGCAACCACCAGAGCATGATCGACATCCTCTACCTCGGCAGGTCAGCAGCCAGCCAGCCAGCCAGCCCGCGCTTGCCTCGAGCCTGCGCTAACCGTGCGACAGAATATTCCCCAAGCGCGCGAGCATCATGGCCAAGTCGCAGCTCAAGTGGACGCCGCTGCTCGGGCAGTGGATGTGGATCGCAGGCACCATCTTCGTCGACCGCTCGCACAACAAGCAGCAGGCCGTCGACGCGCTCACCAAGGTGGGCCAGAAGATGAAGGCCCAGCACACATCGCTCTGGATGTTCCCCGAGGGCACGCGCTCCATGCGCCAGCACGACGACCTGCTCCCGTTCAAGAAGGGCGCCTTCCACCTCGCCATCCAGTCCGGCCTGCCCATTATCCCCGTCGTCTGCGAGAACTACTGGCGCCTGTATCACAAGGGCGTGTTCGAGGGTGGCACCCTCAAGGTTCGCGGTGCGTCGCCTGCCAGCCAGCACCCGCGGCACGCACATGCTCATAAATCTCACAGTGCTGCCGCCGATTCCAACGGCAGACCTCACAGCAGACGATGTAACAGCGCTTACTGAACGCACGCGCGACGTCATGCTCCAGGCACTGCGCGACATCTCGCGCGGCCCGTCGGCGCGCGTCGAGTCGCCCGCACCTGAGCAAGTGCAGGAAGCACTGGCGCCTGCCCCCGCTCCCGCCCCCGAGGCCGAATCCAAGCCCGAGCCCGCGCCTGCGGCCCCGCCCGCCGCGCCGGCCCCGAGCACCGACTCGTCCACGAGCGACCTCGGCGCGCATGTGCGGCAGCGCACGATCAGCGTCGCGTCGAGTCGCGGCGGGGAGACGGAGGAGGACGAGGGCATGGTGCTCGTCGGCCGGCCGTGACACGCAAGCCCGCGGCATATGCATGCGTTCTTTGCGCGCCGGCAGCAGCGGTGGCGGCGGCATTCCCGCGATTGTACTGTATGCACGCGCGATGCTCATTGGTCCTGGCCTGTGCGCCGCACAGTGCCCGGTGGGAAAGGGGGAAGGTAGCTGTTGGAGCACTTACTTTAGGGGACGGGGAATTCGTTTGTCAGACTTAGTCACAATTGACACGCAGCGCACGTTCGTACGTTCGATAACGCACCCAGCCCTGGACTGTCAGTATATGAAGGCTTGGGCCCACTGGACCAGGCTCGGTCCGCCTCTCTGGCCGCTCCTCCCGCGTCGCTTGCCCAGACCCACGATAATGACTCGCATGACCGCCGACGCTGGAGTCTCCAAGAGGCGGCTGCCCGTCTGTGTCCTCTTCGCGTGCGAGTGAGCGTTACTGAGCGCCGTCGAAGGCATGCTGGGGCCACCGCGGCGCGAGCGCGGCCTTCCCGGAGAACACCATCGCGAGCTTCCAGGCCGCGATCCGCGACGGCGCGGAGGGCATCGAGAGCGATGTCCACGTCTCTGCTGACGGCGTTGTGCTTATGTTCCACGGTGCGCAGCCGGCGCCTACGCGTTGCTTCGGAGTTGCACCGAGCGCGACTGACTTGTGCTCGCCGTCCATGGCGCTTAGACCCTGCGCTGGGACGCACGACGGACGGCGCGGGCGAGATCCGCGAGCGTAATTGGCACGGCGAGAACGGGATGCACAAGCACCGCACGCTCAAGGCACCGTACGCTGCATGCTACATTCACCAGCGACGCCAGGAACTGAACGTGATTCCCAGGCATCAGCCCATCCCGACGTTCGACGAGACCGTGGCGCTGCTCATGCAGGTCCGTCCTGGCGCCGCCGCGCCCATTCCTGACCGCCAACGCGTCGATAGGCTGAGAACCGTCACGTCGAATTCAACGTGCGCGGCTTCAATCTCAGTCGCGTCCAAAGCGGCACTCACTCCGGCCACTATTGCAGGTCGATGTCAAAGTGTGGAACAACGGGGACCAGCTCTTCCAGCTCATGAAAGCCACGATCGAGGCGCAGGAAAACTGGCAGACCGACCTGGCGCCGCGCATCCTGCTTGGTCCGCCGTTCGTGTGCGCCGCCGCGTTCTGGAACTCATCCTTTCCGTTGTTGTTGCAGGCCTCTGGCACCCGCGTTTCATCGAGCCTGCCAAGACGCACGTCCCGTACTTGCGTCGCGCGCATATCGGCCTGTCGCCCTACATTGCGCGTCAGTACTTCTGGGACGCGTGCGAGGGGTTCAGCATGAACTTCTCCGCGCTCAGCACACAGGTGGGCCAACGCTTTCTGGGAGAGTGCAAGGCGGCGGGCAAGAGCGTGATGGTCTGGACAGTGAACGATCCCGCCGCAATGATCGAGGTTGTGCGCTGGGGCGCCGATGCCATCCTCACCGACGTGACGCGGAAGTGGCTCGACTTGCGCGCCGCGCTCGCGCTCGATTATGAGGGTACCGTCTCGCAGTTCGGGAGCAGGACATTTTGTGGACCAACTGGATGTACTACACGCCGGCCCAGCTCGTGTTTTGGAGGGCACAGCGTGCGCGGCTCGAAAGGATTGCTGGGCCTTTGGACATCCCGCCTTTGAAGGCCGGGGATCCTGTGCCCATAGTCGATGCCTCCTCTTCCGCGTAGAACGCTGGTCTGATCAGTATTGACATAGAGATAGATTTCTACTGGTTTCCGATCGGGACGTATATGCGCGTCTGAGCGCGTTATGTACAATTGTTTGTCCTCGCTTGCACTTGTCCTTTCACCATGTCCTCGAACGAACGGATTCGCGCAAGAGTTAGATCGCGTTCTCCTGCGAAGCCTGGGACTCTGACGGGCCGCCTTACAGGGCATTAGCATTTACCGCCCAATCGTCTATGGCAATTGCGCATTCACGCTCACGCCCGAGGAGAAGGAGAAACTCAACACGCCGCCGGACCACACGCACCGTTGGACCGTCGCTGTGCGCAGCGCGGCCTCTGTGCCTGGCGATGTTGGCGGTGCGGACGATATCACCCACTTTATAAAGCGCGTCACGTTCAAGCTACACGAAACCTATCCCAACCCGAATCGAAGTGTGTTTGCAGCCAAACCCTCGCCTCGCATCAAAGAAATGCCAGCTAATATTTCTTTGCAGGCATTGATAAGCCGCCGTTCGAAGTCACAGAAACAGGGTACGCTTTCCAGTTCTAATGTCAACTCTGCGCTTACGGATGCGCTTGTATTAGATGGGGCGAGTTCGAAGTGCAGATACGAATATTCTTCGTCCCCGAGAGCGGCGAGAAGCCCATCACATTCTACCACCATCTCAAGCTGCATCCTTGGTCGGCCACGGCGGGCCCGCCAGAACCAGCGCCGGCGCAACCAGGAGCGCCAGTCGTGCCGACGGGCTCGCTCGGCGTGCATGCATGGCAGTATGACGAAGTCGTGTTCAACGATCCCTTCCAGGCCTTCCTCAATATCCTTATGCAACACCCGCCGACGCCGCTCCCGCGCACCCGTACACGCCCACTGCCCGCGCACCCCTCGCATGCCGCATCGCTCGAGGTCAATGTGCAGCATCCGCCCGAGTTCACGACGTCAATGGAGCAGGAGGAATGCGAGCGCATCTGCGACGCGCGGAACAAGGTGTACGACGAGATTGAGCGCATACGCCAGTTGATAGTCGAGAGGGAGAAGGTATTGCAGCGCTTGCGACAGGAGACTTCCCAGTAGCCTCTGAACAGCCAAGTTGTATGAATACACAGATTGTACTATATACATCGCTATCGATACAAGTTAACTGGCGGCCGCCGCGAAACTATAGATGAGGTGCCCAGCCTGAGTACATCTTGCTCAAGTTTTTCGGGTCGCTTGCCTCGCTGATGAGTGCAGCAACCTGGTCAGAAGTCGAGATAATTTTGTCGTTGTGAAGATCATTCGGCGCCTGCATGCCACTGAGCTTGCGCTGGATTTGTTGCAGGGCAATTTTTGCAACCGCCTTGATATCCGGCGGCTTTTCGGGCTTGTGAGGTTGACCGGGAGGCACGCCGCGTTGGGCTCGCTGAAGCTGACGATCGCGCCGCTTCCTATCGTCGTCCCATTCGACGAGCGGATCGTGTATAAATGCCTCGAGCACATTCATAAGGCAGTCCTTGTAGTCGCGTAGAAGCTTCATGACGAGTTCGCACGCAATCCGAAAAACTCCTGCGCAGAGACTTGGTGTAAGCCAGGTGAGTAAGGGTTTTTATAATTAAGAACATGCCTTCCGTGCCCGTGATTCCCATTCCAGCGACGATGTTCTGTGTGAGTCGGAATGGGACGCGTTCGGGCGTGTCCAGATGTTTACCCTATACAAAGCAGTCAGAGTTGACCCCACCACACCGATGATCGCGAGTACACACCTTTTCGAAGAGCATATTGAAGTCTACATGAACAACGTCTCCGGTCGTCTGATCTATAAGGATGTTTTCGGAATGACGGTCGCCAAGCCTAAGCGGGATATCTGAGCACAAAGAGTAGAACAAAAAAAGATGGACTAACCCGAGAACGTAGCCAACCAGAGATATGACAGCTGCAGTGCGACTATAGGCCAAGCGACTCGCCAGCCAGGCAGACGGATCCGGGAATGCGTCGAGGAACCACTCGTGCATGACAGGCGGAAGCCTGCGTTGGAGTTAGACCTGCCATGAACACAACGTGAAAAACGACGCGTACAGCGGTAAAAGCTGTGTCGTGAATATCTTGGCTGCATCGACATCCTGCGCTTCCTTGAGTTTACCGAGCAACTGGTGAATCTGCTTGTCCTAGAGGCCTTTTAGATAGCTGCTGTGCATAACGGGAGGCAGACGCACGCCTAGGATAATGCCGCGAGCTTCGTAAAGTTTTCCCAAAACTACTCGAATAGGTGTAGTATTGGGGACCCATTGCAACAAGCCACCTTCCTCATTCAGCGTTACAACGCTGTAGGTACGAATGTCTAATGAAGATATGAGTGTGAGTACTTGGGGGTGCTCGGAAAGACATACGCAGCTGGCGGCGCCGTGACTCTGACTTAGTCCTCAACAATTTGTTGATGATGGTGTTGAAATCCATAAGGCGAGCATCCTTGCGCAGGTCGTCCTTCGGCTTGGCCATCATCATATATCGCTGCCCGTTTTGGGCGATAATGGTAATCCTGCGTGGCTTTTGCAGCGACTTCATGATCTCGATTTCGTCTTCAAAGCCTACACAAAGTTAAGTATTCCGGGCAGCCATCTTTATGCGCTTACCGCAGATCAAAGGCAGGTCCGGAGGAAAAGGCTGGTGCTCGCGCTCTATAGCCCCACGAGGCGGAAGAGTCGCAGTCAGATACTCTTGGAATGGTAGGATTAGTTTGACCGATGAGTTGGCGAGATCGAGGAGTTGTGAGAAATTTCTGCTCATAGTCGGAGGCTCTGTGCTAACTGCGAACTCGCAGAGATCGAGAAGTTTTACTGTCATCTCTTCTGCCAGGCTGACCAACTCGTTTAGGTCCTTATCCTTGCGATTCTGCAGTGGTCAACGTTAACATCAACGGGCGCGATTCCATCAAATATCTGACCTGAATTTGCTGCAGGATGGTCTTACCGCGCTTGCGCCGATTCTCGTTTTTGGAGTTTGGCACTGACATGAAGGACCACAGGCCCTGCTGCGGAAAGGCAGCAATTATCTTGACAATGAGGCCCGTGAGAACCGCAGAAACGGTTTTATGCGGATGTTCGACTCGTGAAACGATTTGAGGGAAAGCGGTGAACCACTGACAAACGCTCAGATCGCATGGACGGACGATTGGGACCATTACCTTATACACCGCGAGGATGTTACAGGCTTTCTGCATTATGAGTGTCATTTTGTAATGCATGCGTTGCATGTCGTAGTATTTGCTCGTCGCCTGGCTGAAAAGAGAATCAGCAAAGCGTCGAAAAATAACTATGTGCACAACTCACAGAACCCTCCCCTCCTTCTCGGCCAGAAGGAGGGCTTTTTCCTCTCCCATGTCCAGCCAGAGCGTGAGCATACGGGGCATCGTCTGGTATATATACTTTGAGCCATATTCCAAGGACAATGCATAATTCTGCACGGTCTGCATATGTATGGCAGGTGCCCTGGGAACCTTCGGGTGAGCTCGATAACCTGCATTTTGGGGGACGTACTTCGAGAGTCTGTCCGCTTCGCTGATATGACGTTGCCATTCATCCTGATAATGTCCGAAGTGAAAGTACGCGCTTTCCCAACTGCACTTAGGTTAATGTTAATCTGATGTTTAGTGCGATGCTTCACTCTTTGCACAGTTCCAAGGCAGCAACAAATTGCTTGGAGATGTCGTTGTAAGTGTAGCGTGCTGTATCTTGCATCCATCGTGCCCGTAGAACCATGGCCTGCGGCTATCAGTGTTTATCAGAGCGCGAGGGAGCAACCACCACCTTGGCGAGTTGTTGTTTCTCGTGAATGGCCAGGTGGTGCAGAGCAGGGTCCAACGGTTCGTCGCCTGTGGCGCCTTTGTGCTTCACGAGCTCCGCAGTCAATTCACTTAAGGCCTTGATGGTATCGCCATTGTCTTTCGTAAGTTTGCAGCTCTGGATATACGCGAATGTTGCACCGTTCTGAGAGGCCTGTAGCAATGCACTGTATGCCGTTTGATGATGACCAGCTTTGCGGGCAATTTTTGCTGATAGCAGCCAGGATTTCCCAATAGCCTGCGTAAATGACGCAGCCTCCGTCGGCGTCACTGTGTTGTCCAAGCTACAAAAATTAGGATGTGCTTGAATGCAATATAACATGCATACCTTAACCCAAAGGCTGTTCGCCGCATATTCAGAAGGGATTCTTGACTACGAAACGTTGGTAGAACCGCGTGAAAGCGACGCGTGAGTTCTGGTATCACCAGACTGGATGACTCATATGCCCTTCCGCCGACGAACTCGTGCTGAATGAGTTCAAGCTCGTGAACGATGTGCAAGTTCATGACTGCATCATAAGATCGGCGGTATGACCCGCGTCCGGCAGCGGTGACTGGTGCTCCAAGGTGAAGACGAGCCGACGCGAATGCCGCCCGTTTTGCGTCCTCATCTTCGGCGCGCAATGTGAGCAACAGACGAGCGATTATACTTTCCGCAGTCTGTGCAACCGCGTCCCGGGAAACTGCTTTCACGTGCTCCCAGTCACGGACGATCCATGCGCTCTCGAGCTCAAAGCCAGCAAGATCGTCTTTCCATTCCGGGTTCCGCGTGAGTACGCCCTGGATATGAGTTCGCAAGGTATCTAGAAACCGATCAGATTGTTATAGCATTAGTTATTAGTGACGCACCATAATGGCCGAGATTTCGCAGGCAGCGCAGAAGGCCCGAATGCAGCGACAGCTCGTTTGGTGATCGCTGCAACTGAACTTCCCAGCAGCTTTGGGCTGCGGTCCATCTCCCAGTACTCTCGTGCTGGCGAATCTGCACCTCCATTGATGGAGAAAGAATCAGCGTGGATATGCCTTCCATGCCGTCCGGTTCATCGACGAGGCAGTAGATCTCGTGCAGCTGCTCGTAGTAGTGTCTCAGGGTGTCGTCCTCAATTTGCGCCTGACGTCGCTCTAAGACCTGCTGTTCTAGGTTCATGAGCGCTCGTGCATACGCCTTGCATTCGAATGCAGCTCGAGCCATGAGGGTCCGGTCTATGGAGGATAAAACGGAGTGAACTGAGAGGACGCGTTCTTCTAGCGCAGTTGCCAGGTGGGAACCGGCTTTACGTCGGCGAGAGTCATTGGCACGAGCAGCGTATTGGCGAGCGTATCTAACCCATCTATTGAGATGATCCAGCAAGGTGAATATCATCTGCCAGATGGTCATTTAACAGCGATGATCTAGGTTTAATTATTCTCATACCTGCGCACTGAATGTTCGTCTGTCCGCACTGGCACCAGAACTCGGGGTCACAAGGTCCTCCAAAACGACGGCTATTTCGATTCGAATAGCGTCACGGTCTTCGTCCGTACCACTGATGAGAATATGCAAGACTAGATGCGGGATTAAGAATAGTGCAACGCGAGCGTCGTTTCCGCGAAGTGCCCCGCGACAGGAAGAGAAAACAGATTTGGCGGCAGGCGATGAGACTCGAGACAGTAGATGAGAAGCCCAGGTTTGGAGCCAGTCGCGATAGGAGGCTTGCGATGGATAGATGGGGAAAGACTCGACATGGGCCTTGTCTTTTTCTTGCACCACGAATTTCGCTCCACGAAATGGCGCGACGGTGTCGCGTGCTGTCTGCGTAAGCTGATTCCAGAGTTCTCGAACAGGCTGCTTGACCGTCTTTCCGTCGGCTCGATCCAGGTCCGCAGTAAATCCGCAAAATTTGCTGAGTTCTTGGATGGCGAAGCCGGTCGTAGTCTGGAAGCGCGGATCGCTTGTTGAGCGGAAAGCGGGGACCAAGAGTTCCTCGATAAGATGAATAGCAAACCGCGTAGACTCTTGCAGGTCATCGAAATTCTGTAGAAGAGTGAAGGTATTCTCGCTCGTCTGACTTTCGAACCGATCGGGGTCCAGAGCTCCGAGCATTCCCAGGATTTCGAAAGCGATGAGATGAACCGGTTCTGCGTCTTCTCCGTCGAGAGCAGCGGCCATAAGAAGAATATCGACGATACGGGACACGAGAGGGTCGAAGACGTCGCCGGATGCGAATGAGCTGAGAAATTCTTGGTTGTGCGATTTGATGTATTTCTTCAACTCCAAGAGCGACTGGGTCGTCACCGCCAGGTTTTCGCCGGCACAGCGTTGTAGAAGATGTTGCACCGTGTCTCGCGTATTCCACTTTGCGCGTAGCTGCGCCACATGTGTAGCGCATTCCTCCAGCAGCCGGATTCCAGTCAGATCTACGATCTTATCGACATGTCCTGCGACGTGCTCGCGGTTTGCGATGATGCAATGCTCCAAAGTCTTCTGAGCTAATTGCTGAGCAGTCGGATTGAGATGCGGCCACGACGTGACAATGGCTGCCGATAAAGGGCCAACATATGGACCGATGTCTGTTGGTGACAACGCCAGTATGAACTTGTACCAAGCACCGACACTGGCTTCGCTGAGCGCATTAATCTTGATTGTGCTTTGTAGAAGAGCCATAGCCTGTAGATGGATGAGATGGTCAACATCAGTGAACACAGTACGCGAACCTGATGGGCAACCTGATATACAGGTGGGCCTATGAGTCCGAAAAAAGATCCTAGGCTATGAAGCAGTTTGTTTTTGTCCTGGATAGTTTTTCTTCCCCGGAGGTCGTGGAGGAGATCGTTGAAATGAGTCATAATACCCAGAAGATACGACTGCAGGAAAGTAGACAAGGTTCCGGCGGCTTTCTTCTGCTGACCAGAAGCAGGCGGGGCGAGCTTGCGTTGGACCTTCTCGAGAGCCCTCATCACCTATGGACCGTGAGCAATTGCACCTTTTCAAAAGTGGAATAAGCCGCTTACGTTGCGTCCTTCCATCTGCCGTGTATCACCGAGACCACACACAAGTTCGCAGACCAGTGCCAAGACACAGCTTCGCACGAAAGTATCTCCTTTGACTTGAGCTCGTGGAAGGGCGTCTTTGTGAAGCTGGGCAAGAACGAATTCGAATATGGCATCTGAGTCATTGGATAAAAATGCACGCGTCAAGATCAAATGAGCGTTGCTGAGGATGAGGGTCGGAAGGCTACGGCCAAGGTCTTGAGATATCTTCTCCAGAGTAGTAGCGTCGAGCTCTTGTGCGAGCGCGGGGAGCGTGTACGGCAGTGTCTGGGTCAAGAAGTCCGCAGGCTTCAATCTAAGCAGGCGGCAGAATTCTGTCAACATGAGAGGCGCCGTCTTCAGCTTCGAAACGACCAAGCAAGATAGTTCGGGCAAGAACGGCGAGACGACGTTATAGAATGATCTGCTGCGGTGCACAGCCAGATTGCGGAGCTGAAGGCACGCGAGGCCACGCAGCAAGATGTTTTTCTCGTTCAATTGCACTGTAAGGCACCGAAGGGAACGAATCAGAGGCGTTTCGCCTTCGATCCTGGAACCACGATCAGCTTTGTCTTCGGGTCGATACCTCATGCATATTTTGACGTACTTTCCTAGAGAGCCCATGGTAACGATGGATGTTTCGCGAACACAGTCTTGGTGATCATTGAGGGACTCTTCAACCAGGTCGCACCAATAAATAACGTCGGCGACAGCTGCACAACGTTCGCGCTGCTTCACGATTTCTACGACCATCTCTCTGGTTCCATTAGTTGCCGTATGATGCGAGGAGGCCGTCGTGCTTACCCGGCGCTGAGGCGAACGCATCGCGTGGGTGCTTTCAGCCCCTGCCTAGCCAGACTCGCACAGGCATCAACAACATGCGCATCCCAGTCATCGCCGTCGGCCAGGACAGCTGTGCAGATGGAATCGTATGCCAAACGTTGGCTTTCCGCCCGTGCAATCGGCCACATAGAGCCGACGGCAGTAACATACGTCGGTACCATCGAACAACGTTCATAATTCGTGCGCCCGAGTGAAGCCAGCTGATGCAAGCTCTGAACCAGGACGTCTTGGTCTAAGGACACACTGCAGCAGTCAGTATTGTATTTGACGATGTTTCCAAAAAAAAAAACCTACTCCTCGGCAGCAGCCTTAATGAGCTCCAAACAGCGCGTGACGTTCAGTTCGGATTCCATGGGCACATCCAAGCCCAGCGAAGCGATAATGGTAGACATTGACACTACATCTGTCGTGGACCTAGTCTGCGGGAGATTGGCGGTTGGTTTCAATGATATAGCCAATTGCTCTTCTAGTCGCCGGCGCTGCTGAGTAATTGGCAGACGAGCGAGCATCGCAGAAATTTGCCCTGCCAGCTTCTGTTCGAAAAGAGAACAAGCGCGCCACATGCAAGCATATAATGCGTCCTAGGAATAATTCAGTTTCTATTACACGCATAATGATGGCTTACCATGAGTGAAGTCGCCTCAACAGTTTGTTCAGTGACCCATGATGCTTGTTGCAATACGTCCACAGCTACAAGCGACGCCGCCAGGTTTGCAGTATGTATCGAACTTTCGAACAAAGCCACGATCGCGCGGTCGAGCGAAAGCAGCGATGATGAAGGTCCTTCCTTGACACGACGAATCACAACGCGGGTGACATGGCGTTCAAAGTGGCGGGCAGGACGCTCCGATGCACAGTGACACTGCATGCACTCGACGATACGACTGAACAAATGAACGGTCCTTGTGTTCAATTGCGCGGCGACCAGGAGATTTGCATAATTCGAAATTTCCTCCCGCAAGAGCTTCACCTGCACCTGCATAAAGCAAACTGCCGCAAAATTAGGTCTCAGGGCACGAGAGATGATGACGAGAATGGTGACTGCGAGGTTCATCAGCTGTGCACGATTTTCGACCTTCATAGTCTGGTTATCGTTAGCGGGGTTTGCTTGGCTGGGACTCTGTCGCGAGAATAAGACATATGGCGCGCGAGGGTTGCACACGAACAGTGTTGAAAGGATCTTCAGCCACGGATGTACTGTCGAGGACATAAGGAGCTTTCGAGATATTGACTACGGCTGGCAGAGAGTGCGCAGTGAGCGTGCGAAGTTCTGGAGTAATAGTTAGTTTTAGGTAATGTTGGTAGATATCACGGACCCTGTACAACTTGCAGCAGTGTCGAAATCGTATCTGAGAGGAGTTCCCAACCTCGCTGCGCCTTTTCGTCGCGGTTGGGAAGGTCCTCTCCTAGCCGCGTAAGAAGTTCTACAGTAACGTCGAGTGCAAAAGCGCGTAGATATGATGGGGTGATAGGAGCATCTTCCCCGAACTCGACGCTGACCCAGCGCTCCATGGAGTGAAGGAAAACAAGAAGCCTGGGAAGGACAATGGTGTCCAGCTTTGCCTGCGCGGAGAACGCGCCTTCAACGCTGATGCCAAGACGGATGTGCCGTAGAGCTTCAAGCTGGAGTTTGCGTAGTTTATCGTTCCAGTTCGCGTGTGTGGCTGGGCCAGAACCATAATCCAGCAAGGTCCAAGACAGAACAGACGCGACATCGACGTGTCTTACAGCCTGGGACGCCGAATCGGGCCCGAGCGAGTTGACAAACGCGAGCAGCCCGTCGAGATCTCGTGTGGCGGGGAGCGGTGTCGACGACATTCGGATCGAAGTCAACACGACACAAAGTCCGCTAACTCCGCTTGCAGACCTTTCTCCGCGACCGTTGCCAGGCGAGAACGAATCGTCTGCGGTCTTCAAACATTCTTTTCTTTTCTATATAATGGCCAAGTCCTCGGTGGGGAAGGCGCGTATCCGGTTATACGGTGTGTAGTTCTGCCCCAGCGTCTTCGCGCAGCTAACGCTGCTGTAGCGGCTTTGATGATATGCAATATCATTGTATTCGCCCTCTCAGCTCATGTCAACTCCTTCCATGGCTTCTTCTGTGGGCATCGACTCAGTCGTCGACTACCTATAAGCCTCACACGTTGATCGTAGACGTTGCCGACCAAATGCCATTCGCCATGTCGATCATCACGTTCATGGTTGTGGGCCTGACCCTGCTTGGGGATATGAAGGCGGCCAACCCGTTCCTTTCGCGCCCATCCGTGGAACTGCCGTGGCTTGCTGTTCTGTCTCTCTTTTGGCTTTGTGAGCAGCGGCGTTCCTCGCAGCTGCAATGTCCTCGTGCTGAAGCTGCTCAGGTTTCAATGCCTTCTCTAGCTCTCGTTGGCGCTTCATTCAAGGCGCCGACTGTGGCTCCATACCGGAGGGACAAGATTTCTCCGCTGTCGCCGTCTGGTGTAAGGAAACGCAGGCACTTCGCAGCTTTGTCTGGATCGAATGGGTGATCTGCAAGTCGCTTCTCGTGTTCCTCCAGTCATTGGACTCATATGTATTATCTACAGTGGTTTTGACATTCCTGTGGCTCACTCGCTACACCGTCAAGGAATCTTCGAGGGGTAATAAGCGTGTTTGGTCGACCTCGCTAGCCCGCTCGACGCAACAGAGCTACCCTCAGATGAAGTACATCAACCGCCCAAGCGCCGCTTTCAGCAGCGGACGAGCGAGCAGCTTCATGTCCGGAGACAGGGATAGCGATCCAAGTATCTACACCCCGCAATCGTTGGGACCCGATTTCGAGCGCCAGAGCCAAGAACACTGGCAGAATACTCAGCATGCACACTCGGCTTCGGTGCAATCCTACAATTCGTACAACTCTTACCAGAACCATCCATACCAGCAGCAGCAGCAGCAATATCACTCACAGCAGTCGCAGAGCCAACCACAGCAATATCAGCAGTCGAACCTGCAGCCTGGACAGTACATGTTCAATGGGTACGGCCATGCACACTGATCGACAGCGCCCGAACTTCGACATTGCGTCGTTTTTTGGTCACGTTTGTTATCGTACAAATATACCAGCCGTTTAACCGGATCCATATCCCAGTCATGTACCTGTAGGATGGGTGTTCTGGCGTATTGCAATCAAGGCAACTCTGCTCACAATGCTAACCACACCTGCCGCGAATAAGTGTGGTACTCCGCTCCAATGCATATGACTATACTCGACGCTCCCCGAGTCCGCGCTAGGGTGCCACGCCGGAAACAACACGCTTCGCAAGTCCGACAACACAACTTCAACCGTAACCTGTGCTAAAGCCGTCAACATGTCTGCACGTCCATCCTCAACGCTCAGGCAAAGGGAATCCATTTACCATAGCGGAGTTATGCCAAGGGATCAAACTTTCGCCTGCTCCCCTCATCTTCAGAGCTGTGTGAGCGCACTAGAGGACTGCTTGCATCAGGTGCAGCCCCAACGCTATCGTCCACGACGGCGCTGAATATTTCCCAGGTGCATTCGCTGAGCACTCATGTACACGAGGCGATTAGCGATCTTCCTCGTCTTGCCAGCGTGTTAGAAAGTGAACGGGTGCGTCCAATCCTATCCCTCTTAACCTCGTTCTCATGACCCCTTCATATACTCTAGATGTCCGTCATGGTCAACGAGCCGATAATAGAGCTCTACAAGGCGCAAATGGCCGAGGAAATTGAACCGCAAATCTTAGAAATGGTTCAACGTGCAGAATCGGGGATCACTGCGCTCGATCGCAAGGAACGAACTTTGAAGGCGAAACTCGAGGCCGCGCAGACTCGAGCATCTACTCGCCCGACGACTGCACACTCAGGCACAGTCTCATCAAAACTAGAGGCGCGTAGGATCGCCCAGGTGGCCAAACAACAGGCGCAGACCGAGAAGGAACTGCAAGCTCTGGCCCAGGAGATCCAGGAACTTGTTTGTTTACTGTCGCTGCGCGATATTGCAACCTTTCTGACTGAAACGCAGGAGGAACAGCTCCTGGTCGTTCACAAACATTGAGCGCTCTTAATCCATTTCGATCTCCCCAACCAAGATCGCCTCAACCTCTGCTTCAGCGGGTACCTCCACAGCTTCGCCGTCCTTTCGCGCAGGAAGCGCTAACAGACCATTCGCACCGCTCAAGCTGGCTACGCGGCTGGATCTCTGCCCGCCCGTGGAGTGTGCCTTGAGCCGACCGTCAGCAGTGCGACGGATGATCGCTCGATGGAATTCAGGACGGGTGTCCAGGTGCATCGGGTGTGCAACCTACGCCTTGTGTGAGCCCTCCGCTTATAACGAATAATGAGATGTTTGTACCTTTACTCCGATTCGCGGCAATTTGCATTTTTTGAGGCCGAAGCCGCCGAGCCGCCGCAAGGCCGGAATAACGAAGACGTTGAAGCAAACCAGAGCAGACGCCGGGTTGCCTGGGAGTGCAAAAATGATCTTGTCTACCCCATTCGCCGGCAACGTCGCGAATGTGGTCGGTTTGCCAGGTTTTATGCTGACACGACCGAAGTGAATAATGCCACCCAGGTCCTCGATGACAGGCTTCAGCAAGTCGCTTGAACCTACATTGCATGAGTTCCACATTGACAAGGGATTTGCAATCTGCTTACCCATTGAAGACCCGCCTGTGGTCAGGAGAAGGTCCGCTTTGGCAAGTGCTGCCTGTATTTTACTGCGATGTCCTTGGAAGCTGTAAATGTGTATGAGCACTCGAGCATTGCGATCATAGAGCGGATATCTTACTCGTCAGGCACGATTCCATAATCAAGCACTTCGTATCCCAAACTCTCCAGCGCGGTGTGTAGGGAGGGTCGATTTGTATCCCAAATTCCGCCCCAAGATTCCTTGTTGGTCAGCCCACCATCGCGGTCGTGCAGGTCGCACAATTCATTGCCAGTGCTCAGCAAGGCGACAACCGGTTTCCTATACACAGAAACCTGGAGAGTGCTCAGCATCACTTGGGTCAAGCGCAATGTCACAAGTCCCGTACCTCTTTCTTCCCTATGAAAGCCAACGTTCCAACCTCGCCGCCGAGACTGGATACCACCTGTCCTCGTTGCATCACCTAAATGACGGCAATTAAATAGGCTTCATCCTGAAATATACGGGATTATGGTCACACCAAGTCGCCTTTTCTCGCGTCTGTGCCAGGCATGCGCACGTTTTCGCCGGGAGATAGCTGCGCGAGTATCTTCACCTGCTTCTCTTCCGTGTGCCGACCGGCGGCGTCTTGAACGCTCGAAACGAGTTCAGTGTCTTCGACCATGATGACTGCATCGCACCCGGCAGGCAATGGTGCGCCAGTGTTGATGCGGTATATGTGACCAGCCGGAATGGGCTTGCCACGGTCAGACCAGCTTTGCGGGCTCAGGACTTCATATACGCCCGGGGGATCGGTCGCTACAAGAATTGGTGAATAAATTTAGACTCTTATGTGCAGACCTACAACGAAGTGCGTAGCCATCTACATTGGTAGTCATGCTTGCGGGTGCATCTTGCGGCGCGTGGACGTCTTCAGCAATAACATGGCCTCTCAAATTCGGCCCAACCTGCGGCCGGCATCGTTAATCTACAGTAAAACCATCGCAACGTAGCGATGGCTTACTTGCGCAGATACGGCTGAAAGGACGGGAACAGTGCTGAGGACCGTCTCTAGCGCTTCGTCGAGAGGCACAAGAGGAAACGGTGATACTCTTTGACGAAGAGCCACTGAGATGGTTGATACCGTAAGCTGGAGAATCATGGCAGATACGGAGCGTTACCTACCAGATGCTGTGGGGTCCTGTGCAAGTCGTGGGCGGGGAGGTGCATGAGAGTGCTCGTGATGATGATGATGATGGTGGTGGTGGTGGTGACTAGGGTCACCTTGTTGCTGTGCGTGGGCAGCAGTATCAGAGGGCGAAGTTGCCGCCAAAGCCCTGTGGACGCGTTCTCCAGATCCACCTCGGATGAGTTCAAGCGCATGCCGAAGAACATCGCCGTTGAGAAGAGCACTGACGCATTCTTTGACTGCCTTTGCGCTTCCTGGTAATGTAATGACCAACTGGTCGCCCATGAGCGCTCGAGTATCAGCTGTACGCCGAAGAGCGACGAACAGTATTTCCTATTGTACCCGCAACCGGTCTCGACAGCGCGGCCATGGGTGTTTTCTGGAGCGACGAAGCGACGAGCAGATGCACGATCCCTGGAGCTTGCCGCTCGAGGAGAGGGCCGACAGCCTGCTGACGCGTTGACCGGCCGAGCACGAGATCAACACAAAACACGCACTTCTGGAGTGCAATCTCGGACACCGAAGCCAGTACCGCCAGTCGTAATCACCAGAGATACATTTTGCTCAGAAACAAACGCTCGAACGGCTTCGCGGATGCGCGGTATATCATCTGGCACGATTCTCGTGCCGTGACAGCGTAGCCCAAGAGAACTGGCAGCATCGAGTTCTGCCCGCAAGAGAGGGCCTGAAACATCCACGGACGCGTCGGCAGATGCTCGATCGGATATGGTCAGGACTGCGAACATGGTGACGGAGAGAGGACAAGAGCCAGAGCGGTCAAACCCGGTGGCAGCGTTCGATAGTGGGGATTAATCTCTATACCTACATGACAAAATAATACTCTCAAGGGTTTAACCCTCCTTCCAAGGATACTCGAACTTGCTGTCCTTCCGCCGCCAGAGTTTCTGTCTGAAACGCAGGGTCAGGTGGGAGATATTTAACCAAGGGATAGGCGCACTTTTTGTTGGTTACAGAATGCGTCACAAACACCTGAACGCAATGCTGGGCTCTAAACTCGCGAATGAATCGAGGGTCCCTGGAGTTGACGATTAAACACTCATTATGCGGGGGCCGGGTTTAACATGCCAAAGCTCGCTTGCGATGCCAAGGTCCTTGCAGCAGCGCATGAGAGCGTTGCTCTTGCACGACTCTGTGGCAGTCGCGATGCCGGCCGGGTCGAAATATTCCTGCTCGCCTCGTGCGATGGCAACAAGGCTGGAAAACAGCAATGAGTATGGTTCAAGCGGCTACAGAGAACGTACCGGCCCATGCAGATCAAGCCATATTCCCGACTAACGATTTTGCTGGAGACATTCGTTTCGCTCCGGGGCGCCAGTCCCCAGCCACCAGGTCCGAAAGCCTTGTTCAGGATACGACGATACTTAATCTCGGGCAAATAAATCATGCCGTCTAAAGACTGTAAGCTACTCGATGCAGTCTACGGCAATGCACGACTAACCGGGCTTCATCTCGACGTCGGCAGGATCCAGCGGGGCTTGCAAAATGTCTGCAGCTTCCTTGGGGAACGCCTGAGAGCCAAGACCCGCAAAACTCTTGGACCAATCACTGGTCGAGCCGTCTCCGCCGTACTGGTCGGGCGTCTCGTTTGGGTATGGCGGGGCTGTCGTCGACGCGGTTGTGGCGGCGGGTTTGGGTGCTGGCTTTGCCTCCTCTGGTGCAGCAGCCGCAGCTGGCTGGGTGGCATACAGCCTGAGCCCTGACAAGCGCCGAGCAGCGAGACCGCGGTGGAGGACGGCTCTTCTGCCCGCAGCCAGGACGCTCCGCGACAACGAGGACATGGTGGCGGAAGGCTGAGTCGAGTCGCGGCGGCGGTTACCGAGGCGCGTTCATGTCGTCTCTTCCGCGTCCGCCCTCGTCGCGCTCGGTGCCGTCCCGCCTGGCCCAGCGCCCAAACTCGAGATTTGGGCCTTCTCCCCTGTCCAATGCTCGCTACCAGGCTTTGGCTGCACTGTCGCGCACGCTTGTCGCGGGCATATGCCGCAGCGACAACAACCGGAGCAGTTCAACGCCCAGGTCGATCGCGCCGTCTCTGCCCTCACAGACACGCTGCAATCCCGCACGGCGACGTCGAAACGCGAGGTCGACGCGTCCTATAACGACTTTGAGCAGAGAATACGCGTGACGCACAACGCTGAGCTTGCGGACTTGCTGCGAGGCGCCCGACAGCGGCTGCTCGCGCAGGACATGACACCTCCTCAGGTGCGCGGCCTGCCATCTTTAAAACAGCGGGCGCTAACCCAAACGCACAGTGCAACGTGCTCGCGGATGTCTTGCACTTCCTGGTAACAGTTCCTTCCTTGGTGCATCGACCGGGATCGCTGACAGTCGAAGATGCATGCTGCACACCCGCCTGACAAGGACACACTACAGAAAGCCAAAGACGCGCGCCAAGAGCTCTTTATTCCGCCACCGCAACTCACATGGGACGAGATTATGGGTGAAGAGCCATTCGAAGGCGATCATTGGAAGGAAGACGAAGAGACCAGTTCATCGCTGAGCAGCACGGCGTCGAGCTTCTCCTTTTCTCCCCCACGTACTCCCGAATCGCCACATTCTATATCGGATGCCTCCCAGGCCCGACAAAAACATCCTGGCACCCAGAATCCGTTTGCTCATCGGAGAGTTGTGGAAGCGCTCCGCGAGCGCCAGTATTGGAGAGACGAGCACCATGTCACCACCTCGCGGCCGTTCAACTCCGGCGATCCTTCATCTCTAGGTCATTGACTTTGTTTCATGTAATGCCATCGTCCTAACCTGCCTCGCAGGGCCTGCTTTGGCGGACTCCCTGCTCTGCGATACCTCTAAGGTGCGCTGGTTTGCGCCAAGAGAACGCCTTTAATCCGTCTCCCAGGGTTGGATTCACGAAGGCAACTTGGTTCGGGAGTGTTTGATTGGCCTTCAGGGTCATGAATCACTCCTAGGATCTGATTTGCTCCGTGGCGCAGATAGTCATCGACTGGCACATCTAACTTCAGTATCCCTTACGTCTATTCTGACGGAGATCTCCGCTCTGCACTCTCGACTATCGCGATTACGGGAATTTGCCTCGGGGACACATCGATTTATCACAACTCCCGCTACTCGACGACCCAGCCGCACTTTGGAGGCGTTTGCCACTGCCATCGACGAGCAGGTTTCCGCGTTCTCGAATCCTGTGCTGCTAAGGAGCAAGCTATTAGCCAAGCTGCAGGTCGCTCTGGCGTGGCTGTTACGGTTTCTCTGCTGTCCCTACTACACGAGCTACGTCCGGCGCAAACGCTCTTTGTGGCACTGGATGAACTGCTCTACGAAGTAGCTGCTATCGCGCCCAAGGCCGCGGAATCAACCTCCGAAGATACGGCAGCCCTACCCGCCCGTCTTACGCGACTTCCTGCAGCCGTGGTGGCTAAGCATGTCTTGGACGAGGTCTACTACGCCGTGCAGTCATGCCTGTCCGTCGGTGATGAAGTCACGGCACGTAACCTGTGCTCTGTTCTATGCACTTCAGCCGAACCCGTCTGGGCGATGTGTGCACGCTGGTTACGAAATGGCATGAGTGTACAAGGCCAAAATTGGGGAGATGAGGCATTTTATGGGACCCATGGCGAGTTCTTCATTGAACGACATGACATCCCTCCTGCGTCACCTGACTTCTGGTCTGCTGGGTATACGCTACGAACGAAGGGCGACGACGGCGAGGATAACGCCACTGTTGTCCCGGAACTTTTTCAACAACTATCTCAGTCACTCCTCGCTGCTGGCAAGACCGTGGGATTGTTGCGGGTCATGGATATTGCCGACATGACCCGATCTGTTATGGATACTGTCCGGACATGGAAGTCGGCGCAGGAATTGCTACGCGAGAGCATATCGACTAACACTCTTGGAGATGGGTCGATGCTTCCCAATGCATTGCATGACTCACCTCGCCCACT
The DNA here is from genome assembly GCA_037042885.1 of Auricularia sp. M12. Lineage (NCBI taxonomy): Eukaryota > Fungi > Basidiomycota > Agaricomycetes > Auriculariales > Auriculariaceae > Auricularia > Auricularia sp. M12. The sequence goes on from CM073212.1 coordinate 1,961,704, forward strand.
GTCTCTCCGACGTCCAGCGTGGCTTGAAGTCCGTGTTGCTCGAACGCTGCGATTTCTCGCGGCCCTAGCGGCAGTGGAGGGTCTCTGTTTGATGAAGCGCGGCGACGTGATGTCCCAATGGTGTGACGTCGTTTTTGCGAAGGTGAGTTTGCGCTGCGCAGTAGATGTCGCGCGTGCTGAAAGATAGACACAGTTGGACGAGCGCGGCTCTGCATGGGCAGACTTCCATTTTTTGAACTCGACATTCCGCGACGTTGCTGCGCATGAAGACTGGATCGACGCAAATATTGTGCGGTTGTCGTATGCTGGCCATAGAGCGACGTCCGCTATCCGCTCGGTGAAAGGCCATGACGGTTTGCGCATAGAGTATATTGTGAGTAGCGTAGTCGCATTTGCTGGGGGGATGGCTGAGGTATCCTAGGCTGCATTTCCTCTCAATTACTTCTTCAGCGGGGAGGCAATGCAGACATACTCGACCGTTTTTACCATGTTGCTACAGGTAAGACGGGGCCAGCGTGCATTGGAAGACGCGTTCCTTGCATCACGGCGGCCGGGACACACGAGCTACACTTGCTCAGACACTATTTATCCTGGTTCATGAGTGTATTAGTAGATTTCATATCATCTGTAAGCGTTACTCGCATCGTAGGGGGCTCGTGCTGACTTTGTAGTCCTTGCATACTCTCGTCGCCGAACTTCACGAACGCTTACACGCGGCCGTTACATTCGATGAGATGATCGACGTGCACAACCAACAGTGAGTCTCCGACTGCGTTCTTTTAGCATCTCCTCATTCTACACCAGCCTCAGTGATACCAGTACTCTTCTCTTGCTTCAGCGACAGGTGAGGTGTCACCGCAACTAGACACAGTGATCTGAATGATGGGTCTAGACGAGGAGTTTGCACGGTAATATCATTGCCATCCTGGACATGTGCCTGCAGTTCAGAGCTCTGGCGTTGCATTTGGATGCGAAAGCCAACCCACAGCCTATGCGGAAAAGAAGCAGGGCAAGCTTGTTGCGGAGGCGGCCGCCCACCTTGCTGCAGCCGGATTCCGACTCGGAGGAGGACGACGAGCTTCCAACCGAATCTCCGGTAAAGGGCGAAGCGTACTCCACAGCACGCCCGGCCGCTGAACTGGGCCTAGAGCCCCTCAAGCTTCGCGAGATGCGCACAGAGCTGGCAGCACAGTTGCTTCAACTGCGCCAAGGCATTGAAGCACTCGCGGCTGACACCTTGCCAACATCACCCAAGTTTAGTTCCTTCGCTTTCAACTTGCAAGCATGGGATTTGTGACAAAAGGGACAATCGTATTTGCGCTCTGAGTCTGCCTTCGCCACCATGGGCTTGGCGTGCGCGTATCGCACAGTCGTAAAAGCCGCCCCATGCGTGGCTGTCCAAGCGCTCGATGCCAAGGGAATATCAGGCGTCCGGGGGGAGACGCCGAGCGAATTGGAGGTCTCAGTGCGTTGCTTGACACGTGTATATAGCCTGTGCTATCTGTTACCGGAGGGGAAGATCACCTTTTGGCTCTCCAGACAATCAAACTTCAGGAGCTCATTCGTTCGGAGACAGTATATAGTGCGTGGTTTTATGATCTCCGTCCCTGTTCGTATCACGTGAGGACAGCAGGAGTTTTCACAGGCGAATAGCAATTGAATCTACCGCCAAGTGTAGAGGTTTACAGTGTCGCCCTAGAAGTCCACGCTCTCCCGATAGACAGGGCAGGCTTAACACATGCTGGAGCCCCGGACTTCTGGGGACGTGGCAAGGGTTGTCCTCGTACCGGTCAAACTGACGCCTTGCATGAGTTTTCAGCTGAGACTGCTACAGCTTGAGGGGTGCTATAAAGCTGGTCTTGTGGTATAGCAGTCCTCATTCGCTTCGAGTCATCCTCCCAGTCAACTCGCTTCGACACTCAACATGCCTAGCATCACCTCCGTCTACAACGCGATTGTCGACAGCGCCAACGGCGTCCATGAGCAGGAGCAGCTCCCCATTACCCGGGTCCTGAGAGCTCCTGCGCCGGTGAAGGCGAGCACTCGTCTCAGGCAGATGCTCGCCAGCGGTGAGATCGTCGTTGCCCCAGGCATCTGTGATGGGTGAGATGACTTTTCCTCGGGTTATACAAGGTCTCATAATTGCAGACTCTCCGCACGCGTTGCCGTTGAGGCTGGCTTCACCTGCCTGTACCAGAGGTCCGCGACAGAATCGCGTCTCTGTGCTTAGAACTAAATCCTGGTCCAGTGGAGCTGCAACGACCGCCTCTCGTCTTGGCATGCCAGACCTTGCTATAGCGACGTTGAACGACTTCGCGCAGGTAAGCGAGTCGCCGATTGTCGTTTTCTCGCTTTGATAAGTCTACAGAATGCTGCCATCGTCACGAACCTCGACCCCAGCATCCCGTAAGCGATATCTGACGAAAACGGGAAAACGTGTTCACTCAACTTGACGCAGGTTGATTGCCGACGCCGACACAGGATTCGGTGGCCCGGTCATGGTTGCACGGACTGTGCAGATGTATGAGAAGGCAGGCGTTGCTGCACTGCACATTGAGGACCAGGTATGGTAACTCTTCAAGCTGTTGCGAAGCATCGAATTCACTCGTAAGCACTCAGGTTCAGACTAAGCGCTGTGGTCATCTGTTGGGAAAGGCGGTTGTGCCGGTCGACGAGTACTTAGCTCGGATTCGCGCTGCCGTGCAGGCACGTGACAGGCTCGGGTCCGATATGGTCATTATCGCTCGGAGGTGAGGCTGGCATGTCTATCGCGTGAACCTTGGTTAATATCGCAACAGTGATGCCGCTCAAGTCAATGGTATGGACGATGCGATCGCTCGGTTGCAAGCTGCCGCTGCTGCCGGCGCCGACGTCGCCTTCATCGAAGGCGTGCGAACGAAGGAAGCCCTGCAGCGTACAGTTGCCGCGCTACATCCTACTCCCGTAAGCTTCCCAGACAACGGATGCGCTCCTTCATGCTTATGGACATCCGTCAGGTCCTCGTCAATGTCATAAGCGGTGGTCTCACCCCGTCCTTTACCGTCGACCAGGCGCAAGAGATGGGAGCCAAGATCATTAGTGAGAAAATGGCGGCGAAGTCACATCTACATGCCATTAATTCCTTTCGCAGTCTTTAGTCTCATCTCCGCCGTCAGCATGGTACACGCTCTGCGCAACGCCTTCCATGTAGGAGGCATTGAAATTCCTTGTATCAACATCGGCTAACTACTTTACAGCTTCTGAAGAAGACTGGAACCGACTTCACCAGTGCTCAGGTTAGTGCCCCCTTCAGCTAGGTAAGTAAGATGATTGAAATATTTCTCAGGGCATGGACCCCCGAGCCTTCTTCGAGGTCGTAGGCCTGCAGGAGGCGATCGAGGTCGACCGTATGGCGGGAGGCACTGCTCTCGACACTGTCTGAGGTTCTGTTGCGCTGTGCGGAGCATGATATGGGAACTATCTAGATGTGTGTTGTACTTACTCGGATTGTTTGCCGCGGAATTCCCACGCTTTACGTAACATGCTATGATCTGTCACAACGTCTGCATTTGCTTGTAGTATCGGTATCCAGCTCCAGGCCACCGGTTGCGTGCTGGCACGGTCTCAGTTCCAGATTAATAAAGGACCTTCTTCGACGTTAATCGTAAGGATGTTGCCAATCCATATCCTTCGCAACTCGCGTTGCAAGACTCGGATTCGTTCCGCTAGTTAAATATTCGTTCAACTTCGCAGTAGGCCGCGGATATAGTGTCTTCGCCAGTAATTAAACGATGATTGCAAGTGCCAGGATATGTAATATCTATGAAATACAGTGCATGAGACTCGCGGGTGCAACTACGCGCGCTTATCCACACGACGGTTGACCCCACCAAGCAAAATCTTTGCGAGAATTTCTGCCGTCAACGTGCCACCGGTGTAAGGCGTTGTGTCAACCATATCACGGACCCCATGCTTCTTTGCAAGCTCATCGTCAAGCTCTCGAAGCGCCAGCGTAGCTTCAGGGTCGTTGCCAATCTGTACAAACTGGATGCCTATCTGGCCGAGCGGGAAATGTTGAGAGTCCAGCCGACGCGCAGCGGCCACTATTACGCTCTCGGGATCATCACCTGCACGGGTTACGGTCAGCTAGATGAAAGGGGGGCGGTCTAAGACTGACTGGGTGCGCCATCCGTGAGAACGATATAATTTACGGGCTTCGGCGGCTCTACTTCCGAATCTGGCGCCTTTGAGGCTTCCAAGTCGGCCATATACTTCAATAACAGTTCTTCGAGTTTCTCCCCCACCCTAATTTCGCTATATATCAGATATATGTGGGTTTATGGGTTCCAAATTTACTCACGGGGAGGCTGAGCGACGCTGAGGCGTGACTGTTTGAAAAGCCTTCCGAACATCTGTGGCATTCTGTTTTACGCAGATCAGCATTCCGCATGGCCTGATGCTGTAGGTCATGCAAACCTTTACAAGGCACGTGTGAGTGTTGTTCAGGAAATGAAGTCTTATTCCAGATATTTCGTATCTGCCGGCGGCATCGACCAACTTGGCTAGGGCATCGCAAGCCTCGTACCAATGACCACCAAGCATCTGCGTTATGTGAACATGGCTGTCTCAAAACAACAGCTCTGCTTACAGACTCCGAATCACTGCGACCGCGTTAGTGGATGACAACAACAACGGAAGGAAAAGTCCGTACTCAATGATCACTTGCGTGTCATAGCGCTTCAGTAGATGGAGGGGATCTGTGCGACGTGGAAGGTCAGTCATTGAATTACCGCAGTGCCCATTCGAACCTTCTCCTGAAGTTGTAGACCGAGGACGAGAAAGCGGTACGTTCAAAGTGATCAAATGTCCACCGTGCGCATATGGATGATTTGCCATCGACCCTTGCAGACTAGGACTCGGCGCCCGCGAGATGAAGATCCCTGGTCTTGGGCTGGGTGTCCTGCGACTCGCAAGAGCTGCTTGCAGCACAAAGAGGTCGTCCTCGATGGCACGAAGATCTAGCCTGTGCGAGCTTGAGCTGGACATAGGCACATTCAGCCTGGGCGGATTGGCCATGGACTGATGCCGCCTGT